>CM060689.1:38446000-39051000 GCA_030686995.1 Artemisia argyi
ACATGCACGCCTTCAATAATTGTATTTTTGCACATATGTTTTAAAAACAACACATATGTCTTTAAAAAAACAGAGTTGTTCTAAAGAATTTGATAAAAAATTGAAAATACAAAATTTTTGTTTGAAGGTGTGCATGTATGTTCTTATAAGACGTGGAACGACAATATTGCGGCCGCGGGTAAGGTTTTTGTGAAAAAAGATGATGAGTTCATAATGATATTGAAGAACATAGGTGGATGCTTACGATTATTGATGATTTGCATATATTTTTATTTTATTTTAAAAAGCGTACATGCATGTTTTTGGTGGTTCTTTCAGTTTTCGCAGATAAAATGGTTCTCGTAAGAAAGTCCCCCCTATATATATAATCTTTTATATAATAAAACAAAACCTCTATTTAGAATTTTTCATTTTAAAAAAATGCATTCATACTTTATTTAGTAATAATTTTATTTAAAAAAAAATTATTTTCTTATTAGGTAACATTTTATATTTATCCTTAACACAAGTAGAAGATAAATACAAAAAATATAGATAAGATGCAATTAATAAAAAGATTAAAATTTTTAAATCATTATCTTTAATAATAAAAAATTATAATTAAACATCATAAATCAAACAAAATAAAATTTAAATTATTTGTTTTTTAATAAATAAAAATATATGATTTAAAAAAATTTTAAAAACCCGCGCATGCGCGGGAATTATAACTAGTATATATATAAAGTGATTTGCTTGTATAACGCTATGATCACGTTATAGACAATAGATGAAGGAACATTTGCTTGTATAACTTACTGGCGGCAAAATAGGCGGGTTGGGTCAGATTTGTTAATGGATTAAAATAGGTTGGATCAAAACCGGTTACTTACTATAACTGCAATCCAATCATTTGACATGTTCAGCATCTATACCAGATTACCGATTGTAACTTGATCATATTATCGCAGAAACACTAGCATGTATGTACTTATTAATAGTATTTCAAGGGTAAAACGCTAAAAACACATGTAAAATTTGGGCTCATAGCTAATTCACTAGTAAGAATTGAAAGCTTACTTTCCATGTACTTGTATATGGATTTTCCTCAACTTCAAAACCAATACTCTGCATTCTATTCAACACAAGTTTCGCTAATTGTTCCTGCATCAAAACATATAAATTAAGGGTCAATAAAACACAAAATCAAAAGGAGACTCGTTACAAAGATCCACATAGAATTTAGTCTGATACTTACGCCACATAATAACAAAAGATAGTTGTGTTCACATGTCATACAAATTGATACGAACAACTTACTTTAGTCATTAAACTTGAAAAATATCAGTAACACTAAGAAATAAGCAAGCTCACTAAGTCTAATGACTAAATTAGTACGTACCATGTTAAGTCACCAATACACCATACATAACATTGAAATAAGTATATTGCTATTCTACGAGTAAGCGCTAAATGAACTAAAGCTAGAACTATCACTCACATGCAATTACAGCTAAAAGCCTTGCAAGTAAGACTTTTGTGATCGAGTCGTGTTCGAGTTACAGATGGGTTTGATGGAGGTTTTGTGAATATGAAGAACAAATTAAAAAGCTAGGTGCATATATAACTTATGGTTCAGTCTAGCTCCACACGACCACACCAGGCCAACCATATAACATACAAACACACACAGACACAATACATGTATGTAAATATAAAATGGACCTTAAGGTTGTATATAAGGAAGGTGATGATGAGTCAATGATGAGAAGAGTCCAACAACATATCTTTTTCTAAAATTTACGACGGCAATAGTGACGTACGTCAAGAAAAAGTAGAATGGGGCTATGGTGCTACTTTTAAGTTTTAAGTAAGCTTTACCAACTACTAGTCTACTACTACTAGTCTACCACTCTAAGTCAAGTACGATGAACGTTTTCTAGAAAAAAGTGGGTAAATATCTGTTGGATGACCCGAATGGTAGACTGAGTCAAGTACCATGCAAACGTTTTGTGGAAGTTTGACTCGTTCTGTGTTGTTTTTTGCTGTTTGACTTTGGCTCTACATGCTTTGACGTACTTTTGATTCCTTCAATTTTATATCGAGAGGGTAAGGCCAACTTAACTTTAAGTATTGTGTTTTCTATAAACTAGTATGCATGTTATCCGCGTACGTAAAACGTCATGCGGCAGCAAATATAGCTACATTAGAACTAGGAATAGATAGATTTTTTTTTCTCTCCCTTCGAGTCTTTGATGTTGATTTTAAGAATGAGTCTAACCCATATTGCCAAACTTGAGAGCGGAGGGTTAATGCGTTCTACTTACGTATTGAATAGGGTTTTATGCTTAGTCTGTGACCTCTTGTTTTTAGCATTTTTCTATAGAGAAATGCTAAATCTTTATACCAAAACCTCATGGTTATCCTCCTGCTCACAGAATCCTGACAAGTGTTAGAATTGACGGTTTGAATGTAGAGAGAATGAGTAAAAAACTATATATAATATTGTTGTGTGTGTAAAAGGATATTGTAGGAGGATTTATCAATGCTCTTTTCTATAATTATTGACGACTTTTAGTGGAAAAGGCGGGTCACGCGCTATTGTTCTATGAAAAAGAAAATGTGATTGAGATATGTTTGTAAATAAATATTAAGACAAGAACACAAGTAGAATTATTGCATGTTTATTGTTTAGTTAAGAATTATTGCATGTTTATTGACGACTTTTAGTGGAAAAGGCGGGTCACGCGCTATTGTTCTATGAAATAGAAAATGTGATTGAGATATGTTTGTAAATATTAAGTCAAGAACACAAGTAGAATTATTGCATGTTTATTGTTTAGTTAAGATTTTTCTGAGTGTCAAAAGGTGATTAGTAATTAAATATATCTATTAATTTATATGTTGCAACTTGCAATGGTAACATTCCTTCTTGTATATATTTATTTTGTCCACAACTCCATATAAGATATATGAAACATTTATAAAAGATACTTGGACAACAACATACAGTCAAGTAGTAACATTTAAAGACAGACCCATCACTCAATTAATAAACCACAAGCAAATGAGAACTTTATATGTGTGGTTATCAGATTGTCTAGTAATCTACAAAAATATATCAAGACTATATTTTCATTACCTGTTGTAGACCAATAATGTATATATTTGTTATACATGAAATGGCCGGTCAAATGATCACACACCATTCGCTTAAACAATTCAGTAACACTAAGCGTATATGACAGAATGAAGCTCGTACTTTTGTCCTTAATACGATCCAAAACCATTTACCAATAACTAAGTACTCAAATTAGCTTATATATTCTTTTTGGCGAAATGGGCCGGGGCTGGAGCTAGAGCTGTGGTAAGCCGAAATTATATTTGTATTTTTATAAACTTTTCTGGTAAATTAGCTTATGCTTGAGTTTATTATTACTAAATTACTAAAAAGGACATAATTACAAAAACTTATAGTATATGTTTGATATTTTAGTAGGGAAATAAGTAATTAATAGTTTAAAATTTTTAGCTCCTTTTTTTGGGCTAAGGCTTATATAATTTTAAAAGTCTCCATAAGCCTTGACTACAAATGAGACTTATTATACAAGCCGGCTTATTTTAAAAGATTAAGCCCCCATAAGCCCCAATAAACCTTCTCCCAAACACGCCCTAATTGTAATAAGACATAAACACTCGGCCCTCACATAATAGTCCCACTCGGTCGGTATTATTACACTAGGTCGGTCGCATCTCGGTCGGTCTCGGTCTCACCATAAATGGAGAAGAGGGTCGATCAACAGACCGACTTGCGTTTTTTCTTGTGTATGTGAGTATTTATTTAAAATGTATTTTTGTGGGATATATTTTTTGCTTAGTCGGCCTCTTTGTTACATTAAGTCGGTAATGAAATAGTTTGGAGAAAAAAATCTAAGATAACAGAAGATTGTAAATCACTTAAGTTCTTACTACTACATGTGTCTCAAAATATAAGTACAGTTTAACTTTATGTATCCAACTTTGATTTTAAATATTTTTATTTGTATTATATAATATTTGATGAAAATTATATTAATAAAAAATACATTTAAAATACAATCTATTTACATAATTTTTATCAAATATTGCATAATACAAATAAAAATAATTGAGGTCAAAGTTTGATTTATAAAATCAAACAAGACTTAAATTTTGAGACGGAAAGAGTACAAGTAGTCTAATAAACCTTACTTTTTGTTTTATTAAAAAGTTACTAGTAGTAGTCAATGCTTTGGGCCCAACAACATTATGGAAGTTCCTTTCTCCCTGTTGTTATCTCTTGACTCTTCTGGTCTTGTGGATATAGATATGTGAACACCACAAATGTTCCTTTCATTTGGGTCCATGCTGGCCATGGATTATTATATACAACCATACCAAATTATGTGCAAAGTAATACATACACACTTAACGTTCGAACCACGCATTATGTAAACAAAATTGAGATGGTGCCACAGTGGTAACGCTAACTTGGCCAAAAAGGAGAGTTAGTTTTCCTGTTTGACTGTGTGTGGCAGTACACTCAAAGATCAATCAGTCAAAAACTTAAACACTCACTACAACAAAATAGTAATATACTCATACTTATTAGAGCATGTTTACACACTTTAAAGTTTGACAAATCAAAAGTTCACACTAATATACGTGTGAACCAATCGGGTGTAGTAAATATTTTCAACACTTTTATGTGTAAAGATTTATAAATATTTTTAGGCTTTTAAAACAATTTTTCACACTTTTAAATGTGATTATTTTGATTTTGAAATAATTATTTACACTCTTAAGTATGATGATTTTGAATTTTAAATAATTATTCACTTTTAAATGTGAGATTGAAATTCTTCACACTTTTTAAGTCTAAGGATTTTGAAATAATTATTCACACACTTATGTGTAAATATCTTTTAAAAAATGGTTTACGATTCATAAAGTGCGAAGAAAAAAAGTATAAAAATAACAAATTTGTTGTAGTGGTACTCAGCCGTTGGTCAAAAACAAAACCAAAAAACTAATATGAGTGTCTGGCTTCTTCGAAGTCGACCCAACTAGTTTGAGGTTTTCTTTTAACCCACAACCCAGGTTATACAATAATGGCAAATGATTTGCACACTCATGTTTTTTATTGGCACACTCAAATTTATGCATTAACCTGTTATACTATGTATATATCCTGCTTCAACTGTTTGTACATTAAAGTGTGCAAATCAAACAATAATGTATGCAAATCATCTCCTACAATAATAGGCTTTCCACATGATCCACATTTCATAGCCACTACACAAACTAATCCTTTTAATTTATTGCATTTTAAATAAACGTTGTTTATTCTAAAAGGAAATCGCTTGCTATAGTACTATTTTTAAACCAATCTTATGACATATTCCACCCAGATAGGATTTCAAGTCTGAGTTAACAAAATCTTAATTCATAAAATCATTCGTTCCCGAATGTTGTGTAACAAGAATAACTCTTTCACGAACACTGGTACAGTAGTACTCAATGATTTATGTATTCAAAGTTAAGATATTTCAAATTCATTAAATATGTTTTTCGTTCTAGTGCTGCTGTGATTAGATACACAATGTAAAGTTCTTTAAGTGTTAACGTTCCAAACCATTTATTTTTTCGTGATAAATTATTCGATATAAATAAATATCGATAATGTTTATGACTTAATGATCATGGTCGGCTTTCTTTAAGCCACAATCCTGACTCCTATTCCGATAATTACGGCATGACAAAGGTGCACAAAACAATAAAAACCACACTCACATTGTGTTCTCGAGACTTTCTATGAGAGACATCGAAAAGGAATGATAGAATATAAAAATATTTCATATTCTCAAGATTTTTTAAGGGTGTGTTTGTTACATGGATTTTAGTGTTTTGGAATGGAACAATAGCCAAATGATATTGTTTGTTACATTAGTTTAGACATAATGGAATGGAGTGATTGTATGAAACTCAATTCATGTGAAATTGGTGGATTTTGTCATAATTTTATATACATTTTACCCTCCAACTACTCACAACCACAAATTTAACAATCTTATTTCCCAATTAATCTTTCTAACTTCAAATTTATTATCAAATAATTTTTAATATCATTATTTTAACATAAAATTTATATTTTCTATTTCATTTTTTTTCATTCTAATACCAAATCATATTCCTATCCTAAACCCATCAACAAAACAAACGTACCCTAAGATTGGAAAAGAAATGGTATGTTAGGATAAGTAGCAACACTTTTAGCAAGTTTGTATGATCGTATCTAGGGGTGTCATATGGGTCGACCCGACCCGACCCGACCCCGACCCGAACCCGATAAGGCCTTATAGGGTCGGGTTGATTCGGGTCCAATATACCTTATCGGGTTATCGGGTCAACCCGATAAACCCGATAGCCTTATAGGGTCGGGTTGCGGGTCTTAATTATTTCGTTATCGGGTTATCGGGTTGACCCGATAACCCGATAAGCTATAATAACCCATTAAAAGCTTTATAATTTTTGAACTTGACCCGATAACCCGAACCCGATAACCCGAACCCGATAGACCCGATAATCCGATAGACCCGAACCCGATAACCCGATTCCTTATCGGATCGGGTTGCGGGTTAAATTTTATATGTCGAAAACCCGATAGACCCGACCCGATAGAGGCTTATCGGGTCGGGTTGACCCGAATGACACCCCTAATCGTATCCCCACCAAAATTGAGTTGATTTGGAAGGATACCAAATAGTCATAACTATAGTGACTTATATGTTTTTTATAACATATATAAATACTACACAAATGAATGGCATAAAGGTAAATTTGTCAATTTTCATTCATTCCCTTTCAACTAAAGAACACAAGATATATATGATGTTCGTACTTTTATTTTTACTTTCTTCAATCTAAAGAACACAAAAATTTATGTCTACCAAATTTTGGATATGTTTTATTCCTTCAATTTTGGACATGCATAGTAAACATTGAGGTTCAAAATAAGTCTACAAAACATATTAGTTTTAACCAATCTATCTGGTATGTCGTTTTCAGAAAAAGACAGATACTATAATACTTTGACTCACTACAGATGTTGACC
This sequence comes from Artemisia argyi, assembly GCA_030686995.1. Taxonomy (NCBI): domain Eukaryota; kingdom Viridiplantae; phylum Streptophyta; class Magnoliopsida; order Asterales; family Asteraceae; genus Artemisia; species Artemisia argyi. Next base: position 38,453,112 of record CM060689.1, read on the forward strand.
TTATATCTTGGTACTTTTATAGCTTTGTTGGTGTATGTTTCTAGTTAGCTATTTAGTTGACCTTTGTTAGGTACTTAATTCCTAATTAGTTATATTGCCATAATGAGTTTTAATTGTGCCATAATGCAGGTATCCATTTGTGAAGGGTAAGTGAGTTGGTAGGGCAATGTATGATGTTTGGAATAGTGAGCAGTGAAAGATAAACCTACTTGGTCCAAACAATACATTGCTACAGGAGCTTAGGTTGGATTCTGACTCCTCCCAAACCAACCAGTCAAGCGTGGTCAAGTATTAAAATCCGTGGAAGTACAGGGAAATCCCCGGGTCGTTAAGTCCCAACGAGATTGAAATTGTATTTGTAAACGTTTTTGGGAATGAATGGTACTGAGGACAGTAACCAAAGATGAAGTGGGTTTGATTAACACTACTAATGTTATTTGGAAAGCGGTATATAACAAGCACAGTAAACAGGTATCACGTAAGCAAATTGCAAATTAGAAATGCTTACAAACAGAGAAAAATGTGAGTTTTAAACAATTTAAAACTACAGGGGGTGCAAATGAAAATTTTACAAACTTAATTATAAAAGAAAATGAAATTAAAAAGAAAATTATTTTTTGATTATTTTATTATTTAATATTAATTATTTAAATAAAAACTATTTAACTATTTAATTAAAACTAATTAACTTAAAAACTTAATAATACAAATTTAAACTAGCAAATTGCAAAATTAATTTTTAAAATTCTAAAATGACTTAAAATAAATTTAAAAACTAAAAATACATATTTTTGTCTTTTTGTGGATTTTCTATTAATTAAATACTAATTATATTAATTAAACTAATTTAAATTACTAATAATGCAAAAACTAACTTAGAAAATTATAGAAAAATTTATAAATCTAATTAACCATCACAGGAATCCTAAAAAATTATAAAAGTTTATAAAAATTATATTTAGACTATTTTACTAATTAATTACTTATTTATTAATTAATATCTAATTTAACTAAATTAATTAAGAAAATTAGAAAATGAACAGTAGTAATTAAGAGACTATTTTATAAAATTACTAAATGATTTATAAAACCTAGGAAAAATATAAAAAGGAACTGTTGTTAATTAAAAATTGAGAAAACTATTTAATTACTAATATTACTTAATTATTTAATTAAACTATTATTAATTTTAATAACTACTAAATCAAAAGAGGAAAATCTAGAAAAATTACTGAAAATACTTTGAGATGAAATAAAATTAAGAAAAATATAAAAATGATGAAGTGCTTATTAATAAGCTAAAAAGAAAAAATTAAAAAGATAAATCCTATTAAATAGAAGCTATCACTATTTTTAAATTTGGTTTTTCTTTGTTTTTCTTATACAAACCTTTTATACTACTGAAATTAGGCAACTTTTACAAAGGCAACTTAATTATAGCTTAATAATAAGCAATGTGGAAATCCAAAAATTCGACAGAAGTCCTAATAAGCATTAAGCTATGGATTTTTTATTGGATTATGCCACAAATAAGCTACACAGGAAACTATAAGCTATAAACAACTAAGGTGCATCACAATTAAGCTAAATATACTGGATAAGCACACTAAATAAGCCAAGAGACAAAATTAAGCTCTTATGTATTGACACAGTCCAAACAGTCCAAAAATGTGAACTTGTAGCCCTCTGTGGGGTCCACAAGAGGGTTCAAGGGTCCAATTTTATTCTTGGAATGAAAGGTTGGTCAGGTTAGCTTCCCAATAAGCCAATAAGCAGAGCTTATGGCTTATTAATAAGCTGTTGGTGGGCTTGTGAAATTGGGTCAAAAGGCTGAGTGCTCAGTATACAATATCAAAGTGGACAAAGTTCAAGGTCAAATAAGCTAGGGGCAAAAGGTCTAGGGTCTGAAATAAGCAGTCCTCTAATAAGCTAGGGTGAAGGTCTTCCTAAAAAGCCAAGGATCAGGGTGTGGGTCCCACAGGTGAGCCTAGGAGAGGCTATTGAAACCTGGTCTAAAACCTGGGTACAGGGCACTTATTATCCCTGCAGCCTCAAATAAGCCATGAAATAAGCATTTAAGTAAAATTCTAAAAATAAGCCAATATGAGATTTCAAAAGCTTAGTTGATAGACTTTATCTTGTAAAAAGCTCAAGGTCTAATTGTGATTACAAAAATCATGAAAATTCCTTGAAAAAGTGAATTTCTGCCAATAGTATGCAATTTGACTTTTTAACTTTTAAACTTATGTTGACTTATATGAACTTATAATCTAATTTACTGAGTTAATATGTTATATTAAGCTATTGTAAGATGAAATTAAGCTATATACTATGATTATGTAAAGTTTAGCTAAGATTTAGGACTAACAATACTAACAGTGAAATTGTGAGGATGGTTTTAACTAGGATTTGACTTTTAAATGAAAGACTTATATATTTTATACTATGACTGCTATTTTAGGACCTATAGTGACTTATCTCACCAACAAAAATCAACACAAACAACCTCTGAATCCATAGACTTAGCTGAACCAAACAACCCTTTAAGTTATTGATTTTATGAGTTTCAAAGTATAACACAGATTTAAAACTTAATACTGATTTTAAATCTTATAACACCATGTCATAAGATCATATAAGCACAGAGCATCAACCATATCAGCATGAAACTCACATATGACAACTATACTATTTCAACTGTGTAAATGAGATTTTAAACACAATTTGATTTTAATTAACAAGCTAACTATTTTAAGCAATAACAATACTAACACATACCAACTAAACACAAATACACTGAAATGATCACGTATTTAGGAGATATACAATAAAATGCCAAAAATATAGAAATAAGCTTACAATTGGTATCCAGCTGAAAACATAGAACCAAGGTATCAAACTCAATTCCTAAACCTCCCATGAGGTACTACAAACCAGGGCAATCCTGAATGAACCCTGCTCCATCTTGATATAGCTCATACATGCAAATTTTTATTTTATAGATATTTTTCTTTATTTTTTATATTTTTTTTCTTTTTTTAAGTAATACTGATATTTCAGGTTTCTAATAGCTCTAATAAGCTATGACATGAACTTATGTGAGCTAAAAGACTCAAAACAACAACAGATAACAACTGTTAAGCTTATAGAGATTTTTGAATTTAAAACAAGAGATCATAAATTGAAATTGAGAATGAACTTTAAATAAACCTTGAACAGAGTTTGATTACAACCTAAATTAACTATTACAATGCTTAAATGCTTTAATTGAAACTGAAAGACTAAGTTACAAATTAAACGACTTATATTAAAACTAAATTAAAACTAACTCTTCAATCTCTGCTTCTTGTTCCTTTTATAGCATCCCAACTTGTTCCACGTGTCTTCATGATCAAATCCCACCAATTCTCAGCCCTTGGATGTGTCAAAATCATCACAACCGTTTAAATAGCTTTTTGGCGCCAAAATCCCAAGGGGTAACTTGCAGCCGATTTTTATGCATTAAATGCATTTGAGGTGACTAGTGATGGTGGAGGGGACAAAATGGAGTATAGGGATGGAACTAAGGGTGGTGGTGTAAGGTATGGCAAGTGTAGGGTGGTTACAGGTAGTAGGTTTGGTATGTGTCCTCCCCTGGTGCAAAACCAGGGGAAGGGGTTTGTTTGAGAGGGTGACAGGTGGTAAAGTGAAGGTGTAAGTGGTGCAGGGGATGGTGGATGGTGGTGAAGCAGGAGTTGGAAAGGTGTTGGGGAAGAAGGGGGTGGTCAACGCGGGTCAACGAGGGTCAAAGGCTTGACCCCGTTTTATTAAATATGGGAATTGGGCCTTTTGTGTTTGAGATTTGGTAAAAGGACTGGATCAGGTTTTTTTTAGTTTGTTGGATTTGGAATTGGACTTTAATATTTGGATGGGTTTACATAAAGGGTCCGGTTTGGTTTGTATAATTATCACAAGGACCTAAAATGTAATTTTTGCAAAATTGAGGGACTGAAATGGTGATTCCCCAAAAGTGCTTACAAGGACTAAACCTACCAAGTATGAATGACCCAAGGACCATTTTTGCATTTTTCCAATTCCAGGGGTATTTTCTGCCAATCTTTCAAACTATAGGGACTAGTCTTGTCATTTCTCCAAACTTCTCACCAATGTACCATATTAGCCAAAGATGAAAAATACAAGGACCATATTTGATTTTTCCAAAGTTTTAAATCCCAGGGACCATTTTTATCAATTTTGCAAAGTTCAGGGACTAAACTTGTAATTTTATGAAACTTCACACCAAAGGACTAAATATGTTTATTTGTGATTCAAAAGGACCTTTGGTGACTTTTTCATGTTTTTGAATAACCAGGGACTAGATTTGACAAGTTTTGAAAGTTGAGGGACTGAAACTGCCAATTATGCAAACTTTGTTCATATTTCATCTGTTTTTGATCATTTTGTATCTGAAACATATAAAACATACTTCTGTGATATTTTTAGTATTTTTATGCATATTTGAGTATTTTTGGATGTTTTGGCAGCTCAGATGAGGTTAAAATGATGAGTATTCACACACTCATCAGATTCTCATTCAAGGTGTGTGTTCCCTTCTACTGATGCCTCTTAGTTTCTAAGATGGAAATGTAGGTAACTGGTATAGCCCTTGTTTGGAGAGGATGGGTGCTATAACTTACACAATGATCCCTTTTCAATCTTACCCTTTTGATTATTGTGGATATTGGTTGAATGATCTTAAAGGGTTGAATAGAAAATGTAGTTGTGAGGTTATGGTATTGATGCATTTATGGGTGAATTGGTGATTTCCTTGGGAGCATTTAGTTGGTAATCTGCATCTGGAATCGGTATTGCTCTGTTTTAATGTATGTGTCTATTATAGTTTTGTCAGAGATATAGAATTAGTTCTAGCCAATATCGGATAGTAAGAATGTTTGCTTTTGTAGCTGATGGGCATGTCCATTACAACTTTGTGTTTTAAAAATGTCTTGTAATATGGTTGATTCATTAATATATATATATATATATATATATATATATATATATATATATATATATATATATATATATATATATATATATATATATATATATATATATATATATATAGGCAAAGGATCACGTGCGGATAGATCTAGGCCGTCCATTCCAGATCTGATCTTAACTTTTTGTAAAAAAGTCAAGATCTACGCAACTATCACGGTACCAAATCACCATTCAAACGATTTTTTAAATTTTTTTCCTTTTGAGCGATCCTTACTATTGTTGTGTTCTTTACTTTTTTTTTTTTTTTTTTAATTTTTTTTAATTTTTTAGATTTTTCTGAGCACTTTTTTTGTTTTTGATTATGAGTGCTACGATGATATTTAGGATATTATGAGTCTTACCGTGATATTAACGATTTTACTTAAAAAGTTACGACGATATTAGTAAAAAAAACTTAATATCATTGTTTTTTTTATTACGATATTAAGAAAAAGTTACAGTGATATTAAAAAAAATTAACTTTGATATTAAGAAAACATGATAGTTACGGCGATATTAACAATTTTTATTAAGAAAAAGTTTTTATGATATTAAAAAAGTTATTGTGATATTAAATTTTTTATTAAAAAAAAAGTTTATGTGATATCAGAATCTGATTTTGACTTTTTTACAAAATCATACGCTAATATCACAATACCTTTAACGATGAAAATGATATTTTTTTTGAAATTTTTTTCAGCGATTTATAATTATTTGTTGTTCTCTTTATTTTTTTAATTTTTACAGATTTTTTTGAATTTTTTTCAATAAAAAAATCTACTGTGATATTAACGATTTTTAAAAAAGTCGGGATATTTACGATAATGCCACTCCGCTTTTTTCAGATGGTTGACTAGATGGAGGGCTGAGATTCGTCCGTACATCCACACTAAAATCCAAAAATGTACCGGATCCGTTCCCTATATATATATATATATATATATATATATATATATATATATATATATATATATATATATATATAGGGAAGAGATCGGGTGCGTTTCACATTTTAAGTGCGGATGGTACGGATGAATGTGGACCACACGATCATCCGTCCATCTCATCTAAGATTAAAAAGAACGCGGTGGCATTTTCGTAAATACTCCAAAACGTTCACACTAATAAGATAATATCGGTATAGATCTTGCTTAAAAAAAAAACACAAAAATTCAAAAAAAAAAAAAAAAAAAAAAATCAGATTTATCGATAATGAATTTAAGGAAAGTAAGATTTGCAGAAATTAAAGAAGGTATTCTTAATTATTTCATATTGTTATTATACGATTTAACTATACGTATTCTGATAACAGTACATCAGTATGATTGCTACTACGATACTAAGATTTTTATTATTCAAAAACGAGTAATTCTCATTATGAACTGTTAATTTAATCTTTTTTGTTTTTCAGAATTACAAATATGTACTCTGCATTTCAAAAAAGTTATTCTGAAATTAATAGTCTTTAAGATAACTACTGTGATATTAATTGCATTTCTATGATAAATATTCTGATATTAATTGCATTTCTATGATAGCTATTCTGAAATGTTATATATTCTGAAAAAACATATTTTGAAAAGATTAATATCATGCCTATTCTGATAGAAAAAATATTAATATCTATTGACGATACCTAATCCGATATTGATATAATTATGATACCTTGTGTGATATTAATTCACATTCAAGGATAGGTATTTTGATATTAATATTTTTTTCTTTTATCTGCATTTACAATGGACAATTTCATACCTATTAATTGATTATATCATTATTATGTTAGTAATCAATATGACACTTACTGTGAAATTATAACTGCTAACGACATATAAGGTTATATATTCCGATATTAACATTTTTTCTTATTTTAAATATAGATGATGAAGATGATTCTGAAAATGAATACATGTTACTTTATAAGATGCAAATGGAAAAAAGTATGACTAAAGTCAAAGAAGAGACAAAGTCTGCAATATCTTTGATATCTGAGACAATTTGTTACTTAACATGTGGACGTAATTCATTTGACACAACAAATATTTGTCTCTTGTTGAACAATCTTAGAAGTTTAGAAGAAGAGATGCAAGATGTTAAAGATGCAATTATTTGGAAAACTACAATAAGATTTGATATCTTAAATGAAGATAAACAACAGGTATTGTTGAAATATATCTTTACATTTTTGAGCAGATACATGAATATTTGATTATTGTTGTTAATTTTTTTTTTATTGTTATTGATAAATCTTCGATATGTAACTACATTTTTGAACAGTTAGATGAAACTTGCCTCGACAAGGTTAAACAAATTGTTGATAAAGCTGCTGTAAATCTTCAAGACATTATTCGTTTTTTTTATTTGAAGCCTAAATATGGGGAACTGTATCTGAAAGTTAGTGATTCTCTATCAAAGATAAGTAACCAAATTTCAGATATTATAGATCCATATTTCATGACATTTGAAGAGATAGAAATACTTGACAAGGCTGCATCAGGATTCGAAGAAAGAAATAAAAAAGCTAGAATTATTTGACTGATGGAACAATTAGAAGTTATTGAAATTTTGTTGTGTTATTGAAATTCAGTTATCTGTTATTAAACTATTATGTTATTTTATATATTTTTTAATGTTACTATGTTATTGTTAATTTGAAATGTTTACTATGTTATTGTTACTATTATAATGTTTCAGTTACTTTATAATTTGTTAATTTTGTAATTGTTGTAAACTAAGATTTTTTTCTGACATTAATAATTGATTTTTGAAACTTCTGATGTATAATAAAAATTAATAAACTTATTCCGATACTAAAAAATTAATAAACTTATTCCGATACTAAAAATTAATAAACTTATTCCGATAATAAAATATAAATAAACTTGTTCCGATACTAAAAATTAATAAACTTATAATTGTTGTAAACTAAGATTTTTTTCTGACATTAATAATTGATTTTTGAAACTTCTGATGTATAATAAAATTAATAAACTTATTCCGATACTAAAAAATTAATAAACTTATTCCGATACTAAAAAATTAATAAACTTATTTCGATAATAAAATATTAATAAATTTGTTCCGATACTAAAAAATTTATACCCACATAACGATAAGGTTCTAGTCAGATGGACAAGTGTCTATTAAGAAATACTATTTTATTTAATATTATTAATATAAATAAGTAAAACGTATAGAATAAGATACTGCAAAGTTAGTGCGATATTAAAAAAAATTACTGCGATATTTAATAAATAAAAAATTAACAATATAAGATATAGAGCATAAACTATATTCTTACTTTGATATTTAATAAATAAAAATTAATAAACTTATTCCGATAGTAAAAAATTAATAAACTTATTCCGTTACTAAAAAATTAATAAACTTATTTCGATACTAAAAAATTTATACCCACATAAGGATAAGCTTCTTGTCAGATTGTCAGATTGACAGGTGTCAGAAGTGAAAATAAATTAACTTTTGATTTTTTTTTCTTTTTTTTTTTCACAAGTGAAAATAACAATAGATTTTTTTCTGTCAAACACTTTATTGCTATTTAATGTAACGTTGAAATGTAATTAATTGTATGGGAAGTGTAACCAAAAATTGACTGTACGCGTTTGGTTAACAAAAAGTTTTATTTATTTATTTATTTATTTTTTTTAATTCTTTTTTTTTTTGTCTATATATATGTCTGTGTAAATCCACTTTCATCATAATTCTTATTTTCTTTCACTTCTTTTCTATTTTTCTCTCATCCAAACAACAAAGAAAATGGAAAATTATTTTAGAACCCATAATCTAGAGAGGTTGAAAGACTCTGCTTGTTCTGACGAGCTGCTAAAGGCTTTTAAGTTTTTTTTTTTTTTTTTTTTTTTTAAAACAACAGATGTTGGAGTTACAGGGTTTCATTAAAAAGCTTGAAGAAGATTGTGAACAATTGAGAAGGCAGATTGAAAAGCAAGAAGAGCATCTTGGTGAATTGGAGATCTCCGATGAAGATGCTACCTTGATTATAAAAATAATCAATGATACTTTGAAAAAGGAGCTTTCTAGGCTTGACGATTTGGAAAAACTGTTGGTTAAGGCGCGTAATGATATGTTTGATAAGAAGCGAGAGGTCGCCTATATTAAACAGGAGATGAAGGATCAGGACTTGTCCCTTTAGGGTTTTAATAGTTTTGTCTTATTTTAATTTTCTCAGTTTATGTATGTCCAAATTTTGAATTATAAAATATGAAATGGACTTGTATTGAAATGAAGTTAAGTTGTTATCATCTATATATTTTAAACTAATATGTTATTTTATATATTTTAATGTTAATGTTACTATCTTATTGTTAATTTGAAATGTTAATTTTATTATTGTTGTAAACTCAGATTTTTTTTTTCTGACATTAATAATTGTTTTTTGAAACTTCTGATGTATAATAAAAATTAAAAAACTTATTCCGATAGTAAAAAATTTGACAAATTATAAATACACAGGTTACGATACTAAAAATTAATAAACTTATTGTGATACTAAAATAATATTCTTTGACAAACATTCTGACAAATATTCAGATAATAAAAAATTAATAAACTTATTCCGATACTAAAATATTAATAAACTTATTCCGATATTAAAAAATTTATACCCACATAAGGATAAGGTTCTTGTCAGATTGACAGGAGTCTATTAAGAAATACTAATTTATTTAATATTATTAATATAAATAAGTGAAACGTACAGAATAAGATACTGCAAAGTTACAGCGATATTAAAAAAAATTACTGCGATATTTAATAAAATAAAAAAATTAACAATATAAGATATAGAGCATAAACTATATTCTTATTGTGATATTTAATAAATAAAAATTAATAAAATTATTACGAAACTAAAAAATTAATAAACTTATTCCGATACTAAAAAATTAATAAACTTATTCCGATACTAAAAAATTTATACCCACATAAGGATAAGGTTCTTGTCTATTACGAAATACTAGTTTATTTAATATTATTAATATAAATAAGTAAAACATATAGAATAAGATACTGCAAAGTTACTGCGATATAAAAAAAATTACTGCAATATTTAATAAATAAAAAATTAACAATATAAGATATAGAGCATAAACTATATTCTTACTGTGAAATTTAGTAAATAAAAGCTTATATTGAACGTATTCATAAAATAAAAAAATTATATATTGAATAAGTTTATATATTGCAGAATAAAAAAAAAAATTACAATTTTAATGATTCAGCTATAATGTCTTTTTTATATTTGTTAGCATCACTTAACAATATTTTAACAGCATATAACTTTCTCAGAGTTGTCAATTCATTCTTGCTTCCATTTTCTATGAAAGTTGATCTCCATTGTTTGTCTTCAATTCCAGAATAGAACTCAAGATGCCTCATAGTAAAAATGTCACAACCTGTTTTATTTTTAGATGTTTGCCATTCCATTTGAAGTCTTTGAGAAGCACACTTTGATATTTGTTGAGTCTTTGGATGATTTGAAACTTTTAAATAGTGACAAAACAATTTAAACTGAAAAAAAAGAAATATATATATATATATATATAAAAATAATAATAATATTACCAAAAAAAAACAAAAAAAATAAAATAAAAAATATAGTTAAAAAAAACAAAAAAATGTAAAAAATAATAATAATATTACCAGATTTTCAGCTGTATTGCCATATATACCAGCACTTTCCTTCAAATTGTCGATAATTACAAACGACGGATTCAAGAGATTGAAGCAATAAACATAGAAATGGTTTTGCCTACAAACTAGGAAGAAAACCTGTAAAAAGTAAATAATAATTAAGATTTAAACAATATTATCTTAATTTTACATAGTAATATTAACAAACATAAAATTTAAATGATTAAAAATAAATAAATAAATAAAACTTACTAGATTAACTGCAGATAAATCATTCGAGTTCAGATATTTTTTGCACGCAAAATTAATTGCATTCAAAAATTCTTCTTGTTTCTTCTTAGTGGAAAGTGTAATTTTTTCTCTTCGAGACGACTAAATAAAATTATAAAATAAACATTAGTATTAAATTTAATATACAAAAATTACTAATAATAGTTAAAAAATAAAATAACATACCATTGCTTGGCTTGTTAAAAATAATCTTAAACCAAATCCAGGTCTTCTATATTTTTCTTGAAAATTCAAAACAATGGCCCAAATGTCTATGATGTTTGATGTTACAAGTTTTGTTTTATTAACGAGATCTTTAAAAAAAGCTATGATTAGTAGCACAAAACAAATCTGAGCCAAAAAAATGATCGCTGCAAAATAATAATAATAATAATAATAATAATAATAATAATAATAATAATAATAATAATAATAATAATAATAATAATAATAATAATAAATTTAAAAAATAATGATCATTGGATTCAATGCAAATATATTACGAAAATTTTAATAAAATTATAAAGAAGAAAACTTACGCAAGATTGCTGTTGTTCTTTTTTTTATTAACTCTAACACAGACTTTTCGATCTTATTAAATTTGGTTAGAATATCAACTTTTCGAACATTGAATGGCGACTTCAAAACATCAGTAGGATTCCTTTCTCTATTTACTCTATGCCTTAAGTCTTCATTGTTTTCTTTACAAGCATTTACCTGGAAAAAAGAAATTAAAAAAAATAAAAAAATCTTTTTGAGTTATTTCAAAAAGTACAACTAATTTACTAACATCTTTGCTGAAATTTCGAAGAGTTTCAGCTCCATTCCTTATCTGTAATTCAAAATAACATTTACTGTATGAAAAAAATCTGAATTAAATTGTAGAATCAAAAATTAAACTTTCATTATTTTGATAATATTATTAGTGTATGTTAATACCTTGTTTAGATCTTCTTCAGTCTCTTCTTCAATATATTGAATATCTTCTGATTCATAACCATCGTCTTCTTCAAAAACATCTTCTTCACTTGACATACTCCCAGGAACAAAATCTATTGGCTCCGGACATTGAATTAAATCCTATAAGAATAACAAATAAGATAAACTCACATATTAATTTAGAATGCTTACTAAGGATTATAGTAAACACTTACTTGAGGATTACTTAATTCATTTAATGCTGCTGCTGCAAGCATTGGCTGAAAATATAGGTATAAAATACTTATTTAGAAAAAGTTTAAACATTGTAATTAAAATTTCATACTATGTGACACAATAATTAAATACCGTTTTATTCTGCTCTTGAGGAGATTCGGCAAAATTGTTTAGATCTGCAAGCTCATCATCTATCATGTCGTTCCCATCTGTCAGATAAAGTAACTTGACATTATTCCCATCTCTTTCTGAACTTTGGTGTTTCTGAAAATTTAAAACCACGTCTGGAAAATATATTAAAAAAATAATAATAATAATAGAAAAAAAAAATTACCAATCAGAAAAAACATAATTACCTCCGAATTATTGATTTTATAATTCATTGCATCTCTCATGACCTTGTAAAACTCTGGATATTTAGACAGAGCTTTTTTTTTTTTTTTTTTTTTTTTTTTTTTTTTTTTTTTTGAAAATGTAACGCTCTCAAAACTCTTTCTTTGAATGGTGCGTTTTGTTCGGTAACACAAAGCTTATAAAACACAACCATATCGAGTAGCCGCAGATTAGTCACATGAGAAGAAGACTAAAAACTTGGTTTTCCATCTTTTGTCAAGAAACAAAGACCTTCAGTTGGTTCTTTGCAATACTTAAGATCTTCAAAAATGACTCCATCCGGCATTTGCTCATCTCCATGTAATACCTCTTTGCAAATCTTAAATTTTTTTTTTTTTTTTGGTTTTCTGGGTCTTTGAATGGCATTAAACCGATATAACTCTGGTATGCTTCATCCACTGAGATCTCGTTCATCATTTTGGCTTTTGTTAACAGTTTTTGAACTGCATTAATGGCCTTCCTCTTCATTTCGGCATTTAAACTTCTGCATTTATGAATACAAAGCATAAAATCTTTCCATTCTTCAAATCCTAAGTTTTGAAGTTCATGAGGTAAAAGTTTATGCTTCGTTCTGTCATCTAGTGTTACTAAGAATGATGTTTGTATCTAATCAACTTCTTCACAATCAACACTGCAGATTTTTTTATAAGCATACTTCCTTCGATACTTGCATTCCTTCAAATAATGACCCATTTTCTTTATTTCTGATAAAAGCATGTTATTGTACAATTCATCCTTTTGTCTTTCTTTTATTTTAGAAACAGGAAGATTATATTTCAAAGAATCTTCTTCATAAATTCTACTTTTTTTGGCTTCTGTACCTTCTTCTTCAAACTCATTTGGGTATTCTGAAATCCAATCTTCCGCAGACTCAAACATCTTTCGTTGCTGTTTGTTGATTTCATGAAGAAGGATCTTAGTTATGTATCTATTCCTCAAAACATCCAACTGAATTCGATGACGTGGATCTTCTTCATCAAAAATTCCAATATCCCAATTTTCGTCTTCAAACTCATAAAGCTCCATATGAAGCATGACATATAAACCACAGTTAATCTTGTCTTTCTTTGTTCTCCATTTAAAATTAAGCACTTTTGCTTCACTTTGAAGAAACCAATTTTCTGGAATTGGATAATTACGCTTGAGCAAGAAGTCACAAAACAGACATTGCTGTTCACAAGAAATTACATTAATCGGCTATAACATGATTGTTAAAAAGATATATATTATTTAAAAAATATCAAAAGATATACATAACAAACAAAAAAACTTACCACAAAATCAAAAACTTTTTGGTATTTTCCTTCATATGGAGCACCTGATTCAAGGTTGTCCAAAATGACAGCAAAACCAGCCCTTATGTTGAAAACTATAACGTAAAAATGTTCGTACGCAAGTATTGGAAAGAACATCTATTTAATAAATATCAAGTTAGTGAAATTATGAATAGTAAAGTAATAAAATTTGGATAGAGTAGTAAATTTACCAATTATATATATTTCAAACTAATTTCTTGTCCAAAAGCATCAAATTGATCTTTTACAGAATTAAAAAACTCTGTTTCTTTTTTGGCACGATCTTTTTCATATTCATCCATGTCTTTTGGCTATTAAAAATATATATATATGTATATATATATATATATATATATATATATATATATATATATATATATATATATATATATATATATATATAAATACATAAATAATAAGTAAAAAAAAAAAAAAAATAACACATATATAGATATATTAAACTATTAAAAAAAATTGAAGTTTAACTTACAATAACTATAGTTTTGAAGAAATATCTAATCGCTGAGCTATCCTCCTGTGTTAATCTTTCTTCAAAATTTAGAATATTCACAAAGTTATCTATAATTTCAAGCTCAATATATTTTTCAGAGGCAAGTGATTGGATATGAACATTGAGAATAGGTTTGTCTTCTCCAAATTGAAATATCTTCTCCCTAACAAGTAAAAAATGTAAAAGTATGATTAACAAAACAAAAATTGAAAATGATAAATAATTCAGGTTAATAGCAAAAAGTTATGATATCTTACATAACATTTTCTTTAGCAACTTTTTGAAGAATGATTTTTGGAAATAAACACTCAGCTTGTGATTCATATTCTGCTTTTGTATCCACTCGCTTGTTCATATATGGAGATTCAAAATGAATGGATGTTTTTGCTTTCCTTTTTAGCATCTTTTCTTTTTGATTCTTGACGAAATCATCTTTGTTTGAATGCTGGAAAGAATTTAACAAATATTATAAAGAATTTAACATGAATCTTATTCCATAATTATAAAAATAAATATATGATTCAAACCTGGATCTCTGTAACATTATCTTCTTTAACACATTCTGCAGTTTCAGATTCATCTTCAGTTAAAACATTCTCATTTATCTGATTCAAACCCTGAAAAAAACATAAACATAAGAAAATGAAAAAGTTTTATTTAATTTATTTAATTTCGCATAATGTATAAGTAGGAATACAAAAAATATACCTCAGAAATATTTTCATCTTCATTTAAATAGATTTTCTCTACTTCATTAACAGGAGAAAAATCTTTATGCTCAAACAGATACTGATATTCACAATCATTACTGATAGGTAACTGATTGTCAAAATTAACATCTTTAAATGAACAATTATCCTTTGATAGATTCCTGTCCTTAACTTCTTCACAACTAGATGAGCCGGTATTATACATTGTTTCAGCAGAATCTACAGCAGCCAAATGAGTAACGCTAACAGAAGCAGGAAGAGATTTTACATAAGTTTCATCCTCAAGTTTCTTCTCAGATACTTCATCTTGCATATTTGAGATATCACTGCCATCTTCATTTACTTGAATCTTTTCAAAGCCACTGGTTGCAGAAACTGTAGACAATTCTTCCAGAATGTTGACATTACTTTCTCTGTGATGATCTTCATCAATTTGCATATCAGACCTTTCAATAGACTGAGATTGTATTACCACATTATCAACTTTGTTACATTCTTTATCTGCAGTATCAGAGATAATGTCACAGTCTTCATTTTCTTGAATTGCAACACGCGAACCATCTTGACAGACTGCAGATTCATTTCGACCTTGTTCAATCGCACGTTCCATTGTCAATTCATTGACATCTGGTTCATCCACAACTTCCTTTGCAGTTTCATTTCCTCCTTGTACATCATCAACTTCCTTTGTGGGTTCATCACCTACTTTTTCCTCATCAACTTTGTTACATTCTTTATCTGTAGTATCAGAGATAATGTCACAGTCTTCATTTTCTTGAATTGCAACACGGGAACCATCTTGACAGACTACAGATTCATTTCGACCTTGTTCAATCGCACATTCCATTGTCAACTCATTGACATCTGATTCATCCACAACTTCCTTTGCAGTTTCATTTCCTCCTTGTACATCATCAACTTCCTTTGTGGGTTCATCACCTACATTATCAACTTTGTTACATTCTTTATCTGCAGTATAAGAGATAATGTCACAGTCTTCATTTTCTTGAATTGCAACACGCGAACCATCTTGACAGACTGCAGATTCATTTCGACCTTGTTCAATCGCACATTCCATTGTCAATTCATTGACATCTGGTTCATCCACAACTTCCTTTGCAGTTTCATTTCCTCCTTGTACATCATCAACTTCCTTTGTGGGTTCATCACCTACTTTTTCCTTATCCACATGTTTAACTTTCTCATGAGACATCTCTTCAAGCTTTTCAAAAGAAGTAGCTTCAGTTTACAGTGGGGCGTTTCCAGTGTTCTGAGTCTTGTTTGATTCACTCTGTAAAATTATAAAAACACACAAAAAATGCACATAAAACATACAAAAGAAACAAACATAGAACCATACATTCCACATTTTTATATTACAAACCTGCAGAACAATTTTGACTACATTTTCTTCAACAGGTATATCTTGACAGGGTTTAGATTCAAAGATTTGAAGAATTTCTACGTCATTCAATGTAGAATCTATTTGCTCAAACTGCAAATGCATAAATCACCGATAAATGAGCAAAAAAATATTATACCAATAATAAATACAGTAGAAAGTTACAAAAATGAAAAAACAAATAAAACATTTAAAACCTTATTTTCAGCAAAAATATTGTTTTTGGGAATGAAATTGTCTGTAGTATCCAAATCAGCATTTTCTGAACCACTGCATTCAGTTGCTATATCTTTGTTCTCGTTTGCTTCATCTACAACTTCGTTTGTAAGTTCATCACCTACTTGTTCATTAAGATCTTGAGTTTTCAAAAATGATTCGGATGCCACATAACTATCATTTTGTTCCAAGCGATTCTCTTTGTTATGATCCTCATTATTCATATTATCATCCATCTTTGTATCAGATCCTACCAAATGAAATGAATTTGCTGAATCACCAGTGTATTCAGTTGCTTTACCTTTGTACTCGTTTGCTTCATTGAGTTTTACAACTTTTTCTGCTTGCCTACTTACAGTACCACCATCTGTGCAAGCATAAGACTCACTTATTGCTGTAACAACTTGAATTTTTGAAAATAATTCAGAAACTTCCTTTGTGAGTTCATCGCCTACTTGTTCCTTAAAATCTTGAGTTTTTGAAAATGATTCGGTTGCCACATAACTATCATTTCTTTCAACAACCATCTCCACTTGAGTACTTACAGAACCATCTACTGAGCCATTATCAGAGATGATTAATACATTAACATCTTGAGTTTTCGAAAACGATTCATTTGCAACTGAACTCTCTTGAGTTTGAGAAACCTAAAACAGTAAATAAAGTCAGATGCTAAATTTGGCACAAAGAAAATTTAAAAATTGATAAAACTTTAGTTTTCTAAAATTAAGGAAACCAACATGAGATGATGCTACATCTTGGGATGTAATAGGAACAACAAAATCTTCTTGATGAATTGCCGCTACATCATCTGTGACCATATAATGCTCTTCAGTGACACCTTTGTTATCATGATGTTTACTTGGAATTGTCATCAAAGTTTTTCCAGTACTACTTAATTGCAAATTGACATTTGTTTCCGGAAGTATGTCTGACGTTGCACGGACCTCATTCATTTGAACACAAGACACTTCCAAAGGTAATGATTGTTTAAAATCATCATTTTGTTGGACATACGGAATCTCTACATTGTTGTTTGCAATCTCAAAAAGTTCGTTTTCACACAAACCAGTTTCTTGAATTTTGATAAAGCCATCCTTTTCAGAACCTGTAGTCAATTCGTCATGCACTGCAACATTACCTTTTGCAGACAATTCAGCATCATCTGTCTTCAATTTGTCATCTTCATATAAGTGCATATGGCAAAATTCAACATTTGAAGGAGCAGGATCATCTTGAAACGCGCTAACAAGTTCTGCAATAACATCAAAGGGATTCTATTTGTTATGATGTTCATATCCTTGTAAATGAAATAAATTTGCTGAATCACCATTGCATTCAGTTTCTTTACCTTTGTTCTCATTTGCTTCACTGACTTTATCAACCTTTTCCGCTTGCTTACTTAAAATAACACCATCTGTGCTAGCATCAGACTCGCATAATGTAGTAACAACTTGAGTTTTTGAAACTGAAGCAGCTGCTTCATCTGAAACTTCCTTTGTGAGTTCATTGCCTACTTGTTCTATAATATCTTGAGTTTTCGAAAATGATTCAGCTGCCACAAAACTATCATTTTGTTCCACGACCATCTTCAATTTGGTATTTACACAACCATCTACTGTGCCAGTATCAGACATGCTTATAACATTAACATCTTTAGTTTTCAAAAATGATTCAGTAGCAACTGAACTTTCTTTAGCGTCAATAACTTTCTCTTCGGAAACACTAGTACAGGACTCGCTAAAGGCAGTAAAGTCTTGAGTTTTAGAAACTTCCATTTTGGTTTCACTGGCACATGCTTCGTCTACAACTTCATTTTCTGTGTTGTTGTTTGCATTCTCAGTAACTTCTTTTTCAGACAAAACACTTTCTTGAATTTCAATACAGTCATCCTTTTCAGAACCTGTAGTCAATTCATCATGCATTGCAACATTACCTTCTGCAGTCAATTCAGCATTATTTAACTTCGAATTGTCATCCTCAGATAATCGCATATTGCAAGATTCAACATTTGAAAGAGAAGAATCACATTGAAACGGGATAACAAGTTCTGTAACATAATCATCAATCTTTGTATCAGGATCCATCTTCGTATGAGATCCTTCCAAATGAAATGAATTCACTGAATCATCACTTGGTTGTACATACGGTATGTCAGTGTCAGTGTTTTCATGCTCATTAAATCCTTTTGCTGACGCATCAATTTCTCGAAAGCACCCTGTATTTGGAGAAGCTACATCATTTTGAATAGACATAAAAGAATTGTTGGGATATGAAATATCAAAGTACTTCTGGATGTCAAAGTACTGTTGCATGAAGAATAAAGTCAAAGTACTGCTGAAGAATAAAGACAAAGTACTACTGTTATTGAAGAATACTTCGAAGGAAACAAGGACTGATGTGCAATATTAGATAAGGATTTATGTGTAATATTAAACGAATATTCTAGAATTAGTTAGGGATAATTACTTGTCGTTCAAGGATTACATGTTGTAAACCGACTTAAGGTTATCTATATAAAGAGCCTTATGAGATATTGGTCGATATAAGTTTTACAAGTCTTAGATACGTTTAGAAGTCGATCAAAGTTAATAGTTAGGGATTGTTAGTGAATCTGTGTAACAAAGCAGGTTCAAAGTTTAGTTAATATAAAAGTTCTTCTTAAGCTTTGTGTTAGTAGATTCCGCATACTTTACAAGGTAAAACAGTGTTTCAATATTAATAGTGTTGAGTTTACTCAATATTGTTAAACCCTTACAAGCTACAAAGTAGTTTGGTCAGAGTATATCGATCCAACAAGTGGTATCAGAGCTTGTGTTGGAAACTCTGATTAAGAAGACAAACCTTTAAAACCTTTAAACCGATTTCACTACAAACCCTTCAAGATGTCGACAGATGCTGCACCTGCTCCCTCAATCACTGCTATTAGAATCCCTATTGTTAAGAAGGGAGAATATAACCTATGGGCCATGAAGATGAGGCAGTACATTGCCATCACAGACCATGCTTTGTGGGATGTGATTGTCAATGGTAACATGCAAATTAATGAACCAGTAGAGGTACCTGGACAACCAACACTACCAAAAATAACTGTACCTGCTGCTACCAAAAGAAATCAAGACAAAGCTCTTAACATACTGCTTTCTGCTATTCCTGATGGTCACCTACTAAAGTTTCATGATGCCAAAGATGCCAAACAACTATGGGCTGCAATAAAGAAGAAGTTTGGAGGTAATGATGCTTCCAAGAAGATGCATAGGAATTTGCTGAAGCAACAATTTGAAACTTTCACTGTTGGTGAAAGAGAAGGTCTTGATTCTGCTTATGAATGATTTCAACATCTTTTGAGTATGCTAGAACTATATGATGCTGAGGCATCAGTTGAAGATGCTAATTTAAAGTTTCTAAGGAGTTTGCCATCAGCATGGCATGTAGTTGCTACTATGATCAGAGGACAATCAGGGTTGGATACTATGGACTTTGATGATCTTTACAATAATTTGAAGGTGTATGAGCATGAGATGAATGGTACTACAGGATCAAGCACACAACAGAACATTGCTTTTGTCTCTTCTGAAAAGAGAAGCAGTACTTCTAACAAAGGTACTGCTTACACTGTTCAAAGTACTGTGACTGAAACACAGGTTCCATGCACAACAATGGTCACCACCAATTCATCACAATCACTTACTCCCACCTCAGATGATGTTCTATGTTCATTCTTTGCTCAACAAGCATCAATGCCTGTCACCTATCAAGAAGATGTATTGCAAATTGATGATGATGCTTTATAAGAAATTGATATCAGATGGCAAGTTGCTATGCTCACTGCAAGGATCAAGAAGTATGTGAGCAAGACAGGAAAAGGCATCAACTTCAGAGCTAAACAAGGAATAACATTTGACAAGTCCAAAATTGAATGCTTCAACTGTCAAAGGACTGGTCACTTTGCAAGGGAGTGCAAATTTGCAAAGTATCAAGTAAACAAGATGATTGAACCACCCAAGCCTGAAAGAAAAGAGATTCCAATTGCTGAACCAAAACCAAAAGCTTTGGTTGCTCAAGAGAATCTGTCAGAGATTGATTGGTCCAATGAGTTTGATGATGAACCTGTAACCTATTCAATGGTTGCATTGGAAGACTGGAGCACAACATTTGATGAAGAGCCTGGATATGCTGCTTTGGAGTCAAGAAAAGAGTTAGGAAGCTTTGATTGTAGCATGGAGTTTGAAGAAGCACCTGTTCAGCTTGCTATGGTAGCTGCTTCACCAAGTTCATCCACTAACTCTGAGGTATGCTCTAAGTGTAATGATATGTATCAAAAGTTACTTACTGAGTATGTAGCTGAAAGAGATAAATTTCAAAAGGCTAGGGCTGAGATAACTGGTTATCAATTAACTTTAGAGTCAATGGAAGCCAAAACTCTTACACATGAAAGCAATGAAGTAGCATGGCTTGAAACATATAAACAAAAGGATTACCTAGTTAAGTTGAATGAATGGAAACTAGGTTGCAAGGTGTCTGAACTAGAAAAAGTGACTGCTGAAAGGGATAAGTTGTTAGAAAAACTTGCTGTATGGAATGAGGTAGGTGTGTCACATGTTCAATTTGTTGAAAAGCAAAGAACATCCAATATTAAGACAGGCCTAGGTTATGATAGCAATGAAGGTATTCCATTTAAGAGCAAGGAACTAAATCTTACTGTTGATACCTCCACTAGTGATGAAGAGTTCATTAGTCTAGATGAAAACACTTCTAGTGATGAGGAATCCCCTAGTCCAACACCACCTGTATTTCAGAAAGAAAAGGGTTATAATGCAGTTCCTTACCCCCAGGTAGCTTTCAACCACCTAGAAAAGATGTTGATTGTTATGGTATAGATAATCTAGAGTTTAGGAAAAAGCTTAAAAGTAAATTTAATCCTGAAACTTTAGAAAATTCTGTTGAAGCACCTAAGGATGAAGAGACCAAGTTTTCAAAACAAGCAGTTTCTTCAAACTCTTTTAGGAAAACTGCTGATCACTCAGCAGCACCTCAAAGAAAATTCTTTCAAAATACTGCTAATTTTAGAAACACCTATGGAAGAGGATTTGGGGATATTGGTCCAAAGGTCTGTTATGTTTGTTATAGTCCTCATCATTTGATTAAAGACTGTGATTATCATTCAGAATACCTAAGTAAATATCCAAAGACCAGAACTGCACAACCAAGTCATAGAGAGAATAAGCAAAGGGACAACAAACCAGTTTGGAACTATCCAAATAGGGTCAACCATAGTAATTTCTCAAAATACTATAGGTACCCTCATCAGAAAAGGTCATACTCCAAACCCTCAGTACCTTCACAAAGTACTGATAGAAAGTTCCCTAATGTTTCTAACAAACAATCAAGTGTAAGATCTAGGAGGGAAAATCAGTACAACCCTAGAAAGCCTTACAACACAAGAAAAGATGTTAGGACATAGAACCCAACTCCTAAAGTTACAACTAAATGGGTTAAGAAAGAAAGTACTGCTGAAAAAAAACCAGTACTTTCTGAAGTTAAGGGTGAAAAGGGGACAAATGATCTTGAAAAATCAACAATTTTGGAAACAAAAACCTTAATTCTTGATCATGCTTTCAAAGACAGTGGTGATTACATACTCAAAAATTTTGAGTATGTCACTCCACAAGGGGAACACAAGTCAGTAATGGATTGGGTTCCTAAAAATAACTAACCTTTTCATGTATATGCAGGGCAACCCAGAGGAGGAGCTTAAAGATCATCTTATTGTAGATAGTGGTTGCTCTGGCAGGTGACAGGAGAAAAGGAGCTCTTGTCAGATTTTAAAGCTTATTATGGAGGAAACGTTGCATTTGGGAATGATCCTGATGGAGGAAGAATAACTGGCAAAGGAACTATCAAAGCAGGAAACATTGATTTTGAAGATGTTAAATATGTGAAGGAGCTCAAATTAAATCTTTTGTCAGTCTCTCAGATTTGTGATAAGAAGTACCCTGTGTTATTCTTTGACACAGAATGTCTTATACTTTCTCCTAATTTCAAGTTAGAAGATAGAAACTTGGTGTTACTGAGAGCACCAAGAACTAATGATGTGTACAGCATAGACTTGAAGAATGTAAATTCTGCTGAAAGAGCAACATGTTTGATTGCAAGAGCATCTATGGAGGAAGCACATCAATGGCACAGAAGACTGGGACATGTTAATTTCAAGAATATCAATAAGCTGGTAAGAGGTAATTTAGTTAGAGGTTTACCTTCTAAGACATTCAAGAATGATCACACATGTCTTGCTTGTAAGAAGGGTAAACAACACAAGGCCTCTTGTAAGAAGATTGATGAGAAGACTATTAGAGAGCCTTTGGAATTGCTGCACATGGATCTGTTTGGACCTATTTCAGTTGTCAGTCTGAACAAGAAGAAGTACTGTTTGGTTGTAACAGATGACTGTAGCAGATTTAGTTGGGTCTTTTTCTTATGCTTTAAAGATGAAACTTTTGATGCTATTCATGACCTAATTATAGCACTAGAAAATCAGTTAAGACTCAAGGTTAGAGGCATTAGATGTGATAATAGGACTGAGTTCAAGAATCAGCTTATGGATGAATTTTGTGCCAAGAAAGGAATTAAAAGAGAATTCAGTATTGCTAGAACTCCTCAACAAAATGGAGTTGCAAAAAGAAAGAATAGAACTCTTATAGAAGCAGCAAGGACAATGCTTGCAGACTCTCAACTACCTGTTCCATTCTGGGCTGAAGCTGTAAGTGCTGCTTGCTATGTATTGAATAGAGTATCAGTGACTAAACCTCAAATGAAGATACCTTATGAGTTACTCATGGGAAAGAAACCAAGCATCAAGTTTATGAAACCTTTTGGATGTCCCCTAACCATCTTAAATACTGCTAATAATTTGGGCAAATTTGATGGGAAGTCAGATGAAGAATATTTATTGGGATATTGTACAAATAGCAAAGGATTCAGAGTGTACAATAGGGTTACCAAGAAGGTTCAAGAATGTCTTCATGTTGATTTTTTGGAAGAACAAGAGAATTCTAAAGGTAAAGGTCCTGATTGGATGTTTGATCTTGATTTAATGTCTTCATCAATGAATTATGTACCTGTAAGGGAAGAAAATCAAGTTGCTCCCACTGAAGAAGAAGCACAGTACATTGTTCATGATGTTAATTTAAGATCTGAAGATGAGCCAAAAGAAAATGCCAATGATGAGAAGAAAGATACTTCTCAACCTAACAGTACTGTTGATCCTCAAAGTACTATTTCACCACAAATACCAGTATCTGCAGAAGATCAAGCCATTCAAGATGAACTTTCTAGGATGCTTTTTCAAGAAACAATGGCTAAGTTGTATGATGATGAACAAAGGAGAGCTTATGAGGCAGAAAAGAAGAAGGCAAAAGAAACAGCCAGTACTTTACCCCAAAGTACTGCTAATCTATTTGAAAGTACTTTTCAGCCATTAAATACTTCAAATTGGATAAATACTGATGCTGTTCATGATCCTAATATGCCTGACTTAGAAGATACTGCTGATCCAAACACAATTACTTTCGAAGACACTGATGATGAATTGGATCAAGAAGGCATTTTCTCAGATTCTAATGAAGATCCTGATATAACAAATTTGGAAGATAATCTTGAGGTCTCACCAACTCCTACTCTCAGAATTCATAAAACTCATCCTGTTACCAATATTATTGGACCCTCATCATCAGGGGTGCTTACAAGGACTAAGGCTAAAAATATGTCTCAACAACATACTTCTTTACTTAGTTTTATCTACAAGCAAAACAGGGTGAATCACAAGAATCAGAAGTTGTGTTTATTTGCTTGTTTTTTAACTCAGGAAGAGCCCAAGAATATCAAACAAGCATTAGCCAAGGAAAGTTGGGTGGAAGCTATGCAATAAAGAACTTCTACAGTTTAAACTTCAAGAAGTATGGGTATTATGTGATTTACCTGATGGAAAGAAACTTATTGGAACTAAATGGGTTTTCAGAGTAAAAAGAGATGAAAGAGGGAATGTTATTAAGAACAAGGCAAGGTTAGTGGCTCAAGGATATAGACAGGAAGAAGGAGTAGACTATGATGAAGTTTTTGCTCTGTGGCAAGGCTTGAAGCCATCAGGCTATTTTTGGCTTTTGCATCTTATATGGGATTCCCTATATATCAAATGGATGTTAAAAGTGCTTTTCTATATGGCAAAATCACCGAAGAAGTTTATGTCAAACAGCGTCCTGGTTTTGAAGATCCTGCACATCCAAACAAAGTCTACAAGGTAATAAAAGCTCTTTATGGACTTCATCAAGCTCCAAGAGCTTGGTATGAAAGGCTTTCAAATTTTCTATTGCAACATGGTTATAGAAGATGAGCTATTGACAAGACTTTGTTTATCAAGAGAGATAAGAAGGATATTATGCTAGTTCAAGTATATGTAGATGATATCATTTTTGGTGCCACTAAGAAATCTATGGTGAAGGAATTTGAAGATCTTATTCAGAAAGAGTTTCAGATGAGTTCCATGGGAGAACTAACATTTTTCTTAGGACTTCAAGTGCAACAGTCAAGCAGTGGAATTTATATTTGTCAAGATAAGTATGTTACAGATATTCTTAAGAGATTCACTTTTACAACTGTTAGGCCTACATCTACACCAGTGGATACTAACAAACCTTTAGGAAAAGGTGAAGATGGAGAAGATGTTGATGTCACACTATACAGGTCTATGATTAGATGTCTTATGTATTTAACTACATCAAGACCTGATATTACTTTTGCTGTGAGCTTATGTGTAAGACATCAGGTTAATCCAAAAGTATCTCATTTGAATGCTGTCAAGAGGATTTTCAGGTATCTTAGGCAACAACCTAAGCTAGGATTATGGTATCCTAGGGATTCACCTTTCCATCTCCATGCCTTCTCAGATAGTGATTATGCTGGAGATAACTATGACAGAAGGTCCACAACTGGAGGGTGCCAGTACCTTGGAAACAGATTAGTGTCATGGCAATGTAAGAAGCAAACAATTGCAGCAGCTTCTTCCACAGAAGCAGAGTATGTAGCTGCTGCAAGCTGTTGTACACAAGTACTTTGGTTGCAGAATCAGCTTTTGGATTATGGATTCAATTTCAAGAATACTCCTATCAATATTGATAATGAGAGTACCATCCGTATTGTTAAGAATCCAGTCTATCATTCCAAAACCAAGCACATTCAGATTAGACATCACTTTATTAGAGATTGCTATGAACAAAGGCTTATCAATGTGGTTAAAGTTCATACTGATGATAATGTAGCAGATCTACTCACAAAAGGCTTTGATGTTTCAAGATTTACTTTCTTGGTTGTGAGTATTGGCATGATTAATATGTAAGCTATTTTTGAGGGGAGGCATTAGTAGTTATTAGTTAGTCATTATTTGAGGGGAGGCTACATATATCATTCAAAAGAAAGGATTTTATTTATTCATATTCTTCCTACTACCATTCAGAAGTACAACACCATTCCTGTTTTCATGTAACAGACTCAGACACAACAAAGACAACAAAAACACAAGACTCCATCAACCTACTACCAAGCTCCACACACCTACTCCATAGGCCTTTTCCCCTTGCCCTCATAGCTTTGTTTTTCCTTTTGAGCAGTCCTTCTCTTGTCATCAAAAGAAGTCTGTTTTCTTGGGCAGGCCAGGCCAAGAACTTGTTTGGGAGGTCCTTCTTTTTCTTGGAGCAGGCCACTTCATATTCTGGATAGCTATTTCCAGGGCCTGAGTCAATGCATGTGGAAGCTCTTTAGCCAAAGTTGAACCTGCACCAACTTTCTTTTTGGGCCTTTTGCTGGTAGCACTGCCTGCATCTGTTATGGTAGAATTGGCTGCACTCATTGTTGATGAAGTTTCTTGGTGACCCATCCATTGCACATGAGGAGGAAAATAGTCTAACCATCCTGGATCTTCAAACTCAGAATCAGAGTAGTACCTTATCTCTGAGTCTGTGGTACTTTCTGAGTCTGAAGAGATGTTCACAATTGGTATGTGACTCATTTTGCTTACTTGTTTTTGTTAAGAGAAAATATGGTGTTTGCAAATTATTGGTGAAGTTGTTTTTATAAGCAAGGTGAAGGTAACTGGGCATTTAATGAAGTGTATTGAAGTTTACTTACCTTGGTAGCTTTGGGATTTAATTTGGTGCTAGTCATTAATAAGGGTTGACTTTCTAAGATATTTTGGTCAAATGGTCAACATTCAAGATTATTAGTGGGAAAGTACTTTGGTCAAAATACTGTTTGAGTTTATGGTGGAAAGTACTGCTCCATTCTTTATGGAAAGTACTGCTTGGTGTTATTAAAAGGATTCGCTGACGTGTCAGATACTGTTCCAACGGTCCGATTTGCGGCTAACAACCTTTCGAAAGATATGGGATATTTACTTCCAAAAATACCGGTAAAATCATTAATTAACCGTGATTTTTTATAATTTTATCCTTATATAAACCTCATATCTTTTCCTTTTATTCACCTTATTCACCTTTATTTATGCATACCTACTTTGCATCGATCATCACTTTTCTTACTCTAACCCTACTCATCATGGCTAATCGACGTACCAACACCAAACACAACATGATTGCAAACTTTGAGAAAACCCAAGCAAACCTTGATTTTCATGGAATTATTGATTTTCTCACTGGTACCAACATCTGTTACTCCATCCTTGTCAACCCTGAGATTATCGGACCATGGATACAAGCTTTTTGGGATACAGCCACGTAACAGGTTGAAGATGGAGAGGATATCATTACTGCTACAGTTGCTGGAAGAGCTATACGTGTTACAGAAGCTTCCATCAGGGAGGTTTTGTTATTTGATGATGAAGGAGGCTCTGTTTTATTTGGGAAACAAGAAGTTTGGAATACACTCAGAGATTTTGGGTATGAAGGTTCTTTGACTAAGCTTACTTTTCAGAAGGCTATGGTTAGTCCTCACTGGAAATTTCTTATTCATGTTTTGCTACATTGTTTGAGTCCAAAGAGTACTGCTTGGGATCAATTCAGTCATTCCATAGCTTCTGCTTTTGTTGGTCTTATTACCAATCAGCCTTTTAATTTTTCATACATGATTCTTGAGGGTATGCTTAATCATATTCAGGCTGGCAAACCTTTTCTTATGTATCCTAGGTTTGTTCAATTGCTTTTAGAAAATCCACTAGATGGTGTACCCAAACCTCAGGATTATGTACCTACCATTAGGATGCCATCTAAAGTTTTCACTTTTATGTCCCATAAGGGAGTTAATTTTTCCGGTAGGAATACACCTCTTAATGCTTATATGTTAGAGGTAGCTCAGGCTGTTAGGGATGATGAAGATAATAGTGGTTCTGCACATTCTGATAATGCTGCTCAATCTGATTCTGCTGAACATTCTGCTTCAGTACATACCCCCACACCACCTATTGTTTCCCCTCAGCATGTTGTTTCAGGTGAAAGGACTCCCTTAGTCACAGCCTCTTTGGATAAACCTGTTTCTGCTCAAGGTACTTCTCCACAAAGTACTGATCCTCAAGGTACTGCTTCAGAGGATTCACAAGTACCTAATCCCAATGATTATACTTCCACAGGTGGGTTTCAAACACCTGGAGAAGATGAGGGAATTAAAGGTACTGAGAGTCATTCTGATTTGGCTAAGGAATTGGAGCAGCTCAAGTCAACTGTTAATACTCAAGCTACAGAAATCAAAAGGTTAAGAAAGAAGTTCAGAAGATTGAAGAAATTTGTCTGGTCTCTTGTTCAGAATTTTAGGCTTTTTGTGAAAGAAAAGAAGCAGTCTCAGAAGCTACAATCTAAACAGAAGAAGTCTAAGTCTAAGAGGAGGCATAGGAAATCATCATCTATCAAATTGGGGAGGAATCAGGATGATAATTTGGATAGATTTGATGATATGGTTCAATTTTCAGATAACAAGAAAGATCAAGATGCAAATGTAGCTCAAATCAGTACTGAAAGAAAAAGTGGTGAGACAGAGCAAATTAATCTTGAAGTTGAGCATGAGAATGTAAAAAGTGGGGATACAGAGCAAATTGATTTAGAAGGAAATAATGCTCAAAGTACTTTTGTTGAAAATACTGTTGTGCAAGGTACTGATGAACAAGATATTGCTGGTCCTTCTATAAAGAATCATGAAGATGAAGCTGGTCCTTCCACTTTTATACTGCAAGAAGAAGAAAGAGTACATACTGCCAGTGATGATGAAACAATTGCAAAGGTTATGATGAATTTAAGAAGACCTACTGGAGGAATACATATATCTGAGCCTGCACAAAAAGATGATGAAAGTACTTCTGAATCAGAAAAACTAGATCCAAAAGATAAAGGGAAAGGAGTAATGGTTCAGAAAGATACTAAGAAGAAGAAGAAGAAATTTTCTATTGCTCAGATTAGAGAATTAGAGACTGCAGATGATTTAAAGCTTGCTAGAAAGCAACAAGCTGAATATGATGCTGAGTATTTGGAAGAAGTTAGTAGACCAATTAGAAAGAAGTCAATGACCAAAGCTCAGGAAAGAAATTGGATGATGCAATTCTTAAGAAAGAAGGGATACAAGAATTTACATAAACAAAGGTATCCAGAAATAAAAGCTTTATGGGATAAAGTTCAAGAAGATATCAGAAGAGAGGTAGAAAGCTTTGTACCCATGGAAGTTGATAGAAAGAAGAAATTAGAAGATATCAGAAAGGAAGAAGCTGAGCAAAGGAGATTGAAAAGAAAGAAATTAGCTGAAGATGATCAACTGACAAAAAGGCTGAAGTTAGTTCATGAAGATACAGTTGATGAACTCAGAAATTATTTCAGAGTTGTTGATTTTGAGAACAAAAAGATTGATGATTCTGAAAAGAAGTCCAAGATAATCTCATTCTCTGTGGTTGAATCTAAAGAGGGAAATTATTTTATGATCCATAGAGATGATGAAAGCTTCACAACATTCTATATGTTATGGGATTTGTTGCACTGTATCACAAGGGCAGATCTTTATGATTTGTATGTGCAAGTGCAGAATTATTATACAGAGAATGAAGCTTCAGAAGTGGGATTAGTTCTGCTTGGAGACTTATTTACCATCTGGGATACTGAAGAAACAAGTGTTGATCCTCTCTAGAATGATCAAGAGAATTGGGAAATAACAAGATGGAGATTCTTTGAGTCATCAGGAGTTCATACACTAGAGATGGAAGATGGTACTATGATTCACATGTTGGCTGAGAGGAGATATCCATTGATCAGAGAAATAATGCTCAGAATGCTGGATTATGGAATGGAACTTGAAGAGGAATCTTAAGTAGCTTTGGATGTTATCAAGCTATTTATCAGATGGGTCAAGTCTGAAGAGTAATATTGCATAATACTGGTATGATCTGTTTTGTAAAATTAAAGTATTTTTCAAAGTGCTGCAAAAACAAACAGTACTTTATCAAAGTACTGCTTGCTGATACAAACCAGTACTAGCCAACTCTTGATTACTTGGATGTATG
Organism: Artemisia argyi; assembly: GCA_030686995.1. Taxonomy (NCBI): domain Eukaryota; kingdom Viridiplantae; phylum Streptophyta; class Magnoliopsida; order Asterales; family Asteraceae; genus Artemisia; species Artemisia argyi. Next base: position 38,483,296 of record CM060689.1, read on the forward strand.
GTGAGTTGATCATTTGGATGTATGGTGAGTTGATCACTTGGATGTATGGTGAGTTAAATCTGCTTCAGTCATCTGTTACAACCAAACAGTACTTCTTCTTGTTCAGACTGACAACTGAAACAGGTCCAAACAGATCCATGTGCAGCAATTCCAAAGGCTCTCTAATAGTCTTCTCATCAATCTTCTTACAAGAGGCCTTGTGCTGTTTACCCTTCTTACAAGCAAGACATGTGTGATCATTCTTGAATGTCTTAGAAGGTAAACCTCTAACTAAATTACCTCTTACCAGCTTATTGATATTCTTGAAATTAACATGTCCCAGTCTTCTGTGCCATTGATGTGCTTCCTCCATAGATGCTCTTGCAATCAAACATGTTGCTCTTTCAGCAGAATTTACATTCTTCAAGTCTATGCTGTACACATCATTAGTTCTTGGTGCTCTCAGTAACACCAAGTTTCTATCTTCTAACTTGAAATTAGGAGAAAGTATAAGACATTCTGTGTCAAAGAATAACACAGGGTACTTCTTATCACAAATCTGAGAGACTGACAAAAGATTGAATTAGAGCTCCTTCACATATTTAACATCTTCAAAATCAATGTTTCCTGCTTTGATAGTTCCTTTGCCAGTTATTCTTCCTCCATCAGGATCATTCCCAAATGCAACTTTTCCTCCATAATAAGCTTTAAAATCTGACAAGAGCTCCTTTTCTCCTGTCATACTGCCAGAGCAACCACTATCTACAATAAGATGATCTTTAAGCTCCTCCTCTGGGTTGCCCTGCATATACATGAAAAGGTTAGTTATTTTTAGGAACCCAAGCCATTACTGACTTGTGTTCCCCTTGTGGAGTGACATACTCAAAATTTTTGAGTATGTAATCACCACTGTCTTTGAAAGCATGATCAAGATTTAAGGTTTTTGTTTCCAAAATTGTTGATTTTTCAAGATCATTTGTCCCCTTTTCACCCTTAACTTCTGAAAGTACTGGTTTTTTTCAGCAGTACTTTCTTTCTTAACCCATTTAGTTGTAACTTTAGGAGTTGGTTTCTGTGTCCTAACATCTTTTCTTGTGTTGTAAGGCTTTCTAGGGTTGTACTGATTTTCCCTCCTAGATCTTACACTTGATTGTTTGTTAGAAACATTAGGGAACTTTCTATCAGTACTTTGTGAAGGTACTGAGGGTTTGGAGTATGACCTTTTCTGATGAGGGTACCTATAGTCTTTTGAGAAATTACTATGGTTGACCCTATTTGGATAGTTCCAAACTGGTTTGTTGTCCCTTGGCTTATTCTCTCTTTGACTTGGTTGTGCAGTTTTGGTCTTTGGATATTTACTTAGGTATTCTGAATGATAATCACAGTCTTTAATCAAATGATGAGGACTATAACAAACATAACAGACCTTTGGACCAATATCCCCAAATCCTCTTCCATAGGTGTTTCTAAAATTAGCAGTATTTTGAAAGAATTTTCTTTGAGGTGCTGCTGAGTGATCAGCAGTTTTCCTAAAAGAGTTTGAAGGTACTGCTTGTTTTGAAAACTTGGTCTCTTCATCCTTAGGTGCTTCAACAGAATTTTCTAAAGTTTCAGGATTAAATTTACTTTTAAGCTTTTTCCTAAACTCTAGATTATCTATACCATAACAATCAACATCTTTTCTAGGTGGTTGAAAGCTACCTGGGGGGTGAGGAACTGCATTATAACCCTTTTCTTTCTGAAATACAGGTGGTGTTGGACTAGGGGATTCCTCATCACTAGAAGTGTTTTCATCTAGACTAATGAACTCTTCATCACTAGTGGAGGTATCAACAGTAAGATTTAGTTCCTTGCTATTAAATGGAATACCTTCATTGCTATCATAACCTAGGCCTGTCTTAATATTGGATGTTTTTTGCTTTTCAACAAATTGAACATGTGACACACCTGCCTCATTCCATACAACAAGTTTTTCTAACAACTTATCCCTTTCAGCAGTCACTTTTTCTAGTTCAGACACCTTGCAACCTAGTTTCCATTCATTCAACTTAACTAGGTAATCCTTTTGTTTATATGTTTCAAGCCATGCTACTTCATTGCTTTCATGTGTAAGAATTTTGGCTTCCATTGACTCTAAAGTTAATTGATAACCAGTTATCTCAGCCCTAGCCTTTTGAAATTTATCTCTTTCAGCTACATACTCAGTAAGTAACTTTTGATACATATCATTACACTTAGAGCATACCTCAGAGTTAGTGGATGAACTTGGTGAAGCAGCTACCATAGCAAGCTGAACAGGTGCTTCTTCAAACTCCATGCTCCAATCAAAGCTTCCTAACTCTTTTCTTGACTCCAAAACAGCATATCCAGGCTCTTCATCAAATGTTGTGCTCCAGTCTTCCAATGCAACCATTGAATAGGTTACAGGTTCATCATCAAACTCATTGGACCAATCAATCTCTGACAGATTCTCTTGAGCAACCAAAGCTTTTGGTTTTGGTTCAGCAATTGGAATCTCTTTTCTTTCAGGCTTGGGTGGTTCAATCATCTTGTTTGCTTGATACTTTGCAAATTTGCACTCCCTTGCAAAGTGACCAGTCCTTTGACAGTTGAAGCATTCAATTTTGGACTTGTCAAATGTTATTCCTTGTTTAGCTCTGAAGTTGATGCCTTTTCTTGTCTTGCTCACATACTTCTTGATCCTTGCAGTGAGCATAGCAACTTGCCATCTGATATAAATTTCTTCCAAAGCATCATCATCAATTTGCAATACATCTTCTTGATAGGTGACAGGCATTGATGCTTGTTGAGCAAAGAATGAACATAGAACATCATCAGAGGTGGGAGTAAGTGATTGTGATGAATTGGTGGTGACCATTGTTGTGCATGGAACCTGTGTTTCAGTCACAGTACTTTGAACAGGGTAAGCAGTACCTTTGTTAGAAGTACTGCTTCTCTTTTCAAAAGAGACAAAAGCAATGTTCTGTTGTGTGCTTGATCCTGTAGTACCATTCATCTCATGCTCATACACCTTCAGATTATTGTAAAGATCATCAAAGTCCATAGTATCCAGCCCTGATTGTCCTCTGATCATAGTAGCAACTACATGCCATGCTGATGGCAAACTCCTTAGAAACTTTAAATTAGCATCTTCAACTGATGCCTCAGCATCATATAGTTCTAGCATACTCAAAAGATGTTGAAATCTTTCATAAGCAGAATCAAGACCTTCTCTTTCACCAACAGTGAAAGTTTCAAATTGTTGCTTCAGCAAATTCCTATGCATCTTCTTGGAAGCATCATTACCTCCAAACTTCTTCTGTATTGCAGCCCATAGTTGTTTGGCATCTTTGGCATCATGAAACTTTAGTAGGTGACCATCAGGAATAGCAGAAAGCAGTATGTTAAGAGCTTTGTCTTGATTTCTTTTGGTAGCAGCAGGTACAATTATTTTTGGTGGTGTTGGTTGTCCAGGTACCTCTACTGGTTCATCAATTTGCATGTTACCATTGACAATCACATCCCACAAAGCATGGTCTGTGATGGCAATGTACTGCTTCATATTCATGGCCCATAGGTTATATTCTCCCTTATTAACAATAGGGATTCTAACAGCAGTGATTGAGGGAGCAGGTGCAGCATCTGTCGACATCTTGAAGGGTTTGTAGTGAAATCGGTTTAAAGGTTTGTCTTCTTAATCCGAGTTTCCAACCTGGCTCTGATACCACTTGTTGGATCGTTTATAGCTCATCTAGGGTTAACAATAATAATAAAGACAACAATCATGCACAGCGGAATAAGTAAAACATCTTTATTATTGAACAAGGCTTTTACTCAAACAATCTCCATAGCCCCTATATTATTTGATCAAGATAATACAGAGGCTAAACTAAACACTAAACCCTAACCCTAGACGTTTTCCCTACGTCTAGGTTTACACGCACACACCTTTAGTCGACTACATTATGGAAGACTTAATTAAAAACCCTAACCCTTGATCTCTATATATAATAGAGATTTAGGGTTTACAAAATACTACGAAGGACTAATAAATAAATCTTCTTTTGCAAGCAAGTCCTTCTCCATATTTTGTAGAATTCCTTCTTGTCGTATTAAGTCCCTCTTGTTTCATTCTTGGTCGTTTTGTCTCATCAAATTAATAAACCCAACAATCTTCCCCTATTTGATGATGACAAAATAAACACTGTCTTGTACGAACTTCCCTAGACGTAGTAGAAAAGTTGAGATGTAAGCATCTCCCTGAATGAAACAAATCGTGTCTTCCCCTTAAGCCATGCCAATGCAACTCCAAAATTTCTTCCCCTTTTTGTTATCAACAAATAGGGAACATATGAAAAACTTCCCCTTGAGTGGTGCATGTAGATCAAATGATTAAACACATAATAAGATACTTCCCTTGAAATCAATGTGTTAATCATCTTCATGATTCTTCAAATCTTTAGGCTCTATGTAATAATCACTGATGAAGAAAACCAAATATAACGAACTTGATGAAGAAGTAGAATTTCCCAAACTTATGTCTTATGTCTTGTACTATCCACGTGACTCCAAACGTATACCAAAACCAATGTATAAGGAGACCGCAATCCCTTGACAATAATCACTGAGCACAATAACGTAACTCCTTCAAGTGTTTGTCAATTCTTCGTCACATCTTGAACACACAAACAAGTTACCTCCTGCTAAAAGGTATAATAAAACACAAACTTGTGAAACTCGACTACAACATCAAATAAATGATAATCAACCTTCTTCGTAATCAATTATTCAATTAAAACGAGCCTTAAATCTTTTAAGAACATAAACCAAAATCTTCCTGTGTGTGAACCAATAATCCCATGTTCGTGTAAAACCATCCAAACTCATCGAGAATCAAAAACCGTGTACTGTTACTTTAACTTGCAAGTCAAGAACCATAGCGAATTAATACCACGACCACATTCAGAATATATCAACAAAATGCAGCAGTATTAAGTCCAAAAGTGCAGCAGTACAATCATACTCATAGCAGCAGAAAAATCTCGAGAGCAGTAGTAATGATAAAGTGCAGCAGTAGAAACTTTCCTTAACTAGCAGCCCAATCAAAATAGTCATAGTTGCAGTATTCGAGCAGAGTAGTATAAACAATCACAACGAGCAGCACTTTGATAAGAAGCAGTATAATAATGCTCAGCATCACAAGCCAATGAATACTCGATTTGAATATTGCCAATGATCTAATTCAATGCTAACAGTAGTACGAGGTTATGAACAAAAGATGTGACAACTGTCATTAATAAGCCTCGACCCCATGTGATTATTTATTGAAGATACACAATCATCGATTTGGAAAAACTCATGACCACCGATCCAATTTAATTAATAAATTTCAATGCCGACCCACAATCAATTAAATAATTGAGCAAGCACTTTGAATCAGGTCTCTTCATAGAACCCTAAAAACCGAACACAAAATCATCCAAAGCTGCCTAATTCTTCGACACAAAAACCTTTTTCATAACTGCATACTTCCACAATAAATAAAACAAATCCATCTAATCTCCACCGACCCATTAATTAATTCAACCAATCATAGACAGTAATCAATATCCACCGATCCATGAACAAAATTTATACTCAATTAATCTTCTATACTTCAACCAATGGGATCATAGTGAATATTTAATAGAAAACCAAATCGAATATATGCAATGGATAACAATCCTTTTAAATATATCACCACATTGCCCTGCTGTCAGTACCATAATCATCCATCGACCAATTTTATATAATAAAGTATAATTACTGACCTTACCTAAATGTAACAGGGATCTAAGACACCTCAGACCTTGAAGGATACGAACAACTCTAACCAACTATAGTCTAGGCGTTTATATTCTACGCCCTAGACACACACACACTTTTCCTGGACTACATTATGGAAGACTTGAATTAATTTAATGACCCATGTCCTCTTTATATACTAGAGGATTAGGGTTTACAAAATACTACGAAGGACTAATAAATAAAACTTCTTTTGCAAGCAAGTCCTTCCCATCTTTTGTAGAATTCCTTCTTGTCACTTCAAGCCCTTCATGTTTCATTCTTCTTGTTTTGTATCATCAAATCAATAAATATAATTCCCAACAATCTTCCCCTATTTGATGATGACAAAACAAACACCTTCTTGTACGAACTTCCCTAGACGAGGTAGAAAAGTTGAGATAATTAAATCTCGCCATGAATGAAACAATCTTGTCTTCCCCTTAAGCCATGCCATACCACTCCAACATCTCTTCTAACATCTCTTCTAACAATATCCTCCAATACATTAGATACAACTTTCATCACGTCATTGTCTTGGCAAACATAATTTTCTGGCTTGTGAGCTTCTTCATTAACAACTATCTCAGAAGTATCTACACCACACGTATCAGAAACAGGATCATCTGAAACTACACAATCACTTTTGTCCTTCCCAATCAAATGTGATAAAAGCTGTTTTTTAAATGCAACAACTTCTTCGTCTTTCGAAAGAATATCATCATAGGATGAGAAGTTATGTATGCATCTTTTCAAATCAGAAATAACTTCCTGCAATAATTAATGAGATAATAAAAAATAGTTATTCATTTGTTAATTACTACAACTTGGTTTATTAATTATTTTAATTACTAAAGACGTTTACCTTAACATTAGGTGATTCAGGTTGTTTATCTTTTGAATATTCAAAGTTGTTAACCTGAAGCTGATCAACTTTATCATTACTTGTAAACAACGAATATTCAACCGCACTAACTTGATTTTCTTTTGAAATTTCATCCTAGATTAAAAAACACAAACCAGTAATTTAAAATATATATATATATATATATATATATATATATATATATATAAATTAAATAAAAAAAATGATAGAAATATTAATATATAAACTTGAATAAATTAAAACCTCTTGCACAGGAACATCAGCCAACTCGTTCTCTTCAGATAATTTAGGCTCATCATATTGAAAATAAAAAATAAAAAATAAAAAAATATATTATTTCAAAAATTAATTATTAACTTGTAAAAATATAATAGATGTTTATAATTCATTTAATACCTCTTTTGTAGAAACAGACATCCAATTGTTGGTTTGATCATTATTTGAAAAATACTCATTCTGAGTTTCGTCAACCTGGTAATAAAAACATAAATTAGTTTTAGTAACAACTATTAAAATTTAAAATATTATACTAAACATAAAAAATTAAATACCTCATCAATATGATCATCAACCAAATTGTTGTCATCAACATTAATTGAATAATCAATTGGAAGATGATCAACCAAATTGTTATCAGCAAGAGATAGATGATCAACCAAATTGTTATCAGCAGGAGAAAAATGATTTTTTTCAGATAATAATGAATTATCAAAATCATTTGATTCACTAACTCTTGAACTTTCACATATTTGATTCACTCCAGAATTCAAATATTGGCACTCATCTTCTGAAACTGTTGTGTTTTGTATTAGTAAAGGTTCAGGAGATTCAAGTATCGCTTCATCTACTTCTTCATTATTTTTGGTTCTGAAGAAGAACTGATCATCAGAAAAAAACTCAGCAAAAATTTTTAGACGTAAATGTTCAGAGTCCACTTTTCTCAACAACTCTGTTGAGCAATATAGCAGGACATCTTCTTTTGATTTGCTTCTTCAGAAGAGCCATCTAATATACAGCAACTGTGGAAAAAAGATTTAATTGTAATCAAAATAAGTGTAAAATTTATTGAACTACAAAATGTTTAAAAATAGAAACATACCGTCAGAAAAGTTATAGGACCACAATACTGGTCGTTTCAAGAATTTTTCTTTACATCATGTTTGTTGAGAGCTAGAGAATCGAGCACTAAACCACACCAATCAACTCTATTAATGTTATCATAATGCTGAACAAGAGATGGTAAAAATTTCATATTTGATTCTCCTCCCTTGCATGCTGATATCATTGTGCTGACCAATAAAATAATGAAATTTAACTTGAAAAGATCATTTACTTCATTAGTCACAACAATGAAGTCCTTCAGATTTTTGGAAAAAGACCTATCTTTAGTTTTCACGATAAGTTTTCCATCTGCATCATAGTATTGTTTCCAAAAACTTTGAAGATCCAATTTCATTTTCTTGTAAGATGTCCTTTTTGCAAAATTAATTCGTAAATCTCCTTTTGGAAAACCTAGAATATCATGCACTAAATCCCTTGTTATCTTAATCTCGTGTCCTTTAAAAACCAGTGATTGTTCTTCAACATTGTAGCACTTTAGGATTTTATACGCAAGATTTGACGGTATAAGAGAAATATTTAGATTCAAAATCTTCTCAAATCCCAATTCTCGTACAAATTCTCTAAGACAAGGAACTGATACTATATGGTTCACCGCTTCGTACAAGCTAACAGGAGCACTTCTTATCCTCAGATCTGTTGAATCTAGACATTCTTCAGTTTCTAGGTAAACTTTACCCTTCTTTGTCAGTGTTTTCCTTTGTTTACGAACAACCTCATTCCTAACAGAGACATTGTTATCCGGAGCTGTTGTACTTAATTCTCCTAAAAAATTTAGTGTTATTTAATAATTATCTGATTTTGAAAATAAGGTATGTTGTTCTTTGCAGCTACAAGATAGTCAAAAGCATGAGATTAATAATGCAGAGTTCAAAGTTTCTTAGTTATCAAAATAAATAACTTTAAAATATGTGTATTTTTGGAATGTGCAAACTAAAAACAAATCTATAATAATCACTATACCTTCAAGTTAATAAATGACAATTAATAGAAATGACATATGACAACGAGTGCATGAAGTTAGATTAAAGTTTATTCCTAATCAAAATAAAACTAAAGATATAAGTAGCTAAAAGTGATGGTTATAAAACACCATCACTTTGAGAATAAGCTCATTAAATCGGAAGAAATTTGAGTCAGACTACAATCCTATTAAATGTTAAAATCTCAAATTTGAGCTAGTTATTACACAAGTGCTTGAAAACTAAATACAATATACATAGATATTGGGGTTTAAAAGAAACTATATAATGTTGAGGATGTGGGGTGTGTCTAGTTGTGTACATATAAAAGTAAAATAAGAAACTAAATCAGAACAATGCTAATTAAAAGTTATTTTTATTCAATAGATAATAAAAAAAAAACCTTTAAAAAATAAAATCTAATTATAGATATATATGCAATGTAAAAATAACTTATTAAAACATACTCTTTTTCGATGATATCTTTTTTTTTGACAACATTGACTTCCTTTTCAGTATCCAAATGAGTATTTTCAGAATCTTCATCATCATTAGACAAAATAAACTCGTCTTCTTCATCAAATTGTTCTGTATAAGAAATTAAAAATAAAAAATAATAAGTAAAAAAAACTTAGTAATTGTAGATTACTTAATTATAATGTAATTGTAGGTTACAATTATTAAATTTTAGGTTATGGATATCTAATATATCATATCAAAAAATGCAATATATAATGCACATAAATTCATTAACATACCTTCAACAGCATCATCTATCTCAGAATAGTTAACTTTTGACTTTTTTCGTCTATCCTGCTTTAATAAATATTCTTCTACACCTAATAAAAAAATAAGTAACAATTTATTAAAAATATAAAAGTAATGGTATAATGATTTAAAAAAATATATCAATGATTACCTTCATTTAGACGATCTATAAAACTTTTACGTTTCTTAGGTTTTTCAGATTGTACCATTTGAAGATAGTTCCTTCCATCTGAATTACCTTCCCCTTCCATAATACCATCTAAGAATAAGATTAAATACTAACAATAGTTCATTTAAAAAGTAAAAAGCTGACTTTATATTTTTACAGTTTTATCACAATACATCAGTTTTAGAGATATAAATGATTCACAATAACTTATAATTAAAAAAAATACCTGTTGTTGCTCTATTTTTATAAGATAACATAATCCTTTTTGAAACTTCAGGCTGTTCTGAATTTTCAAAGTTGTATACGTCTGCGTTTACTTGATTAACTAACTAGAAAAGTAAATAAATAAATAAATAAATAATAATAATAATAATAATAATAATAATAATAATAATAATAATAATAATAATAATAATAATAATAATAATAATAATAATAATAATAATAATAATAATAATAATAATAAAATTTAATCAACTAAAATAGTTTATATAAGAGTCAAATATAATAAAATTATTAAATAATTAAATCATCTAAACATTTATCAAAGTTATTATAAGAATGATTAACTAACTATCACTTAAAAAACATTAAAATATAATTAATATCGTAGTTCAAATTATTCAAATTAAAAAAATTTGAAAAATAATATAATATCAATTTCTTATCAAATAAACAACTCATTATTAGTTATTTGCTTGAAATATGATCAAAACATTTTATCAAACACTTAACATGCATTCAATAAAATAAAAAGCCTAAGCAGAAAAAACATAACATCTACTTGTATATTCTAAAATAAAAGTAAAAAAATAATAAGCTAAAAGATATATTAACTAAAAAATAACCTTGAGCTTTACTTTTAGAAGATCCTGAAAAAAAGACTCTAACTAAAAAAAATAATAATTAAAAAAGTGTTAGAAAATAATATGAGAAGTTAACAAATAAGATAAAAAATATATATATATATATATATATATATATATAATTCGCGCATTACGTTTTTTGGTTCCTTTGTTATCTGAAGAATTATGAGAATCCACCGGATGACTCATTGTATCTAATTTGATTTCTAGTTGAAGTTTATGATTTGTGATACTGCGTTTTGGTATATGAAACGATCACAATATTTCTCAATATATTAGTCACAACGATATTGGGCTAATTTTTGGGTTTAATAACAAGTGGGCTCTTATCACATATAAAAAGTTAATTTTTTAAATAGTCAAAAAGGCTAATAACTTTTAGGTCTAATAACAATTGGGCTTCTATCTTATGAAAAAAAAAACACTTACTTTTACTTAATTTTAAAGTTTGATATAACATATTTTTCCCTAGTTTTTTTTTTAATTATATAAAAAAAAAGATAAAAGAAAAAAAAAAAAAAGGCTAGAGGAATGTTTTTAAACTAATCAGATTTTGCAATCCTATTCATTGTTGAGCGTTGCTGTTAGCTTGTAGCGTGTACCTTCTTTTGATGAATTGTTTCCGATTCAATCTAGTATTGTTTGTTGGTTGGTATTTTTGATGGTAGTAAAACTAAGTTAAAATACTTTCAATCAACTATATTTGAAAAATGTCCCTTCAGTCATATAATTTTTTGTTTCTATACGTACTTAGTCTGATAGAGAATCATTCAAGATACAGTGCACCAACATACAAACATTATAAGTTTATTGAATATTTTAATACAAACATGAACCACTTAGGTTTAAAACTTGCGATACTCCTCACTTTGAACTATTACAAAATCTTGAAAATAACTGACAAAGTTTAGCTGTGTACGATTTTTGTCTTTGGCATTTCTGGTGTGATTCTTTTTCTAGTAATTTTACTCCATACTTTAGTAATTCTTTGCAGCAAAAGCTATTGGTGACACCAACGGTAAAATCTGCCTCATGTTGTGCATGTCCAACAACGCTGAAATTCAAAGCCTTTGGTGAATAAACGTTAAATTCTTTGTTTAATACATGAGAAATAATACCTATGGAAATGTAAACCAATTATTTTCTAAGTCAAAAGTGTACCTTATCCTTACTGAATGAAAAATTCAAAAGGCAGGTAACCATATCCAATCTCATGTTTCTGAGAGGGAGCTGCTACTCAGTGAGTTGGAACTCTTGTTCCCTTTTGAGTCGATCTAGAGAAGCTTGCTGCCGAGATACTTGTAGCTGTGATGAAGAAAAAGACCGGAATTGGCCAGTTGCTTTCCTATATTGAAAAGCTCAAGGCGTTGCCATACTAAGGCTTTTTTTGTTATTAATATTTTTAGTGTTGGAAGTTTATGGGTGTTTTTTTGGGAACAATCTTTTGATGGTAGTGGTAAGATGTAGTACTTTGTTTTTATCATCTTCTAGTATCTTTTGATGTATTTGTCACTTACTTTTCGAATCGTTTGGTGTTTATATCTTTTGACTTCTTTTTAGCTGTTTAAAACTATGTGTGGTATAAAAGAGGAAATAACAAAACAACTAAAGGCGCCAAAAACGTAAAAAAGGAATACCTTGGAAGTCTGCTGAACATACTTATTAAAGCAAACTCCAGTCTCCAAAAACATGAACTTAATGTTCTTTGTTAGTATACATGGATCTCAGTTTTGATTTGACTCTAATCATCTGTAGACGCACAAAAAAACTATTAAAACAAAACATATACTATCTACAACATATACTATCTATATTGACAATAGGGGCTTTTACCACACGAATGTTTTAAGTTTTCCATGGCCTTCTGTCTAGTTTTCACTAAGATACGTTTCATAATAACAACATGCTTAACCCACATTCCACTCTACAAATAGAAATCAGACAAATGTTCTATCAAGTAAATAACAATAAAAATTAAAAAGAAGTTGGTTCATTAAACATTTCAACAAATAATTGAAGTTGACTATGTAAAAAAGAGACCAAAGGCATGGTATACAGAGCTCACCTTTTGTCTAAGATAAAACAACTTTCCGATTTTCCATGTCATCTCTTGTTTTCCCTTGTATATGAGGTAAAAACTCATAGAACACAACATCATGTTGGCCATAACTTGAAACATAAAACAAACGAATAAGACATGATGAAATGACTACAGGTATATGATAATTCTTAAAAAAAATTAAACGAAAACGAAATTTCTTATGACATTCAATCCATTGTAGCTGGAAAATCGAGATCTACATTACCACGTACTACACCTGTATTGGAGGCTCCCACCATTTTAACACAACCCTGACATCAAAAAACAAGTTCCTGAATGAAACTATAATAATAACTAAATACATTATCACTGTCGTTTTTTTAGATGTACCTTACCATTGAAGTGTTTGCGACGTCAGTACTTAAGTACCAGTGAACCACCAGAGAAGATGACATGGTTATTCGAGATAATATATTCAGATGCAAGCATGCTTTTGTAGTTGAACGGCATGTCAGATACTTGATAGATAACCGGATTTGTCCAACTCTGACATACCATTCAATCAACAAAGCCGGATTTCCAGAATAGTTAAATGCTCTTCCGATAACTACACGTATGTTGTTTGTGAATGAGGAGGAGAGGAAATAGTTTAATTTTTGTGGTTCAATGTTATTGGCAATACATATTTATCGGGTAGATTGATCCAGTATGCACCCATATCTCTGAAATTTCATTCCTGGCCAGAAGTTCAGTAAACTTTTAACTGGGTGTAAAATGAGAATACATATTATCTTTGTGTTTGTTTCTCTCAAATATTGTGGTATGTAACATAAGTGTTGATCATTATGAATATTGATACCTATTATCAGGACTCATAGAAAACATTTTGCAGTTAAACTACTTTTAGCAAACAACCCATTGAATTCGTCTGCACCCTATATGTCAGATACCTCACCTCTATATCGACAAAAGGTAAGAATGAAGAATAAGTTGTAAGATATAACATCATATTTCTTAAACCGGGTTGTTTAACAACTATATGATAGAGAGTGAGTACGATTCTCATTGTTAAGCAAATATCTGTATTACTACCACTAAATACTAACTTTTCTAATCTAAAACATTTACAGATAAACATACTTGTTACATAACAATAGTGAGCACCAACCTCATTGGCAATACATGTCTCTAAGACTATTGTTAATCAATACTTATCGCTGCCACTCAATACTCAATAAACTTTATTACAAGCATATACTACTGTAGAAGTCTTAATACTGAACATTAAGCATCAATGAAATCTAAAATAGATCAAAACAAATATCGATACATGTATTTTCCTCAAATTAGAAATGTACAGATCGGTTAGTGACTTATGGTGTATGCATTCTTTTCATGTGACAAAAGACTAGGTATCTCAATAAAAAAAAAAAAAAAAAAAAAAAAAAAAAAAAAAAAAAAAAAAAAAAAAAACTCGTTTATTTTGTATTTCTGTTCAAGTGACCTACAGGTTATCACATGTTACATTTTGTTTATATACAACAGTCACATGACTTAAACATTTCACCATTGATTATTCTAACAAAACTTATTAAAGAAATGAGTATCTCAAAAGTTGCATTTCCCAAAACTTATTAATAAACATAAACTTCAAAATATATTACCAACCATCAAAGTTCATACATTCGAGTTATCAAAGTTCAAATTATATTACCAACCATTAAATTTCCATGATAACAAATCCATACATAAACTGAAATTTCCAAAAGGCAGCCCTAACCAACATACATACTTCTAATACAAATACAAAAGATAACCAATATTTACCACATCAAGTGACCAGCCCATCACTCGAAAAAGTAAAGATTGAACTTCTTTCTTCTCTTCCTTCACGCGCCAGATCAATAGCCTTTATCAACGCAGCAAGCACCTTCCTTTCTCTCTCCAAAGTCTCTTTCAGTCGGTCCAAACCAATGTCACCGTGCTCGTGTAACAGCAAGAAACCCTCTCCTTCTTCCTCCAAGTTCTCTAACCACTTAACCTTTGCAGCTAATTGATCTCGCTGCGCACCAAGCACCATTAACAACTGTTCATTCTCGGTATCATCCTGGGCAAATGCTATATGCAAGCAATCCTCAATTTCGTTAGAACAAGCAGCAAACTTTAACTTTTGGAAGTTAGGGGTGCGCGCAAGTGCATAAGCAGAGGTTCTTGGTCCTGAAGCCATGATATAAGCAATGAATTACAGAGATGGAGATTGAAATAGAGTGGAACAATTAAAGAGGTAGAGTTTGAATTACAGATATTAGGGTTTGCGTTTGAATGGAAAGGGGGGGAGAAATGCCCTTTTGTAAGCAAAGCCAAAAAAACGTTGACCGGTTCTATCAAAAAAAAAAAAAATGCGTTGACCGGTACATACCATTTCACACAAAACGTATAGAGTATAAAAAATAATATTAATTTTACTATCACATTACATTTAAAAAAAATGAAAAATACTGTAATATTTTAATATCACACTATATTAAAAAAAATATATATATTAAATTTGTTGGGTTTTAGTGTTTGTTTAATGGGTCGGGTATCCACAATCAAATAAAAAATTATAAAATTTCTCTATCTTAGATTCAATTCAAATCCCTAAACACTCATAAACCCTAAAAAAAAATATTAAATTGAATAAACAATTCTGAGAAAGTTAAATTAAAACTTGATGTCGAAGAAAAAAAGAAATCATAATTAAACAACAAATTCTGTTCTTCAAATCGCAGAGTTATTAGGTATAATTTTCAAATCTTCGATTGTTGCAAGATGTTAATCGTAGTTTGAATAGAACCTATGCATTTGAAGAGATTCTTAAGCGTTTATAATTAAATTTCTTTTGAGTTGCATAATAGAAGTTAATAGGTGTTGTTGAATTATCAATCTCATATGATCTTGTAATTGATATATTCCATATGTGTTTTTCTATCAATCATGTATTTTATATTTGTGTTTGATCAAATTTATTTTTAGAATTGTTATCATTTGTAGTATTGTGTTTGTTAATTGCTATTTGGGTTCAATTTAATCGTTCAGCATGTGTTCGTTTAGCGTTCGTTTGTTCAGCAATGCATTGGACTGAACCAAGGCACTCAACTGAACTAAGGCACGAAACTTAACCTGTGCAGTTGACCACCCTGCACAGGCCCAAATCCGGGCCTGATACATAGCACATCATCCTATTAGTTATTGTCAGAATTTGCTACATAAAATACTTAAACTAAACGTTTACATATGTTCCATGGCTTATTATAGCATGCCTAATTACAAAAACAGTTATCAAAAGTTGAAAGTTAAAGTGTCTAATTTTCAAAAGTACCAGGTTCTGAAACCATCACACGAGTTTCATTTTAACAAACGTCGAAAATAGGAACCAAGATGGGGATATCGTCGTTGTCATGCTCCACTTTGGCTAAAGGATCTATGGTAGTTCCAACCAGTGGCGCAGCTTAATAGGGGCGGGGGGGGGGGGGGGGGGGGGGGCGCCCGACCCCCCGAAATTTTTTTTGCGATATAGGGGGTATATAGTTTTCGTGTAGAAAAATTTCGGTATATTCGGTTTCGACCCCCCCATTTTAATTCGGTTTCGACCCCCCATAGTTTTAGAAAAAAAAATTGATCCATTACATTTATATAAGCCCATCTTAAAAAAAAAAATTGATCCATTACCATTACTTATTTAGTTATTTAGCCCATTTAAAAAAAAAAAAACAAAAAACAAAAAAAAGAAAACAAAAACCGGATTGCAAATAAACCCTCCCACCTCACAATCAACCCACCCCCACATTGCAAATAAACCAAATCTCAAATCCATCCTCCCAAACCCAGAAACTGAGAAACCAAATCTCAAATCCACCTCACAATCGCGCCACTGCTGTCCGGCTGTCCCCTTGACCCTTCGAAGTTCGAAGTGCCCCTGGCCGGCTGGCCCCTGCTCGGCTGCTCATCTCCTTGGCTGCTTGGCTGCTTTCTCTCTATTTTCCTTGGTCCTTGGTATGTTAATTGTTAAATCCATCAATCTCATATTGTTTCTAAGCTATTATTATTGTTATATCTTTTATAATTGTTTATGTTTATTTATTAGTGATTGATGTAAATTTCATGTTTATGCAATAGTATTTGATTCAAAAAAAAATAAAAAATTATGTTATGTGGAATTTTTTTTAGGGCAAAAAAAAGTTATAGAAAAAATTGTTTTTAAGGCGATTTTTTTTTTAAAAAGCGTAAAAATTCATGTTTTTCTAGGCGAAAAATTATTAAAAAGCGTAAAAATTCATGTTTCTCTAGGCGAAAAATTATTAAAAAGCGTAAAATTCATGTTTTTCTTAGCTAAAAATTATTAGAAAGCATAAAAACTCATGTTTTTTTAGGCGAAAAAAATATTTTAAAACATCAGAAAAAAATTGTTCTGTGTAATGTACTAATGTGGAATTTATATACTCCGTAAATGATACATCAGAAAATTTCAAAGAATCGCCTACGTAATAAGATGTCAGATGACAATCTAGCAAACAGTATGGTGATTTACATAGAAAAAGAAATTGCTGACAAGTTTGATTCGGAGTCCATAATCGAAGAATTCAAGGGTCTTAAAGGTCGAAGGGCTGATCTCTAATTTCTCCAATCAATCGAACCAGGTACCAACCGTTTGTCTCCTTTTTAATGTTTAGTTGTCTTGGACAAATGTTTAGTTTTTTAGTGATTGGAACTTTTTTTTTTATATAATAATAGTATTTAATTTTTGACCCGACCCGAATCGAATCACTGACCCGAACATATTACCCGAAAAATAGCGTTAGGAAAAAAAAATTTAGATCCCGACCCCCCACTTTGAATTCTCAAGCTTCGCCACTGGTTCCAACCAGTTTGAATCGAATCATCTTGTATAACCTGAACTGCCATTCTTCTGCCAGTATCCTCCAGTTGGTTCGCAAGTTCATGTGGTTTGTCCTAGTGGGATACTCTTTGTGAATTTCCCGATACAGGACAACACGCCTCTCTTCACCCATTCTCCTTAGGATTGCATGATCATATGTGAATAGTTCATTGTCAGTAACAAACTGTGCCGGTATTGTCTGCAACAAAAATAATATCTCTTAACTTTGTTACTAAAAAGCATCTCATATAAATTTTATTGTATCGAGTTTATATTTGTATTCAGCAAATAGATGTCAATGTTCTTACCAGTTTGCCATTGTCAACAACATAAGGAAACAATTTTGTGTAGAAAGTAGTATCTTCGTCCATGTGACCTTCATGATTTTCCCAGCTGCAGCTATGGAGAAGCCTCTCATCTGTTATATCCAAATCAAAACAAAATTCAGCAAATAGATGTCAATGTTCTTACCAGTTTATATTTGTTGATTCCTTATCTATGCTGAACTTTTTTATAATATACATTTAACCTTTTTAAAACAAATAAAATCAAAACAAATACTCACCCGTTTCATCTTCAGCATGTCCTTGAAGAATTCTTAGGCGTGTTGGAAAATGGTTCTCATGGTTCATTTGAAATCCATTATGTCCAAACCTCATCAAGCTTAACCGATTCTCCCCCGTTTTTGTCAAGACTACACGCTCGCCAACAAGTAACCCTGCCACTGTTAAATAATTTATGCTAAGTTATTATGTGCAAGTTGCTTGAATGAACAATAGTGTTTGTTAAATACGGAGTATTAAATATTATTACCGGTGAAACGTTCTCATCTTCTCCAACTAGACCTGTGCATCTAACCATCCGATGCCTTGTATGTACAGATGCATACCCCCCACTCTCCCCTCTGTCTTCTTCATATGCAGTCACATAAAATGTATCAGCTCCTTCTTTTATGAAATGCAGAGTTCTGATGTTCATGTATCTGCTTTCATTTATAAAACGTCTCCATCCTAAACCAGACAACTCCCATTCATGTGTCTCTTCTCGGTAGTTTATGTCGACCTTTCTTTTAAGCCTCTTGTTACTAACTAGGTATAGATGGTTCTTATTGTTGTAGTAATGAGTGTGGAAATAATCCGGTAGAACCTATGGAAAAGTGCATGCAGAATTCAATATAAATTTAGTAAAAAAGTACAGTCACAAACAATACTTTTTCATTATAAATTCAATACAAACTTACCAAAGCTTGAATGTCTTCGTTTGGAATCAATTCCATTATGAATTGTGTTGTCATATTTGCTGAAAGTTTACACACATTGATTTTATAATAGTTTATGTTTAAAAATTCATCTTTTTTAACATATAAAACATTTTAGGTTTAACATGGTTTAACTCAAATTGAGTTAATATATAGTATTACAACTTTGCAAATACTTCAGAATGTCTATCTAACTACCACCAGAAACATTATCCCAACAGTGTTATCAATTAAGGAGTTACCAATCAATCTGAAAGGCAGTGTGATTTTTTTTTATTTTTTATTTTAATGTAATCTATGCAAATGAGTGCGCTGTATAGTAAATTCATCAATGATCATCTTAAAATTGAAACTAACAAACAGTTTTTAAATAAATAGCATGTTCTATTTTTCAATAATGAAATCAAAAATAGAATAACTCAAAATAATATACATTTACTTATGGGAAAATTCCAATTTAGTGCCTAAAATCGAATTTTACATCACAATTGAGTCAATTTTCATACAAGTTCCAATTTTGGTCATGTGCGACGTGTGCTACTGTGCGACTCCATACATTGTGCGACACGTGGCATGACCCCACTATCATATCAACTATTTGCTGACCCCACTGCTATTTTGTTTTATTCGAATATGGTGTGCAACTGGCGGCTGTGCTACTTGTACTAGTGTGCGACTGGCGGCACGCAATCTTTCTTAGATTGCATGGGGAAGGAACACAAACCGTTTAATAATAATATTTTTACTATTGTAAGTTTTTTAATAATTTTACTTCTCGATTATCGCGCTAATACTATTCATAGTTTTCAAACCTAGATCTAAAAAAACACACACAAAAACACACACATTGGCAGATCTATACCCGGTTGGTGTTACGATTTAATTGATTTTTACATGGAGAAGAAGAGACGTCAAACCGTAAGTTAACATTTTATGATTTTTACCCGGTTGTTGTTACTATTTTTGTGTTTATATTTTAATATAATTTTGTGTATTTATTTGATTTAGGCGAATCCTGGACATGAAGAAGAACAAGAACTGGTACAAGAGACGTGGAGACGGCAAAGCGTACGTTTCTATGATTCCTAATTTTGGTTGTTAATGTTAATTTAAAAAGGCATTGTTAACGTTAATTGGTTTATAAAATTCGTTATTTTTAATTTTTTTTTATTGTATGAAATTATTTTTTAGGTTAATCGTTGGTATGATTCTTAATTATGTTGTCTTTTTGTTTAAAAATGTATTTTTAATGTTAATTGGTTTACAAAATTCGTAATTATTTTTTTTGTTACTGTTGAAATTATTTTTTAGGTTAATCGTTTGTATGATTCTTAATTTTGTTGTTTTTTGTTTAAAAATGCATTTTTAATGTTAATTGGTTTATAAAATTCGTAATTTTTTTTTGTTAGTGTTGAAATAATTTTTAAGGTTGGCTGTCGGATGCGGTATGTCATTTTGATATTCATATTATAGTTTGTAAATGGTTGAAATATGAGATCTGTGAGATTTGGTTCATGTATGGTTACACGATTCCACTAGTAGTACAGTAGCTGTGGTTTGGATTGATATTACATTGGTTTGCTGTTTTGGTTTAGTTGCATCATTTACTTACGGGGTGTTTGGATAAGTGAGGTTTGCTGATATAGGCTATTTTACAGAGGTTGTGTTTGGATTAGTTAAGTCACTTAGGTTGAATTTAGGCTTAGTTGAACTTAAAAACAGTAGGATATAACATTAAAAGTCAATTTACCTTTTCAGCCGGGTCTTTTTGTGTACATCATATCTCTCGGCCGAGACTAGTGGGATTAGATATTGTTTTTGTAGTTAGTAGAATTTAGATTAGTTAGTATTCACTGGGTATTTAAAGTTTAGAAGCGTGAGGCGATTTTGGGTTGCAATTGTAGACTTCGTTACTGGTGATTATTTTGAAACTTAAACGTAAATTGTTGTTTGTTATTGTTAAAATTAATTTTTAATGTTAATTGGTTTTTAATTTTGTATATTTTTGTTTATGTAGGTCTATAATGCGAAAGTTACTGTCCGATGTAGGTTGTACTTAATTACAACCATTAAGGGTAAGTTGGCATTTAATGAGGATCGATATGCCATGTTTAGAAACACTGTTTTGGGCCCATGGTTGGATTTAAGATCAGAAGACCATGATAACCTTGTTCTGAATTTTATGCTTCAACAACAAAAACATATTGATAACCCTAGCTTCGAAACCCCCATGTATTTTGAGATAGATAAACATAGGCTAGAGTTTGGTAGGAGAGAGTTTTGTTTAATGACTGGTTTAAGATTTGGCAAGATCTGTTTAAAACATTTGGAAGAATCAGTGTCTGGTTTTTGTGAGCGTGTTTTTCCGGGTATTGAAAGAATAAAGGGTTTTGATCTTATCAAGGTTCTGCAAAGTGAAACTTTTAATAAAATGTCAAATGAGGATGCCGTGCGTCTATGTCTGCTGTTAGTACTAGAATATGTGTTGATGGGTCAAGAGCTTAGACATGTAATGTCAAACGAGATACTTTGCCTAGTTGATGATTTTTATGCGTGGGATGCATTTCCTTGGGGGGAATATATGTGGAGGGAATTTCACGACAGGGTTTACAATGTTGTTTCAAAGAAGAGAAAGACGCATTTGGAAGAATACTTGAAAGTGGGTCCCTCATACACCGCTACATATTCGCTGTATGGATTTGTGTTTGCTTTGAAGGTTAGTATATATACTATTTAATTGACATGCAAATGTTTTGATCCTTTCAGTTGTAGCTAAAGTTTTCATAATATAGAAACATAGTTTAGATTTGTGTATTCAGGTTGACTGCTGTTCAATTTGTGTTGTATTAGCCTTTTACCTAGTTTAGCGATGATGTACTTGTATTAAAAAACTTTAAACCAAATCGGTGTTGGGTAGATTAAAACGGCAAATTATCAAGTTAAGGGGGTGTTTGTTATAAGAATATTAGTTTAGATTAAATAACCATTTTGTTTTTTATGTTTTTAGATTAGTGTAGTTTAGTTTTTTTTTTTTAAATGTGATTTTTTTGTTGAATAAAATTGCTTGAAAGTGCTCATTATTAAGCTGTTATTCAAACTGCTCATTTTCAAATCTGGTTATTAGGGTCTGCTTTTTAGGGTGTATTAATGTATTTTTTTTTACCCAATTTGGCCAAATGCTTATATTGTCCCTACATAGCATAAGAGCAATTTATATAGTTTTAAGTTTAAATTTTTTATAGTTTTTATTTGGTTTTTAATAATTGTCTTTCACTCCTTTGTTGTTATGTTTGCAGATTTTTGTATTGGAAAGCTTTCCTAACTCAAGGTTATGGTGGAAAAAAGAAGATAATGTTATTCCCCGCAGTGTAGCTTGGAGTGATAATGCAAAGTTTACCAAATCTGACTACAACCGTTTATTTTATTCAACCAAACCTCTTAACAAACTCATGCCGACATCTATCGAAAACCAATCACTTTGGTGGCGATCCAGTATTGAGTTTTTCCAACAACTTGAGACATCAAACATCCAAACTCCAAAACCAATGGCACGCCGAAAATTTGCCCCAAGGATTTGCCATACATTTGTTACTAAATGTGTTAAACAGGAAGTTATCAAAGAGGTTAAGCATGAAGTGCATGCCAGAACTCGTAAACCTATTGAGGAAGATACTGAGGAGGAAGAAGAGGTGAATGCGGAGGTTGGTGATCAAGGGTTGAATGGTATGAGCAAATCAGAACTTGTAAAGAAGTTGGCAGATATGGAACGCGAATTGACAAACTACAAAGCTATCAGTACTCGATTGACTGCAATTGAAGAACTCCTGAAACCTCAGATTGTTCCTACAGTGGTTCAGAAAGCTGAAAGCATAGGGCTTAAGATTGGTGAAGTTGTAACGGGTGGTCAAAATTCGGTAATTGCTAGTAATGGTGTCAAGAGTTGTGAAACCGGATGTAACAATTTGGTTGATGTACCTGTGGGTGCTGAGTATGTTTTAAACAAACATAATGGTGGTGGGGTTAGGAAAAAGTCGGACGCACCGGTGGATTTTTCAGATTCTGTGAACAACCATAACTTGGTTGATGTTTCTGTTAGTGTTAGCAATACTTTTAAAGATGCTTATGAGAGTCTTAAAAAAGACAAGAATGATTTGGTCGACGACAGTCTTAAGAAACACAAGCATGATTTGGTCGACGAGAGTCTTAACAAACACAATCGTGATTTGGTTGACGAATGTAATGCAGGGAGAGTTTTCGAAACTGGGATGAATGGGGTGACCAATTGTGTGATCAACCAAGTTGATGGTGATAATGGCTTGGAAAGCAAGACGGTATGTGTTGATAAGTTTGTAACAAATGTTACTACCGATGGTGTTCCCGGACTTCATGCTTCACAGGTGTGACACTAACTAACATAATTGTTTTTATTTACTTTTATATAATATCTTTTCTTATTATTTAATTAACGATTATTTTTTGTATTCATGTCAAGGATAATAACGCTGATGAAATGATGCATGTGGATGAAGAAGGTCAACATATATGTTCATCGCCTAGTGAAGGGTTGGTAGCAGTAGAAGCTTTGATGGACATGATTAGTTTCACCCCTCCTCCGGTAATTATACGTTAAATAGTTTTAGGTTATCAATAATTTAGTCCTTTTTATATCAACTGATCGGTTAAAATTGTTTACTATATCTCCTTTGCATTGGCATACTTTGTTTTCAGGAAACTAGTCAGGGGGTAGGTGATATGGAAAGGGATAATCAGGTGGACATGTTGAAAGTTGACGATGACATGCCGGTTGTCGAAATTGTTAACGCTGTTAAAGACCATCAGAAGGTTAAAACTGTTCAGGTTCCATTTGCTCGTGAAAGGAAGAAGAGTGTGTACCTACAACATCCTTTTACCGAACCACCACCAACTACACCCAGAGTCCGAAGGAAGCGCAAGCAAAAGGTGTATAAAAACACATTGAAGACTTTGCTGGGCGCTGATGGAAAGGAGATTGAACTACAACCATGGAATGAGGTACAAACATTGTGATTTAATTAAAGATTCAAATTGTTTTTCCATAATTGTTATTCAATAATACTTTATACAAAAACTTTCAGGATCTGACTCGTCCTAAATTCTCGCCACCAAACCGAGTGAACACTTTTAGAGATATAAACTTGGTGTTGCGTACATAGAAGGACCTTTTGTGTAGTTTGTTATACTCCATGGATCGTTTTAAGCATCTAGGGATAACAATAACAATGACAATAGAATGCACAGCGGAATAAGTAAACATCAATTGTTATTGAAACAAGGTTTCTTCGTCATCATCTCTAACAACTACTAACTTACAAACCCTAGGCGTCCATTGTAGGAACTTGACGCCTAGACACACACACACACTTTTCTTAGACGTCTACATCTTTTTCTGTGCACACAAATAATCAATCCCTGTATCTCTTTATAAACTAGAGATACTAGGGTTACAAAGAATATTTCTAAATAATAAAAAGATCCGTAGTAATCTTTTTCTTGCATATGAAGTTTTATCCTTTGTCTTCTTTAGTCCTTCATCTTTCATGTATTTTGTCATATCAACTCAAATATAAATCCCAACAATCTTCCCCTAGTTGATATTGACAAAACCAATAAGCATGAACTTCCCCTGAAGTTAATATGTCATGAAACATGCGACTTCCCCTTACACCATGCTATATCACAAAGGCTCTACAAGTTGCAATCTTCTATTTAAATATTCTTCCCCTTTTTGTCATCATCAATTAGGAGATAAAAGTAAGCAACCTTGATCTTCATAACCACGAACCAGTATCATACTTCAAATCTAGTCTTCCAATGTCTTGAATTGCCCTCCATGAACGAACACCAAAATGCTTTCTTTTATAAATGAACTCAAAACAGAAAAACCCCAAATCTTTAGTAAAAATACCAACGAGCAGCTATAAAAACCTTCACCTCAATGTAGCATATAAATGGTTAATCATTTTAACAATAAGCTTCCCCTGAAACCTATATGTTAACCATTTGTTGAATCTGCAATTCCGTAAGCTTTATGTAATGATGAAGAAAACTAACCATTACCAATTTGATGCTGATGGAGAATAAACCAACCTTGTGTCTTATCTCTTGTAATAAAACTGACTTCGAACGTATACTTAACGTATAGGGAGATTGCAATCCCTTGACAATAATCACTGAGCACAATAATGTTACTCCTTCAAGTGATTGTCAATTCGTAGTCACCTGAACGAACGAACAAGTTACCTCCTGCTAAAAGGTATGATAAAACACAACCTTGAAAAATTCCACTTCATCGTCAAATAAGCAACAAAATTATCCTCTTCGCCAATAAATAATAAATGCGAGCCATTTAAACCTTTAAGAACAAAATAACCAAACTTCTTCCCGTGTGTGTGAACCAATATAACCGATGTGTGTGTAAAACCAAATCTCCAAATTTGCTATAACCAAATCCATGTACTTCGCCTGATATCAAATAATACTAGCAATAGAAACAACTAATATCGGACAAAGCTAGCAGTAGTATCGAATAGTGTAGCAGCAGAAATAATAATACCGAGCAGCAGAAAAATAAACGTAGCAATATAAACTCACAGCAGCATAATCTTTTAATCGTAGCAGTAGTATTTTTCTCTGAGCAGCACAGCAGTAGAATGAAATAGACAGCATCATTAATTTAGAAGTAGCAGCAGTATAAACGTGTGAATCTTTTTCAAACCCACGTGAAACCAATCACCGATCAATAATTATCAACACATAACCTGCTTCCATTATAATATTATTCATGATCCACTTGCAATAATGCTCCTTGATGCCATTCAATAATTAAACGACAACTCTTTTATCAATAGCATCAATCTTCGGTAATATACATGCAGTACACGACAAGGTTTGTTAAATCCAATATCGAGCAAAAGATCAATTCTAAAAACAATTTATTACCTCAACCGATAAGAATAATGCGTTATCCCACAATCGATCTATGATGAGAAGATAAACAAATAATTGGACATCAACAATATTCTTTGGTACTAATAATATTCTCCAATCAGTTCACATATACCGCTAATAAATCAACAGCAGCAGCAGCACGTTTAATATTAAACAATACGGAGTACATCCCACAATCTGATGTTAACCCATGATCAAAAATAAATATTACTATCATACTCCCATTGACCAATTAATGATTCAAGTACGAGGTATATAATTAAATCACACCGACCAATTAATTCCAAAACCACTCATCAATTCACTAACCTTAATGAATTAATTAATGAGCTCCTTTGACTCACAATAATTAAACTTTAATAATCGATCTGCTCATTATTATTCAGCGATAAAACCTTAAAAAAAATACCTTCTCCAAAGTTGTTTCATTGACAGTAAAACCTTGAATCCCTAGGTAACGAGCTAACCTAGCTCTGATACCAATTGTGTAGTTTGTTATACTCCATGGATCGTTTTAAGCATCTAGGGATAACAATAACAATGACAATAGAATGCACAGCGGAATAAGTAAACATCAATTGTTATTGAAACAAGGTTTCTTCGTCATCATCTCTAACAACTACTAACTTACAAACCCTAGGCGTCCATTGTAGGAACTTAACGCCTAGACACACACACACTTTTCTTAGACGTCTACATCTTTTTCTGTGCACACAAATAATCAATCCCTGTATCTCTTTATAAACTAGAGATACTAGGGTTACAAAGAATATTTCTAAATAATAAAAAGATCCGTAGTAATCTTTTTCTTGCATATGAAGTTTTATCCTTTGTCTTCTTTAGTCCTTCATCTTTCATGTATTTTGTCATATCAACTCAAATATAAATCCCAACACCTTTTCTACTCAATTCCTTGGTCAGATAATGTGGTGGACTGGACGTTTTGGGCAGCTTTGTTGTGTAAAGATGGAAATAGGAAAGGTTGGCTGTCGGATGCGGTATGTCATTTTGATATTCATATTATAGTTTGTAAATGGTTGAAATATGAGATCTGTGAGATTTGGTTCATGTATGGTTACACGATTCCACTAGTAGTACAGTAGGTGTGGTTTGGATTAATATTACATTGGTTTGCTGTTTTGGTTTAGTTGCATCAGTTACTTACGGGGTGTTTGGATAAGTGAGGTTTACTGATATAGCCTGTTTTACAGAGGTTGTGTTTGGGTTAGTTAAGTCACTTAGTGTGAATTTAGGCTTAGTTGAACTTAAAAACAGTAGGATATAACATTAAAAGTCAATTTACCTTTTCAGCTTGTGAGTTATAATCAATAAGAAAATTTCAAATTGAGTCTCATTTGCTTATATGAAAATATCTTGTAACTTGCTTCTTTAAGCTGCTATATCCCCTGATCCATCTGTTTTTAGTGTATATCTAGGTGGCTTTTAGATAGGTAAATTGGATCTACCATCACTTCTATTGGTTTATTTGTAGACTCAGTTGGTTTCTAAGATAGGTAAATTGGTAAATTGGATCTACCATCACTGTTTTCATTGAGCATTTGCTATTTTCTTCATCTGATTATGGTATTGCTTATTCACTAAGTGCTTATTCCAATTGTTTGAGCCATTATCTGTGTTATTTAGTTATCAATTGGTCAAAGTTTGTGTCAACTTGGTAAACTATTGCTTATAAATATGCTCTTTTTAAACTGCTTGAGCCATTATCGGGTTATTTGGCCTAAATCTTTTATATTACAAATCTTGTACATTAATTTTTCAATTTTCTATTTTCTAGCACATAGAACTGTGGGTCTTGTATATGATGCACTTCAGACCGCGCGGTGCCGATTGGGTTGCCGTTAGCCCATTCTTCAGCACCGTCATATTGAATCGTGAAATGCCTTTGTATTATGCTGACGGGGTTACTTACGGTGTACCTTGGTTTGCAGAATCTGTGCAGAAGGTAACAATTCCTATTCCAGTCTATTTGGTGTATCATGCTAGATGCATAGGAGATAGAATTCATTTTGGAAACTGACTTTTACTTTTGTTTCATGTAATTGTAGGTTTATTTCCCTGTGAACAAAACAGAAGTTCATTGGGTTTTAGCAGAACTTGATATTCGTTCCGGTGTCATAACCTTATATGATAGCCTTGGTGGACCAGATAATCCAGATGAAGAGGCACGACCGTGGTTGGAGAACTGGATGAATGTTCTTGCTGAGCATCTCCTATTGTACCTGTATGAAAGTGAGGTCCTAGAGAGGAAGAACATTGACCACTCGACGTATTGTATAACCTTTAGGTGGGCGCAGAATCTGCCGATACAAGGTCCTACATACGGTGACTGTGGCGTGTGGGTTTGCATATTCCTATACAGGTTAACACATCACTTATCGCTGGCTGCAAGTGATCCCGTTGAGGTAGCTTTAGTGTATCGTGAGCAACTCACATCTTTCTATTGGAAGTACAAGATGATCGTGCCTAATCCTTATCTAAAGTAAATGTGAATGTTAGACTTGAATTACAAAAAACAATCCCTTTATGTTTCCAGTGCTTTATGTCATTTACTTTGAAACCATGCATGTAGGTTTATGTTATTAACTATTAAACAAGAAAACTCAGTTTCTTTGTATTCCATTTTCAGTATTTTATGTTATTGACTTTGAAACTATTTGTGTTTGAACTTCAATTTCATCAATTCGTTGTTATTGTGTATTCCTGGGTATTTATTTAGACATGCTTAACTTTAACATTCGTAATATACCAATACCAACCACATGCAGCAAAGAAGATGTTAGTAATTCATTACACCATTAGGTAGTCAAAATGAGTACAGTAGAAATGAAGCAAACATTTTTACATTATAAAGCTTAAACATAACTTGAATACTTCTACAAAGACACTTATGACTAATTCAAAACAAAATACATAATAAAGAAGAACCATGAAAAATACAAAAGAACTTTCATTCTTTGTGCACTGCTTGCATTCTGCATTGAAGTTTCTTGAAGGTTATTTATCCTTCTCAACAACCCGGGTATGATAACAACGGATCGGGCGCACATCGGCGGGTCGTACCAACGGCTAAAAACACAGTTAGGACATTGCCGAAAACGACGTCCCGGATTACGATCTGTCCATGACGTGGTAATCGTTGTCAAAGCTCCGCAATGGTTGCAAGCATTATTCATGATGAACAAGGAAATTTAGCATGTGTGTGTGATTTTTAAGTTGATGTAGTTGCCATACACTATGTACACACTATTTATAGTACCCAAAAAGGTAAATAGTGTTGAAGGTAGGTGGTAACCAATGTGCGACTGTTTATAAGTGTGCTACCGTGCTACTAGAAAATGCGGAAAATGAAACAACCTTTTTAATTTCATGAACTCAAATGTAATACAAACAAACTAGTCGGTTTCATATTCAGAATCCGTTTCAAATACCTGATATGGATAACAACCAAATTCCAAAAAAAACTCATTTTCTTCATCTTGTTCTTTCTTTATATTTGCCAACCATTCCCGTTCATTTGTTGCTTCTTCTGCTAAAATTGATGCTGCAGCTTCTTTGTCTAGTCGTGTTTGATGTTCTTCGTCCTCTACCTTTTTCCTAAAGCTTTCTTCCCATTCCATTTGTATTTTATTATTTTCTTCGAAGGCTTGCCTTAACCGTTCCTCTTCTAATTTCCATAAAATGTCCTCTTGTAGAGTAAGTCCCCCAAGGTCATTATTAGTTGGCGTGTCATCGTTTGTCTGTGAATTCATAGTCAATTTTGGATATTATTTTGTTTATAATTAGTAACAAGACTACATATACATATATATACACGATTCCACTAGTGTGCGACTGTGCTAATAGTTTATAAGGGTTGTATTCATTGAATTTTGGTTGTTGGTGAAGTAATTGATTGACATGATTGACATAAGACATGATTTTAATATTATATATTTCCTAGATTTGCACACCTATTACAAATTTACAATTGAAGTGTGCAACATGGAATGTGCGACTGTGCTACTTGAATTGACTTCCACTAGTGTGCGACTGCGCTACTACTTTATAAGCATTAAATTTTGGTTGTTGGTGAACTAAGTGATTGACATGATTGACATAAGACATGACTTTAATACAATATATTACAAATTAACATTTGAAGTGTGCGACTGTGCTACTTTAACTGACTGTGGACATTTAATGAGGGTTAATGCATGTTAGGTTGAATGACGTGACTAGACTTCAATTTTGGCAGGTTGAAACTTAAATTGTAACATTATTACTATATTGTTCGACTGTGCGACTTAACTGATGTGCGACTTATATAATTTTTTTCCTACATATATTGTTTTACATAATATAGTAATGAAAAAACTAAAAAACACACTGATGGCTAGTACATCTGAGCCCAAGATTAGTTTTTTGCTAGTTATGTTAGAGGAAGAATTAACATATGGTGTATCAGTTTCTCAAAATACAACCTACCAAAACCTATTATCTAATGTGAAACGAAAACTCAACATCAGTCGTGAATTCGATGTTCGTCTAACGTATAATATTCGGAAAAAGTATGTCCACATAATTGATGATGATGACGTGGAATTTTTCATTCACGAGATATGCAAGAATCAGTCTGTTTTGCAATCTTTGTTTGTCACAAAGACTCTCAAACCACGAAAGGTAACTCCTACTTTGATAACGCCGTTAGATTTTGATCTAAATTTCTCTCCTGAAGTTTACCATGCTGTTGGCAATGATTTTGAAAACACACCCAAAAAAGCAAAAAAAGAATATTTTCCAAATAACATTCACCATATTCCGAATGACTATTCTGAGCCAAAATGGAAACGTAATACGTTTACATATATGCCCATACCACCTGACCCACCTAAACTTCAAGTCAAACCACCCAAACCCGTCACTGACAACAACTCATTTGGTTTAATTCCCGAGAGAAAATTTTATTCTAAGGAAGAGTGCATGCATGAAATAGGTGAACAATCACTAGTACATGGATTTGAATATAAGCCTAGAAAATCAGATAAATATAGGTATGATGTGAAGTGTGTACATGAAGGATGTGATTGGGTAATAATTACGTCTAAAGTTGATGGCAGTTCCGAATGGGAAATACGAACGGTTAGAGGGAATCACACATGTTCAAGAACGAAATTAATTCCAAATCATCGTAATGCAACATCAAAATTCTTGGGGCATTTGCTTGTACCGAAAATACGTGATAGTAATCGGGTGTACAAGGCAAAGGACATTGTGCAAGACATGAAAGTTGATTACAATTGCGATATTACTTACAAGAAGGCTTGGAGAGGAAGAAATATAGCGTTCGAGACTCTGAATGGCTGCCCAAAAAATTCTTTTGCACAATTACCCTATTTTTGTCACAATTTACATTTGACAAACGTGGGGTGAGCAACAAATCTTCTGACTGACGCTGAAGACCGATTTGAAATGTTTTTTATGGGCATTGGTGTTTCGGTAATCATATTTTGTTGACACGTACATTTAATTTGATATCTTACATACATATACATAGTAAACTTTAATTTTCTTTACAGATACAAAGTTTGTTGCAAGAGCATATCCGCCCATTGATTATCATAGACGCAGCTCATCTGAAAGGTCGTTATCTTGGAACAAATTTGCTGGCTGTTGGAATGGATGGGAATAACCAAATTATACCTCTTGCAACCGGGGTGTCCCAAGGTGAGACAGGTAGGTCGTGGACTTGGTTTTTGGAAAATTTGCGCGAATGCATCGGTGACGTCCCGGGTTTGGCAATAATTTCAGATAGACACCCGGCCATACAGTTAGCATGTCGTACTGTTTTCCCAAACGCATTTCATGGTTGTTGCTGTAGGCATTTGATGATGAATTGCAACTTAAAAGGGAAAAAAGTTAGGAAGCTGTATTGGAAGTTATGTGAAGTTTACACGACTCAAGAGTTTCATAGAGAGCTGAACAACCTAGCCGGTTTTAGGATTGAAGCTTACAACAAGCTAATCGAAGCGGGTGTTAGCAACTGGTCTAGGGCATATTGTCCTGGAAATCGATATAATTACATGACTACCAATAGTGCTGAGTCAATAAATGCCCTCACGAGACAAGTTCGAAGAGTCCCAATTACGATGCTAATGGAATGGTATCGAGCGCTTATACAAAACTGGTATTTCGAACGACGTCAACTTTATGAAGGTTAATTTTTTATATATATTTTATTATAAATTAAGCACATATTTTAATTAGTGAATTTTATTATTTTACTATTGTTTTTTTTTTTTTTTTTTTTTTTTTTAGATGTTGTGCAAGGGGAACTGAGTGACTGGGCTGCTGCAAAAGTTCAGGACAGGATGTTGAAGAGTGCGAGCTGGGTTGTCAATGGCATTGAGCATGGAGAAGTATACCAAGTTTATGATCGAGTAAGGACTCACGTAGTCCGGATAACGGAACGTAGTTGCAGTTGTCGCAAATGGCAACTTTCAGGTTTGCCATGTGGCCATGCTATAGCCGCGGGTAGGGTACTTGGCTTAACTGATTGTAGTCAATTGGCAAAAAACTGGTTTATGAAAACAACTTTAAAGGCTACATACGAACCTTTGATATTTTCGACTGGTGACGTTTCTACATGGGAAACACCAGACAATATTCAAGTAGTAGAACCACCAATTATGGATAAGAGACCAGCCGGAAGACCAAAAAACAAAGACAGAATCAGGTCCCGAGGAGAAGAGCCAAGGCAAATTTCGTGTGGGAGGTGCGGTGTAGTTGGCCACAACCGAGCTACGTGCAAACAACCGTTGATGCGAAAAAAGGTAATTTGTTATTTATTTATAGTAATTTATTGCTAAAATACAAATAAGTAATGTGCTTAATCAAATGTTACTTGTGCAGAAGAGGGGTGGCAAGTCATCAAGCGGAGGTACTCAAAGAAGTAGTGGGAGCTCACAAACACAAAATGGAAGGTCCCAAAACCGACGTGTTAGCTCACAAGGGTCACAACGATCAATGCCGTTTGACAATGACCCGGTTAATTTGGCAGACCCTTAGATTAAGAATGGGCAAAAAAAATGTCCAAGTTATATTATGTTGTTGGTTTTAACATAATATGTTATGAAAGAACAGTTCATCTTAATGTTTTCAGAATACAGTTCATCTTATGAAAGAATAGTCCAAACACATATAAAGGGAACTTAAACAACAGTGTCATGGCATTACAACTTAGTAGACACATTCAATTTGGGAGATCTTGTGCTTGAAGTAGAAACGAATCAACGCCTCTCTATATGCCAGTGCTGTTTGAAGAGAGTCATCTATAACCAGAGGGATCCCGTAAGCCAACCTGTATAGTAATAACCAACCAGTTACATTTGACATTATAGAAAAGTCATACCAATAAGTGTGATACATGGTAGAAAAAAATGTTAATTACCTGTATAGGAAAATGCATAGAAAGATGCCACAGTCACCGAAAACACCACCCTGCTTGGGGATGTGAGTTACGTGGTGAAAATTTATACGGTAGCTAGTTGGGTCGATTCCTTTCTTTGCAAATACACCCGTCTCCTTAAGTATAAAGGGAAGCTTTTCCCTTAGACACCTCCTCATCTTGAAATACCAGTCACGATATTCAACTTCATATGTTTCACCGCTGTCATAAAATACCACCTCCCCGGTTTGTATGTAAAACACAGCAAGTGACCAATGGGTGAAAGGTTCATTTATAGGGATGAACACCTGAATATTTTATTAAGAAAAATGAGTATAACGAGTAGTATACTGATTTACATGTTTAAAGGTTCAATCCATACACGTACCCGCTCAACATCAGACCATGCATAGTCGTATACTTCGTTAGTCGCATAAAAAAGTGGCATCGAACCTTGAAGGAGAATTGTCAAGAAGTAACAACTAACCATGCACCAATCGGCATTATTAGGTCTAAAGTGCCTCATATACATCACCCAAATATCAATGTGCTGCATGTCATTATAAAAAAATGTCAACCAATATGCATAAGCTACAGTAAATATCCCAAAAGTAAATTTCACACTTATTATTGAAGCTTAGGTGATAGACTTTAACCTATAAAAATGTTAATACCTGAATCACTCCACAAAATTCTAGATAAATCACTAAAAAAATGGGTTTTCTGAAAACTTATGAAATTTTGACTTTTAAATTGATGAGCTAACTTGACTTTCGTGAAACTCTAACTTGATTTAAGCACTGATTATGGTATACTAGGCTATAGTAAGACTAAACTATGCTTAAACAACTACTTGTGAAATTATTTCATGAGATTTGGGCTTAAAACCTTCAACCGTTAACAAGTGAGATCAATCCAAAAGGCATTTTGACTTTTTTACAAATGGGACCTGTTTTTTATGGTTCAAATGTTCTAAGCCACACTAAAGAAACTGTTATGAAGTGATACTGATTTGCAGGACCTTAATATGGTTTAATAGACCTAAATTAACTCAAAACAACCAACTTAAACCACTAATTACCAACATCACTACTAATGCTATTTGACAGTGAAAATTAAATATTAAGCAACTACGAATTTCAATAAACAAGCCACCAATTTTAAGTAAGTTTTAATACCAACTAAGCACAATCAAGCACAATCATGTTATGTTATCTATCAGGTTTGGAAATTTAAAATGCGAGTTTACCTCGTCACGTAACCAACCAGATCATTTCTCGTCAACACAAGCTAGACTTTCCCAGAAAAGACGATCGACAACAATATCACTACACCAAGGAAACTTGCAACGAGGCAACCAAGAATTATCTAAAAAGTCCTGAAATTCACGATCAACTATTACATTGTCGATACTATTGTGAGTCCTTTTGAGTTCCTGCATACATCAAGAATAATATCTACATTAAGTTATCATATTATATTGTGGAACTGAATAAAACATAATAGACTAACATAATGTATAAGGCGTTAGGTGGTACCTCTGTCCAAGGTTTGACATCTCTACACAATTCACGCATAAAAGGATCACGAATAGTCTTTTGACTTTTAAGTGTTTCCAAAGTAGGAATAACATGTTTTGGAAGCTCTCCCGTGAAAGGCGGCCTCAAAACAAATTTGTACTCCCTCTTCTTTGGTCCAGGACGATTTAAACAAAGTTTCATGTGAGGCAGTTTCATGACCCCATCATTAACAAATCTTTTAGCCTCTTCCTGTCTAAGTCGTACAGTTTCATCTCTAACCGAAGCCAACCTACGTAACTCAGCCTCATGCTTATCAACTTTCTCACAATCATCCAAAATTACCCATTCATCCTTCAACAATTCACAAAATAAAACATAATGCAACTTATAAATGACCACACGATGCTAAAGTATACAATGCACTACATTATTGCTGCGAATGTAAAAACAAACCTGTTCAACATCTCCGTCAGCTAGCTCCTCAACTTTTACATCCTGAAACATTTAACATGTGTTTTAACTTATAAGAAAAACCGTTATGTCGCAAATATAGTTTTTTACAAATTCAGGTTGTACAAACCTGTAAACCCATGCCAAATGCTTTCTGCCATGCCTCATGATGCTCACGCACATCATATTTCTGTGTTTGTTGAATCGGCCCGTCAAACAACTCCAGAAAGTCGTCATTTAAGTTTGTGCAATACTCGTTAGCAAGATCAGTCTCAATGTTACTTCCAAATTCAAGTCTACCCTATAATATATGCAAGTACAGGATAAGGAACACAAAGTAAGCGCAAAAATCTTTTACCAACAACGAAATCAGAATTTAAAAAAATGGGAACTTACTTTTTTGCTGTCCTGCGCAAAATTAAGCTCGACCTTCTTCAACTCATGAACCGTATCTCCAGCCCTTCTTTTCCGAGTCATAATCTACAAAAGAAAGAATTTGGACATCAATAATTTTTTAATATAAACAACCTGAATGTTAACATAATGTTATATTACAAATTATACATGAATAACAGATTCAAGTTTGTGGACACGTCCTTTCAGACTCTGAATCTCAGCCGGTAGCTTCAGCAAACTTCCGCACATTTCTTGTATAATCTCAACACGTTCCATGATAGAAACAGTACGCAGATTCGTACGGTTTTCCATATCTTCCTCAGCATCTTCAGCTAGCATTTTTTTCCGTGCTTCACTTCTTTTACGAAAATACTCCTCAACAAGCCCAACTTCAGCAACAGGCGGTGGTCTAGGCACATACCAATTAAAAAACTTAACACTACGCCTAAACGATTCAGACGCTCCCTCGGCCCTTGATGGATACAATTCACAGTTACTTTTTTCACCCTAACAAACCAATAAGTTTTACGTCAATACTTCATTCAATACTAAAAACACTAACACGTCGTTGACAATTATCGAATAAAAATACCAGAATATTATGTATACAACATACCTCTGGAAAAAGGTCCCCCAAATTCACATTTGCTTGAAAAGGAACCTTCTTAGTCCATGCTACAGCTCTAGGTAAAATATCAGGCGCCTTTCTCCACCACCGGCCACTCTGGACAGATGCTTCTAAAATCCAAATCTGAAATAATAGCAAATTTATGTAGTTGTAACTTGTTACTTGTCCAAAATAATGTAAGTACGAAAATGGTACGGGAAATTACTAACCTTGAATGGCAAAATAAACCCTCCCAATGAATAAGAAGGTTGAAACTTACGGTTCATATTAACTGCCTTATGAAACGCATCCCTTTTAAATGAGTTGACATTCAAAATAACATCATACAACATACGCCAAATGTGTTCCCCCCAAGGAAAATCGTTCCATGTTTGTAAACTATCAACCATTCTAATTAAAGGATCAGCCACTACAGATATCAATTCACGACCCATAAAAATAACCTCCAAGGCTAACAACAGGCACACACGAATTGCGTCTTCATCAGATATTTTGGAAAAAGCCTCGTCATCCTCAATTAACGCAAGTAGATCAATGTTTTTTAAATGCTCACCAATCTTGTCCGGAAAAACACGATCACGGAAATTCAAAGGACCTGTCCTAAACCCACATAAAGTAGGAGTTCCAAATTTGAAACCAGTAATGAGCTGGAACTCGCGACGGCCAAAATGCAAAAGATGTCCATTGACATGATAAACAAGTGAGAGATCATAGTGCTTATCATCGGAATTCAGTTGCTTTTCCAACATGTGATGAACAATCATCTCGTCGTTATCAACATAAGTTATATCTAACCATGGTCCAAAATATGTTGACCTGAATAAAGTACGCCTCTTTTCATCTAACCTTGCCTTGATTAACGGAAAGTATCGAACTTTGCTTCTGACATGGACCTTCGAATTCTGTATGTATCCCTACATTAATAAACAAACACAGCCGGTAAGTGGAAGAAAAACAAAATGCTGACAACTAACCTAAGGCTGCAACTTAGAACAACTACAAGGCAGCTCTAATGGGGTAAATAGAAGCAAACATAAGAAGCACTAACAATAAAAAAAAAAAAATATAAGGTTGTCAACAAGCTGACAAAGAAACAATAAATCAATTTTCAGAGCTAAAGTCCTAATAATGAGCAAATTAAAAATGAAGGTCTATGTGAGTTTGGGGCTATTCCTAACTGTTGTGCAGTAACCTCAGAATGGGCAAAAAAGTGCCTGCGACTTTGAAAATGGGTGGAAACTAGTATTCAACTTTTTGAACCATAATTTTTAACATGTTACCTTAGTCCTACTTCAATCACAAATAACGACTACAAGAAACTTAAACTAAATCTTCCTGATGCATGATTTTCAAAACAGTTATGAACCAAGATATTTAGATAACTAAATGATAGGCTATGAAACTACTAGGAATTGCTAAAAATTGACATTTAACTACTGATTGGATTAAGTTACAACTGATTCGAAGTATCTATGTTACCAAAGTTGATTTTATCCCAAGATTTTGCACTG
This sequence comes from Artemisia argyi, assembly GCA_030686995.1. NCBI lineage: Eukaryota > Viridiplantae > Streptophyta > Magnoliopsida > Asterales > Asteraceae > Artemisia > Artemisia argyi. The sequence continues at coordinate 38,521,021 of CM060689.1, forward strand.
TGCCAAACACCCCATCATGGGTCAGATTTGGTATTTTTACTGTTAAATCTAAGCTAAACTACCATGGGTCAGAGATCACAAAAAAACTTGAAGATAAGGAGTGAATTTAACAGATAAATAGCAAATAAGCTTAGGACCAAACTACTCATAAAAAAACTACCTACTAAAACCTAATTTCCTAATTGCCAAACCATGGCTTACAATGAAGCTTTTTATACTAAAACTAGGATTAGGGTTCCTCCTTGGGTAAATAGAAAATGGCTAATGGGGTAAATAGAACCAGAGACAACTTTGAACACCCACACGCAACATCTAAAAACCATTCCACAAGCTCAAAATCAAAGCAGAAGCAACGATCAAATAACCTCATTCCTTACTGACTTATAACAATTTCATAACCTTTTTCCTTTGTATTGGCATCAAATAAGCTTTTTCCTTTACTGAGTTATAACAATTTCAAAAGGCAAACAACAACATTATTAGACAACACAATTTATCGCAACGTATCACATTTAATTATGAATGTATCGTCATTTAAGTGTACAAAAACCAACAATATATAGATAATACTTGATTTCCATTAAAAACGAATATTTACATAAAAACTTAACGCGTACATTAGAAAACCGCATTAAGTAACCATACATAAACGCCAAAGTAGCCTAGACCTAACTACCAAACATTCATACCCTAGACCTACCCACCACCACCAACACCTATAGACGCAACACACTGCCAATAAACTCCCTGAGTAGATCGGCATTGTATCGGGCCTCATCTGCTGCACGCGTGTACAAGAGTATTCTTGACACATCCTGATAGCGAGCAAGCCTGAGCATACGACGGCCATGGGCAGCCACAGTCGAGCCAAATACCTGGCCGAGCTCGAACAAATACATATCTATCTCGGTTATTCTATGCCGGGCCTCTTCCACATACGCTCGCAGCTCTTCCTCCTCGGCGAGGTTGGCTGCACGTAGCCTCTCAAAGTAGACAAATAATTGTCGAGCCCTGCTCAAGGATCTAGCTTCTACTGCTAGGCGGTCATGAAATGGGAAATTTGTTGAAGCCATTATCAGATTTAGTTAGAGAGATACTATGAAAGGAATTGATGATCAGAAAATTAGTAGTAGGTGATGATCGGAAAAGTAGTGATAACATTATGTTAGGTTGTGGATCTATTTATAATGGGAAATCAAGGTATCTTAATACCTAAGAGGATTAATACATCCATAACATAAATGCCTATCAAATCATAGTAATAATAATAAAAAAAAGCACATATTCACATAAAAACAGTAAAACATACCTTATTATCAATCATTATTATTAATCTTAATTATGAATTACAAATGAACAGTAAAATGGGAGCATCACACACACACACTTCTTGTTCAGGAAGAAGAAGAACTGCAAAAAAAAAAAAAGAGTTTGAAAAAATAAAATAAATTATTAAAAAAAATAAACAAGTGGGTTTGTGTTCCTTCCCCATGCAATCTAAGAAAGATTGCATGCCGCCAGTCGCACACTAGTACAAGTAGCACAGCCGCCAGTCGCACACCATATTCGAATAAAACAAAATAGCAGTGGGGTCAGCAAATAGTTGATATGATAGTGGGGTCATGCAACGTGTCGCACAATGTATGGAGTCGCACAGTAGCACACGTCGCACATGACCAAAATTGGAACTTGTATGAAAATTGACTCAATTGTGATGTAAAATTCGATTTTAGGCACTAAATTGGAATTTTCCCTTTACTTATGCTCATTTGTGGTTCTAAGGAACATTTGAAAATTAAATAATCACATGTATTTTTTAAGCTAAAAACCTGTTTATATTTCTCATTCAACATGATTTAAACTATTATTCGCAACATTCTTATACTATATGTAAATTAATCTAACTTATAATCTGCTTGAACAAGTATCTTTATCTATAAGAAAATTACTATATCACCATATATATATTATAACTAAAGCATGCATGCAGAAAGTAAACATCAAATCAATTTTACACCATTCCAATGTTATTAGTGTAACACTTAACCGTTTAAAAAGCTGATTGATCATAAATATTAAGCTCCTAAAGATGCCCAGAAACAATAAAATATACACATTTATTATTTCAGATTGGGTAATATTATCTGATTCAGCAGAGAGAGATTTTATGAAGTTTGATTATTCCTTATTTTCTTTCAGCAGAGAGATGTTGTAATTTTTCTTCAGCATATGTATTATTTTGTTATAGTGGAGTATCTAAGAAGGATTTTATGGTTTAAATGTTTAATGGTGTTTCAGGGATTTGATGGATGTGATGTTCAGGGGAAGTGTGTACGCCACCTGTTTGTTTACTTGACCCCTACTTTTTTTTTTTAATTTAATATATAACGTTTTACATGTAATTGTTTTATCGTCATTTTTTTTCTCTCTTTTTGTTTTTTTTATTTAATACTTATCACTTATATTTTTGTTTAGGAAATATATTAAAATCTTAATTCCAATATTATGATTAATAACATTATAACATGTAATTAGTAAAATATGCATAATGTTAGCTTGTAAACATGGACGGATGCACATGTATGTCGGGTGTGGTACGATGTACACCTAGTTTTTGGTCATGAAGTGCAAAATGACATTCCAAAATGCTCTTTTTTAGTGGTATGTGCAATCCCTAATTTGTTTTCTACTTTCTTTCTTACGATGTAACTTTAGTTAGCCCAATATTTGTTTTGTGTAAGACCCTCTTAAAAAAATAGGTCCTTCCTTGAATATAAACTAAAATAATTAATGATATTGCTAAAACATCCATACTTTTAGATGGGACTCGGATATTTATATATTGATATGTTATTTAATGATATATGACATAATTAAACACACGTTTCTAAAAGACTTGCCATGGCTGTGCTAAGGTGTTGCAATGACATGAGGTGTTACCTCCACGCTATGCATTACCCCAATGTCTCGGCTTAAGGAATGGCGTCTGATGAGGTGTGAAAATGCTCGATTTTTGAATGGCGTTTTTGAATTAAATCCAATTAAAAAAATGTTTTTTAAGAAATTTATAAGGTTACATGCATTGATAACTTTTTTGAATTTAAAACCGTTTAAAAAGGTTTTATCTTTCGTGACTGTTTAAAAGATGGTTAGAAAACACAATGATTTCTCTATATATTTCCTAACCTGTGAGGCTTTCTTATGCCATTACACAAAACCTTACGTTGTTTAGATCCTTGGTTTATAAGCAGTTGTTACGAACTTCATATTTTACCTAACCCATTGTGCAAACTTTTTATATTTAACATATTAAAGTTACTTTTTTCATTAAAAATAATAATAATAATAATAATAATAATAATAATAATAATAATAATAATAATAATAATAATAATAATAATAATAATAATAATAATAATAATAATAATAATAATAATAGTACTTTGAAATGAAATGTGACCCGGTCAACGCGTGTGTAGCAAACCATACGGGTTTGGTTTTTTCTAAAGGTGTATTTGATAAAACCGGGTTGATCCATTATACTTTCAGATTATCTATTTCAATTCAAACAACATTCACATTTTAACAAAACATTTTTCTAACATTAACAAAAGAATTATTAGTAAAACTTCAATGGATTCATCATATCATGAAACCCAACCTCTTGCCCTAAGTGTCATTCTTCCAAAAGATGCACAACAACTTCCAAAGGCGGTTGAAATGATTCATTCACTAAATGACATCAAGATTAAACCTAATAACTTCGTTGCCAACCACAACCCAACCAAAAACAAAGAATTCTTTAAAGATGTACTCACTTTTGTTGAAAAGTGTTGCCTTCGAAAGACATTCACCCTGAAACCTTTTTTCCAGTATGAGAGTTACCTAAAGGAATTCTGGTACACTGCCACTGTCACCGCATTAAACACAATCAAATTCACAGTTGAAAATGGTAGTACTAATCTTGAATTTGATTTGTCTTCCTTTCGAAAGGCTATAGGAGCAAATTACTTAAAACGCCATCAACAGTATGAAGCAAATCCTGATGGTAAGGTTACTAAACTTTTCTTTGGCCAAATTGGCTACTCTGACAAGTTAACTGGAACCCTTAGAAAGAGAGGACTTGCCCCAAATTGGAAACTCTTAATGACCCTAATAATTCATTGTATTGGAGGTAACACTGGTGGGTATGATCAAATTAATTCAATGCATGAGATTGTTATGTATGGTCTGGCTAATGGGGTGTCAATTGACTTTGGGAAAATCATATATGAAGATTTGGTAAAAAAGCTGAAGAAGAAGATCAGGGGTGATGTTATGAACTATACCAGGTTCATATCCTTGGTCATGGAATTCCAAATGGGCCCTTCATACCGTACAAGTAATTCTTCAATCATAGAAACACCCACGTTCAGCGATGACTACTTTTCAATTTCCCAACAAGAAACTGTAGGAGCTCCTTTGACCCAACATATGATGTCTGTTTGTGCTTCAGAAATTTCCACCGACCATATCGGTACACCTGCAAGCTCAGAATCTGAAGATTTGCAAAATGAAGTTTCAATAGTGCCTGTAGTAAAGAAGGGTCGTCGAAAGAGCAGAGTTAAAAAACGTTACCCTTCCAGTCAGCATAAACAAAATTCATTTCAAAATATTATGGACATGGCCCAGGTTAGCCTCCCCAATTTTCATTCAGAATTTGAATAATTTTCTCAGCTCAAATTTATTAGTAGTGTTTGTCTGTTATCATCATCCCAGCATATTAGTTTAGAATCTGAACTTTGTTCTCAAGGTATTCTCATTAGTAGTGTTTTTGCAGTTTCATCATCCAGTATAGTACTTGAGAATCTAAACTTTGTTCTCAAGCCAATGTTGTTAGTAGTTTTGTCCTGTTTCACCATCCCAGCATACTATTTCAAAATCTGTTATTATGCAATCCGAATCTGAAGCTATTGATAAAGCTGTAGCTATAGTTGCAACTGGAAATAATATCAATATATGTTGTCCTAATTATTTGATAACTTTTTATCAGGAACCTAAATTGGGTTTTAAGGTACAGCCTATTAGTCAAATGTGTGCATTATCATCATCCCAGCATATTACAACAACATTTGAACATCAGAACTCTAACTCTGAAGCAGTTGATAAAGCTGTTCCTATATTTGTGATGAGGCGAAAAATGAACCACTTTTAAGGGGTCATTTAAGCCCGGAATTGACTTTATTTGATCAAATATTGCCCTAAATTGTTCCTTTTGTGATTTTAGGTACTTTGGGAGTGAAATCTGGTAAAGGAAGCAATTCGGACGTTTTTGGAGCATAAAAGTGAAGAAAACGCCAAAGTCTTAATTTTCCTTGCTGGGAATAGTAGGTGACGGCGTTAAGAGCAAATTTCCATGACGATCCAGTACAGATTTGACGGCGTCACGAAGTAGGGCGTCAAGAGTAAAATGCATGACGGCCTGGAAATGGATAACACATGACGGCGTCAAAAGTAGATCAAGGCAGTCCGAGAAGAGTTTTGGCGGCGAGGTGACTGCGTCACAAGATTGGTCTTGACGCTGTCAGACCCTATTTCCTATATATAGTTTTCTAATTTTCACATTAAAAGGAGAGAAGTTTTGGAGAAACCCTAAGTACGAACTTGGTGCAAATTTTACAGGTTTTTCAAGGGTTCTAAGCCCTTGATACCTTTCATGTGTAATTGAGATAAGTATTCTTTTAATTCAATCAATATGTCTATGTGTTGGTTGTCTATATCTTGTTCTTGTCTTAATTCCATCATGCTAGGCTAGATCTATCTTGTGTTTGCTTGGATCTAATGAAACCTAGATGTTAATTATGTGTTGATTACTTGTTTATAGTTGTTTTGGATGAATGAATTTTATGTTAGGCTTAAGAAAACTGGCAGATCTCCAAATGGTAACATGCTTGAACATCTTAGGAAACATGAACCGATGTGCACTAGGTCTTTATTGGTTGTATTTAATGCATGAGCCACTGTTTATGATCCCTATGGTTGTGCTGGGCATGGCATAGGAGGAGATAAGAGCTCATAGAATTGGGGAGTTAAGTGCGCCACCCCATGAATGATATTAAGGAATACAATCCGTCATCCATGCAACTATAACAAGTAATTAACATGTAAAAGATGTCTAGGGAGTAGTGAAATCTAAGTAAACACATTTTCTCCACATATTGCTCACAACTTTAGTATAATTTAGTTTATTTTCATTTCTAGTATTTTATTTTGATTGCATCTTTAGTATTGGGTTAGTTGACTAGCAACTAATTCCGCTCAAATCCTTCAAACCCGAGATTTTTACTTGCTTTCTAAAAAATATAAAAATACAAAAATAATCATCCTTCACCTTTAGAACTAGTATTTAGGTTTTCTAATCCTAGCGACACTATTCCTAGCTGAACGATCAATCCCCTGGTACTTGTCACTATACTATACTACAACGATCAGGTACACTGCCTGGTGGGAGTTGTAAGCTTCTCAAGATCCCTTGAGAGGTAAAGCATGGTGCGATTCCCACGTATCAAGTTTTTGGCGCCGCAGCCCGGGTAATAGTTATTGTCTAGGTTAGAATTTCTTTTTATTAGGTCTACTTGCTAGATTCCTTTCTAGTGAGATTTTATTTTTATTTTTTTTAGGTTTCTTTAGTCTATCTTATTTCTTTGTGTCCTTTGTTCATAAACTATTTCGATGGATTACAATAACATTGATTGTTTGATTCCAGTTATTCGTGTTTTTCGTCGTAGGATTTTCCAAATGCCCGCCCCACTCCCTCTAGTGGAGAATGAGAACCCACCTAACCTCTCACCCAACCACCACTTTGACAATAATTCTGAGTTAGAAGAGTCTGATCAGGATGATGACCGTAGGGCAAGTCCTTTTTACTATTCAGACTCCGATGAGGATCTTGATGATGGTGATGTGATTAATGAGAATAGGATGGAAGAAGAAATAAACCCTCTTAGGTATGTTGACCCTAGAACTAGGATTGAGTGTGATAGTTCATTCAACATGCAATTTCCTTGTAAAATCGGATTTAAGAGCTTTAATGCCTATCTTAACTCATCTCTCCCGATGAACATAATCTCGCGCAATGAATATAATAAGATCATGGTAGATGAGTTAGAATACAAAGGAGAAAACATTATTGCTAAGGCAATACCAGTGCATGTGTTTGTAGGAAGCTTGGTTTATCTTGTTGAGTTCATGGTTATGGAGAATCTAGGAGAGTTTATTGATGATAAGTTGACCCAAGTTGTGTTTGGAAGACCTTTCAAATGGTTGACCAACCTCGATGAAAAACTCATAGATAGGTTAATTACATTCTCGGATGGGGATGAAGATTTTGTCTATCAAATGCCCCGCACACACCCTAGGTTCAAGGATTTTTCCATGGAAAAGTGTAGTAGGTATCCGCCCATAGAAATGCTAAGTGAGAATGATAAGAGAAAAGGACTTAAGTATACTCATGAAAATAATAAAAGATACTATCGCGGATGCTTAGAGTTAGGAGATGATTATAAGAAAGATGAGGCGACTATTAGATGGCTCACACTTGGTTATGTGAGCATAATCGATACACGTTGACCCATAACCTTGAGTCTAGCTACAAGACTCGTAAATAAAGAAAAGCGCTTCTTGGGAGGCAACCCATGTTTTGTGTGATTTTATTTTTTGTTTGTTTGTTATTTGCTTCCGTATGCATGCTTTATTTTTTATTGTTGGTAGATCATGTTTCTAAACTAAATAGTGGAAATACTTTACTTTGTTGTTTTGGCCTATTCTTAACTCCAACTAAAAGTATTTTTGCAAAAGATAAGTGTAAGGGGAAACCCCAAATATGTTTTCAAGAAACAAACCGATCATGATTCTCCACAATATTAAATGAACATGTATATTCGTACTTGTTAGAGTCAAATGCTTGTATCGAGTCATAGTGAAGTTTTGCAGGATTTTCCAGGAAGTAGGACCAAGTTTTTCCAGAAATTTTCTGGAAACTTAACATAAGAATTTCTGCAGGTCACTTCTGACGGCGTCAAGAGTTAACTCTTGACGGCGTCAAGTGTAAAAATCTGGAAATATTACCAATTTTGTTTTTCTAACGGAGTCTTATGGTTTTTGTGAATTATTAAGTTTTATAATCTCCAGGAAATCTGCAAACTTCATTCCACAAGCATTATATCTTATCTTGTTTTCTAGGATTTAGTAACTTATATAGGATGCCGCCGATTTTACGCGAGGTTGTTTTGTCTATTTTCTCAGGTTTTACAGGTTATGTATGACAAGAAGATGATTTATATTCTGGAAGGGAAGCTTTGATTGTTCATTTTCTTGGAGGAAGATTTAACCTGGTCACCTTATTATCCATACCGAGCGAATCAGGGGAGTATTTGATTTCATTCTTTTTACTTTTTTTTCACTTTTACATTCTTTACTTGAACATTGGGGACAATGTTCATCTTAAGTGTAAGGGGAGGGTAAAAAGATGATACCTTACATATGCACTTTCGCTTGAGTTTGTTTTGTTTGATGGTAGATGTGTAATAAAACTATGAGAAATACTTGTTAGTGCAATTTTAGCGCCAAATTTAAAATTTTTTACAACATTTAGGAGTGAAACTTTAGCCATAGCAAGCGTCTCATGGATAAGAGATTGTATGACTAGCACATAACCGTATATTCAGAAAAACTTTCCACCCAAATATGTGAGGTTCGCCTTTAGATTTGATAGGAAAAGCATTTACTATTAGTGCTTATGAGTGTACCGGTAGCATTTAGATTCTAGAACTTGCGTTAGTGATGCATCCCGAGACCGCTAGTGAGACTACATTCGTGTGGTAGGATTTACTACATGATAAGAGGCATTAGGATCACCCTTGTGTTAAACCCGTATCATAATTACTTGACCATTTAAGTCATATTACTTGGCTAGTTAAGTCAACTAATTTTTCCCACACCCTTAGCATTGTACTCATTTTTAGTACATGAAACCCCTAGTACACCCCTCCGAGCCTATCTTTTCGTTTATAACTTTAAGCATTTTACTTAAAGGAAGAATTTGTTACACCCCACTTAAATGTACACCCAAATCGCCTTAGCCTTCCGTGTATGCGCTCATTTTTAGTGCATTATTGTTATTTTTTAAACCCTAAGTTAACTATCTAATTGATTACATGGTTGCTAAGTCGAGCCATATCCTTGTACATATTGTTTTGGGACGATTGGGACTCATGGGTAAAGTACTTATTTATGGAGTAATGGGGAAGAACATCATTTATTACCCCCATATGTACGTTAATCTTAAAAGTGCTCAAAGTGTTTTGATTATCTTAATTCGAGTCATTAGATTAGTTTATTGTAAAGTATGTAAAAATTCAAGTGTAAGGGGAATGTTCAACCCCTATGATGTATTATTTTGGATGGTAGGGTAAGAGTGTATGCAAAAAAAAAAAAAAAAAAAAAAAAAATCGAAAAAATCAAGAAAAAGAAAAAAAAAAATAGAAAAAGAAAAAGAGAAAAAACATACGGACTACCATCCCTTTTCATTCTATGTTCATTTTATGTTTTTGTTATTTTTCATTTATTAGCTTAAGTCGAGTCTAGTCTTGGCTTAGCAACGCCACATTGTACATGTAATTAACCAAGATTGTTAACTCGCCACCAGTAAAAACTTCCTTTATCTAACAAAACCATGTATTTCATATCCCTACACCTAACGTTACAACCCTTTAAAAGACCTCTTTGATAGTTTATCCTAGGTGCTTACGCCATGTGGTGGAGGTTTGATCCTTTCCTAAGCCTATGGTAATCTATTTTGCTATGACAGGTAGTGAGAGATATCTTCCGTTTCCATATTGTAATTTATACTTTATTACACCCGAGAGATGTGAGTATCTAAACACTATTTGTGAGGTGCTTGTGTATGACCTCCGTGCTTGTCTATTGGTCTTTAGTGGAACGATTATTTGTTGTAATTACTTTTATATTAGTGTTAAATGACCCCTAACTTTTATTTTGAGTAGAATAAAAGCGCATTTGCTTGAGGACAAGCAAATCTCAAGTGTAAGGGTATATGATGAGGCGAAAAATGAACCACTTTTAGGGGGTTATTTAAGCCCGGAATTGACTTTATTTGATCAAATATTGCCCTAAATCATTCCTTTTGTGATTTTAGGTACTTTGGGAGTGAAATCTGGAAAAGGAAGCAATTCGGACGTTTTTGGAGCATAAAAGTGAAGAAAACGCCAAAGTCTTAATTTTCCTTGCTGGGAACAGTAGGTGACGGCGTCAAGAAGGAATCCTTGACGGCATCAAGAGCAAATTTCCATGACGATCCAGTACAGATTTGACGGTTTTACGAAGTAGGGCGTCAAGAGTAAAATGCATGACGGCCTGGAAATGGATAACACATGACGACGTCAAAAGTAGATCAAGGCAGTCCGAGAAGAGTTTTGGCGGCGAGGTGACGGCGTCACAAGATTGGTCTTGACGCCGTCAGACCCTATTTCCAATATATAGTTTTCTAATTTTCACATTAAAAGGAGAGAAGTTTTGGAGAAACCCTAAGTACGAACTTGGTGCGAATTTTACAGGTTTTTCAAGGGTTCTAAGCCCTTGATACCTTTCATGTGTAATTGAGATAAGTATTCTTTTAATTCAATCAATATGTCTATGTGTTGGTTGTCTATATCTTGTTCTTGTCTTAATTCCATCATGCTAGGCTAGATCTATCTTGTGTTTGCTTGGATCTAATGAAACCTAGATGTTAATTATGTGTTGCTTACTTGTTTATAGTTGTTTTGGATGAATGAATTTTATGTTAGGCTTAAGAAAACTGGCAGATCTCCAAATGGTAACATGCTTGAACGTCTTAGGAAACATGAACCAATATGCACTAGGTCTTTATTGGTTGTATTTAATGCATGAGCCACTGTTTATAATCCCTATGGTTGTGCTGGGCATGACATAGGAGGAGATAAGAGCTCATAGAATTGGGGAGTTAAGTGCGCCACCCCATGAATGATATTAAGGAATACAATCCGTCATCCATGCAACTATAACAAGTAATTAACGTGTAAAAGATGTCTAGGGAGTAGTGAAATCTAAGTAAACACATTTTCTCCACATATTGCTCACAACTTTAGTATAATTTAGTTTATTTTCATTTCTAGTATTTTATTTTGATTGCATCTTTAGTATTGGGTTAGTTGACTAGCAACTAATTCCGCCCAAATCCTTCAAACCCGAGATTTTTACTTGCTTTCTAAAAAATATAAAAATACAAAAATAATCATCCTTCACCTTTAGAACTAGTATTTAGGTTTTCTAATCCTAGCGACACTATTCCTAGCTGAACGATCAATCCCCCGGTACTTGTCACTATACTATACTACAACGATCAGGTACACTGCCTGGTGGGGGTTGTAAGCTTCTCAAGATCCCTTGAGAGGTAAAGCCTGGTGCGATTCCCACGTATCAATTTGCATCCGAAGCAAATATTAACAAATGTGCTTCCATTGATTCACTGAATATACATCAAGGCGATGTGCACGGATTTGATTATTTTTTACTTTGTGACGGTTATTTTGAAATTTCTGATGAAAGCATGTCTGATTTTGATGAGATGGACTGCAAAGCATTATTGTCTTTACTTCCATATACAGCTGATCATAACAGTATTGGGAAATTTGATAATGAAGATGAACCTGTTATGATTTTAGATGATTATGAAGTTGATGAAAGTTACCAGTCTCTAGCAGATGGAGGTAATCATGTTGATGAAACTTACAAGTCTCCAGCACATGGAGGTAACGATGATGATGAAAGTTGCAAGGCTACAGCACATGGAGGTAATCTTGATGATGAAAGTTACAAGTCTCTAGCACATGGAGGTAAGCTTGATGATGAAAGTAAGCATTCTCCGGCACATGGAGTTAACAATGATGAGGATCATGTTTGTGTAACAGAACCTGAATTGTCTTGTGATCATCCCCCTTCACCAAAGTCTCAGTGTATAAGTGATCTATCCAATCAAGTTCTATCCAATCAAGTTCTCAATCTTGAATCTAAGATTGAAATGCTGAAGAAAGAAAAGGAGGTTGCTGATCAAGAAATACTTGTGTTAAAATCTTGCCCATCTTATCCATCTGTTTCCGATATTTCTTCAAAGCTTTTGGAGTCTCTTAAACCTGAACTTGGCAAATTAGTTACACGTGAAGATTTCAACGGTAAGTTTTCAACCGACGTCAATAATTTATCAGGCCAACAAAAAGAAATCAGTTGCAAAGTTGTGGAACTAACTGAAGCAGTTAGTAAGATAAAGTTTGAGCTGCCAAAGGATATGATAGATGTTCCTGCTCTCATTAAAGGCCTAAGCATCATCATATCTGAAGTTAAAAAGAAGGTTGATTCTATTGAGTCCAAGCATTTGGAGGTTCTAGCATCTCTTTTGGGGCTCCCATTAAAAGTTGGTAACTTTATTGATGAGGTTTCTAAGTACAAATCCTTGGAGTCTATACCTTTATCTCTTGAGAAAGTGGAAAATGCTATCTACACTCTTAATGATAGCCTCAAATCATCAACATCTATGCCAGCCGCTTCTACTGATGTTGTTATGGAGAATATGAAAAAAAAATCTGGTAAACAGCTTAAAGTCTCTGATTTTTTCGGTAAAGTTAACCTCAAGCAACAAGATAATGCAAGGCTGATGAGGCGAAAAATGAACCACTTTTAGGGGGTCATTTTAGCCCGGAATTGAATTTATTTGATCAAATATTGCCCTAAATAGTTCCTTTTATGATTTTAGGTACTTTGGGAGTGAAATCTGGAAAAGGAAGCAATTCAGATGTTTTTGGAGCATAAAGAGGAACAAGTTGACGGCGTCAAGAGGAAAAAGTTGACGGCATCAAGAGTAAAGATCATGACGACCCAGTACAGAAATGAAGGCGTCACAAAGTAGAGCGTCAAGAGTTAAATGTGTGACGACCTGGAAAAATGGAATACATGACGGCGTCAGATGTAGATCAAGGCAATCCAAGGATTATTTTGGCGGCGAGATGACGGCGTCACAAGGTTGTTCTTGACGCCGTTAGCCTCTATTATCTATATATAGTTTTCTAATTTTCATTCATAGAGAGGAACAAGTTTGGAGAAACCCTAAGGCCGAACCATATACGAATTTTACAGCTTTTCAAGGGTTTTCAACCCTTGAATGCTTACATGTGCTATTGAGATAAGTGTTCTTTTAATTCAATCAATATGTCTATGTGTTGGTTGTCTATATCTTGTGCTTGTCTTAATTCCACCATGCTAGGCTAGACTTATCTTGTGTTTGCTTAGATCTAATGAAACCTAGATGTTGATTATGTGTTGATTACTTGTTTATGGTTGTATTGGATGAATGATTTCAATGTTAGGCTTAAGAAAACTGGCAGATCTCTAAATGGTAACATGCTTGAACGTCTTAGGAAACATGAACCGATGTGTACTAGGTTTTATTGGTTGTATTTAATGCATGAGTAAATTCTAATGATCCCATGTTAGGAGCTTCTTAGCCGGCTCGACATAGGAGTGAAGTAGGCACTCATAGGATTGGGGAGTTAAGTACGCCACCCCATGAATGGTATTAAGGAATACAATCCGTCATCCACGCAACTATAACAAGTAATTACCTTGTAAAAGATATCTAGGGAGTAGTAAAATCTAAGTAAACACATTTCTCCACTTATTGCTCACAACCTTAGTTTAAATTAGTTTTATTTTTATTTTTAGTATTTTATTTTGATTGCATCTTTAGTATTGGGTTAGTTGACTAGCAACTAATTCCGCCCAAATCTTTCAAACCCGAGATTTTAATTTGCTTTCTAAAAAATATAAAAATACAAAAAGAATCATCTCTCATCTCTAGAACTAGTAACTAGGTTTTCTAATCCTAGCGACACTATTCCTAGCTGAACGATCAATCCTCCGGTACTTGTAATTATACTATACTACATCGATCAGGTACACTGCCTGGTGGGGGTTGTAAGCTTCTCAAGATCCCTTGAGAGGTAAAGCCTGGTGCGATCCCCACGTACCAAGTTTTTGGCGCCGTTGCCGGGGAATAGTTATTGTCTAGGTTAGAATCTCTTTTTATTAGGTCTACTTGCTAGATTCCTTTCTAGCAAGATTTTATTTTTATTTTTAGGTTCTCTTTAGTCTATCTTATTTCTTTGTGTTTTTGTTCGTAACTTTTCACCACCCGACATCATGGACGATGGGAACATCTTTGAACCCGTCATCCCACCACAACAAAACCCACCACTAGAACCTCTTAGGCCCCGAACCTTAGGAGAGTATTCCCGACCTAGCCACCAAGGCTACCGAAACACCATTGAGCTCACCGGAGCCAATGTGACCACCTTACGATCCGACACCATCCGGTTGGTGCAAAGCGGATGTGCATTCCATGAACTTCATTCAGAAGATCCAAATCAACATCTTAAGGACTTCCTAAAAATTATAGACTCCATAGACCTAGATGTTACAACTAGAGAGACAACACGATTACGCCTATTCCAATTCTCTCTACGGGATCAAGCTAGTCAATCGGCCGGTGGTAAGCTACGTGATCTAAGTGCGGAACAATCATGGGAACTCATAGAAGATCTTGCTCTCTATGACAACGAAAGTTGGAATGATCCCCGTGATTTGAACAAAATGGTCAAGGCAATATCCTTGCCTTCGAACAATTCTAGCACTCCCGACCGTAGGATCATGGAACTTGAGGACCAAGTCAAGTTTCTCATGAAATCTTACGAAGCTCCTAAGCCTTCAAGCCAAGTGAACAAAATCACTTCTTCATGCGAATTATGTAGTGGTCCCCATGACACTCGTGATTTGTAGAACTCCCCGGAATAGCTTTTGCGGACTACGCATCCTCGCGTACCGACGAAGCGGGAGATAAGTGGTACACTTTCAAACCCGAGCCAAACCCTTACGGTGATTCCTACAACCCCTCTTGGAAAAATCACCCAAACCTTAGGTGGAAATAAAATCAACCCAATTCTTCCAATCCGCCTAATTGTTACCAACCAAACGGTCCACCCTCCAACCGTACTTTCAAAAACAATCCTTCTAACAACTATGGTAGTACCAACAATCTTGAAGGATTGATGTCTAAGTTCATGGCTGTAACACCCCCAATTCATGATGCAGCGGAATTCAACTTGGGTGTTACTCGACGACACAATAGTCATAATAATAGAAAACGATCTCTAACCGAGCCGTATTAAAAAGATTTATCATTCAAATTATATAAATATCAGAGGTTACAAAATGAGGTCCCAATTGGTTCCATGTTCACAAATCACATTAAATGAGTTTTCGAATGATAATAAAATTTATAGCCCTCTTGAGTATCCATGTCCTTCCGTGCCATCCTTGATCGTCATGAACTTGAAATACATGCTTGAGAGGTCAACACAAAGGTTGAGTGATATTCATAGAGTTTGTTTAATGTTTGAACACAATATGTTGGTAGTGTGAGCTATAGACTCACACCAATGTTTGGAAAACAAAACAGTTATTATCATTACTAAGCTTATGACGCCAAAACGTTAACGTGTACCAATATCGATCGACAGATTTATCCCGGTAGGTACTTTGCTAACATACCTAAATCTCAAATATTAGTGCATTTGTTTGAACTTAGTCAATACAAATGGGATTCATCAATCCCAATAGGCCTATTCACAATATTTGCGCTCACTATTGCTAGTGATTAAATGGTTCATAATAAGGGATCTCGGTTTAGCAAGGCTGGTACTTAGTGATAATAAAACAATCAGGCAAGCATACAATTTAAAAACATTGTGCTCGGTTAAAATAGCATGTATTCCCCCCAAGTGTTTGTAAAACAATTAAGTAATGGAAAGTGGGGCTATGAACTCACCTTAAGTAAAATAGCAAGTAATGAAGGTAATGGTTGGATCGTGTAGGTTTCTACGAGCAACCTATAATAGAATGTTGCGACTTAGGATCGGAGTAAAGAATATGAATAAGTGCCTATATAAATATCTTGCATTTAGTCCATGATGTGATATGATGTATAGTGTAAGTCTTTGAAAGAAAAGATTCATGAAACATGCATGTTTTATATATCTTTTACTACCGTTCGGGCCGACATAATTCAGAAGTCATGTTAATAACGTTCGAGGAGCCAGGACACTTTAATTTGTAAATCCACAACTCATCTCGACGGCTTACATAATGAACTCCTCACATGAGGCTCCCTACTTTTGTAGTAGTTGATAAAGTATATATATATAAGTTTTGATCCGAAAATTACATGTCCAATATTTGAATAAACTTAGGAAAGTTTATGATTACATGAAGATTGTTATTAGGGTATGTTTCATATAACTTGTATGACCATTTTCTCTTTGTATTATCTCATGGTTCTTTTTAAGTGAAGTAGATCCAAATTGTTTGTTCAAGTTTATCGCCAATTCCTTGTTTCATGTTATCGCCTACTTAAGTTTACATGGTCATTTCGTCATGGCCTTGCCATGACCTTTAGTCCTTGGTCCATGGTCATTAGACTCAACCTTGGCTCTAGCCATGGTTGTGGTCTTGATTATAGGTCTTAAGACCTCTTGTTCCTTTTAAAACATAACCAATATATAGTGACTTATATATATATGTAAATAGCTGTTAAGAAACTGAGAAATATCTCACTCGTTATTGATTTTCTGGAGACGTGCACCTGAGTTTTTGAAGAAAACGTGATTCCAGACAACTTTCGTGCTTTAACTTTTTCATGAAACAGACCAGAAATGCCTCTTTTTGCGTGTGTAAAGTTTCCGTAACAGAAACATTTTAGGCAGTTTTGCCGCAAATCTTTTGTAACTTCAAATGGGCATAACTTTTGACTTATATACTTGTTTTAGGTGGTTCAAATTGCTACGGTTTCCTTGTTAAGTCCTCTACTACAATATTTAATGATCGAATATCATATTTTTACCATTTGAATCAGGTCTTTCCAAGAAAATCACTAGTTTACTTGTTTTAATAACTTGTTTTAACAATCAATAACAATAACTTGTTTTGCTCACTTTTATACATCATGGACATAACTACAAGACATAATATAGCAAGAATAACATGTAAATAACATGAATATGATTATTTAACAAGAAGCATATTAGGGTTTGGCTTACAACTTTTGGCTTTCAAATAAAGAAAGGAAGTAACTAGTAAGGATAGGACTTTGATAGACTTGCTTCAACCCACTTCACTTCATGCAATCTTTCTACTCTTGTAATCTTGAAAGATGGATGATGAAGGTTGAGGTGACTTGAGTGGATTCAAACTCAAGAGAAATCACCAAGTATATGAGGTTATGGAAGTGTTTTGGTAACCTAAGATCAAACTAGGGTTTCTACCTTGAAGAAGCACTTGAACCTTGCATAAAATTGGAAGAGAATCAAGCAAAGGAGATGGTGTTTGCGTGTGTGGAAGTGGCGTACAATGAGAGGGGAGGAGGGATTATATATGACTTTGAGGAGGTTAGAACGTGGACTAGTCAACACTTGGAGACCAAGTATAACACATGGATGAAATCCAAGGCCTCCTAGCATGAGATCAAGCCACCTAGTGTGAATCCCCCCCCCTAGAGGCGGTTTGCATATCTTGGGGAAGAAGGGTTGGACTTTGGAAGATATTATCCAAGTTATCTAGTATGTTTTGGCTCCGTAAAATGCTAACCGTAAATGGTTAAGCCACGAAACGTAAAACCGGGTATCGTAAAAATACGAAACTTGGAAGAATGGTTAAACATGTCATAATACTCCATAATAAAATATAAAATGAGTGGTAGGTTCCTATAGGGTGGTAAAACCCTGCTAAAACTGGAAACACGGGTCTAAAACGCGTAATACGTAAAATGTACGAATATTGCATAAAATTGAGAAAAGTAAAATATTACTTTTCTAATAGGATATAAATGATTTAAAATGACTTATAATGTCTAGACTGGGTTCAGTCTAGTGTCGGTTGGTATTAAATGTCTTTTAGACATCAAACCGTAAGACTAAAAATCAAGGAATGACTTATAAAATCAAGGAATGATTTTTGGTCAAAGGAGGAGGGAAAAATATGTTGACTTTTTCTAGTAAGTTGAAAACTCAAATCGTCTTAGAAATGTGGTGCAGGTATAGGCTAAGGTTACGGCTGAGTAAAAGCGCTTAAAACTGAAAATTTCAGTTTTTCACGGCCGAGGTTTATTTTTGGTCATGTTTTTCTCAGTCATGATTTATTCTCAAATAAATCATGAGTGTGTCAAACATTTTTCCGATGCGGGGTCACTTAACGTGGTCGAGTTTCATTGTGCGTAGAATTTCTGAATGACGTTTTACCCTAAAACGTGTAATTCCTTAATAACTTTCACGAAAATGATCTGACGAATGTCAAACATTTAATTTGCCATGGAAATGATTTATCACTCGAGAATATCAAATAAAAATCAACTTTCGGGAAAAATGAATAGTAAAAATGAATACTAAAATGAATAGTAAAAGTTAATAGTAAATTTTCCGGGAATAGTAATTAACCTGAAATTGCGAATTGTTACAATGGCATCTCAAGAAGCTCGCATAGCTAGGTTTGAAACCGAATTCAACCAACAACAAACGGAGATGACCAACAAGATAGACAACTTGTTGAAAGCCCTCAACAACCAAGCGTTAACTATACCTAGGAAGGACACTAGGGACACCAATAACGGAATCCAAATTAAGGATCCCTCATCATCCAAACATATCCACTTTGTCAATGTTGTCACCATTAAGCCAATAGATAAGGAGATAGAAGAAAGTGAAAAGGATGAAGTTGGAGTAGAAACCGAAACTAGGGATGAAAGTAGGGAAGTTGAGGTTAATGAGGAAAATGGGTTAGAGGAAGTAGAAACTATAGAGAAGCATTTTGATAAGTTGCCTACCCAGGAAGAACGGGAATACCATAAGGATTTATTCGATAGTCCCGAGAGACCATATATCCTTGGCACACCCCTTATCAAAATGGGAGACCCTTCTAACATTAACATACCATGCAATATCGGGCACATGCATATATGGAAAGCTTACATCGATCTTAGATCTCCTATAAACATCATGACTAGGACTTATTACAATTGGGTGATAAAGAAACAACTTGATTTTAGGATAATGCCTAATAGGAATTTGATAAGTAATTTTGTAGGGAGAGTGAAGGGATTGCATGTGATTATAGGTAATTTCACTTATGAGATAGATTTTATGATAGTGGAAGACACTCGTCCAGTGATAGATGATTGCCTAAGCCAAATAATACTCGGAAAACCATTTGTTGAGGCCACTAGGATGAGTTATGATCCGACTTTAGGGATAGTTAGATTCAAGGAAGAGAATGATGAGATTGCCTACCAAATGCCCTACAAAATTGAGCAATACCGCCTTCTCACTAATATAGAAAAGGAACACAAGCAAGCGGCTTATTATAGGAATGATGAGGATAGACGTAGAGGAGTAGAGTATGTGAAAAATAGGATGCTTGGTTTCTACAAAGAATGCTTGCAACTAGGTATGGAATACAAAACTGGTTTAGAAGATGACCTAGAGAGTGAAACCAACGATGAGGTCACGTAGTAACCCATGACCATGAGTCTAGCTACAAGACTCGTAAATAAAGAAAAGCGCTTCTTGGGAGGCAACCCATGCTTTGTGTGATTTTATTTTGTTTGTTTGTTATTTGCTTCCGTATGCATGCTTTACTTTTATTGTTGGTAGATCATGTTTCTAAACTAAATAGTGGAAATACTTTACTTTGTTGTTTTGGCTTAGTCTTAACTTCACCAAAAGGTATTTTTGCAAAAAATAAGTGTAAGGGGAAACCCCAAATATGTTTTTAAGAAACAAACCGATCATGATTTTCCACAATATTAAGTGAACATGTATATTCGTATTTGTTAGAGTCAAATGCTTGTATCGAGTCATAATGAAGTTTTGCAGGATTTTCCAGGAAGTAGGACCAAGTTTTTCCAGAAATTTTCCGGAAACTTAACATAAGAATTTTTGCAGGTCACTTCTGACGGCGTCATGAGCTTGATCTTGACGGTGTCACGTGTAAAAATCTGGAAATTTTGCCAGTTTTGTTTTTCTAACGGAGTTTTAAAGTTTTTGTTGAATTATTAAGTTTTATAATCTCTAGGAAATCTGCAAACTTCATTCCACAATCATTATATCTTATTTTGTTTTCTTGGATTTAGTAACTTATGTAGATTGCCGCCGATTTTATGCGAGGTTGCCTTGTCTGTTTTCTCAGGTTTTACAGGTTATGTATGAAAAGAAGATGAATTATTTTTCTGGAAGGGAAGCTTTGATTGTTCATTTTCTTGGAGGAAGATTTAACCTGGCCACCTTATTATCCATACCGAGCGAATCAGGGGAGTATTTGATTTCATTCTTTTTACTTTTTCACTTTTACATTCTTTACTTGAACATTGGGGACAATGTTCATCCTAAGTGTAAGGGGAGGGTAAAATGATGATACCTTTCAGATACACTTTCGCTTGAGTTTGTTTGTTTAATAGTAGATGTGTAATAAAACTATGAGAAATACTTGTTAGTGCAATTTTAGCGCCAAATTTAAAATTTTTTACAACATTTAGGAGTGAAACTTTAGCCATAGCAAGCGTCTCATGGATAGGAGTCGTATGACTAGCACAAAACCGTACTATTCAGAAAAATTTTCCACCCAGATATGTGAGGTTCGCCTTTAGATTTGATAAGAAAAGCATTTACTATTAGTGCTTATGAGTGTACCGGTAGCATTTAGATTCTAGAACTTGCGTTAGTGATGCATCCCGAAACCGCTAGTGAGACTACATTCGTGTAGTAGGATTTACTACATGATAAGAGGCATTAGGATCACCCTTGTGTTAAACCCGTATTATAATTACTTGACCATTTAAGTCATATTACTTGACTAGTTAAGTCAATTAATTTTTTCCACACCTTAGCATTGTACTCATTTTTAGTACACGAAACCCCTAGTACACCCCTCCGAGCCTATCTTTTCCTTTCTAACTTTAAGCATTTTACTTAAAGGAAGAATTTGTTACACCCCACTTAAATGTACACCCAAATCGCCTTAGCCTTCCGTGTATGCGCTCATTTTTAGTGCATTATTGTTATTTGTTAAACCCTAAGTTAACTTTCTAATTTATTACATGGTTGCTAAGTCGAGTCATATCCTTGTACATATTGTTTTGGGACGATTGGGACTCATGGGTAAAGTACTTATTTTATGGAGTAATGGGGAAGAACATCATATATTACCCTCATATGTACGTTAATCTTAAAAGTACTCCAAGTGTTTTGATTATGTTAATTCGAGTCTATAGATGAGTTTATTGTAAAGTATGTAAAAATTCAAGTGTAAGGGGAATTTACATTCCCTATGATGTATTATTTTGAATGGTAGGGCAAGAGTGTATGCAAAAAAAAAAAATAATAATAATAATAATAAAAACAAAAAAATCAAGAAAAAGAAAAAAAAAATAGAAAAAGAAAAGGGAAAAAACATACGGACTACCATCCCGTTTCATTCTATGTTCATTTTATGTTTTTGTTATTTTTCATTTATTAGCTTAAGTGGAGTCTAGTCTTGGCTTAGCAACGCCATATTGTACATGTAATTAACCAAGATTGTTAACTCGCCACCAGTAAAGACTGCCTATATCCAACAAAACCGTGTATTTCATATCCCTACACCTAACGTTACAACCCTTTAAAAGACCTCTTTGATAGTTTATCCTAGGTGCTTACGCCATGTGGTGGAGATTTGATCCTTTCCCAAGCCTATGGTAATCTATTTTGCTATGACAGGTAGTGAGAGATATCTTCCGTTTCCATATTGTAATTTATACTTTATTACACCCGAGAGATGTGAGTATCTAAACACTATTTGTGAGATGCTTGTGTATGACCTCCGTGCTTGTGTTTGGTCTTTAGTGGAACGATTATTTGTTGTAATTACTTTTATATTAGTGTTAAATGACCCCTAACTTGTATTTTTATTAGAATAAAAGCGCATTTGCTTGAGGACAAGCAAATCTCGAGTGTAAGGGTATATGATGAGGCGAAAAATGAACCACTTTTAGGGGGTCATTTAAGCCCAGAATTGAATTTATTTGATCAAATATTGCCCTAAATCATTCCTTATGTGATTTTAGGTACTTTGGGAGTGAAATCTGGAAAAGGAAGCAATTCGGACGTTTTTGGAGCATAAAAGTGAAGAAAACGCCAAAGACTTAATTTTCCATGCTGGGAATAGTGTGTGACGGCGTCAAGAGGAACAAGTTGATGGCATCAAGAGTAAAGATCATGACGACCCAGTACAGAAATGAAGGCGTCACAAAGTAGAGCGTCAAGAGTTAAATGTGTGACGGCCTGGAAAAATGGAATACATGACGGTGTCAGATGTAGATCAAGGCAGTCCGAGGATTATTTTGGCGGCGAGAAGACGGCGTCACAAGGTTGTTCTTGACGCCGTCAGCCTCTATTATCTATATATAGTTTTCTAATTTTCATTCATAGAGAGGAACAAGTTTGGAGAAACCCTAAGGCCGAACAATATACGAATTTTACAGCTTTTCAAGGGTTTTCGATCCTTGAATGCTTACATGTGCTATTGAGATAAGTGTTCTTTTAATTCAATCAATATGTCTATGTGTTGGTTGTCTATATCTTGTGCTTGTCTTAATTCCACCATGCTAGGCTAGATTTATCTTGTGTTTGCATAGATCTAATGAAACCTAGATGTTGATTATATGTTGATTACTTGTTTATGGTTGTATTGGACGAATGATTTCAATGTTAGGCTTAAGAAAACTGGCAGATCTCCAAATGGTAACATGCCTGAACGTCTTAGGAAACGTGAACCGATGTGTACTAGGTTTTATTGGTTGTATTTAATGCATGAGTAAATTCTAATGATCCCATGTTAGGAGCTTCTTAGCCGGCTCGACATAGGAGTGAAGTAGGCACTCATAGGATTGGGGAGTTAAGTACGCCACCCCATGAATGGTATTAAGGAATACAATCCGTCATCCACGCAACTATAACAAGTAATTAACGTGTAAAAGATATCTAGGGAGTAGTGAAATCTAAGTAAACACATTTCTCCACTTATTGCTCACAACCTTAGTTTAAATTAGTTTTATTTTCATTTTTAGTATTTTATTTTGATTGCATCTTTAGTATTAGGTTAGTTGACTAGCAAGTAATTCCGCCCAAATCTTTCAAACCCGAGATTTTCATTTGCTTTCTAAAAAATATAAAAATACAAAAAGAATCATCTCTCATCTCTAAAACTAGTAACTAGGTTTTCTAATCCTAGCGACACTATTCCTAGCTGAACGATCAATCCCCCGGTACTTGTCATTATACTATACTACATCAATCAGGTACACTGCCTGGTGGGGGTTGTAAGCTTCTCAAGATCCCTTGAGAGGTGATGCGTGGGAATCGCAACAGGCTTTTCCTCTCGAGGGATCTCGAGAAGCTTACAACCCCCACCAGGCAGTGTACCTGATCGTTGTAGTATAGTATAGTGACAAGTACCGGGGGATTGATCGTTCAGCTTAGGAATAGTGTCGCTAGGATTAGAAAGCCTAAATACTAGTTCTAAAGGTGAGGGATGATTATTTTTGTGTTTTTATATTTTATGGAAAGCAAGTAAAATCTCGGGTTTTGGAAGAGTGGGCGGAATTAGTTGCTATTCAACTAACCCAATACTAAGATGCAATCAAAATAAAATACTAGAAATGAAAGTAAACTAATTTATACTAAAGTTGTGAGCAGTAATTGGAGAAAATGTGTTTACTTAGATTTCACTACTCCCTAGATATATTTTAC
The DNA here is from genome assembly GCA_030686995.1 of Artemisia argyi. Classification (NCBI taxonomy): domain Eukaryota; kingdom Viridiplantae; phylum Streptophyta; class Magnoliopsida; order Asterales; family Asteraceae; genus Artemisia; species Artemisia argyi. Next base: position 38,544,975 of record CM060689.1, read on the forward strand.
ACGTTAATTACTTGTTATAATTGCATGGATGACGGATCGTATTCCTTAATACCATTCATGGGGTGGCACACATAACTCCCCAATTCTATGAGCTCTTATCTCCTCCTACACCATGCCCAGCACAACTATAAGGATTGTAAACAGTGGCTCATGCATTAAATACAACCAATAAAGACCTAGTGCGCGTTGGTTCATGTTTCTTAAGACGTTCAAGCATGTTACCAATTGGAGATCTGCCAGTTTTCTTAAGCCTAACGTATAAATCATTCATCCAAGACAAGAATAAACAAGTAATCAACACATAATCAATATCTAGGTTTCATTAGATCTAAGCAAACACAAAAGAGATCTAGCCTAGCATGATAGAGTTAAGACAAGAACATGATATAGACAACCAACACATAGACATATTGATTGAATTAGAAGAACACTTATCTTGATTAATCATGCAAGGTATCAAGGGGTTGGAACCCTTGAAAAACCTGTAAAGTTACACAAAAATCGTACTTAGGGTTTGTCCCAAAACTTCTCTCTTTAAATGTGAAAAATTAGAAAACTATATATAGGAAAAGGGGGCTGACGGCGTCAAGACCAAATAGGTGACGCCGTCACCTCGCCGCCAAAACAATCCTCGGACTGCCTAGATCTAAATCTGACGCCGTCAAGAACAATACATTTCCAGGCCGTCACGACTTTAATTCTTGACGCCCTACCTTCATGACGCAGTCAAAACTCTTCTGGGTCGTCATGCAATTTTACTCTTGACGCCGTCATAATCTTCCTATTGACGCCGTCATGCACTGTTCCCAGCATGGAAAATTAAGACTTTGGCGTTTTCTTCACTTTTATGCTCCAAAAACGTCCGAATTGCTTCCTTTTCCAGATTTCACTCCCAAAGTACCTAAAATCACAAAAGGAACGATTTAGGGCAATATTTGATCAAATAAATTCGGATTCGGGCTTAAATGACCCCCTAAAAACGGATCATTTTTCGCCTCATCATATACCCTTACACTTGAGATTTGCTTGTCCTCAAGCAAATGCGCTTTTATTCTACTCAAAAGACAAGTTAGGGGTCATTTAACACTAATATAAAGGTAATTACAACAAATAATCATTCCACTAAAGACCAATAGACAAGCACGGAGGTCATACACAAGCACCTCACAAATAGTGTTTAGATACTCACATCTCTCGGGTGTAATAAAGTGTAAATTACAATATGGAAACGGAAGATATCTCTCACTACCTGTCATAGCAAAATAGATTACCATAGGCTTGGGAAAGGATCAAACCTCCACCACATGGCGTAAGCACCTAGGATAAACTATCAAAGAGGTCTTTTAAAGGGTTGTAACGTTAGGTGTAGGGATATGAAATACACGGTTTTGTTGGATAAAGGAAGTTTTACTGGTGGCGAGTTAACAATCTTGGTTAATTACATGTACAATATGGCGTTGCTAAGCCAAGACTAGACTCGACTTAAGATAATAAATGAAAAATAACAAAAAACATAAAATGAACATAGAATGAAAAGGGATGGTAGTCCGTATGTTTTTTTTCCCTTTTTCCTTTTTTTTTTTTTTTTTTTTTTTTTTTTTTTTTTTTTTTTTTTTTGCATACACTCTTACCCTACCATCCAAAATAATACATCATAGGGAATGAACATTCCCCTTACACTTGAATCTTTACATACTTTACATTTAACTAATCTAATGACTCGAATTAAGAAAATCAAAACACTTGGAGCACTTTTAAGATTAACGTACATATGGGGTAATAAATGATGTTCTTCCCCCATTACTCCATAAAATAAGTACTTACCCATGAGTCCCAATCGTCCCAAAACAATATGTACAAGGATATGACTCGACTTAGCAACCATGTAATCAATTAGAAAGTTAACTAAGGGTTTACACAAATAACAATAATGCACTAAAAATGAGCGCATACACGGAAGGCTAAGGCGATTTGGTTGTACATTTAAGTGGGGCGTAACAAATTCTTCCTTTAAGTAAAATGCTTAAAGTTAGAAACGAAAAGATAGGCTCGGAGGGGTGTACTAGGGGTTTCGTGTACTAAAAATGAGTACAACGCTAAGGGTGTGGGAAAAATTAGTTGACTTAACTAGCCAAGTAATATGACATAAATGGTCAAGTAATCACGATACGGGTTTAACACAAGGGTAATCCTAATGCCTCTTATCATGTAGTAAATCCTACCACACGAATGTAGTCTCACTAGCGGTCTCGGGATGCATCACTAACGCAAGTTCTAGAATCTAAATGCTACCGGTACACTCATAAGCACTAATAGTAAATGTTTTTCCTATCAAATCTAAAGGCGAACCTCACATATTTGGGTGGAAAATTTTTCTGAATATACGGTTATGTGCTAGTCATACAATCTCCTATCCATGAGACGCTTGCTATGGCTAAAGTTTCACTCCTAAATGTTGTAAAAAAATTTAAATTTGGCGCTAAAATTGCACTAACAAGTATTTCTCATAGTTTTATTACACATCTACCATCAAACAAAACAAACTCAAGCGAAAGTGCATATGTAAGGTATCATCTTTTTACCCTCCCCTTACACTTAAGATGAACATTGTCCCCAATGTTCAAGTAAAGAATGTAAAAGTGAAAAAGTAAAGAGAATGAAATCAAATACTCCCCTGATTCGCTCGGTATGGATAATAGGATGGCCAGGTTAAATCTTCCTTCAAGAAAATGAACAATCAAAGCTTCCCTTCCAGAATATAAATCATCTTCTTGTCATACATAACCTGTAAAACCTGACAAAATAGACAAGACAACCTCGCGTAAAATCGGCGGCATCCTATATAAGTTTCTAAATCCTAGAAAACAAGATAAGATATAATGCTTGTGGAATGTAGTTTGCAGATCTCCTGGAGATTATAAAACTTAATAATTCACAAAAACCATAAGACTCCGTTAGAAAAACAAAATCAGTAAAATTTCCAGATTTTAACTCCTGACGCCGTCAAGAGTAAACCCCTGACGCCGTCAGAATTGACCTGCAGAAATCCTTATGTTAAGTTTCCGGAAAATTTCTGGAAAAACTTGGTCCTACTTCCTGGAAAATCCTGCAAAACTTCATTATTACTCAATACAAGCATTTGACTCTAACAAATACGAATATACATGCTCATTTAATACTATGGAGAATCATGATCGGTTTGTTTCTTAAAAACATATTTGGGGTTTCCCCTTACACTTATCTTTTGCAAAAATATCTTTAGGTGGAGTTAAGACTAGGCCAAAACAAGAAAGTAAAGTATTTCCACATTTTAGTTTAGAAACATGATCTACCAACAATAAAAAATAAAGCATGCATACGGAAGCAAATAACAAACAAACAAATAAAATCACACAAAACATGGGTTGCCTCCCAAGAAGCGCTTGTTTTTGTTCGAGTCACGAGCCTGACTCTACCCTTATTTAACGGAAATAGGGGAGGTTTTCCCTACACTTAGGATTAAGTGCGGGTGGAAGTAGCGATACACACCCTTAGGGTGGAAATATGCCTCGTGAGGAAAGTGTGGTGGATGAATTATATGCTCAAAGGGGTGTGCTCCAATAATCATAACCTTACCAAATTCAATCGGGTTAATGGGTGGATTAAAATTTTCTCCTAGAAAGGGATCATTTTCTATCAACTTCAAGAGACTACTAGTTAGGGACCCATCTTGACCTAATAAACCCGGTTTAAACCCATAATGTTTCTTGTGATCAATCAAAAATGGGTGATGTAAGCATGTAAGGTCATTTTCCACTCCTACGTCAGCTTCCTCTCTACAAGGCTTAGAGTCTACTACCTTTATCCCAAGACTACATGGACTATATGGTTTGATGGCTGGATCGGGACCTTTTTCAATTCCTAAATTCACACCTAAGGATAGAAGATTAGGTAACGGCTTTGGTTGAGGCTCCGGTTCATCAAAACTAGGAACTTCCCTAGAACTAAGAGTAAGGTTATCATTATGAGTATTCAAACCTATATCCTCTAGTTGTGTTTGGTTCAAAGGATCTACCTCTATTGGGGTTCCTATAGTCTCTTCTACTTCTTCCGGGTAAGTCACGGGCGGTGTGTATGCCTCAAATGATGCTAGTACATGTGGGGTACTTAGTGGTCTTGGGTTTTCTACTATCTCTTCCATCACATCATTTGTTTCCTCAAAGTATGACGGATACAAACTCATCAATTCATTCAACTTATGGTTCACGATTAGGTAACTTTCCTCGAAATTATTCCAAAGGGTCTCACTAAAAGGAATTGATCCTGATAATGATTGTCTAATTGAAATCACACATGCATAAAATTCATCATACCCATCTAACTTTACCCCCAACTCCTCTTGGATGTCATAAAGATCACACAAAAAATCATTGGAATGATAGGAATCAAATCTATTAGTGAAATATAGTTGTTCCTCTATTGTCAGTGATCTAAATGGAATTTCATCTGCCACAGTGACAAGTGAAAATGGTTTTACAAACAACGGGCACAAAGAAAAAGATAGACTACAAGAAAACCTAAAAATAAAAATAAAATCTTACTAGAAAGGAATCTAGCAAGTAGACCTAATAAAAAGAAATTCTAACCTAGACAATAACTATTCCCCGGGCTGCGGCGCCAAAAACTTGATGCGTGGGAATCGCAACAGGCTTTACCTCTCGAGGGATCTCGAGAAGCTTACAACCCCCACCAGGCAGTGTACCTAATCGTTGTAGTATAGTATAGTGACAAGTACCGGGGGATTGATCGTTCAGCTTAGGAATAGTGTCGCTAGGATTAGAAAGCATAAATACTAGTTCTAAAGGTGAGGGATGATTATTTTTGTGTTTTTATATTTTATGGAAAGCAAGTAAAATCTCGGGTTTTGGAAGAGTGGGCGGAATTAGTTGCTATTCAACTAACCCAATACTAAGATGCAATCAAAATAAAATACTAGAAATGAAAGTAAACTAATTTATACTAAAGTTGTGAGCAGTAATTAGAGAAAATGTGTTTACTTAGATTTCACTACTCCCTAGATATCTTTTCACGTTAATTACTTGTTATAATTGCATGGATGACGGATCGTATTCCTTAATACCATTCATGGGGTGGCACACATAACTCCCCAATTCTATGAGCTCTTATCTCCTCTTACACCATGCCCAGCACAACTATAGGGATTGTAAACAGTGGCTCATGCATTAAATACAACCAATAAAGACCTAGTGCGCGTTGGTTCATGTTTCTTAAGACGTTCAAGCATGTTACCAATTGGAGATCTGCCAGTTTTCTTAAGCCTAACATATAAATCATTCATCCAAGACAAGAATAAACAAGTAATCAACACATAATCAATATCTAGGTTTCATTAGATCTAAGCAAACACAAAAGAGATCTAGCCTAGCATGATGGAGTTAAGACAAGAACATGATATAGACAACCAACACATAGACATATTGATTGAATTAGAAGAACACTTATCTTGATTAATCATGCAAGGTATCAAGGGGTTGGAACCCTTGAAAAACCTGTAAAGTTACTCAAAAAATCGTACTTAGGGTTTCTCCCAAAACTTCTCTCAAAACTTCTCTCTTTAAATGTGAAAAATTAGAAAACTATATATAGGAAAAGGGGGCTGACGGCGTCAAGACCAAATAGGTGACGCCGTCACCTCGCCGCCAAAACAATCCTCGGACTGCCTAGATCTAAATCTGAAGTCGTCAAGAACAATACATTTCCAGGCCATCACGACTTTAACTCTTGACGCCCTACCTTCATGACGCAGTCAAAACTCTTCTGGGTCGTCATGCAATTTTACTCTTGACGCCGTCATAATCTTCCTCTTGACGCCGTCATGCACTGTTCCCAGCATGGAAAATTAAGACTTTGGCGTTTTCTTCACTTTTATGCTCCAAAACGTCCGAATTGCTTCCTTTTCCAGATTTCACTCCCAAAGTACCTAAAATCACAAAAGGAACGATTTAGGGCAATATTTGATCAAATAAATTCGGATTCGGGCTTAAATGACCCCCTAAAAACGGATCATTTTTCGCCTCATCAAGAGGTAAAGCCTGGTGCGATCCCCACGTACCAAAGGCTGAAGGTAGCTCAGTCTAAGCAAGATATGATGCCTCCAATGATGGAAAATGAGGTGGTAGAAAGTGAAGTTCAAGAAGGTGATGCCACTGTTGGGGAAAAGTCAATGAATGAATCTAATGAGAAAGTATTTGTAGTTCAAGAAAATGAAGGCATTGTTGGCATATGTGCATCGATTGAAGATCATGTGGTAGAAAATGAAGTTCAACAATGTGATGGCGTTGTGGGTAAAAAGCAAATGAATGAATTTAATGAGAAAGTAAATGTAGATGAAGAAAATGATGGCACTGTTGGCAAAGATGCAGTGATTGAAGATAATTTGGAAGAAACTGAAGTTCAACCAAATGATGGCAATGTTGGTAAAAAGTCAATGAATGACTGATGAGTGCTCAAACACTCATCATTTTTGGTCAATCTGAACTGCAAAAACATACAAAAACACTCAATAATGCATCAAAATACTGAAAATATTTCAAAATTGTGTTTTATATGTTTTAGATGCAAAATGAGTAAAACCAGATGAAAAATGTACAAAGTTTGCACAATTAGCAGTTTCAGTCCCCCAACTTTCAACATTTAACAAAATCAGTCCCTGAGCATTAATTTTGAAAGAAAAGTCAATCCAAGTCCTTTACAAATGAAAATTTATCAAAAAGATTCCTGGGTGAAAAGTTTTGAAAATTTACATATTTGGTCCCTGCACTTTCAATTTTGGCAATTTTGGTCATTGAAATTTAAATTTGGAAAATATTCAATTAAGGTCCTTTGGTAACTCAAACTTGGCGATTATGGTCCTTATGATAACTTTGGAACAGTATCAAAACCCACCCTTAACTTTTTAGTATTTACATACTTGGTCCTTGTAAATTATAAGCTAACAAACAAACGGGCCCTATGTAATACTACTTAACCCAACTTACCCTTTCTACCCAAAAACAAAAACCACCCTACTTATTAAGCCAAATCCATATTCCCTAGCCCACCATACAAGCCCAACATCAAATAAAACCTTCACCCCATTTTAATAATAAACGAGTCAACCCCCAAGGTCAAACCCTTTCCCTCCCACACTCACATGTGCCTGCCATCTCCTGCTCCAAACCCTACAAACACCAACACCATCATCACTCCTATCCTCCTCTGCCACACTCCCACCCCTTTATCACTTTCCACCACATCTGTCCAAGATTTATCCCCTGCCACAAGCAAAACAGACCCAACTAGTGCAATCAAGGGCTGAGATACTATCAAAGCAATCCAATGGATGAAATTGTTCAAAGAAAGAAGCAAAAGAGGACAAATGAAGCAAGTGAAACCCTAATTCTAGATTAGTATAAATAGGTTACTTGTATGCCAAAGATTGGCAGTAGATGTTAGTAGGTGGTTAATTAGGTCATAGTAGTTTTAGATTAATTTTCAGTATTGTTTTAAATCCCTTGTACCTTCTTTTTAATTAATGAAAATTTAAGATTTCCTGATAAATATTTTCAAATTGCTTATTTAACCTGATTATTTTCTGCTTATTAATGCTTATGTTAGTGTTCCTTTATGCTTTTTATGCTTATTCTGTTTTATTATGCTAGATTGCTGCTTAGTTACTCATTTCTTGCCCCTTATAGCTCATGTTACTTACAATTGCATAATTTAGTCACTTCTAGTATTTTAGTCAATAGCTGATGTAGTGCTTATTTCTCTGTTATTCCAGCTTTCATTTAGTTCATATAGTATAATGGTTACAATAGGAACATTCCGTAAGCTTCAATCAGTGTAAAACTCTTTAAATGCAAAATCAGTTAGGACATAGGGAGTGTTTGGATCAGGTTTCTATTCAATGATCTTGTTGTTGTTTTGCTGTTCTTTTGGCATAAATAGGTAGCATTAGATGAGTTTAGGTTAGCATTAGCATGAAATTCCATGGTCTTTTGAGAAGAAGATCAAAAATCACTTGTTGCCTCATTTTAACTTAACTGTACTGAGATTTAAGTTGCATACTCATCCCATTCAATTCAAATGTTGTTAAAATAGCTAGGTTTAGTATCATTACACTTAACTTTAACATAATCAGTAGATGAAATGCGCTAGAAATTCATTAAGGTCAACTTTTGTCAAAGTTTGATAAGTCAAAATTTTCGACACTGTTAAATTGGGACAGTTTTCAAAAGATTCTCTCGAGTTTAATTCTGTATGAGTTTGAATTTCAATGGTTGTTTGTGGATCCTGGCCAACTTCTTAACTCAATTCAAAAAGAAAATTTGAATTTGAAAATCATTTGTCTGGGCAAAATTGGTCTTAAACATGCTTATCTGACCATGGAACTCCCCTGCTTCCAGGTTTTTGCAAGAATTCACTAGGCCATAAGTTGATCAATTCTTGGTGAAATCTTTTGATTTTTGTCACTTTGAGTAGCCCCTTAAGTAGATTTCATAGATTTGCTTCTTGTTTTCCTATTATTGCTTATCCACTGCTTATTTTAAAGCTTTCTTTTGGCTTATTTTTGAAAGTTGCTGCTGTGTGTTCTTGACAGCTGAGCTTGTTAATTATTCTTGTTCTTAATCATTGTTGGCTGATCTTGTTGTTGTTTATGTGTGTTGTTAGAATTGTGATTTGTTGTTGTCCCTCTGTTTGTTAGAGCTTATTTAAGCTTATGGCTTATTTGTGTGGAGTGTTCAATTCAAAAAAAGTCATGTAAAACCAAAAGAAAAACCCACTGGCTCATCAGTTGACTGTCCCACTTGACTCTTTTTGATTCCAAGTTCCAGCAAGTTGGAGTTAGATTCAAGTTTGGATTTTGGTGTTTATTAATAGTTAGTAGTATAGAGAATTTGTGTTTAGGCTTGTTTAGTATTTTTAAGCTAATTTGGTTTCCTTTTCATGAGCTGCAAACAGTCACCCCCAGGACTGCAGCCCCCTGCACATTTTAACTGTCCAAACACCCCTTAAGTTTAGCCTCCATATAAGCTACAAAAAGGGATCATATGTGTTCAAATTCTGTTTATATATTCCTGGGTGGTTAATGTTTAGGTGTATAAGCTTTTTGGGTAATTAGCTTGCCAAAATTCATCCCTTTTGACCCATTCTAGGCCTGCATTCAGCAGCTACCTGCCCCACTCAGTTGTTGTCCCAAGTTCCAAGATCCACCAAATGTTCAATAATAAACCATAAGCTCAGCTTATTGGCTTATTTTAGAGTTGACTGGGTCAACTTGGAGGGTTAACATTTATCTTGGCCTGCCACTCACCTATGTGGACCCCACAGAGGACTTAAGATCCCCTAATTTGGCCTGTTTGAGTTTTGTTTCTCACCATTAGTGCTTATTGTGATATTAGCTTATCATTGTGCTTATTTCATAAATTTTGTCTGATTTCAAGTTGGTTTCAGTCTAGTTTAGCTTATTTGTCATTGTGGTAGCTTAAGAGTAGCTTTTTCAATAATAGCAAGTCCTAATAAGCCTCATTCCATAATCTGTCTTGCACTTGGTTGCCTCAACTGCTTATTTTTAAGCACTAACCCAAGTCCCTTCATAAAAGTTTCATCATTTCATTAGGGTAAGTAGTTTGTAAAATAAAATCAAAGAAAAAAAAAACAAACAAACAAATTTAAGGTTAGTGATAGCTTCTATTTAATAGAAGTTATCTTTTTAATTTTTCTTCTTAGCTTATTAATAAGCACTTTTGTATTTTCATATTTTTCTTCAGTCCCTGATAGTTTAAGGTATTTTTAGGAATTTTTCTAGATTTTTCTCCTTTCATTTGCTATTTTTAATAATCAATATTAGTTTTATTAATAATTAATTAATATTAGATATTAAATAGAATAAATAGTTTTTATTAAGTACTCCTATGTTTTTATATTTTCCTAGGTTTTATATGTCATAAAATATTTTTAGAAAAAGTTTTTGAATTTTTACTATTCATTTGCTATTTTTCTTTAATTTAATTTGTTTAATTAGTATTTAAATTTTAATTAATTAATAATAAATAGAGAAAAAGTAGGAAAAATGTATTTTTAGTTTTAAAATTACTTTTATATTATTTTAGAATTTTTTGAATTAAATTTTCATTTTTCTAGCTTAAATTAATAATTAGTGTATTTTAAATATTATTAATTAGTTATTAAATAGTAATTAATTAAATAGTGTAAAAATTAATTTTCTTTTTCAAAAAATTTTCTTTTATCATTAGGATTGTAAAAATGTAATTTTCATATCCGTAGGAATTTTATTTCACAAAACTCGCGTTTTATTTCGTACGTCTACGTAGAGTTAAATCAAACAAACGCGTTTTTAGACTTAGCTCACGTTTTTAGCGTATCTGATCGTCAGTAATTGTTTATATAGTGTTTCTAAGTTATTTTCATTCCTCATATCTTAGTGTAATCATTCAAACCAAATTCCTGATCTTTCTGTCCAAATTCACCCGATCACAAACCCGTTTGAATGCAATCCACACCTCGTTGGGACATAACGACCCGGGGAAACCACTGTATTCCGCGGAGCATTGAGCCTAAGGAGTTTGACGATATTGACCACATCCGTGGTTGACTTTAGTTGACTGCTTTTGCCTCAATCAAAATTTTGGCGCCGCGGCCGGGGAGGTCGTGCGCGTAGTCTAAACGGTTTTACAGATTAGTGAATCTAGATATACACTCATTGTATATTTACCATCCTTTGTTCATATTTTCTTATTATAAAAACAAAACTGTTCCCGAAAACATTTTAAATCAGTTTTCAACGAACACAAAAAACCCAAAAAGATTTTCTTTCTCATTTGTACAAAATGTTTATTCAAAAATCCAATAATAATCACCTTTACCCTCTCACATCTTTGATTCTCCGTTTCTTACCCTCTATAAACCTTTGTTTCTTGCCTATGTCATATCCACACCATTGTGGTTGTCAATGGTGTGGTGGTCCTCATAATGGTGGGAATTGTCCCAGCTGTAGTATGGTAGAATTAGGAGATGGGTCTGCCTATAACCAAGCTCCCTATCCTTACCATGACACATCTGATACATTCTACCAGCCACTACATCATGAGATACTGACATATCTGTGTGAGTTTTGTGGAGGTCCTCACCAAGGATTTGAGTGTCAAGTCGGAAACACGTTTGTCTATGAACAGTTTTCGGGAGGCAATCAGAACTTTGGTTATGACCAATACCCATATGATTCACCAAATCTGCCACAACAATCATTTTGTTGTGATTACTGTGGAGGTCCACACTTCAGCTCAGATTATCAAATAGGGAATCCATGTCCTTGTGACAATTTTGACACACCTTATTATGACCAACCTCCACAGTACGATATGATTCAAGCAACTCCTCAATACCCGCAAGACCTTTGTCTAGAGGTTCTTGAGAAATTAAAAGAACTTAAGGAGGAGTTGGCTAATATTTCGCTTCGCCATGCTCAAAGTTGTTCTTGTGCGTATTGTGGGGGTCCTCATGATGATTTTCAATGTCAACCGTATTATAAACCTGAACATTGTTCTAGTTCTGATACATCCGGTTTTGACACATCCACACCTCCACAATTTCTACTCATTCAATATTCCCGTGGAAAATCCATGGAAGAATTACTTGCAGAAGAACAAGAGGCTAGAAACAAAAAGATTATGGAGGAATTACTTGTCGAGGAACAAGCAGCTATAACACGTGCCAAATTTCGTAAAGCTGCTCTTCTCGATTGTGATGATGATAGTGATAATGAGGATACCCTTGATATCCTTCAATTTTATAAGGGTTCGTCAGATTCATCAGTTGTAATTCCTTCCTTTGAAAATCAGGGAGAAAATAATGAGACGGAGAAAGTACTAGCAGAAGATCAAATGGAACTCGTACGATCCATGAATGCTAGCTCCTCTCCACTCCCTCAGTTTGTTGTTATCACACCCGAAGTTCACACTCACTCTTTGAACATGGGGGATGAACATCTTGACACTGTTCCTAAAAAGGAATCGGACGAATTCATAAAGTCTAGTGTTGAGAACCTTGTCCAAATCCCAAGAGAGTCACAGGGAACTTTTGATCATATGTGTGACTTACCTTCCCCTCTTGAGTGTCCAAAAGATCAATTTGAGACTTTCTCTGATTGTAGCAAAGATTGTGCATCTTATGGAGACATCAAGTATGTTGAGGCATCAGTTCCACATTCTGATGCTGATCATCTTCTTGAGGAGTTCACCGATGAACTCACTCACATCAATCCACTTCCAACAGGAAGTGACGATGATCTCGTTGACTTTGAAGTTGATTTTGGAGAAATTGAAAGTCTCTTAAATCATGATCCGTCACTCACTTCTGATCCCAACAGTCCAATAGAGAATGTTAATCTCTTTGTTCGCGAAACTTTCAAAACTACTCTCACCAATCCTCTTTTTGAATTCAAATCTGAATTCACTTTGATTTCTGATAATTCACTCTTTGATATTCAGAATGAGGATTGTGATGAGTCCATAGTGGAACATGAGTTCACAGATTCACACCATGTGAATAATTCTCTTCATGAGGAGTTCTCCGGTGAACTCACTCATCATATCATGACTCCTCCGGAGTCTGATAGCCCGGGGGGAGATGCACTCAATCATGAAGATTTGTAAATTCCCAGCCACCCTCCCGGGATGTTTTTGAGCTTAACCCTTGAAATCCAAATTCAGGCTAATGAGCCTTCTCTCAAGGAAGAAGATCTTATCATGATTTTCATCATGGTTTTCTTCCTTTTCTTCACCTATAGGGTGACTTCTCCTGTTCTTCACTCCTTCGGGAATGAATACATTATCTTTGACCCCGGCATCATCGCTTATAGTTTATACTATCTTAAGCTAGGGTCTGTATATCTCATCGGTGTGGAACTTTCACGTGCTTCAAATGTTTGTCCAAACATCTTGAATGAAAGTCCAATGGAGATTGTTTCTTCCACATCATGCTTCCCCAAGAACCGATGAATTCGGGGTCGAGTCAAGCTAGCGACTCGGTAAACAAAAACAGTAGCATGCTTATAGGGTTTTCACCCTAAGTGTGGGGGAGTTACCCCTGCTGTGGTTACAAATAAAGTGAAAAACAAAATGGTGTTTCCACATTTAGCTTGTAATGTTGCCCTTTTACGTTCAAAGAGTCGGCATAATAGCCGGGACTTTGAATATTGAGGACAATATTCATTCTAAGTGTTGGGGGGGGGGGGGGGTATTCTAGCGAATTTTATCACATTTTACCTTCTAGTACCTCCGTTTTTGGCAAAAAAATTTAAATTTTTTTTCACTTGTGTTTCAAAAATTTTTGTGGTTATCAGTCCGCCATGTCTAAACGACAAAAGGATTGGCTAATCTAGGAGCAAACGGCTCTTGGTAAAGATATCTCAAACCCGTTGATGGCTTGCAATTTGCCCAAAATTGTATGGTATCTCAACTCGCCATATCCTAAAAAGTGAAAGAGTTGGCTAGCCCGCAAGACTATGGCTTGTGGTAAAGGCAGTGGAAAAACCATAATTGGTAATCAGCTCACCAAGATGTTGACTATTCCATCCAGAGTTGGCTAGTCCAGAAGCAAACGGCTTCTGGTAAAGATAAATCAAATCCGCTGACAGCTGATGGTTTGCTCAAAATCACATGGTTATCAGGTGGACCATAGTTCTTACTTGAACCGAAACACTTGGCTACTCCAGAAGTAATGGCTTTTGGTAAAGAGATTAAAATCTATTAAGTTTTCAAAACAGTTTATTGCTAGGGACTAGCAATATTTTAGTGTGGGGGATTGATGAGTGCTCAAACACTCATCATTTTTGGTCAATCTGAACTACAAAAACACTCAATAATGCATCAAAATACTGAAAATATTCCAAAATTATGTTTTATATGTCTTAGATGCAAAATGAGTAAAAACAGATGAAAAACGTACAAAGTTTGCATAATTGGCAATTTCAGTCCCCCAACTTTCAACATTTAACCAAATCAGTCCCTGAGCATTAATTTTGAAAGAAAGTCAATCCAAGTCCTTTACAAATGAAAATTTATCAAAAAGGTTCCTGGGTGAAAAGTTTTGAAAATTTACATATTTGGTCCCTGCACTTTCAATTTTGGCAGTTTTGGTCCTTGAAATTTAAATTTGGAAAATATTCAATTAAGGTCCTTTGGTACCTCAAACTTGGCGATTATGGTCCTTATGATAACTTTGGAACAGTATCAAAACCCACCCTTAACTTTTCAGTATTTACATACTTGGTCCTTGTAAATTATAAGCTAACAAACAAACGGGCCCTATGTAATACTACTTAACCCAACTTACCCTTTCTACCCAAAAACAAAAACCACCCCACTCATTAAGCCTAATCCATATTCCCTAGCCCACCATACAAGCCTAACATCAAATAAAACCTTCACCCTGTTTTAATAATAAACGAGTCAACCCCCAGGGTCAAACCCTTTCCCTCCCACACTCACGTGTGCCTGCCATCTCCTACTCCAAACCCTACAAACACCAACACCATCATCACTCCTATCCTCCTCTGCCACACTCCCACCCCTTTATCACTTTCCACCACATCTGTCCAAGATTTATCCCCTGCCACAAGCAAAACAGACCCAACTAGTGCGATCAAGGGCTGAGATACTATCAAAGCAATCCAATGGATGAAATTGTTCAAAGAAAGAAGCAGAAGAGGACAAATGAAGCAAGTGAAACCCTAATTCTAGATTAGTATAAATAGGTTACTTGTATGCCAAAGATTGGCAGTAGATGTTAGTAGGTGGTTAATTAGGTCTTAGTAGTTTTAGATTAATTTTCAGTATTGTTTTTAGTATTGTTTTAAATCCCTTGTACCTTCTTTTTAATTAATGAAAATTTAAGATTTCCTGATAAATATTTTCAAATTGCTTATTTATACTGATTATTTTCTGCTTATTAATGCTTATGTTAGTGTTCCTTTATGCTTTTATGCTTATTCTGTTTTATTATGCTAGATTGCTGCTTAGTTACTCATTTCTTGCCCCTTATAGCTCATGTTACTTACAATTGCATAATTTAGTCACTTCTAGTATTTTAGTCAATAGCTGATGTAGTGCTTATTTCTCTGTTATTCCAGCTTTCATTTAGTTCATATAGTATAATGGTTACAATAGGAACATTCCGTAAGCTTCAATCAGTGTAAAACTCTTTAAATGCAAAATCAATTAGGACATAGGAAGTGTTTGGATCAGGTTTCTATTCAATGATCTTGTTGTTGTTTTGCTGTTCTTTTGGCATAAACAGGTAGCATTAGATGAGTTTAGGTTAGCATTAGCATGAAATTCCATGGTCTTTTGAAAAGAAGATCAAAAATCACTTGTTGCCTCATTTTAACTTAACTGTACAGAGATTTAAGTTGCATACTCATTCCATTCAGTTCAAATGTTGTTAAAATAGCTAGGTTTAGTATCATTAAGCTTTTTGGGTAATTAGCTTGACAAAATTCATCCCTTTTGACCCATTCCAGGCCTGCATTCAGCAGCTACCTGCCCCACTCAGTTGTTGTCCCAAGTTCCAAGATCCACCAAATGTTCAATAATAAACCATAAGCTCAGCTTATTGGCTTATTTTAGAGTTGACTAGGTCAACTTTGAGGGTTAACATTTATCTTGGCCTGCCACTCACCTCTGTGGACCCCACAGAGGACTTAAGATCCCCTAATTTGGCCTGTTTGAGTTTTGTTTCTCACCATTAGTGCTTATTGTGATATCAGCTTATCATTGTGCTTATTTCATAAATTTTGTCTGATTTCAAGTTAGTTTCAGTCTAGTTTAGCTTATCTGTCATTGTGGTAGCTTAAGAGTAGCTTTTTCAATAATCGCAAGTCCTAATAAGCCTCATTCCATAATCTGTCTTGCACTTGGTTGCCTCAACTGCTTATTTTTAAGCACTAACCCAAGTCCCTTCATAAAAGTTTCATCATTTCATTAGGGAAAGTAGTTTGTAAAATAAAATCAAAGAAAAAAAAAAAAAAAAAAAAAAAATTAAGGTTAGTGATAGCTTCTATTTAATAGAAGTTATCTTTTTAATTTTTCCTTTTAGCTTATTAATAAGCACTTTTGTATTTTCATATTTTTCTTCAGTCCCTGATAGTTTAAGGTACTTTTAGGAATTTTTCTAGATTTTTCTCCTTTCATTTGCTATTTTTAATAATTAATATTAGTTTTATTAATAATTAATTAATATTAGATAATTAAATAGAATAAATAGTTTTTATTAAGTACTCCTATGTTTTTATCTTTTTCCTAGGTTTTGTATGTCATAACTATTTTTAGAAAAAGTTTTATAATTTTTACTATTCATTTGCTATTTTTCTTTAATTTAATTAGTTTAATTAGTATTTAAATCTTAATTAATTAATAATAAATAGAGAAAAAGTAGGAAAAATGTATTTTTAGTTTTAAAATTACTTTTATATTATTTTAGAATTTTTAGAATTAAATTTTCATTTTTCTAGCTTAAAATAATAATTAGTGTATTTTAAATATTATTAATTAGTTATTAAATAGTAATTAATAAATAGTAATTAATTAAATAGTGTAAAAATTAATTTTCCTTTTCTAAAAAATTTCTTTTATCATTAGGATTGTAAAAATGTAATTTTTATATCCGTAGGAATTTTATTTCACAAAACTCGCGTTTTTTCGTACGTCTACGTAGAATTAAATCAAACGAACGCGTTTTTAGATTTAGCTCACATTTTTAGCGTATCTGATCGTTAGTAATTGTTTATATAGTGTTTCTAAGTTATTTTCATTCCTCATATCTTAGTGTAATCATTCAAACCAAATTTCTGATCTTTCTGTCCAAATTCACCCGATCACAAACCCGTTTGAATGCAATCCACACCTCGTCGGGACATAACGACCCGGGGAAACCACTGTATTCCGTGGAGCATTGAGCCTAAGGAGTTTGATGATATTGACCACATCTGTGGTTGACTTTAGTTGACTACTTTTGCCTCAATCAATGAGTCTCAGCTGAAAGAAAATTTGCTTCAAGAACCTGATGCCACTGTTAATGAAGGCTCACTAATGATTGATACCTCCCCTGTTAAGGAAATTAAGTATAAAAATTTAAAAGGTCAAAATGTTCACATCGTTGATGAATCCCTTAACGAACAGAAGCGTCAGCTTGATAGAATGTATCAAGAAAACTTGAAACATGACAAGTTAAGGAAGAAGGCTAACATAATCAAGAGCCTTGATCCACATGTTATTGATCTCTTCACGAAGAAGAAAGCATTATATGACAAGTACTGTCATATTGTTTTGAATAGGAGAGCCCCTGGCAAAATCACCAATGCTGACATTCTTTCAAGGAATAAAGGTCCAGCTATATTGAAAATCTACAGAGATGATGGAGATGAAGAACTCATTGAAGAGTTCAAGGTGAAAGATCTTCATTGGGAAGAATGGAAAGAGTTTTTAGGTTGCTGTGGGAAAAGGAAAGCCACTCGCTGGGAAGAGTTTTTTGTTTCGATGAGGAAACGTGTTGATGAAGTGATAGAAATGAAAACCAACTGAATATTCAAGATCTAATTCCTTTGCAGGATCAAGATCCTTTTATTGAACTGAATAGAATTGCTAGGAAGAGGAAGAGAGTAGGTGATGATATGGAAGAATATTTCAGGTCAACAAAACATTTCAAAGATCAGGTTGCATATGAAGATCATCCACCTGGAACTGTGCTGAATGAGCCCACACTTGGTATGATTATTTTCAACAATTCAGATAGAAAAGACTTCATCAGCATCGAAGAACTTGGCAGTTTGAGCAATGTTATGTTGTATTTAGTTCAAACGATATTCGTAAGATTGGACAAAGGCCCTGGCACAACTGACGTAGCTAAAACGTTTAGTGAATTTGTTGTTCGAGAAGCTGAAAAGAGGAACAAGGAGAGCCCTCACAAATGTTGCAGAATCATTCCACTCCTTCTAAATCAAGTTAGTTGATTAGATGATAATGCGTTGTTTTGAATGTAATGATATAATCTAATATTAGCTTTTGTTATATGTGATCATGTATTTCTTCTTATGCTCTTATTTTATGCAATTATTATTAGTATCTTTATTATTTTTTATATGGGCCAGATATTGTCATGTATTTCTTATCCTCTTATTTCATGCAATTATTATTAGTATCTTAATAAAAATATACCAATTGGAATTACCCAAACACTATATATTAGATATTATTTAGAAAGTTAAATAAAAAAAATACCAATTGCAATTATATAATATTTAGTAACTTATATGAATATTTTTTTAAAAAAAATGGCATGTGTATGGTTTTACGTGTACAATTTGGTTTTATTTTGGAAACGAACGTGGGAGGTTTTCTTACTATTGTATCGGTTGTGTTCTGTTTTTATGTGTACATGATCATATTTATGTTATTCTTTTATCATATTTTGGTTCATATACATTTGATATATATTATTTTTTTTATAGCTAAGTTATATTCTTGGTTTAAATATACATGATCGATCTATAAGAAGTTAAGTCTTTATTCTTAAATATAAAAATACAAAAAATACCATAAAATAAAATGTTTAACAAATTGCATCGTCCTGTTACAAATTGCTTCATAATAAAATACAAAAACTTTATACTTAAATTGTAATTCGTTATTCTTCATAAACCTTCCAAACATAATACAACTTTGATTTAATATCATTTACATTTCTATAATTTTTTGAGATATCCCATCTTCTTATGCACAATTGCTTCTAATTTGTCAAGTAAAGTGATGAAGCGAAAAATGATCCGTTTTTAGGGGGTCATTTAAGCCCGAATCCGACTTTATTTGATCAAATATTGCCCTAAATCGTTCCTTTTGTGATTTTAGGTGTTTGGAGAGTGAATTCTGGAAAAGAAGCTATTTTGGACGTTTTTGGAGCATAAAAGTGAAGAAAACGGCTAAGTACCAAATTTCCATGCTGAAAATACAAGGTGACGGCGTCAAGACCACCATCTTGACGGCGTCAGACATGAGGAATTAAACACCGAAGGTGGTGACGGCGTCAGAAGGATTCGTGACGGCGTCAAAGTGGCAAAATTAATATACCGTGGGTGGTGACGGCGTCACATAGGCCGTCATAAGTGGATCAAGGCCGTCCGAGGAAGTATATGGCGGCGAGGTGACGGCGTCACAAGTAACTCTTGACGCCGTCAGACTATTTTTCCTATATATAGTTTTCTAGTTTTTTCATTAAAAGAGAGAGAAGTTTTGGTGAAACCCTAAAGACGATTTTGGTGCCTCTTTTACAGGTTTTTCAAGGGTTCCAAACCCTTGAGACCTTGCATTGTAATTGAGATAAGTGTACTTTCAATTCAATCAATATGTCTATGTGTTGGTTGTTTATATCTTGTTCTTGTCTCAATTCCATTATGCTAGGCTAGATCTCTTTTGTGTTTGCTTAGATCTAATGAAACCTAGATGTTGATTATGTGTTGATTACTTGTCTATTCTTGTTTTGAATGAATGATTTATATGTTAGGCTTAAGAAAACTGGCAGATCTCCAAATGGTAACATGCTTGAACGTCTTAAGAAACATGAACCGAGGCGTACTAGGTCTTTATTGGTTGTATTTAATACATGAGCCACTGTTTACAATCCCTATAGTTGTGCTGGGTCATGGTGTAGGAGGAGATAAGAGCTCATAGAGTTGGGGAGTTATGTATGCCACCCCACGAATGGTATTAAGGAATACAATCCGTCATTCATACAAGTGTAACAAGTAATTAACATGTAAAAGATATCTAGGGAGTAATGAAGTCTAAGTAAACACAATTTCTCCAACCACTGCTCACAACTTTAGTATAATTAGTTTAATTTCATTTTCATTATTTTAATAGCTTTGGGTTAGTTGAATAGCAACTAATTCTGCCCACTCTTCCAAAACCCGAGATTTTACTTGCTTTCATAAAAATATAAAAATACAAAAATAATCTTTCACCTCTAGAACTATTAATTAGGTTTTCTAATCCTAGCGACACTATTCCTAAGCTGAACGATCAATCCCCCGGTACTTGTCACTATACTATACTACAACGATCAGGTACACTGCCTGGTGGGGGTTGTAAGCTTCTCGAGATCCCTCGAGAGGTAAAGCAAGGTGCGATTCCCACGCATCATAAAGCTTGGAGATTTGTCAGGTTTTCACCATCTACTTGATTCATCTTCGTATAATACATTGATAAATGTGTAATTATTCATATTTTTAGTGCTAATATACCCTCATTTACGGCTAAATAAATAACAAAATGTGTATTTTAAGTGCATATATTGTTAAAGTTGTTATTTATTATTGTAGGTACGTGACATGAGAAAATTGGAGCAAAAGTACAAAATTTCGAGCATTTATTGAAAATTATTGAAGTCCGGTAAAAGCCCGAAGATAGCCCAAAGAAATAAGCCCAGCCGAGCCCGATATAGACCCAACTGAGCCTTATCAATCTGCATTCAAGACTAGTGCAAGTCCAAGCTACAATGGGTCCATTACAACTAATAGTCTTGTAGCCCAACAACAAGTTTGGTAAAAAAAAAAAAAAAAGGGCTGACGTTAGCTTTTATTCATGGTGGCTATAAAAGAAACATGGGGAGCCATCTAGTAAGGGGGCCGATCATCACAGACAACACCCAAATTAATTTTTCTTGCATTTCTATTTAGTTAGCTATGTAGTAGTGTTTAGTTTCCCGTAGTTGGGGTTGTGGGGGTCGGTTCCCTTCTTTTAAACTGCATATTTTGGCAATTTTATTTTAGTTTTGTTTTAATTACTAAATAATGATTGATTAATCATTATAGTTTTTGTTTCATTTTTGTGTCCAATTGCTACTCGAGATGTTTGTATATCATATTTGTTTTGTGTTGAAATCTAGTTAGTGTTTTTAAAATTTTTGTTTTGTTCTTAACGTCAGA
The DNA here is from genome assembly GCA_030686995.1 of Artemisia argyi. Lineage (NCBI taxonomy): Eukaryota > Viridiplantae > Streptophyta > Magnoliopsida > Asterales > Asteraceae > Artemisia > Artemisia argyi. Next base: position 38,566,015 of record CM060689.1, read on the forward strand.
TGCTAAATGGGTCTAGTTGGTCACTGTATTTTTGTTTTGCCAATTTAGAGTAAAATCATTTTTTTTGTTTGTTCTACATTGAATCATAGTTTTTAATATAGTTATTGAAGGGTAATTATCATATGTGATTGGTGGGATCGTTATTATCTCCGGTCATACCGAGCTAATCCCGGGTTTCATCTTATCTTTTAGCTTTTTATTTATTTATGTTTGTGTTTATTGTTATGTTTTGTTTTATTGTTATTATTGTTGCTTTATTTGTTGCTTGTAGTGTAGTTTTTATTATGCGTGGGTAGTATAGATATATGTTTGTTTAGAGATGGGTGGCTAGGATATTGTGATTACTTGGATGAAGTTGTTGTTGGTGATATTAGTTGTTAATTTAGGTTAGTTTATTGACTAGAGATTAAGTTAGCCGTTTTTGGTAAAAGGTAGATTTGCGGATTTAAGCATCTCTAGGCAAACATATCCTTTAGTATTAGTTTATTTTTTTAGCTTTCTTTTAGTTAACTTAGTTGCATTAGTTTTTAAATATTTTTTTTTTTAAGAAAAATCAATTAAAAACCAAAAAGCCTTTTATGACTACTAAGCATCAAACAAAACTTGACTGACGTATTTCAATTCACCACTCCTTCGAAACGATACTCGGGAGATCAATACTTTCCAAGATACATTAGTATTGAGGTTCGTATAATCTTTCGAATATTTATAAATATTTTTGAAGGGTAAACGAACCCTATCAAAATGGCGCCGCTGCCGGGGAGTGGTGTAAGGATTTGCATTAGTTGGGTCGAGTTAGTGCCTTAGTTTTTTAATAAAAAAAAAATCTTCTTTTTCCTCTTAATTGTTAATTCTATTTCTCTTACTCTCTTATATTGTTTAATTCTTTGCAATGTCTTCTTCTTATCTATATGGTTGTGAGTGGTGTGGGGGTCCTCATAATGGTGGAAATTGTCACGGGTGTAGCATGGTAGAATCGGGAAACGGGTTTGTCTATGACCAAAATCCCTATTCTTACCTTGAAACAATCGACTTTTTCCCCCAGCCCCTACAACACGAGATGGAGACATACTCGTGTAAGTCTTATGGAGGTGGTCCTCACCAAGGCTTTGATTGTCAAACAAGGAACACGCTTGTCTATGAGCAGGTTCCGTGTAACAATCAAAATTTTGGTTATGACCAACATCCATATGATTTACCGAGTCAGTCGCAGCAGTTTTACTGTTGTGAATTATGTGGAGGTCCTCACTATAGCTCTGATTGCCGAACTAGGAACCCGCTTGTCTATGAGCATACTCCTTATGACAATCATGACACATCCGGTTTTGACCAACCTTCACAATACACAACCCCTCAACCACTTCTTCAGAGCGAGTTAACTAGAGCTGAATTGATTACTAAAATGATTATTGCTCAAAATCAAGTCAACATGAACTTTCAAACTGAAATAAACTGTCTTAAGGAGCTGATTCTTAAAAAACAAAATCCTCCTCTTAACTCGTTTTATCATGAGGAAAGTGACGAGGATGATACGGAAACTACACTGGACAAGGTGCATATTTCTAGCCCACAAAGTACCGCACATGTCCCATCTCCGCCACTAGCATACACACCATCCTTACCTAGACTTGATGTTTCGGGAGACCAAAATTTGGATATCGACTTACTTTTTGGAGAGCATTTAGATACCCTCTCAATGGGGGATAGGGAAATTCACTTTAATCCTAGTGATATAGAAAGTTTACCTACCAATGACCCTGTCCCAATCCCAAGGATGAGTGATGAACCTTTAGGTAATTCTGATTCGATGTCTAGGTCATTTGATGTGACTATATCAAACCCTCTATTTGACTTTGATGATAGCTTCACCTTAAGATTTGATAACAAATTTTTTGATGATGAGTTTGAGGATTTGAGTAGCTTGGACCACTATAAGTCAAAACCATTAATTGATGAGTCCACTATATTACTAGTCACACCACTTCCTGATTCTAAGCAAATTTTCTTAAAGGAAGTGGAAAGATTTGATCCTTTTTTCTCCCTGACATAGTCGAGTGATGTGATGCGGGTAATGGATAAACCTTTTGATAGATTTACCCATACACCATTACCCCGTCGGGTGGCATACTCACTTCAGGAGGTGTTGTATCGCTTTTACCATCCAAGCTTAACACTAAGTGATGGATGTGACCATGACCTTAGAAGTAAATAACCCTAGAGTCAAGCTAGAGACTCGAACAAAAACAAGCGCTTCTCGGGAGGCAACCCGTGTTATCCTAAAATATTGAATAAGTAGTTTATCTACACTTAGGTTTATTTTGAGTAAGTTAGGTGATTAGTGTTAGTAATGAATATGTTTGGTTATTTCTTGTTTTCTTTGTTGCTTCGTGGCTATTGTTTTTGCTCGCAGGATATCCTTTGATCGAGAAGACTTTCATGATTGTTGCTGTTGCTTTCCATCATCGCTCATTCAGTCTCCGATTGATCTGCACGTATATATCAGGGGAGTCCTCAGTTCTGATCATTTATGTCTTATGTTTTTCCTTAATGCATGCATTTTTTTATGATTAATAGATGGCTTAGGAATTGCATTAGATACCCTTTTTACACTTGGAATTTTAGCATTGGTCTTTTATGTTCTAAGTGTAGGGGTGGTACCCGAACACTTTTGAACATTGAGGCCAATGTTCGGTTCTAAGTGTAGGGGGGTTTATATCAAAATGATCATACTTATGCCTACTTGTTTGCCCTCATGCAACCCCATTTTGACCATTTTTTTTTATTTATCGTCATTGCATTATTATTGTCTTTTGTTCTTTAAAAAAAAAAAAAAAAAGTTTTGACAGTGCGTGATTGACTAGTCCCTTAAGCTAGAACAAAGGAGATCCTGACTCGACCAGACTGTTGATCTGGCTATTCCCTTAACTTTTTAGGCTAAATTCTTAACAAGTTGCGCAAATGAAACTGTTAAGCGTAGAGTAGTTGGTTCTCTTTAGAGCTTATATAAGTAATCTGTGGCTTTTTCTCCCAGTAGCTCCTAATCGGATCTTAATACGTGCTGTTTTCAAACTTTTGACCATTAAAAGTTTTCGTTATGTAAACAAGTTTTTATGCAAGGTTAATATAGAGTACTAGTTCAAATTTTTATTTAAATTTTGGAACAAGCAACTTCCCTAAAAATTGAATAATATTGCTAAATGAAGTAATGTAAAATTACTTAATGATGCAAAATTTTGAGTTTATTAAAAAAAAAAAAAAAAAAAAAAAAAAAAACGAGAAAAAGAAAATGAAAAAAAATGATTTTAAAAAAATGAATGATGAAAAGAAAAGAAAAAATTGAAAAATGAGAAAATCGAAATAAAAAAGATATGTTGAATAGAATTAGAATAAATAAAAGTTGCTTTTTCTCAAATTTAAATAGGAAGTTGAACTAGTATTCGTTGATTTTGTGTAACGACTAAACGGGAATTTAGAGATTGTCGAAGTCAAAGACCCCGAAAGCTCCGATACTATTCTCAAGGGTGTAAAAACCTAGCCTCCTAAGCCTCGGCTAACAGGACAAGCTGAGAAGAAAGTCGCAACATGGAGTGATCTCACCTTTGAATCTTTAATCTCTAAATAATCGTTTGTTGTTATCTATTTAAGTCTTGATTTTAATGTGCCGTGGAATATCAAAAATCTTTGAATCAAAATCCCGCCAATTCCGGTACTATTCTCTGTGAGGTGTCAAAAGCCTGGTCACCTAAACCAACTGGTTGGGATGTGCCGAGAAGAAAGCTGCTACATGGAAAAGGCTATTTTCGGTTCTTAAATTTCTGAGGTTCCCTGTGAGTTAGGATTGAGCTTAAATAAATGACAACCATAATGAGCTCTGATTTTTGGTGGTCAAACTTTTGAAAATAAGCACACACGCCTAAACTTTATAAATTGCGGGAGTAAAAAGTTAAGTCTCGACTTACACAGATTATTAATATAAGTAGTGTTAGCATTTTACTAAAACATTTGCGCAAGGGTTTTTGAACTTAGTTTGGGGGTAGTAAAAAGAGGATGATGATTGTTATCTCTTGGAGGCACCCAGTTTGCGTGTTTCCCGTTCTTAAGCTTCGTGTATATATCGTGAAAATAAAAGTCAAGCATGGCGGGTCGCAATAAAAATATATTTTTAAATATATGTATGAATAAGGGTCAAAATGGGGCGTTATCGATTTTAATGGTTTTTATTTGTATCCCCTAAATGATTATTTATCTGTTCTTGTTTGATGTGATATGTTATTTGTTTAGGGGATGAAAACCATTTTTGACTTGACGTGTATAATAATCGTTGCGTGAGGGCACGCAACAGCCTAAGTGTAGGGGGATGATAAATGTGTAATTATTCATATTTTTAGTGCTAATATACCCTCATTTACGGCTAAATAAATAACAAAATGTGTATTTTAAGTGCATATATTGTTAAAGTTGTTATTTATTATTGTAGGTACGTGACATGAGAAAATTGGAGCAAAAGTACAAAATTTCGAGCATTTATTGAAAATTATTGAAGTCCGGTAAAAGCCCGAAGATAGCCCAAAGAAATAAGCCCAGCCGAGCCCGATATAGACCCAACTGAGCCTTATCAATCTGCATTCAAGACTAGTGCAAGTCCAAGCTACAATGGGTCCATTACAACTAATAGTCTTGTAGCCCAACAACAAGTTTGGTAAAAAAAAAAAAAAAGGGCTGACGTTAGCTTTTATTCATGGTGGCTATAAAAGAAACATGGGGAGCCATCTAGTAAGGGGGCCGATCATCACAGACAACACCCAAATTAATTTTTCTTGCATTTCTATTTAGTTAGCTATGTAGTAGTGTTTAGTTTCCCGTAGTTGGGGTTGTGGGGGTCGGTTCCCTTCTTTTAAACTGCATATTTTGGCAATTTTATTTTAGTTTTGTTTTAATTACTAAATAATGATTGATTAATCATTATAGTTTTTGTTTCATTTTTGTGTCCAATTGCTACTCGAGATGTTTGTATATCATATTTGTTTTGTGTTGAAATCTAGTTAGTGTTTTTAAAATTTTTGTTTTGTTCTTAACGTCAGATGCTAAATGGGTCTAGTTGGTCACTGTATTTTTGTTTTGCCAATTTAGAGTAAAATCATTTTTTTTTGTTTGTTCTACATTGAATCATAGTTTTTAATATAGTTATTGAAGGGTAATTATCATATGTGATTGGTGGGATCGTTATTATCTCCGGTCATACCGAGCTAATCCCGGGTTTCATCTTATCTTTTAGCTTTTTATTTATTTATGTTTGTGTTTATTGTTATGTTTTGTTTTATTGTTATTATTGTTGCTTTATTTGTTGCTTGTAGTGTAGTTTTTATTATGCGTGGGTAGTATAGATATATGTTTGTTTAGAGATGGGTGGCTAGGATATTGTGATTACTTGGATGAAGTTGTTGTTGGTGATATTAGTTGTTAATTTAGGTTAGTTTATTGACTAGAGATTAAGTTAGCCGTTTCTGGTAAAAGGTAGATTTGCGGATTTAAGCATCTCTAGGCAAACATATCCTTTAGTATTAGTTTATTTTTTAGCTTTCTTTTAGTTAACTTAGTTACATTAGTTTTTAAATATATTTTTTTAAGAAAAATCAATTAAAAACCAAAAAGCCTTTTATGACTACTAAGCATCAAACAAAACTTGACTGACGTATTTCAATTCACCACTCCTTCGAAACGATACTCGGGAGATCAATACTTTCCAAGATACATTAGTATTGAGGTTCGTATAATCTTTCGAATATTTATAAATATTTTTGAAGGGTAAACGAACCCTATCAAAATGGCGCCGCTGCCGGGGAGTGGTGTAAGGATTTGCATTAGTTGGGTCGAGTTAGTGCCTTAGTTTTTTAATAAAAAAAAAATCTTCTTTTTCCTCTTAATTGTTAATTCTATTTCTCTTACTCTCTTATATTGTTTAATTCTTTGCAATGTCTTCTTCTTATCTATATGGTTGTGAGTGGTGTGGGGGTCCTCATAATGGTGGAAATTGTCACGGGTGTAGCATGGTAGAATCGGGAAACGGGTTTGTCTATGACCAAAATCCCTATTCTTACCATGAAACAATCGACTTTTTCCACCAGCCCCCACAACACGAGATGGAGACATACTCGTGTAAGTCTTATGGAGGTGGTCCTCACCAAGGCTTTGATTGTCAAACAAGGAACACGCTTGTCTATGAGCAGGTTCCGTGTAACAATCAAAATTTTGGTTATGACCAACATCCATATGATTTACCGAGTCAGTCGCAGCAGTTTTACTGTTGTGAATTATGTGGAGGTCCTCACTATAGCTCTGATTGCCGAACTAGGAACCCGCTTGTCTATGAGCATACTCCTTATGACAATCATGACACATCCGGTTTTGACCAACCTTCACAATACACAACCCCTCAACCACTTCTTCAGAGCGAGTTAACTAGAGCTGAATTGATTACTAAAATGATTATTGCTCAAAATCAAGTCAACATGAACTTTCAAACTGAAATAAACTGTCTTAAGGAGCTGATTCTTAAAAAACAAAATCCTCCTCTTAACTCGTTTTATCATGAGGAAAGTGACGAGGATGATACGGAAACTACACTGGACAAGGTGCATATTTCTAGCCCACAAAGTACCGCACATGTCCCATCTCCGCCACTAGCATACACACCATCCTTACCTAGACTTGATGTTTCGGGAGACCAAAATTTGGATATCGACTTACTTTTTGGAGAGCATTTAGATACCCTCTCAATGGGGGATAGGGAAATTCACTTTAATCCTAGTGATATAGAAAGTTTACCTACCAATGACCCTGTCCCAATCCCAAGGATGAGTGATGAACCTTTAGGTAATTCTGATTCGATGTCTAGGTCATTTGATGTGACTATATCAAACCCTCTATTTGACTTTTATGATAACTTCACCTTAAGATTTGATAACAAATTTTTTGATGATGAGTTTGAGGATTTGAGTAGCTTGGACCACTATAAGTCAAAACCATTAATTGATGAGTCCACTATTTAAGTGCATATATTGTGATTACTTGGATGAAGTTGTTGTTGGTGATATTAGTTGTTAATTTAGGTTAGTTTATTGACTAGAGATTAAGTTAGCCGTTTTTGGTAAAAGGTAGATTTGCGGATTTAAGCATCTCTAGGCAAACATATCCTTTAGTATTAGTTTATTTTTTTAGCTTTCTTTTAGTTAACTTAGTTGCATTAGTTTTTAAATATTTTTTTTTAAGAAAAATCAATTAAAAACCAAAAAGCCTTTTATGACTACTAAGCATCAAACAAAACTTGACTGACGTATTTCAATTCACCACTCCTTCGAAACGATACTCGGGAGATCAATACTTGCCAAGATACATTAGTATTGAGGTTCGTATAATCTTTCGAATATTTATAAATATTTTTGAAGGGTAAACGAACCCTATCATACATTATACATTGTTCGTCTATTTTTGTGTTGGATTGGGTACCTATTTCCGCCATAATCCTATCTCTTTCTTCTATATCTGCAAGTGCCTCCCTCATGAGGGACGTTATTCTCTTCATTGTGTTCACATCAGCATCAACACTTCGGCTAATCTGATCAATGATATGTTTTTTTGATCCATTGCAGTTTGCCAAGAAATGTTGAGAAATATGTTATAGTTTATTTATAATTTGATATAATTTTGATTCAATTTTTGGGAGTTATATAATGTGTGTGAAATGGAAGCTGGATGGTTGTATTTATTATTTGTTTGAAGTAGTGTATATTTTAAATGACTTAAATGTAACAATTTTCCATAAAATGTTTTGACTGTAGTTAAACAAAATTAAATGATAAGCGTGTTGTGTTTATTTATATTCCCAACATAAAAATTAATTTTTTATCAGTCTTGATAAGCGTGTTGAATTTACACGCTTAAGATGTATATATTAGAATAATCTTATTTCAGCATCTGAAGCCGTTAAATATGACTATCCATATACGCTGAACATATAACATTGGCACAATTTAATTCAGCATGTAACATATATAGTCCAATATAGTCCAATAGATAATCTCACGTGTATGTCACGTGTTTTTTTTAATGTAATATGCACGTGCAACCTATAAACTCAAACACTTTATCGTCATGCTGAATGTATGTGGCTGACATATTTGTATCTTTCTAATCTTATTTCAGATTATAACATAAACATGTAAATCACACGTGCTTGGTTCATGTTTATATTATCTATTCAGCACCTATAAACTACAAACTGAAACCATGAAAGATCAATATACGTTGAATATATTGTAAGAATATATAAATTAATAAAAAAAAGATAAATAAAAAGTGCACAAATTGCTTGATACTGAAAAATATAAACCATTAATTCCATTAATAATTTGATGGTTGATAGTAAAATACAATTCTGATAAAAAAAAAAAAAAAAAAAAAAAAAAAAAAAAAAAGAAAAAGAAAGAAAGAAAGCAAAATACAATAAATTTCTTTCTTCAATTCTAATACTTCAGTTTGCATAAAACTTCCCAACAAAATACAATATTGTTGAAATGTATTTCACATTTCTACAATTTGTTTGAGAAATCCCATCTTCATATCAATAATTGCCCTTATTTTGCTAATTATATCTTCGAGTTTTCTCATCATTTCAATGTCTTTTTCATTCAGCATCAGATTGTATATTAAACCTTGGTCATGTAGTTTTGACTTGGGTAGTTTGCTTATTTCCTCCATATTATCTTTTCTTTCATCTCCATCAACAAGCATCGTCCTCATGAAGGATGTTATACGGTCTATTGTCTTCACATCAGCATCAATATCTAGGAATATCTGATCAATGATATGTTGTTTTGGATCCATTGAGGTTTTGTTAAGAATGGAGTAGTTACGTTAGAGTTTGTTTATAAGTTTATGTAATTTTTATTCAGTGTGTGAGAGTTTTATAATGTGTGAAAAATGAAAGTTGGATGGTTGTGCTAGTTATGTGTTTAAAGTTGTGTATAGGTTAAATGAATTTAAAGTTTCCATATAAATATATGACAAATTGTTAATTTAATTTTTGTATAAGCATGTTTAGTTTTTTTATATTCCCAAATAAAGTCATTTAATTTGTTATCATGCTTCACACGCTCAATGCATGTAAGCTTATAAATTTTTTAAAAACACATCTTTTTAATCAAATTTAATTCAAAAACGCCATTCACAAAAATCGAGCATTTTCACACCTAAAAGTATCAATATATAAATATCCGAGTCCCATCTAAAAGTATGGATGTTTTAGCAATATCATTATTTTTTTTTGTTTACATGCAAGGAAGGACCTATTATTTTTAAGAAGGTCTTACACAAAACAAATGTTGGGCTAACTAAAGTTACATCGTAAGAAAGAAAGTAGAAAAACAAATTGGGGATTGCACGTACCACTAAAAAAGAGCATTTTGGAATGTCATTATGCACTTTGTGACTAAAAATCATATGTAGACCGTACCACACCAGACATACATGTGTATCCGTCCATGTTTAATATTGGAATTAAGATTTTAATATATTTTGCTAATTACCTACTATAATGTTATTAATCATAATATTGGAATTAAGATTTTAATATATTTCCTAAACAAAAATATAAGTGATAAGTATTAAAGAAAAAAACAAACAAAAATAGAGAAAAAAAAATGACAATAAAACAATTACATGTAAAACGTAATATTTTAAATTAAAAAAAAAAGTAGGGGTCAAGTAAGCAAACAGGCGGCGTACACACTTCCCCTGAACATCACATCCATCAAATCTCTGAAACACTATTAAACAATAAAATACTTCTTAAATACTCCACTATAACAAAATAATGCATATGCTGAAAAAAATTACAAAATCTTTCTACTGAAAGAAAATAAGGAATAATCAAACTTCATAAATCTCTCTCCGCTGAAAATTTATGGATTACAACTATCTTATTTCAGATTATACTATAAACTCTAATGGCTAAACTGAAACCAGTATGTGTAATCCACAAACTGAACCCAGCATATTAAACCATGTGTTGGTTCGTTTGATATTTTCTATTCAACATGTGTAATCTACAAACTGAAGCCAGCATCTGAAACCATAAAAGTTTATAGTTATTCACTACTTTCTGAGTACTTTAAAGTAAGTGAACAAATTTATATCATATTACAACATAAACATCAAAATAAAATGTTTATACATCATATCATCATATGATGCTGAATGAGATCCTGAACAATAATAATAATTTAATGTATAACATAACTCAGACAACTTAATATTATATTAATAAAATTCATATTGAGTTACATACCAAAATAAAATTACATTCATAATTCTTTACATATTCTTAATATTTTCAATAAACTTAACATTCAGATTCATATTTTCTGATGTGCCGTTTTCAATATCCCTAAGTTCGTTAAGCACTTCCATTTCTTTAGTACGAACTTTGATGAGGAAGTCTTCTGTCTTCTTATACAGATCTGAACCTCCTAATTTTGGAAGAAATTGAATGAGATCCTGTCTTCCTTTTGCTGTTTTTATTATTTGTTCCAGAATCGTGTTTAGAGACTTTGCTTTCTCTAATTGTCGGTCTCTTTCTTGAATTGCTTGAATGCTCATCTTCAGTTTGAAAGCGTTGTTTTCTGCCATTTAGTTGTTGCAAAAGAAACCCCCTTTTTTGTTGTTTTTTTTATGCATTTTTATGTGTGTGCTGATATTTTGTGTATGTTGATTTATATAGGAAAATAAAGTTTCTGTTTTGTTAGGTCTAGAAGTTTAAAGGTTACTCATGCCTTTTTATAGATAATGACATTATGGGCTTATGTTCAGGCCCAAACATAATAAAATTAGAAAAATACGTGTTCAACTGTCGATATATGTTAAGATATACGCTTTTTTCAGTTTATTTGTATTATTGGAGGTAGTAGTTATTTTGTGATTTAAATGTATTATTGGCGATATTAGTTATTTTAAGTTTATTTGTAAGTATACCTGAACCGCTATATATTATTTTAGACGTTGACCGGTTCTATCAAAAAAAAAAAAAAAAACAAAAACAAAAATGCTTTGACTGGTACATACCATTTCACACAAAACACAAAGAGTATAAAAAATAATATTAACTTTACTATCACATTACATTTAAAAAAAATGAAAAATATTTTAATATTTTAATATCACACTATATTAAAAAACAGAAAAAAATTAAAGCTGTTGGGTTTTTGTATTTGTTTAATTGGTCGGGTATCCACAATCAAATAAAAAATTATTAATTTTCTTTCTCTTAGATTCAATTCAGATCCCTAAACACACATAAACCCTAAAAAAATATTAAATTGAATAAACAATTCTGAAAAAAGTTAATCAAATATCGTAGTGATAATAAAAGAAAGTTAAATTAAAACTTGATGTCGAAGAAAAAAAGAAATAATAATTCAACAATAAATTCTGTTCTTCAAATCGCAGAGTTATTAGGTATAATTTTCTAATCTTCGATTAATTTATATTGTAATTATTATTATTTTTTAATTATGTTATTTTTATAGGTGTGCTGATTTCTTTAACAAAAACAAGAAGAAGATCAAAGACGAAGAAGATAAATTTTATTAATAAACTATTAAAGTCTTTTAATGAAAATGAAGAGCCTCCAAGAAGAAGAGGAATAAGAAGAAGAAGAAGAATACAACGATTAGAAGAAGGTACTTTTGAAAAATACATACATTAATTGTTTAGGAAAATTATTTGAATAAAACTTCTGATTAATTTTAAATAATCATCATTTCCCTTAATTGTTTGGCGTTAATTGGGTAAATGATGTTTGTGTTTAGATAATACAGATATTAATTGTTTAGGATAATTCAGTTAAGTGTTTAGAGTCAATTGGACAAAATGATGTTAACTCTTACAAGAACAATTTGAATATGGTGTCATTTTCATTTGCTCTTTTTGATAGTTCTATCAATATGCACCAACCGTATCATGGTAATAAGTTTTTTCGATAGAGATAGGAATTGGATCAATGCTAATAGTTTAGTAACTAATTTGGTGAATGATTTCATACAGGTGTTAGAATGATAAACACACTGTTAATTTAGTGTGGTTTTGCTTATATCAGATCTTTAGAACAAATATGAGCTAGGTATAATTTGTATGGTAAATGTCATATAGGCCCTAATTGGACATCGAATTGCGTCAATTTGAATTATACAGAGAATGCCTGAGCAAAAATAATCTATTAACTTTCAATAGCAAATTGCTTAAAACTCTAAAAATAAACATTTTTTTTTATGCCTGATGGTTCTTCACTAGTTTTCTTGTTTATGCATTCCATGCCTTCCAAGTTTGAGTTTATTTGTTTAGGAACTATTTCTGTTTTTAATTATTGTTGATCTTTTCATGATTCATTGTCACCTGAACATTTGGATAAAAATAAAACACTCTTTTTTTCAGAAGAAGAATATAATGAAGATGATAATAGTAAATCTATTGATATTGAACACACTGATGATGAAGAAGATGATGAGCCTAACGAGTATGACCTTATTGATGATATTGAAGAAGAAGGAATTCAAGATGATGATGATGAAGATGAAGAGGAAGAATATAACTTTGATGATGAAACTGATAGTGATGAAGAAGATTCTGAGGATGATCCAGATAGTGAAGATTATGATTATGAAGAATTAGATGAACAAGAAGAAATAAATAATGAATATAATGAACGAAATGAAGAAATAGAAGATGAAGCAGAAAAGGGGATAGAAGGTGGCGAATTTAATGTAACAGAAGAAGAAGAACAGAGAGAAATCACACAAGTACTATCGCAAAAGAGATGTTCTATAAATGATTCATCAAAGATTAATCAAGACAAGTTAAAGAAACTTAAGTTGGATAGTATGAAGCATCAAGAAGTACCGGTTGAAGGTGAATGTTCTAATCCAAATTTAGTGAAGAGTAATGATGTCTTTAAAAACAGGAGTTCACCAACTCAGTTATTTAATGCTATTAGATTCTTAAAAATAGATACTAACTCATGCAACGTATTAAAAAATATGGGATTTGGAAGTTTACTTGATTTAAAAATTAATATAATTCCAAGTAGATTGGGACAACATGTGGTTCAAAGCTTTGATGAATCGACAATGACCATCAAACATTGGAGAGGGGATATTAAAATTACAAAGGAATCAGTCGAAGAAATTTTCGGTTTCCCCAGTGGTGGTTTACAAATAAATCCACCAGAAAGAGTGAAAAGTGAGGATGCATGTATTAAAAATTGGAGAAAGCAGTTTACTTTGTTGGAGAAGGATACAATCAAAGTTAAACCAAAATCTGTAGTGCAAAAACTAATAGATGCAAAGGACAGAGGAAAGTTGTTCAGAATTAACTTAGTTGTTTTGATAGCGACTGTCTTATTTGAAGCTATGAAAGATGGAACATCAAATCAGAGAATCTTATATTCTATTTCATCTGATTATGATAAGATTAATAAGATGGATTGGTGTGGTTATTTGATTGATTGTCTAAAGAAGTGTAAAAAGGATTAGAATCCTAACAACAAGAAATCATATTATTGTGGACCTTTGACATTTCTTACGGTAATTACACTTCTTTTTTTGTTTTATTTATTCTTCTTTTATACATACATATATCTCAAAATTTCATAACAAAAAACCAATTACCTTTGCAGCTTTTTTATGTTCAAAAGATAGAGTGCAATTTCATAAACGTAGATCATTCTCAACCTGCTTTGAAAACATGGAATACAGAATTGCTGAAGATGAGAGAAACAGCAGAGTTTAGTTACTTGGTGGATAAAAGTCATTGTGAAACACCTGAGTCTGTTGAAGATGTATTAAATGTTACACCAAAACCTGTTGATTTAAAGGTATTCTTTATTCCTAAATCTGTTTGTTTAATCAAAACAAACACTTATTCCATATATTTTATAAGTTGTGTAATTGCTTTCAAGGGAAGCTGGAAAACGCAGAGAAATTAGATGCAATTCCAGTTAAACAAGTAAAACAAGCTTCTGCTGAAAAAGGTCAAAATGTGACATCAGAGTGCAACAAACTGGTATGTTTCTTTCACATTTAATCTGTTAATAGTATGAATTTGTTTTAAAAAGAAAAAAAAAAATTATTAATGACTAGATTATATATCAGTTTAAACAATAATAATTTAAACAATAACATTATTGCTAATAATATAAACTAAGTCTGTTAAAGACGTATTAAATGTTACAGCTAAACCTGTTGATTTAAAGCTATTCTTTCTTACCAAATCAGTTGGTTTAATCAAAATTAAACTTATTTCATATATTTCATTATTTGTCTGGTTGCTTTCAGGGGGAGCTGGAAAACACAGAAAATTAGATGCAATTCAAATTAAAACAAACAAAAAAAGCTTCTGGTGAAAAAGGTCAAAATGTTACATTAGAATGCAACAAACTGGTACGTTTGTTTATCATTTTATTGTATAATAGTATGAATTTGTTTTAAAAAAAGAAAATTATTAATGATTAGATTATCAATATAGGTAAACTTATGAATTTGTACTGATATATATAGAATATTTGACTCGTTTTATAAAACTTACAGGTCTAGATCTGAATCAGTTTTTTTGAAAAATGAGGGAAACTTAAAAAACAAAGTTAATTTGAGTCATCAAGAAAGGAAATTTGATTTTACAAAACGTGAATCAAATATTATTGAAAAAGAAAGGCAAACTTTTAACGAAATCCCCTCTTTTGATTTGGGTTTTGATTTCCCTTCACATCCTGTTGAAGAAGTAACACTATGTAAGTCGTTAGAAAAAGTGAATTTGACTCCTCCAGAAGAAAAATCTAAACCCAATAAAATAGAAATTGTTTATCTTTTAACACCTCCCGAAGAAAATCAAACCATTAAAGAAACAAATGAAATTCAAGCATCGACAGAAGAATTTAATGCATCCAATGCACTATTCAGTATGAGCAAAAATCCTATGTAAGTTTTAAACATTATTTTTATTTATTTATTTATTCTTATTGTAATTTGATACTTTTAATAAATATTTATAGGGACATAATTTTCCAGTTTCAAGATGGTGGTTTTGGAGTAGAACGTACAAAGTTTGAATCGTTCTATTATGAACAATGGATATATTCTGATATAATAGATATGTGGTATATCTTACTTAATTATGAAGAATTCAGAAGATCTAACTCTAAACAATCAAAATTGTATTGCAATACGCAGGTTACGGTATGTTTTTTATGTTTTTTCAATAACAAAATAGTATTTAAAAATAAATATTTTGTATTAATTTTATTTTATGATATCAGCCTCTATCTATGACTGATGAAAATATAACAAGAGATGAAAGATTTGCAAGTTTTCAAGAAGCTCTGTTTTTAGCTGCATGCCTTGAAGATGAATCTGTAGCTAATTTAGTTAGTGTGGATTTGGTAAGTTACTTATTTAAAAATTTGCTTATAGTAGTTATAATAATATGGAATAACTGATTATGTATAAATATTAGTTTCAATGGCTTATTTTTTTGAATATCAACACAGGTCTTTTTCAATATTCTTCGGGATTCACATTACTACCTAGTTTGTTTCGATCTAAAGAATCTGAAGATTGAGATTATCGATAACAGAATAACAGATATGGAAGTTTTTTATGAAGCTTTTAAAATTTCTGAAATTGATATGATAAAGAGAATATATGGAACTCTACCGCTAGTTCTGGTAAGAATTCATGTTTACAATTTTTTCCAAAAACATTCAGTCATTTAATTTCGTAACCTGGACCTTTGATACCCTGTAGTTCTGGTAAGAATTCGTGTTTACAATTTTTCCCAGAACGTTAAATCATTTAATTTCAAAATTTCAATGAAGTAAAATTTAATATTCATTAACATTGCTGTTTTAATTTTTTTCAGACAAACTTTTTCTGTGAGTATTTGAAGAAGAGAGATCATCCAAAATTTCAAATCATGAGACTCTGTAAGCCTAGTATATTGAAAAAAGGCGAAATGAACATGATTGTGCAATTTTTGCAATGAGACATATGGAGACATTCTATGGACAAAGAGTTGAAGAATGGAACTCAGGATTCAAAAATGAAGATGTAGAACAACAAGGCCAAATCAAGACTTTGAGGAAAAAATATGCAGCTAAAATTCTTCTTTCCGATTATAATATACATAGAAAAAAAATAATTTCTGAATCAATTGAATTTTTGAGTTTTAGTCCAGAAGAAAAACAACGTCGTTTAAAAGCAAAAACCCAAAGGTTCATTGAGATGAGATTTATGACTTCTTGGAAAGGTAAAGGAAAAGAAATGAAAAAGCCCTGAGAAAGTTCATTTCCATTTTAATCTGAAATTGTGTAATTTTGCAGATAAACATTAGTGCATTTTGATAATGTAAAAGAGTATGAGTTTTATTCAATGAATCTGTATCATGAATGATATGTATATATTGTTTAATGTTTATTACTAAGATTTCTTTAGCGAAAATTATACTTGCCTGAGAAGTTAATAAGATATTACCTAATTTCATATTAGTTAATAGTTTAAAAATATAATAACAGTTGAAGTGTGTTTATGTATCTGAATTTGAATTATACAAGTACATATTTATCAATGTGGTTCATGTTTTATTTGAATAGAGAGTTGATTGATTCGGTATATGACTTAGAAAATGGTTATAAGGTATGTGTTTTATTCGTAATGGTATTGTTTTAAAACATCACTAATTGTAGGATGTTGTGATTTACACATATCTACAGTTTACGAGCTGTTGTATTTCCACTTTTAAAATACAAGCATACATAAATAAAAAAAACAAACAAGGTTATTCAACTAACAGAATCAAAATAAAAAGTTCAAATATTTTAAAACAACACAAAGCAACAATAAAAAATCATAAACTTATCTGCAAAAATATATTCAAAAGTATATATTGAAAATAAAATTTTATATGTTGAAAAGTATTCAAACAAATTTACATTTCGCATAGTTGGGCTAATAAAAAGAATTGGGCTTGCATAAGTTCATATTCTATTGTGTATTTTTTTTTTCTTTTTTTCTTTTTTTTAAGAAAATCTATTTTGGGCTTTACAGAACAGAATATGCAGAATATAAAATTTTAACCTAGCTACTTGTCAATTGTCATCTTTATTTAAAAATATATAACAGGTAATTCAATTCTAATTAAAATGAATAAGTTTATTCAGTTATAATGTTTAATTTTTTAAATTTATCTTTGATGCAGATATCAAATGGAAAAAAAACTGTCGAATTAGTGAAAATGTAATGGAATCAAACATTGCAGAGAGATCAGAAGTTGATATGGCAAATGATCGTGAAAGGAAGTGTAGTGTTTGTGGAAAAGTTGGTCATCATGATGCCAGAAATTGTCCATTAAAAAAATGAAGTTAAGTTATTAGATTCATGATTTGGGTTATCTTATTATGTATTTATTTTGTTGTTGAACAATTAAACAATTTAATTGAAATGTTTATGAATTAATTTTAAATAAATCATTTGTTAAATTATCATATTATCATATTTTAAATAATATTTCTTAGTATTATTGTTATTATTATTATACTAACTGTCATCATAACAAAAATAAACATACCAAAGTTCACTTAAATTACCAAAGTCTTAGATTAACACACTTCATAATTACAACCTAATTATCCAAAGTCTTAGATTCCTAATTTACCAAAGTCTTTGATTCCTAAACAACCACAGTTCATAATTAACACACATAAAAGTTCAGTTTCAGAGAGTTGCAAAATGAAACAAACTTTTTCCATATCATGATTAACAGACATGGAATTCTGTGACTTTAACTTCTTCTCCTTCAACCACTTCAACAATTGTGTTAACAAGCTTTAAACGCATCATATTTCCTTCCTTGAAACTGCAAAAACCTGGAAATGCCCCCCAGTTGCCAGTAATTTTCACATGCTTAAACCTTGATGGTCTGCTTCTATCAGGAATTGTTTTTACTTTCATTGGAAACCTCTCATCCATAGTAACAAGTATTGCCTTTTATATGTGTGCATAGAGTGTGAGAAGCTGTAATCAACTGGTATTGTCTAACATCTATATATACAGTTGGTTAGAGTCGTTAAATAACAAACTTAAAATATTTTATCTTAAACATACCACAATTTTTTTATAACTATTTTTATATACTTACCAAATGGTAAAAGACGCAAACAGATGCAGTTAGTTTAGCATATAAAACATCAACTTCATTGTTGTGACTGGTATGTCCTTTCCATAAGCATGAATATTTTGCTCTCTTGTCTGCGATTAACGATTAATAACAATACTTAACTTCTTATTGATGGATTTATTTGTATTCTTGCTATTATAATGGACAATATAAATATGAACATAATAGATATACCTTCGATGGCATATGGTGGTATGGGACGAGAAGGTAACCTCAACATTGTTGGTAGAATAGTTTCTTCCTAAATACTCGTTCCATTAGCTAAGAATATGGCAAGATTCAGTTTGTTGTTTTCCAAATTTGTAAAAACCATCATCTGTCCCCTAGCAATTTCCAAATCAGCAACAAGTTTGTCCCATCTTTTACCGAACAATCGGTTTGACCTTACAGCACTTTGCGGATCAAGTTGTACCCTTTCATGTTTCACTTTGTAACTCTTTCCATTTGCATAAATTTTGAATGTGTTTTTCCATATGTCCTACAAGAAATCTCCCGGTAGAATCTAAAATATCAAGTATATATTTAGTTTTTTATAATGCCATTAAGCTTATATGTATATTTTAAACGATCATATAACAAAAAAAAAAAAAAAAAAAAAAAAAAAAAAAATACCTGTCCATCAGTTGTGCGCCTAACCAGGCACCTACTCACCCTGTTTCCCACAGCACGTCTTTCGTAACCTGGAACTTCGATACCCTGATCATCATATCCTGTTACATAAAATGTGCTATCCGCCTCTTTCACAAAGTGCAAAGTTCTAACAAGTGAAGGGACGTTGTCCTCAACAAATTTAGCCCATTCATCGCCATACAAATCAACCTTGCTTCCATCATCCCTTAATAAACATATGTACCTGTACCTGTTGTTGCCATGGATGAAAATGTATTTTTCTCCATTGTAAAAGTGTTCATTGAACACATTTGGTAAAGTCTGCACACAATTGAATAATAATTTGTTATCATATTATATTGCGATATTGATTATATTAAAAAGTTAAAAATTTAACTAAAAAAATAAATGAAATATGAACATCCAAAATAAAAAATATACGTGAGCTAATATGGATCGTCTACCTGGGAAGCTGCGTTACTTTCTAAATCAAATCTGAAAAGGAATTGCTGATCCATTTGTTTGTTTTTTTTATGTACCTGTAATATAAAACCATTGAATGAAATATACTGATACTGTTTACAAATTTGAAAACATATAATTACTGATGTATACAATGTACCACTTTAAATAATTTCAAATGTTAATGTAATGTACGTTTTAATGTTGTAAAAACAAACAACCACATTTCATCTCTTACTTCAACCTTCTACAATGAACATCGCATATGTAACCGTAAAATATGCATATACCAAATGGCAAAGGTGTTATCTATGACTAAAACTAACTAAAACAACTACATGATGTATTCTTGATAATCATAAACGTTAAATGCCACAGAAATCAGCATGTAGACCAATTATCTACTTTTTTTTGCCAACACATTGATCTTTTCAATCAATGAAACTCACAATCACATTCGTCCCAGTTTACCTAAGTTTGTTTTGGCTTATGGTGCTGTATTTATGTGATTGTTGTTGATTCAAAACAATTATATATGTAAATAGAACATTCTACATACTGGAAACTAAACTAACAACCCATTTTTCAATATTCTATCCAAAACAATTTTTTTTCACAAAATAAAACAAAAAACATTATTTTGATCAAATACCTAATGCAATATAAGTTATATTAAAAGCCTTCATATATACAAAAAGAATCTAATCTAACAGATCATATCTGTTTTCAAAACATGTATTACTCACTTATTTAATCTTTAACAAATAGAATACAATGTTTGATCAATAGATTACCATTATTAAGTAATCTTATCATTAGCAAACATACTATATCATGCAAGTAATGTTATAATTAGCAAAGTATTCCATAAATTTGAGATCAACAAGATTTACATATTGCAAGTAGATTCGGATAATTTTTAGAAAAAAAATTGGATATTCTAACCTTTTAATTTTTTGACGGTTTGTTGATATGACAACTGATAATCTGAGAGACAAGCTGGTTATAGAGCCAAGTGAAAAGTTATTGATGGTAATGATGGTCTGAGATTGTATATGCAAATTGTGCATGCAGTCAACAAGTCAAACACAAAAACGTTGTCTTTTTTAGGCTAAATAATATTTTTATTGTTAAATATTTATGTAATTATTAATTTTTTAAAAATAAATAGTGAATTAAGGTTATTCGGGTCAAGCAAAAAATCGAACCGAACCAAACTAAAAAATCAACCGAACCGAACCAAACTAAAAAATCAACCTGAATAACAGAATTTGAATATGGTTTGGTTGGGTTTAACCGAACTAATTGAACCAAACTAACCGAACAAATTCATAACCGAACCAATCAACACCCCTGGTTATGGAGATGGTTAAACAATATAAATCAAAACATAAATAAAACTTGGAAGATATATTTTGAAATTTAATCATCTATATAAAAATAGCATGACAAAAAATTCTTAATACATTATTCTCTAAACCAAAAGTTACTAGCTTGAAAAAGGAAGGAAACGACAACATGTAGTGTTCAAAGTGTCGTTGTTGTTTTAACAAACATGAAACAGAGGAAATGGTCTTGTGTTGGCCTTGGTGTGGTCGTAGAAATCAAACATGTATTTGAAGCGCATCATTTAATACTGTTATCTTAAAAGAATATTCACATTTTAAAAAGTTTTGCGCTTTTTAAATATAGGCTTTCTAAAAATAATGTGCTTTGGAAAAGTTTATTAACATTAAAAATATGGGCTTTTTCTAATAAAATGAATTTATTTCAAAATAACTAAAAAACATTTGAATAATATTGAAGATATTTTATTTATAAAATTTACTTAAAATAACTTTATTTATTAATTTAACAATTACTGAAAATTTTAAACATACTTTAAAATTTTTGAAAGATTATTTAATTTCAAAAAAGTTAATCATAATCAAAACTTGCTTGTTTGACTTAAAGCACACTAACAAAAATGAAGCGTCCTTGAGAAGCTAAATATTACTATATATTAGAATATTCTTTTTGGCAATACAAATAATAACATATACTTAATTAATTAACAAATAAATTTAATTTAAAAAGACTATTGATTAAATTTAATTTATATTAAAAAATAATATTTTAAGAGATTGATATTTTGATAAAACTCAAAAAGTCAAAACAATCAACAAAAAAAATCCCAATTTCATTCCACCTTCTTCATAGTATCATAAAAACCCTATAAAAAAAAATAAAAAAATAAAAAAATAAAAAAAAAACAAAACAAAAAAAACGACACTTCAAAAATGTCAGACAGCATCCCGATTGAACTCCAAATGGAAATAATCCAAAAAGTTTATGAGGTTAAGATATTGATTGGATTCAAATCAGTTTCCAAACAATGGAAGTCTTTTATTGAGAGCTATGACTTTGTGATTGGTCATAGCAACCGCCATCCACAGCCGCTTAGTTGTTCTATCATAGGCTACAGAAAAGATACTTATGTTTTTAATGAAAAGTACGTTTTTTTTAGATGATGGTAAGAATAAAACTCTTTTTAACGTTTCTCTATCTAATGTTATTTCTAAAAACATTGAACAAAAATTTTTTATATCAAAAATTATTGGTGCAACTCATGGTTTAGTGTGTTTGTATGGTTTCCACAAAGTCTATAAACAGTGGATGGTTATTTTTTCGAATCCTTCAATTCGAAAATCAATTGGTATTGTTGCTCCTTATACTGAAAGTAATATCTGTCCTACTTTAACTTTTGGAATTCCCCCGGATACTTTAGATCCTACCGTGAAATTAACATATGCTAAGAATGCTATGTTTTGGGTTGTTGAAGTTTTTTCATTAAGTGCAGGTGTTTGGAACAATGTGATTCCAAATGGTAATTGTCCTCGAAAAACCATCAAATTTAATGACTCAACTTATGTTTTATTAGATAGATTTGTTTGTTGGGTTGCATATGAATTGATTGTTGCTGATGATCGTGACTATAACAAAAACATGCTTATCTCATTTGATTTGATTACAAAAGAGTTCAAAGAGATACACTTACCAGATAGCTTAACAAATGAAATATTTGAACCTTTCCAATTGACTGTTTGTAAACTAAGGGAGTCTCTTGTTGTGTGTGGATGCATTATGATTGATGAAGCACTACAATGTGGTCTATGGATAATGGAAGATGATTTTTCTTTCAGAAAGCTGTACACAATTGACGCAAACGTTTATAGAATATTGGGGTTTACAAAAAGTGGTGAAGCTATATTTGAACCTTGAGAAGACTATGGAAAATGTTCAACACTTCATGTTTACAACCCATGTTCACAACAAATCAAGAATCTTGGGATTATTGGAGTAGAGGGTTCATTCATCATGGGCTTGTACAATGAATCGATTCTGCTAAATGATCAGTAAGAATCATAAAAATATATTATGAAAAATAGGTATCGTTAAATCTCTTTTATTTAATTTTTGGTTGTATTACTTGATGTAAGTTACTTGATTATTGGAGTAGAGGGTTCATTCATCATGGGCTTGTACAATGAATCGATTCTGCTAAATGATCAGTAAGAATCATAAAAATATATTATGAAAAATAGGTATCGTTAAATCTCTTTTATTTAATTTTTGGTTGTATTACTTGATGTAAGTTATATGAATTAGGATTTGCGAAAATCAAAGCGCGTATAAATTCATTTTCTTTGTATTTTCCCAAACAAATTGCACAAACCCCGTCCATCTTGTCAAGCAACATTATTCTTTCACTTACTATGGATCTCGTATACAAATTAGATGAGGCAATATTCTTAGTTTCTTCTTGAATATGAACTATTTCTTGTTCTTCAAGTTGTAATACATCTTCATAAGACCTCTCAATAATCAAATTGACTAAAAAAGAGGGTATATCCGGCATACGTTCAACACATTGCTGGAAATGGTTTCTGTTAGAAGATGATATATGTAAATTTTGAAAGTAATGAACAAAAAACGGATGGAGGTACCTGAGTAAATGGAATAAAACAATTACTCATCTTTATTTAAAAAAGGTTTAAGACGATATTAATATATATATTTGTTATGTCAAACAAATAACGGCCACGTGTCAAGAATACAAATGTCTCATAATAAATATTAAATATCATGACTCCTCCTAAACCAACCAGTCAACCGTGTGTAGTTGATAGGCCCACCTAGGAGAAAGTGAAAGTTTATATTGACCGTGGAAATATAGGGAAATCCCCGGGTCATTAAGTCCCAACGAGATTGAAATTGTATTTTGAACGTTTAAGGGAATGAGTGGTATTGAGGACAATAACCAAAATGATTGAGGAATGATTATACTACAGATTGCTTGGTATTTGGATAATATGAAAAGATATAAACAATAACAGAGATACACACAAAAGCACAAATTAGAAAATCAGATAACAGACAGAGAAAAGTGGGTTTTATCAAATTACAAACTACAGGGGGTACAATTGAAACTTTTTAAAACTAAAAATTAAAAGAAAATTTAAAATGATATTAAAATTATGAAAATGATTATTTTAATATTTAATTACTATTTAATTAATTAAAACTATTTAATAAGTAAATTAAACCTAAGTTAAATTAACTAAAAATTATAAAGATTACAATTTAAACTAAAAACTTGCAAAAAAAATTTCTAAACCTTAAAAAGAACTTGAAGAAAGTATAAAAAATGAAAATAAATATTTTTGTCATTTTATTAATTTTCTATTAATTAAAAACTATTTATCTTAATTAAACTAATTAAATTATTTTAAATTACTATTAATACCTAAATGACTTATAAAATTATGGAAAAATTTATAAAACTAATTAACCATTACAGGAATCCTAAAAAATTATAAAAAATTACTAAAAATTATATTTAGGGTATTTGACTAATTAATTATTTATTAATTAATTTAAATCTAATTTAATTAAATTAAATAAGAAAATTGGAAAATGGACAGTGGAAATTATGAAATTATTTTCTAAAAGTTTTAACGAATTTATAAAACCTAGGAAAAATATAAAATTATACTGTTGTTAATTAAAATTAAAGAAGACTAATTAATTACTAATATTACCTATTTAATTATTTAAACTATTTTTAAATCTAATAAATAGTAAACTGCTTAGGAAAAATCTAAGAAAATTATTTTAACTACTTAAAGGTAATAGGAAATTAAGAAAATTATAAAAATGGACAAGGGCTTATTATTAAGCTGAAAGGAAAATTAAATAGATAATTTCTATTAAATAGAAGCTATCACTATAATTAAAGTTGGCTTTTTCTGGTTTTTCTTCTATAGAACTATTAGAATACTTCAATTATGAAACTTTTACAAAGACAACTAATTTGGAAACTCAGAATAAGCACTGTGAGTGCTTATTACCCTAGACAGTTGACTAAGTTTGACAACACAAAAAAATAAGCTCAAATGGAGTTATGTGGGGTCCACACTTGTTAAGTCCTAAGTTACTTGGACTTGAATAATCTAGACTTGATGAGATAAGCTCATGGGATAAGCTAAAAAGCTATAATAAGCAACTGCTTATTTGGGTTCTGGGTCAGAAATGGGACAGAGTTATGAGGGTGATTTAGGTGGGGTCCACTGATCACTAGGTCAAACAAAGGGTCAACTCTTGAACCTTGTTAGGAGGGGGGTTGTAAGAAAACAATTAGGGAGTGTGGGACCCACTGGGGTAGCCACAAACAACCACCAAAGTGGTGGTGGTGAGATGGTATGCTGTGTAGCAAGGCAAAGCCCTTTCCCTGCAGGTGTGTTCAAGGGGCAAAAAGGTCTACAAAGAAAATTCACAAAAATGTAACAACCATGGAAATCTTAAGTTCTACTGATAAATATTACTCCCAACAAGTTTCAAAGCTTAAGATTGAACACAAAATTCTAGATAAATCATGCCATTTTGAGGATTTTTGAGATAATATGAATTTGACTTTTTAAGATTATGATATAAGTTGACTTTAATGAGATTACAGCTAATCCTACTTATCAAATATGATGTAATAAGCCTAAATGAAACTAAATTAAGCAAGTAAAAACACTTATGAGCTGATTTGCAAGTTTATGGATCCAAAATATCACCACAGTTAACTGTGGTGATGAATTGTTTGTGATTTTTGACTTTTTTCAAATGGGACTTGAATATTTTTGTTGTTCTGAGCTAATATTACCCTAGATGACTTGTATGAACCAGAAACAACAACAATAAAGCACTGGATCACCTAGGATTATCTTGATCCAAACACACCTTATACCTAGACTATTTTATGATTTAAGAGGTAAATGGCTTAAAGAGCTTATGCAACTGATTCAGATCAACTTATTATGGTGTATTAAGCTAAAATGAGCACTGAAACACAGAACTTAACAACAATTAACCAAGGTTAACAAGTATACTAATTTGACAATAGAAATGGAATTCAAAGAAACTATAATTTCTAATGAACAAGCTATGTATTTTAAGCAATAATATTACTAAGTACCACTAAGTAAACACAGAAAAGCTGAATAAGCAGTAATTAAGCAAAGCTACAGTAAGATTTAGGAAATGAGTTTTTTAGAACTTACAAGATGCATTCCTGCTCAAACCATGAACCAAGAACAATCCTACTTCCTCCATGAGGATCTAAACCCAACTCCAAAGCTTTCTTGTGCTTCCAAATCACCTCTGAATCCCAGAAATCAAAACCAAATCCCACAGTTGACTTTCATTGACCAATTTTGTATTTTTGGAATTTTTTAAGCTATACTGAATTATAAGTTACTAGAAGCTTTATTGAGCTTATTAGGAGCTTATATGAGATTACGAGTCCACAGTAACATCAACTAAGAACAATATTAAGTAATTTTGAGATTTTTGAAATTGGAAATTGCATAAACTGGATTAATACATAAACTTTGAAATTTATTGCTAAAAGAAGTTCACAATACACTTGAGAACACTGGAAATTACACTTGAAAGCTTAAGTTACACTGGAATTTAAAACTTACTTAATTCGACATACATTTATATAAAATAAACTAGATATCTTTTTCTTCTGCTTCCCCTTCTCTCTTTATAGAAAATTGAGACTCCCCACATGCCTCTGATCTTTTCCCACTTCACTTTGTGACCATTGGATGGGTCAATTTGATCTCAGCCGTTTAAACTGATTTTGGAGCCAAAAGTCTCCACGTTTACTTGGGGCCAAAGTTCTGTAATTAAAGATTATTGGAAGGTTGTGGAGGTGTCAGGGGACAAATGAGATGGTTTCTAACCAAGTTGGGGTTGTGGGTTGAAAAACAGAGGCACAAGTAAGGTTTAGAGGGAAAAGGTTGTGGGGATGCATTTATGTGGTGTGGGATAAGGTTGTGAGGTGGAAGGGAGTAGGTTGGGTGAGCTGGAAGGTGAGGTGGTGGTGAAAAACCACCCTGGTTTTCTGGTTTCAGGCTGGGGAGGAGAGGGATGAACAGTGGACGGTGGTTTGGCGGTATTGGTGAGGTCAAACAAGGTTTGACCCGTTCTAAATAATAAAGGGTGTGTGGGCTGAGCTTATTTTGGGCCTAGGGGGTGGGCTGGATTGTGTTGTGTTTAGATTTGGATTAGGTTTTATTTTTGGGTTAATAATAAAGGGTCCGGTTGGTATGTGGTATTAAACAAGGACCAAATTTGTAATTTGGTGAAAATTTAGGGACTGAATTTGTCACTTTTCCAAACCACTTCCAAGGACTAAACCTGCATTTAAACCATAACACAAGGACAAAAGATGTAATTTTTTATTTTTAAAATCCAGGGACCTTTTCTGCCAATTTCTCAAACTCCAGGGACCATTTATGTAACTTTGGATTTTTCAGGGACTAAAGATGTAATTTCCCAAAATGTTATCAAAAGGACCAATTTTTCCATTTAAGAATAGTTCAAGGTTTATTTTTCATATTTTTCCATTTTCAAAACCTTAAGGACTATATTTGACATTTTTGAAACTTGAGGGACTAAAGTTGTTATTTTGAAATCCTTTAACTTTAAAGGACTAAACTTGACAACTTATGAATCCCTAAGGACCTTTGATGATATATTTCATGTTTTGATTTACCAGGGACTAGTTTTGACAACTTTTGAAACTTGAGGGACTGAAACTGCCAATTATGCAAACTTTGTACGTTTTTTATTTGTTTTTACTTATTTTGCATTTGAAACATATAAAACACACTTCTAAGATATTTTCAGTATTTTGATGCATATTTGAGTGTTTTTGGATGTTTTGGCCGTTCAGATTGGTATAAAATGATGAGTATTTAGACACTCATCATATCACAATACAATTTATAAATTAATATCGTAATACCTATCAGAATACGAAGTTACAAACCTTACATAATAACTATCGTAATACCTACCATAAAAGAGATATTAATATCGGAATAACAATTTATATAATAATAACTATGTAGATATGCTTATGTAAAAAATAACAACTTTAATAAAAATATCTGTAATTCAGAACAATAAAATTAAATAACAAAAATTACTTTCAATTATTCAAACTTATCAATTAGTATCCTCCTCATAATTAAAATCAAATACATCATCATCCTCCTGAGAATTAGCTTTACTTGATTGTCCCTTAGTTTTCCTCCCTTTTCGATTCGCCTTCTTAATGCCTTTCTTAGGAGCCAGTTTTTTCCTATTTGGATTGTTGGGAAAATTCCTGTAACAATTCGCATTTTCAAATTTATTTCTATTCCCGAAAATTTTACTATTCACTTTTACTATTCATTTTTCCCGAAATTCTCCCAAAATTTGATTTTTGTTTCTTGGCCTCGAGTGATAAATCATTTCCATGGCAAATTAAAAGTTTGACACTCATCAGATCATTTTCGTGAAAGTTATTAAGGAATTACACGGAATTACACGTTTTAGGGTAAAACGTCATTCAAAAATTCTACGCACAACGAAATTCGACCACGTTAAGTGACCCCGCATCAGAAAAATGTTTAGTACTCTCATGATTAATTAGAGAATTAATCATGACTGAGAAAAACATGACCAAAATAAGCCTCGGCCGTGAAAAACTGGAATTTTCAGTTTTTAAGCGTTTTTACTCAGCCGTAACCCTAGCCTATACCTGAACCGCGTTTCTAAGACAATTTGAGTTTTCAACTTATTAGAAAAAGTCAACATATTTTTCCCTCCTCCTTTGACCAAAAATCATTCCTTGATTTTACAAGTCATTCCTTGATTTTTAGGCTTACGGTTTTATGTCTAAAAGACATTAAATACCAACCGACACTAGACTGAGCCCAGCCTAGACATTATAAGTCATTTTAAGTCATTATTATCCTATTAGAAAAGTTACATTTTACTTTTCTCAATTTTACGCAACTTTCGTACGTTTTACGTATTACGCGTTTTAGACCCGTGTTTCCAGTTTTAGCAGGGTTTGAGCAACCCAATAGAACCTACTACTCATTTTATATTTTATTATGGAGTATATTGACATGTTTAACCATACTTTCAAGTTTCATATTTTTAGGATACCCGGTTTTACGTTTCGTGACTTAACAACTTACGGTTAGCAATTTACGGAACCAAAACTAGCTACATACTTAGGATAATATCATCACAAACCAACTCATCCTTCCTTATCCTATGCAAACCGACTTAGGGGGGGGGGGGAGTCATCCCATAGGTGGCTTCATCTCATGACTTTAGCCATTAGATCATTACTTATTTACAACTTGGTCACCAAGTTTAGGAAACTTCCTAGTTACTTCCATAACCTCCTCAAGGCCATATAAAGCCTCTCCTTGCCCTCCTATTTCGTTCATCATCACATCACACCAACACCATAACCCTAGCTAATTTACTCCAAGTTATATACAAGATTCAAGAGCTATAACAACATAGAAACCCTAGTTTAGTCTTGATTCATCAAAAATACTTCCAAACCCTAGAAACTTTTGGTGATTCTCTTGAGTTTAGATCTACTCAAGTCACCTAAACCTTCATCACAAATCATTCAAGAATACAACGGTAGAAGGGTTGCTAAAGTGGAGAAAAGCTTAAGTCTATCAAAGTCCGTACCTTACTAGTTACTTACCTTTCTTTTAGAAAGCCTCAAGTTGTAAGCAAACTCTAAGATACTTTCTTGCTAAATATCATTTTCATGCTATTTATGTTTCTTTCATGCTATATATGGTCTTTGTATTATGTTCATGATGTATAAAAACTAGTAAAACAAGTTATGGTATATATATGTTAACTTATGTTATTTAAACAAGTAAACTAGTGACTTTTATGGAGAACCACGACCAAAATAGTACAACTATGATATTTGAAACTTACTTACTGTTAAAGAGGACTTAAAAAGGAAAACATAGCAATTTGAATCACCCAAAACGAGTACCCGAGTCAAAAGTTATGACCATTTGATGTTAGCAAAACCAAAACGCCGAAACTGCCGATACCTACTGTTTTGCATTCTGCCATTTTGAAAGTCACCCTTCTGTTCCGATTCATCAAAAAGTTAAAACACGAAAGTTGTCCGGAACGACGTTTTCGTTCAGGAACAAAGAAGCTCGAGCCCTGAAAACGCTTTCCGAGTGATACTTTTCTTCAAATTCTTAACAGCCCATTTTTAGACCAAAGTCACTATATAATAGTTATGATTTACTAAGACCAAGAGGTCTAATGACCTAAAGCCAAGACCACAACCATGGATAAAGCCAAGGTTGAGTCTCAAGACCATGGTACAATGACCAAGGTCACGGCGAAGCTATGACCAAAGACCATATAAACTTACCCTAATAACAATCTTCATGTAAAAATAAACTTTCCTAAGTTTATTCAAATATTAGACATGTAACTTTTCGGATCAAAACTTATATATTTGTTATCAAATACTACAATAGTAGGGAGCCTCATGTGAGGAGTTCATTAAGTAAGCCGTCGAGATGAGTTGTGGATTTACGAATTAAAGTGTCCTGGCTCCTCGAACGTTTACTCCATGACTTCTGAATTATGTCGGCCCGAACGGTAGTAAGAGCTATACAACCTATACATGTTTCATAAACCATTTATATTCAAAGACTTACAATATATACTAAGTACTACATCATGAACATTATGCAAGACATATATAGGCAATTCTTCGTATTCTTAGACGTTACTCCAAACCTAAGTCGCAACGTTTTATTATAGGCTGCTCTTAGTGACTTTCGCGATTCGACTACCACTTTCATTTCACATCACTTAAGCTTAAGGTGAGTCATTGCCCCTACTCTTTTCATACTTGTTCTAACTCTTTGGGGGAGATACATGCACAACTACTTGCTTACTTGTACAAATACTCAAAACATTTATACTTGATTGTTATACTTGATTGTCTTATACTTGATCGCATTATACTTGATTTCATATATACATGATTGCGTTATACTTAATTGTGAGACTTCCAGTGGCTCCAAATTAAGTTGTTGGATGACCATTGAGACTTCCGATGGCTCCAAATTAAGTTGTTGGATGACCATTGAGGCTTTCATACATCCTAACATTTGCGAATGTTGGATACATCATAAACGTGAGGTCTTCGGAGATGAAGTGTAGACTCACGACTAATTGCTTAACTGTTTTGATGAACTTATACATGTCTTTATTATACTATATTTTTAGCAGTGGGTTGTGAACACACAGGTTGCAAGTCTCTTATGGCGGGACTTGCAACTGAGTGGATTCACAATACCTTTGCTGTGTAAACATTCTTTTGAGGCTTTTTCAACTGTTTTAAGACAAACTCTATGAACTCACCAACCTCGTGTTGACACTTTAGCATGTTTATCTCAGGTATGTAAGGTGATAACTGTTGCATGGAGCATAGAGTCGCTTGGCATGTTTTGAAGACTTATGCTTTTATCTTTACCATTCGATATGTTTTAAAACTCTTATGTATTGTATTATGGAACTCAAGTTTGTAACTCGGAATTTATTAATCGAATGGTAACTTTTCAAAACGTCTCATTTAGAGTTCGTTTTCTATACCTTGTACTTTGTATTATGAAGTAGCACCCCTATGACACAGTCTTCTGCTGCGATATTTTGGGGGTGTTACAATTCCTGAAATCATGATCTGTTTTTTTTTACAGATTCTGCAATTTCTCAAATTTTTTCCACCTTCTTTTGCAGATTAATTCTGACATCATTATTAGAAGGTTTATACCTATGACCACTAATTCCACCTTTGTTTTTCCCAATATCTGGAGGAAGAACTTCAAGAACATCAGGTTTAGGAACTCCAATCATAGATGATATACTTTGCTGTTTACTTGCTGAAGTCTGCGGCACATTTGATGATTCTAAACCAGATTCATAAAGACTCAATTGATCAAGAAATTGACTTAGTTTATCTTCATCGTATCCACATTGAGTGATTATAGCATTCACTTTTGAATAAATATTCGAAATAGAAGAACCAGAAGATCCACTTGATTTATAAGAAGAACCAATTGGAGGTAAAACAACAACTTCTTTTCTCCAACGCCTTAACAGATATTGCTTTGGAATCTTCTTAACACCATTTGCTCTAAGAGTATAAAAAGCATGACGACACAACAAACCACGTCTTTCAAAATGCAGGCAACTGCATTTAACAGAATGAGTTTCTTCATCATAGTCAACCTGAAAAAAAAAGTAAATAAAAAAATATAAAATATTTTTAACAGAACGAGTTTCTTGATCATATTTATTGAATTAAAAAAATTGAAATCTGATACCTTAAACTCTCCAAACCACTCTTTATCAGTGTCTTTAACATAACCCAAATTTCTCGTAGAACCAGTACAAGAATCAACAGAAGCAACGATCTCAATCTGAATAACATAGAATGCCTCAAGAGTGTAAAAATCTGCAGCTTGTACTTCAACTATTTGTCTGGTTTTCAATGATGGCTAACCAGTTCTTGTATTATTATCAAGAACATGTTGAATATTTCTTTGTTGATCTAATGCACTTTCATACCGAAAAAGGAAATGAACTAGAGTAGAACTCCAATTAGAATTATGACCAAAAAAAATACTTTTCACTTTCAGATCTTGACATAGTTTTCATTAAACCACTCATTGGAATATCTCTAAAATAAGCAGGAATCCAACTCTCTTTAATATTAAACATATCATTTAACCATTTATGCTCATCTAAATGATATTCAGCCAATAAAGAATTCCATTTTTCAACAAATTCATTAGGTTCGTCACTTTCCCTCCATACAATACGACATAGACGCTTTTTGAATCCTTTTTCTTCTTCACATATTTCAAAACCAATCTACAAAAAAAATAAAAGGAAAATAATTTATATGAAAAATAATTGTTTAATATTAAAAATAATTGTTACAATATATATGTATATATGTATAAAATATATATATATATATATATATATATATATATATATATATATATATATATATATATATATATATATATATATACCTTTGTAGGAAGTTTATTCATTATATGCCACATGCAAAGACGATGTTTAGCAGTTTTAAAAATATTAGGTATTGCAATTAACATTGAAGGATCTTGATCTGTTAAAACAAGATACGGCTCCTTAGTATAATATTTAACAAAAGCTTGTAGTAGCCACTCATATGAAACAACATCTTCTTTCGAAAGCAAACCAGCAGCGAATATTACACATTTTTTATGATTATCAACACCAGTAAAAGGAACAAACACCATATTGTACCTACAAAAAAATATACATATATAAATATATATATATATATATATAAAAACTTACATATTAGTTTTGAACGTAGCATCGAAAGACAGAACATCACCAAAAGCTTCATAATTCCTTTTACTTGTATCATCGGACCAAAACAAACAACTTAATTGACCCGCAGTATTAGTCTTAAACTCAAATGAAAAATTTTCATCTCTTTCCTTTAAAACACTAAACTTATCAATTATCATTTGGGCATCATATTTACCAATATAATTGTAAATATCACGACTCATATTCTTGAAATCAATCTTTGTTGCACCAACTTTCTCATATCCACCCAAAAGCTCAGCAATAAAATTGAACGACATACAAGGACCAATGTTCAAATTTGAAGCCTTAATAGCAAAATACTGATGCGCCAAACTCATAGACCTGTGAGACTTTTGCAAATGTCTATCTTTAGAATTAAAAAAACCATGATTATGCTCTTCAACAAAGTTTTTAACTTTATACTGTTCACCAGATTTAACAATATAAAGTCTAGCTTTGCAATTTGTCCTAAAATCAAATCTTTTTCTCTTAACTGACTTAGGGTTACAATCTTGTTTTAAACTATCAAATTCTTCAACTTTAACTTTTTTAATCCCTTCTTTACTGCAAAGAAATTCCTTATAAAGAATAACACCTCCTGCTTTACTTTCATGCCCTCTACGAACAATAAAACCAGCTTCATCAGCATAATTTTTATACACCCTGTAAGCATCTTCAACAATATTAAACAAACTACCTTCTGCTGGTACAACTGCTTTAACAACAACAGGTTTAATTAACTTTGTAGTTAAGCTAAGCTAAAAAATCTGGCGAATTTACTTCCTCATTGTCTTCTAAATTATCATCAGGTGATAAATTTACAGCTTCAATAACATCATTACTTGCAGAATTCTGCATCATAGAATAACCTAAAAAAAAATAAAGTCAAAAAGTGACTTGATAATAAAATAATATTACACAATTAAGTAAAAAAAATATAACAGTTCATATAACTTATAACTATAATAATATCAAAATTGATCTAACAATTCCATATCACAGTACATCCAGTTAATACCTACAGTACTATATAATGATATAAATGCCACAAATCAATTGCACAATTGACTCGTAATAACTATTAAATATGACAATACCATTTATATATTAATATCATAATACCTATCAGAATACAAAACATATATCTCAATATCATAAATACCAACCATAAAAGAGATATTAATATTAATATATATTTGTTATGTCAAACAAATAACGGCCACGTGTCAAGAATACAAAAACTCATAATAAACAATAAATATCACAATAGCATTTAAAAATTAATATCGTAATACCTACCATAAAAGAAATACTAATATAAGAATAAAATTCGAAAATGCAGAATAACAAAACGACATTAATATATAAATTTGTTATGTCAAACAAATAACGGCCACGTGTCAAAAACACAATTCTCTACAAAAAAAAAAAAAAAACAATTAATATCACATTACCATACATATATTTTAATATCGTAATACATATCATATAACAAAAACAATATCACAATAGATTAATATCTGTTAGCATTAGAAGTGTTGATCATTTATGAAATCAAAGTGAGATCTCAATGATCGTCCCTTAGGGGGAGATTGTTAGGATTAAAAGTGACGATCATTATTGAGTCAAATAGTTAGTTAAATATATTCATGTAATAGTTAGTAAAATGCTAGTTTATTAAGTTTATGTGTATTATTCATGCTTGTATAAAGTCTAATGGCTAGTTATGTAATATGGTCAAAGATATGTGAAGCCCTAGACTACAAGTATAAATACACATGTAAGGCCTCATTTTGAGGTTGGTTCTCTTAGTAATATCAAGGTTATTATTTCACACACTAGGAGTTCCCTTCCACTCTCTCTCTCTACTTACTTTCTCTCTCTAGATCTAGCCTAGATTCACAAGTGATAAGGTTGTTCTTCGGTCCTAACAAGTGGTATCAAGAGCCCAGGGATAATTTTAGGTTGTTTTAGATCATTTTTTGGTGAAAAATCTGTTGTTTTTAAGAATCAGTTACTGTTCATCGCCAACCTTGCGAGTTAGAAATAATTTTTATCGAGTTTGACATATTTTTTTCGAGTTAGAAAAAATTGTTTTCGAGTTAGGAAAATTTTCGAGTAAAGAAAATTTTTTTTGTCGAGTTTGAGGAAATTTTTTTGCGAGTTTGAAAAATTCTCTTTCGAGTTAGAAATTTTTTTTCGAGTTTACAATATTGGCAAGTTAGCCTTGGTTCCTTATCGTACATCGAGTAAGGATTTCTCTTGTGTGTACCTAAACGAACCTCTGCCCAAATTTCATCAGATTACTGAGTTAGAACACCTTATCAAGTTAAGAAACATCTTACCAAGTTAAGTTGTTTGTTTGAGTTATCAAGTTAAATACTCAAGTTCTTACCGAGTTACGATTTAAGCAAGCTTTACCGAGTTAGCAGACTAACTTATCGAGTTAGAGATTCAAGTTGTTTACCGAGTTAGAAGTTTTACCAAGTTTGCAGCTTTACCGAGTTAGAACATATAATCATACCGAGTTAGAGGTTTATTTCAAGCTTTACCGAGTTAAGCTCCCAATACGCGAGATTAAACATTCAATTTGAGTATAAGGTTGAAAATTTTGAGTAAAATTTATTTTTCACACGAGACTAAACATTCAATTTTTACGCGAGATTTAAATTTTGGTATAAGGTTGAAAATTTTGGCCCGTAATTCAAATTTTTTGGCCAAAATTCAAAAATTTTCGGTAAAAATTGGCGAAAAAATTTTCAAATCTCAGATTTTTCTTGTAACCTTAGAATTGTATTTCTTTGTGTTTTTCAAATTTTGAAAAAGAAAATTTTCGTATTCATTTTTTGGAGGGAAAATTTGAAATCACAAAAATTCAACCGAGAACGTTTTTCAAAATTCGCCAAAAACATCTAATCTTCAACAACAACCTTTGTTATCTTAAAAGATCCTAAGATTAACTTTATCACATATCGTTAAACAATGGAAATGCAAGAGCAGAAGGAAAGAGAGACGCAAGTAAGGATAAAGCTCGCAATGCACTCCAAAGAAAATTGTTTAATACATTTTGAATCCGTTAAGCTTCAATGTGTGGCTCTCTCAGAAGCAAGTCAACCATTATGGGATTCATAATTTCTTAGAACTTTTGAGACATTCTTCGGATCTGAAATGGACTTTGTTACATTCAAAAGGAATCTTCAAAACAACATAGTTCAATTCAAAATGCAAATTGAACAGGGAAGTGATTGCATGGTAGGATTTAGAGAGCTCAAGACACAGTTAAAAGGGTTCATGACCATGGATTTTAGAGTGTTTAAGAATTCTTGGGATTATGCATCAGCAAGCAGTATATGGAAAAAGCACTTCACTAGCATAGAAGTTGAAGTCTTTAGAGATCAATTGCTTAATCATATGAACATACTGGAAATGGTGCTTAATGCAAGATCACTTCATCTGAGGGAGATGCAGAAAAAGAAGAGGGATTCAAATGAAAAAGAAAGAAGCACTTCAGGGAATGAGACTGAGAAGCTGAAACGGGAAAAAGAGCAGAAGGAAAAAGAGATGCAGTTAGAGGAAACTGAGATGATTGAAAAAGAGACAGAGAAAGATGTTCAAAATGAAGAGGAAATAGTCAATAAGGGTGATGCATCTGATGTCAGTTTGGTTTTCACAGGCAGTTATTCATCTTCAGAACAGCAGGTTGAAAGCAGCAGTCCTAGCTATGATTCAGATACTGAAGGTACACAAAAGGAATGAAGCTGTTTGGGACACCGAAGATGATCATATTAGACCTTCATCAGACACAGAGATATTGGATATGGTACAACATTCACATGCTCATGATAATGTTGATATATTTGAGAATATGTTTGGTCATGATCAGACACATCCTGCGCATCCTGAGTCTATTAGTGACACTTATGTGGTGAAACAAAATGATAGTAATATCACTTTTGATACTCCAGATATGGATCCTAATAGAGGTGAGCCTGCCCAGGATGGATCTTCTTATGAACAAGATCGTACCTTTTTTGCTTCATTAATCAATAATTTCAAACATGAACTTGAAAAGTGCAAAGAGGACAATCGTAAAGCTAAGCAAATGAATGTCTTATTGACAAAAGAGCTTGAGAGATTTAAAGAAATGGAAAAAGGTTTTCAAAATGTAACAAAAAGAAAAGCTGAACTTGAATTTGAAAACTCAAACCTTAAATCTCAAGCACAAAAGTTTGAAATGTATGGAGAGTCTGTGAAACCACTTTTAAAAAGAAATGAAGAACTTGAAGTTGGTTATAGAGAAGCTGTTCTTCGTGAAAAACGTTCCATTCAAAATTTGGATACTCAAATGGTTGTTCACAACAGAAAGGTTCAAGCGCTTTTAAAAGAGAACAATGATTTAAAAAGTGAAAATTCAAAGCTTCAGAAAACCACATCAAATTTTGAGATTGTAAACACAAAACTTGAGAATGAAAACCAAGAGTTTTTTAAACGAACAAACGATCTTGAAAACAAACTTCGAAAATTGGGACAGACTTCTCAGACTATCAACATGCTGCCTACTAAAGATGAGGAGGTTGAGAAACAAACATCTGGGATTGATTTTGTGAATAATGCAAATGTGGAAAATGGAAAATCGTGTGTTTTAAACAAAGTGAAAAAGCTGACACCTATTTTGTACAACGCTGAAGATATGGGAAAAGAATTGTCAGATGATCTTTTGTTTGAGTCTCAAGATATTTTAAAATCTGAAGAGGAAAAACGTTTGAAAGTAAAACAAACAAAAAACCCACTCTCGTATCACGGCTTTGTGTATGGTGGTCTACAATTGACTGCTATACCAAAAGAACCTTTCAAAAGAAAAGACACAAATGTGAAAAGATTTTTCAAAGAAGCTCAACTTGCTACTTATGATACTACGTTATGGCAAAATAAAGCAAGGAAACAATTTTGTAGTCTTAAACATCACATTGAGCATACGTTAAAGGTCATTTGGTTTAAGCAAGTAAACATCGATAACAGCGTTTTCTCTAATCCTCTTTCATCAGATGTACGCCTTAAGATTGAAGTCCAAAACATTTTGAAAGATGAGATTGAACCTCATGTGAAAAATCTCAACTTAAATGAGAGAAAATTTAAAGTACGTTCATTCTCTTGAAATCATGTGAAAGATGAGTACTTTGATCGTCCCTTAGGGGGAGATTGTTAGGATTAAAAGTGACGATCATTATTGAGTCAAATAGTTAGTTAAATATATTCATGTAATAGTTAGTAAATGCTAGTTTATTAAATTTTATGTGTATTATTCATGCTTGTATAAAGTCTAAGGGGGCTAGTTATGTAATATGGTCAAAGATATGTGAAGCCCTAGACTACAAGTATAAATACACTTGTAAGGCCTCATTTTGAGGTTGGTTCTCTTAGTAATATCAAGGTTATTATTTCACACACTAGGAGTTCCTTTCCACTCTCTCTCTCTACTTACTTTCTCTCTCTAGATCTAGCCTAGATTCACAAGTGATAAGGTTGTTCTTCGGTCCTAACAATATCACAATATCATACATATATTTTAATATCGTAATACATATCATATAAGAAAAACAATATCACAATACCATACTTATATTTTAATATCGTAATACATATCATATAACAAAAACAATATCACAATAGATTAATATCACAATACCATACTTATATTTTAATATCGTAATACATATCATATATTAATATCAAAATACCATTCTTATATCTTAATATCACAATATCTACCATATAACGAAATTAATTTGAAAATGCAAAATAACAATCTGAAAATGCATAATAACAAAAACGATGAATCTGATTTTAATAATATCAAGAAGATAGCTTATAAAAAATACCTTCAACACGGTTTTTTGATAAAAAATGATCCGATAGATCAGGACCAATACCAGAATACTGATCATGTAAATCCATTCGATAATAAAAATTAAATAAATATAGTTGCAAAAAATAAGGAAAGAAAATATTCAAATAATAATAAAAAAGATAAGGAGATATTAACGGGCGAAGATTTGACCCGTATTTTCTAAATAGAATAATTACGAAAATGCCACTCCGTGTTATATAATTATATCTAATCACAGCCGCTGATGGGAAAAGATCAACGGCCCATACGCATCCGTACGTCCGCACTAAAAAGAACCATCCGCACGCGATCCTTTGCCTATATATATATATATATATATATATATATATATATATATATATATATATATATATAGATAATGCCACATCATCAGCAATATGTCCATGTCATCACCTGAAAGACCATGTCATCACCATTATGTCCACGTAGGCATTTTTTTTTAATTCGGATTTAATTTTTTTATGGCAAAAAATCACTAGAAGAATTCGAATTCGTTTCTTATGTGGTATTTTAACCACTAAGCCACCACATGTTTGTGATGAAATTTTGTAAACAAATTTTTATAAGAGGTAAGAAACGATTATTCCTTTAATTTAATTGGAGATAATCAAATCAAAATTAGTAATTATTGAGATTTTAGAATGTGATAAGTATAGAAAATATTCATTCTTATCTTAGACCTAATCGGATCAACTATGAAAGTTGTTTTAACCTAATTATACAATATATATATATATACGCTATAAATCCACAGCTGCCAAAGACACTCTGCAACGCTTTTCTAGGTTAAACGTCAAGAAGACGGCTGAAACTGAAAAAAGAAGAAAAAACAGAATTATATAGTTGATTCAGTAGGTTATTTTTTATTTGTTAGATTGTTAATGTATGTCTACGAACATGCATTGTTTTAAACATTCATGTGTAACTTTTGTTTAATATTGTCACGATTTAGATATATTATTGTATGTTGGTTGGTTATTAGAATTCATACGAATCATCCATTAGTTATGTTATATTTTTTTAATGTGTATGATTTGTATATGTTTATGTATAATTATTAATTAGATTCATATGTATGATGTTTAATTAAGGCTGCATGTTTTTATCAGTTTGCAGCAAAGATTGAGCAGGAAACCCACAACATTGTCAAGGATTCATTAGGTAGTTTATTTATTTAAAATTAATAATACATTCATTATAACATTCCTTACATGTTTTATACATCTTATTAAAATTACAGGATTGATACTGCAATGCTTTCTAGGTTAAACGTCAAGAAGATGGCTTAAAGTGGTGCAAAAAAGAAGAAAATCCAAAATTCTATAGTTTATTCAGTAGGTAATTTTTTTATTTGTTAGATTGTTTATGTATGTCTATGAATATGCATTGTTTTAAACATCCATATATAACTTTTGTTTACTATTGTCATGATTTAGATATATTGTTGTATGTTGGTTAATAGAATTCGTATGAATCATCCATTAGTTAGGTCATATTTTTTAATGTGTATGATTTGTATATGTTTATGTATGATTATTAGTTATATTCATGTTATCAATCAATTTATGTATGATGTTTAATTAAGGCTGCATGTTTTTATCAATTTACATCAAAAATTGAGCAGGGAACCCACAACATTGTGAAGGATTCATTAGGTAGTCTATTTATTTAAAATTAGTAATACATTCATTATAACATTCCTTACATGTATGTTGAATAAAGGCATAGAAGGTATTTTAACAGTCAATACAATGTATTAATTATTCTGTATTATGAAAAACAACGTATGAGTAAATACTTTTTAATTTGAATGATCTCTTTTTTAAAACTAATAATACTATGTGTTTACATAATCTTGTTGTGTTTACATAATGTTAATTACATTACAATGTCTAAACCACCTGTGAAGAGGAATTTTGGACAGGATTCAGCATATGTTGATGCACACACAATTAATAATGGTAACGTGTTTATAAATTATTATTTTATATTCTAAATTGTGATGGGCCTATATAAATTAAATTATAGGATCTCGTCAAGCATT
The DNA here is from genome assembly GCA_030686995.1 of Artemisia argyi. Lineage (NCBI taxonomy): Eukaryota > Viridiplantae > Streptophyta > Magnoliopsida > Asterales > Asteraceae > Artemisia > Artemisia argyi. Next base: position 38,607,129 of record CM060689.1, read on the forward strand.
ATGTAGAGTAGTTGTGAATCAATCACCATGTTTTGATACACATTCCAATCATGAAGATTATGAGAATGATTCTTCCAACTTTGAGTCTTTGGCAGGTATTCTGTTTAATTGTATTATATAAATTGCATGGTGATAATATGTTTGCGTATTTGTAGGAGGTAATTCACATCAAAAGAAAAACAATGGAATCAATTTGTCCACTTCAAGAAGTTCTGCATCAGGTTTTTTGACAATATTTAATTTATTGTACGTTATTTTGGATTGTCATCAAAATTATATGTATATATTAGAGGTGGCAATTTGTGCCCAAAATCAAAAAAATGGGCTAAATGGGCAAATTTTTAAAAGATTTGGGTACATTTGGTCCCCCTCTTTTTTTTGAAATGGGCATATATTGCCCATTTAGAAATTAAATGGGCAAAATGGGCACATGTTTTTCACTCGCATTAAATTGTTTTTAATGAAAAGCTTATTGACATAATATATTTAGTTACTTAAATATAAATGAGGTGTTACGTTTGAGGAATTTTTTTTGTTGTTTTAGGTCTTTTTTAAGACGATTCGTATAATATGCGCCCGTTTGGCCCGTGCCCGTTTAGCCCGTGCCCGTTTAGCCCATAGTCCGTTTAGCCCGTGCCCGCCCGGTCCGCCCGTTTTGCCACCTCTAATATATATATATATATATATATATATATATATATATATATATATATATATATACACACACAAATAAGGGTTATAATAAAAAGTCTCTTAAAATAAAAAGTTTAGGAAGGCGAATTTTGGTGCATCACAGTTATAAACTTTAGTGCATCACAGTTACTGCATCACATTTTAAGTCACTGCATCATAGTTATAAATTTAGTGCATCAGAGACTTTTTATTCTTTTTATTTTAACCTAACCATATATATATATATATATATATATATATATGTATATATATATATATATATATATATATATGTATATATATATATATATATGTATATATATATATATATGTATATATATATATATATGTATATATATATATGTATATGTATATCTATATATATATGTATATATGTATATATATATGTATATATATATATATGTATATATATATATATATATATATATATATATATATATATATATATATATATATATATATATATATATATATATATATATATATATATATATATATATATATATATATATATATATATATTGGTGTGCTTAGTTATGAGAGAGCGAACAATGTCTCTCATAAAATATAATCAGTCCACTGAATGTAAACATGACTATAAGAGTCAGATGCATCTCCGTATGGCGTTCACACAATTTTAATGAAGAACACGATCCTTACAGTCTAGATTCTATTTTCCATAATGAAGAGGTAATTTTAATTAAGTTAATAAGATGTATTCATACGTATTTATTAAATATCCATAATTTTTAAATTGTATTAACAGTTTAATCGTATTCAGATTTACATAAAAAAAAATATCATGTGTTTAAATTTGAACCCCTTTTACAAGAGGGTCAATGTTACATAATCTATAATTTTGGACTAACAGAGAATGCTGGGGCGTTACCTTTGTTACAAACCACTGGAAAATTTCTTTTTATAAAGGAACCAATGTTACCCGGATCGATCAAATTGGTGACAACTTAGTTGGTTTCATTAACAATACATCCACTAGTATGCTGGACACAGACAACGATTACCACGAACATGATTGTGTTGGTATGTATTTTTATAAAAGCTCCAAACAACAACTGACATTATTGATATTTTTATTTACATTCTTTTAATAACAACATTTTTATAGACATTGTTGGTAGAATCATAGCTATCGGTAAAATAGTGAATGTAGGTAGTGCTGGTGGTCGTAAAATACGTAGGACAATTGTCCTCGAAGACGCCAAGTAAGTAGGTTTTATACATTTATATTTAATTAATATAATGTATATGGAACACGATTGTAAACATGTATCTATTCTATGATGTGCTATGCAGGTCTTTAAGACTTAATTGTACATTTTGGGACAATTGGGCCTTAATGTGGAATAACTACGACAACAATTGTGATGAGATTTGTCATATGGACGTACTTTTGATGTTAGGAAAAGTTAAATATTTACACAGTAAGTATTGTAAATTTGTCAAATTATTGAAAGGAAATACATTCACATTAATTTCATTTGGCAAAATGTAACAGGTCTCAAAAAAGAAGACTACAGTTCCATTTAAAGATACAACAAATGATGGTCTAGCTGCATGCGTTAATGAACACATCCGATGATGAGTCACCAGCAAATGGCCATAATGAATTTATGAAGCACATAGATAACTGATGTTAATTTTATTTTTTAAGATATAATTGAACAATTTAATTAGGTTTATCGATACTCATATGAAGTATTTTTAATGTGTTTGTTATTTGCATAACATGAATCTCGCAAATATTACCATCGCAACTCTTCTGATATTAAAAACTACATCTATCACACCAGATGCTATCTCAACCAACGGTCGCAGTCGTTGCTATTGCAAATGCAGTTACGAGCTGCTATTGAAACACTTTACGGGTAAAATTTTGTGAGACTTGATTTCCGACCATAAAAAATGCACCGACTTTTTTGGATCTGAAACAACTCAAAACACTAAGAATTGAATAAGAAACTTAAATATGACTATCATAATTTGATAAAACCATAACAAATCTTTGTATAAATCTGTAAATAAAATAACATAATAAACATTTGGACTTAAACAACATATTTGGATACCAAAAATCATAATTGATTTTTTATCTTTTGTGATTTACTTTAAAACTTTTGATCAACATTGGTAGATATATACAAAATACATTCTAAAATTATAATCTAAAAACATATCTTCTATAAATTAAACGTATATTTCTAAAAATACGGTTTACATTCTAACTATTATAAACTTTAGTTTTTACATTAATTAAAATTATTGACGTTTTTCAAGTTTTTAAAATATATAGTCCGGCCATGAAAAGTACAAAAATTTAATGACCAATAAACTTGAATACGACCATCAAAATTTGATAAAACCATAACAAATCTTTGTATAAACCTATAAATAAATAAACATAATAAACTTTTGGATCTAAACAACAAATTTGGATACCAAAATTCATGATTAAATTTTTATCTCTTGTGATTTACTTTAAAACTTTTGATGAACATTGGTAGATATATACAAAATACATTCTAAAATTATATTATAAAAACTTATTTTTTATAAATTAAACATATATTTTTAAAAAAACGGTATACATTCTCACTATTATAAACTATAGTTTTTATATTAAACATATATATAGTTGTATTTGTCAATAATTTATATATTCAAATTGCGTTTTATAGACTATATATACTCGCCGAACATAACTGTTTACTACATTCTTAACCCTAAATCATATATCTATATATTCACATATATAAACTACTATGAAATCACTAAAGTCCTCTGTCAATCTATTAACACCAAGACTATCTCCATCCACTATTAGATTAAAAGTGGACAAGGACATAGTGTTGGAGAAATTTGTCAAGGATGATGAAGTTGTTTTGCCGATGTTGGAAGTCAACTCTACGAATTACGAATTGAAACTAAATGATACAAAAAAAATGTATTACTGATGTTGTTGATGTTGGGTTAATGAATGTTGAAGATTTGAAAACAAAGAAAAAAAAAAAAAAAAAAAAAAAAAAACGGATGTTGACATACTCGATGTTATGAAAGAAAAAGAGTGGTGGGATAAATGGGAATGGGAACATTGTGAAGTTTTAGAAGATGAATATGAAGATGATCATTGTTACTGCTCAGCATGTCAACGAACGTGTAACTAAATTTTGGAAAAATATAAGTGTTACATTCTTTTAAAAACATATGTTTGAGATATTTTTGTTTTCATTTTTGATGCGTGGGAATCGCAACAGGCTTTACCTCTCAAGGGATCTTGAGAAGCTTACAACCCCCACCAGGCAGTGTACCTGATCGTTGTAGTATAGTATAGTGACAAGTACTGGGGGATTGATCGTTCAGCTTAGGAATAGTGTCGCTAGGATTAGAAAGCCTAAATACTAGTTCTAAAGGTGAGGGATGATTATTTTTGTGTTTTTATATTTTTTGGAAAGCAAAGTAAAATCTCGGGTTTGAAGGATTTGGGCGGAATTAGTTGCTAATCAACTAACCCAATACTAAGATGCAATCAAAATAAAATACTAGAAATGAAAATGAACTAATTTATACTAAGGTTGTGAGCAGTAATTGGAGAAAATGTGTTTACTTAGATTTCACTACTCCCTAGATATCTTTTACACGTTAATTACTTGTTATAATTGCATGGATGACGGATCGTATTCCTTAATACCATTCATTGGGTGGCACACATAACTCCCCAATTCTATGAGCTCTTATCTCCTCCTACACCATGCCCAACACAACTATAGGGATTGTAAACAGTGGCTCATGCATTAAATACAACCAATAAAGACCTAGTGCGCGTTGGTTCATGTTTCTTAAGACGTTCAAGCATGTTACCAATTGGAGATCTGCCAGTTTTCTTAAGCCTAACATATAAATCATTCATCCAAGACAAGAATAAACAAGTAATCAACACATAATTAACATCTAGGTTTCATTAGATCTAAGCAAACACAAGATAGATCTAGCCTAGCATGATGGAATTAAGACAAGTACAAGATATAGACAACCAATACATAGACATATTGATTGAATTAGAAGAACACTTATCTTGATTAAACATGCAAGGTATCAAGGGGTTGGAACCCTTGAAAAACCTGTAAAGTTACACCAAAATCGTACTTAGGGTTTCTCCGAAAACTTCTCTCTTTAAATGTGAAAAATTAGAAAACTATATATAGGAAAAGGGGTCTGACGGCGTCAAGACCAATTAGGTGACGCCGTCACCTCGCCGCCAAAACAATCCTCGGACTGCCTAGATCTACATTTGACACCGTCAAGTACAATTCATTTCCAGGCCGTCATGACTTTTACTCTTGACGCCCTACCTTCATGACGCCGTCAAAACTCTTCTGGATCGTCATGGAATTTTACTCTTGACGCCGTCAGGGAACTACTCTTGACGCCGTCACCAACTGTTCCCAGCATGGAAAATTAAGACTTTGGCGTTTTCTTCACTTTTATGCTCCAAAAACGTCCGAATTGCTTCCTTTTCCAGATTTCACTCCCAAATTACCTAAAATCACAAAAGGAACGATTTAGGGCAATATTTGATCAAATAAATTCGGATTCGGGCTTAAATGACCCCCTAAAAACGGATCATTTTTCGCCTCATCATATACCCTTACACTTAAGATTTGCTTGTCCTCAAGCAAATGCGCTTTTATTCTACTCAAAAGACAAGTTAGGGGTCATTTAACACTAATATAAAAGTAATTAAAACAAATAATCGTTCCACTAAAGACCAATAGACAAGCACGGAGGTCATACACAAGCACCTCACAAATAGTGTTTAGATACTCACATCTCTCGGGTGTAATAAAGTATAAATTACAATATGGAAACGGAAGATATCTCTCACTACCTGTCATAGCAAAATAGATTACCATTGGCTTGGGAAAGGATCAAACCTCCACCACATGGCGTAAGCACCTAGGATAAACTATCAAAGAGGTCTTTTAAAGGGTTGTAACGTTAGGTGTAGGGATATGAAATACACGATTTTGTTGGATAAAGGAAGTTTTACTGGTGGCGAGTTAACAATCTTGGTTAATTACATGTACAATATGGCGTTGCTAAGCCAAGACTAGACTCGACTTAAGCTAATAAATGAAAAATAACTAAAACATAAAATGAACATAGAATAAAAAGGGATGGTAGTCCGTATGTTTTTTTTTTTCTCTTTTTCTTTTTCTATTTTTTTTTCTTGTTTTTTTTTCTATTTTTTTTTTTTTATACACTCTTACCCTACCATCCAAAATAATACATCATAGGGGATTGAGCATTCCCCTTACACTTGAATCTTTACATACTTTACAATTAACTAATCTAATGACTCGAATTACAAAAATCAAAACACTTGGAGCACTTTTAAAGATTAACATACATATGGGGGTAATATATGTTGTTCTTCCCCATTACTCCATAAATAAGTACTTACCCATGAGTCCCAATCGTCCCAAAACAATATGTACAAGGATATGAGTCGACTTAGCAACCATGTAATCAATTAGATAGTTAACTAAGGGTTTAACAAATAACAATAATGCACTAAAGATGAGCGCATACACAGAAGGCTAAGGCGATTTAGTTGTACATTTAAGTGGGGTGTAACAAATTCTTCCTTTAAGTAAAATGCTTAAAGTTAGAAATGAAAAGATAGGCTCGGAAGGGTGTACTAGGGGTATCATGTACTAAAAATGAGTACAACGCTAAGGGTGTGGGAAAAATTAGTTGACTTAACTAGCCAAGTAATATGACTTAAATGGTCAAGTAATTATGATACGGGTTTAACACAAGGGTAATCCTAATGCCTCTTATCATGTAGTAAATCCTACCACACGAATGTAGTCTCACTAGCGGTCTCGGGATGCATCACTAATGCAAGTTCTAGAATCTAAATGCTACCGGTACACTCATAAGCACTAATAGTAAATGCTTTTCCTATCAAATCTAAAGGAGAACCTCACATTTTTGGGTGGAAAATTTTTCTGAATATACGGTTATGTGCTAGTCATACAATCTCCTATCCATGAGACGCTTGCTATGGCTAAAGTTTCACTCCTAAATGTTGTAAAAAATTTTAAATTTGGCGCTAAAATTGCACTAACAAGTATTTCTCATAGTTTTATTACACATCTACCATCAAACAAAACAAACTCAAGCGAAAGTGCATATGTAAGGTATCATTTTTTTACCCTCCCCTTACACTTAAGATGAACATTGTCCCCAATGTTCAAGTAAAGAATGTAAAAGTAAAAAAGTAAAGAGAATGAAATCAAATACTCCCCTGATTCGCTCGGTATGGATAATAAGTTGGCCAGGTTAAATCTTCCTCCAAGAAAATGAACAATCAGAGCTTCACTTCCAGAATATAAATCATCTTCTTGTCATACATAACCTGTAAAACCTGACAAAATAGACAAGACAACCTCGCGTAAAATTGGCGGCAACCTATATAAGTTACTAAATCCTAGAAAACAAGATAAGATATAATGCTTGTGGAATGAAGTTTGCAGATTTCCTGGAGATTATAAAACTTAATAATTCACAAAAACCATAAGACTCCGTTAGAAAAACAAAACCGGTAAAATCTCCAGATTTTTACTCCTGACGCCGTCAAGAGTAAACTCCTGACGCCGTCAGAATTGACCTGCAGAAATTCTTATGTTAAGTTTCCGGAAAATTTATGGAAAAACTTGGTCCTACTTCCTGGAAAATCCTGCAAAACTTCATTATGACTCAATACAAGCATTTGACTCTAACAAATACGAATATACATGTTCATTTAATATTGTGGAGAATCATGATCGGTTTGTTTCTTAAAAACATATTTGGGGTTTCCCCTTACACTTATCTTTTGCAAAAATACCTTTAGGTGGAGTTAAGACTAGGCCAAACAACAAAGTAAAGTATTTCCACATTTAGTTTAGAAACATGATCTACCAACAATAAAAATAAAGCATGCATACGGAAGCAAATAACAAACAAACAAATAAAATCACACAAAACATGGGTTGCCTCCCAAGAAGCGCTTTTCTTTATTTACGAGTCTTGTAGCTAGACTCAAGGTCATGGGTTACTACGTGATACGGGTGAGTTCCTCGTTGAGGACATCTTTGGGATCAAACTTAGGTTTCAACTTCCTATCGGTTTCCTTAGTATGGTATGACCTTTCAAACTTTTCTCCATCCGGATCATACAAAGTCATTCTAATATGCCATGACCCGTCACCTTCTTTAGGCGGCTTGTCCCACCTCCAATTACACTTGTCTCCCTCTCTTTTCCATTTATTCCTTTCTATGTTGATGGGCATTACGCTTAATAACTCAATCATCTTCCTAAAGACTAAGGGGTCCTCAAAGGGGTCTAGCTCTTCATCTCTAGCTATGAGTTGTTCTACCGAATGTGTCTTTTCAACAAAATCTTTTTCTAGATAGAATGGGCATTGAGGTCCTATAAAGTTCCTTTCTATCCAAGGTCCATATCTAGACGGTCTCCTATTCATCTCTACCCAATGTGGTGTCGGTTCATCATCACAATCATAACTATGCTTCTTTACATCGTACACCGACCAAGTATCGCCTTCACCTACCATTATCTTGGATTCCTTGCAATCTATCATGGCACTAGCGGTTGCTAAAAATCCTCTTCCTACCAATTATGGGCATGTAGTGTCACTAACCATGTCTAGGACGTGAAAATCCGCTAATATAGTTAACTTTCCTACGTGAACAACTACATCCTTAATCATTCCAACCGGGTGGGCAATACGCCCATCCGCTAGCCCTATCAATACCTCCGTTTCCTCTAACTTTCCTAGCTTAAGAGCGGTGAATAAGGATAAGGGAATCAAGTTGAGGCTTGACCCTAAATCGGCTAGTGTGTCGAAAGCTTTGGATCTTCCTATCTTACAAGGCAAAACAAATATACCCGGATCATTAAACTTTTTAGGCAACTTGTTTTGAACGAAGGCGGTCCCATTTTTACCTAGCTTACACTTCTCATATTTTTCTAGGAGGGCACTATAGTAAGGAGCACGCGCTAAGACATCAATGACGGGGCGTTCAAGGTGAAGTTCTTTGAATTCATCGTCAAGGTCTTGCGTAAGAGGTGTTTCAACTATGCTTTTGACCGGCTCTATAGTGGGTGTTTTATTAGATTGGTCCTTTTGGAGAACTTGGTTTTATTTGAAACACGTGCTCGTTGATTTAACCGAGTAGTATTGTGGACACGAAGTAGGTGACGAAACTGAGGATATGGAATTAACGGTTAGTTTCGGATTCTTGACCGTGTCGCTTGGGAGTGCTCCCATTTCTCGGTCATTGAGAACTTTCAACAATGCATCAATTCTAGTGGTCATCTCGCTTTGCTTTTGTTTGAAATCGGCTTCAAACTTAGATATGCGAGCTTCTTGAGATGCCATGAACTTTGACATCAATCCTTCAAGATTGTTGGTACTACCATAGTTGTTAGAAGGATTGTTGTTGAAAGTACGGTTGGATGGTGGACCGTTTGGTTGGTAACGATTAGGTGGATTGGAAGAATTGGGTTGATTTTGTTTCCACCTAAGGTTTGGGTGATTTTTCCATGAGGGGTTGTATGAATCACCGTAAGTGTTTGGCTCGGGCTTGAAAGTGTACCACTTATCTCCCGCTTTGTCGGTACGCGTGGATACGTAGTCCGCAAAAGCTGTTCCGGGGAGTTCCACACAATCACGAGTGTCATGGGGACCACTACATAATTCGCATGAAGAAGTGATTTTGTTCACTTGGCTTGAAGGCTTAGGAGCTTCGTAAGATTTCATGAGAAACTTGACTTGGTCCTCAAGTTCCATGATCCTACGGTCGGGAGTGCTAGAATTGTTCGAAGGCAAAGATATTGCCTTGACCGTTTTGTTCAAATCACAGGAATCATTCCAACTTTCGTTGTCATAGAGAGCAAGATCTTCTATGAGTTCCCATGATTGTTCCGCACTAAGATCACGTAGCTTACCACCGGCCGATTGGTCAATGGCTCGCCTCGTGGAGATGTCGATATGGTCATAAAAGATTTGGACTTGGAGCCAAAGATCTATGCCATGATGAGGGACTTTTTGGAGTAAGTCCTTGAAACGAGTCCATGCTTCATAAAGAGATTCATTTTGACGTTGTTGGAACATCAAGATGTCATTTCTAAGCTTAGTAGTTCTCCCCGGTGGGAAAAATTGAGCAAGGAAACGAGTGGTGAGATCATCCCATGTGGTGATGGATCCCGCGAGTAAACGCTCAAGCCATTGACTAGCTTGATCCCGTAGAGAGAATTGGAATAGGCGTAAACGGGTAGTCTCCCTAGTTTCAACACCTAGGTCTATGGAATCTACGATTTTGAGAAAGTCCTTAAGATGTTGGTTTGGATCTTCGGAACGAAGTCCATGGAATGCACATCTGCTTTGCACCAACCGGATGGTGTCGGATCGCAAGGGGGTCACATTGGCTCCGGTGAGCTCAATGGTGTTTTGGTAGCCTTGGTGGCTAGGTCGGGAATACTCTCCTAAGGTTCGGGGCCTAAGGGGTTCTAATGGTGGGTTTTGTTGTGGTGGGATGACGGGTTCAAAGATGTTACCACCTTCCATGATGTCGGATGGTAAAGAGTTATGAACAAAAGCACAAAGAAATGAGATAGACTAAAGAAACCTAAAAAATAAAAATAAAATCTTACTAGAAAGGAATCTAGCAAGTAGACCTAATAAAAAGAAATTCTAACCTAGACAATAACTATTCCCCGGGCTGCGGCGCCAAAAACTTGATGCGTGGGAATCGCAACAGGCTTTACCTCTCAAGGGATCTTGAGAAGCTTACAACCCCCACCAGGCAGTGTACCTGATCGTTGTAGTATAGTATAGTGACAAGTACCGGGGGATTGATCGTTCAGCTTAGGAATAGTGTCGCTAGGATTAGAAAGCCTAAATACTAGTTCTAAAGGTGAGGGATGATTATTTTTGTGTTTTTATATTTTTTGGAAAGCAAAGTAAAATCTCGGGTTTGAAGGATTTGGGCGGAATTAGTTGCTAATCAACTAACCCAATACTAAGATGCAATCAAAATAAAATACTAGAAATGAAAATGAACTAATTTATACTAAGGTTGTGAGCAGTAATTGGAGAAAATGTGTTTACTTAGATTTCACTACTCCCTAGATATCTTTTTCACGTTAATTACTTGTTATAATTGCATGGATGACGGATCGTATTCCTTAATACCATTCATGGGGTGGCACACATAACTCCCCAATAATATGAGCTCTTATCTCCTCCTACACCATGCCCAGCACAACTATAGGGATTGTAAACAGTGGCTCATGCATTAAATACAACCAATAAAGACCTAGTGCGCGTTGGTTCATGTTTCTTAAGACGTTCAAGCATGTTACCAATTGGAGATCCGCCAGTTTTCTTAAGCCTAACATATAAATCATTCATCCAAGACAAGAATAAACAAGTAATCAACACATAATTAACATTTAGGTTTCATTATATCTAAGCAAACACAAGATAGATCTAGCCTAGCATGATGGAATTAAGACAAGAACAAGATATAGACAACCAACACATAGACATATTGATTGAATTAGAAGAACACTTATCTTGATTAAACATGCAAGGTATCAAGGGGTTGGAACCCTTGAAAAACCTGTAAAGTTACACCAAAATCGTACTTAGGGTTTCTCCCAAAACTTCTCTCTTTAAATGTGAAAAATTAGAAAACTATATATAGGAAAAGGGGTCTGACGGCGTCAAGACCAATTAGGTGACGCCGTCACCTCGCCGCCAAAACAATCCTCGGACTGCCTAGATCTACATTTGACGCCGTCAAGTACAATTCATTTCCAGGTCGTCATGACATTTACTCTTGACGCCCTACCTTTATGATGCCGTCAAAACTCTTCTGGATCGTCATGGAATTTTACTCTTGACGCCGTCAGGGAACTACTCTTGACGCCGTCACCTACTATTCCCAGCATGGAAAATTAAGACTTTGGCGTTTTCTTCACTTTTATGCTCCAAAAACGTCCGAATTGCTTCCTTTTCCAGATTTCACTCCCAAAGTACCTAAAATCACAAAAGGAACGATTTAGGGCAATATTTGATCAAATAAATTCGGATTCGGGCTTAAATGACCCCCTAAAAACGGATCATTTTTCGCCTCATCAATTTTACATTAATATTAATCATAATCGTTATTTTTGTTTTTTATTTTTTATTAAGTTTATGGTTTTGATAATTATTGTAGTTGTAATCTTTTTTGTAAATAATAATCGTGTTACTAAATATAAGAGCCCAAAGTTTATAAACACACCCCAAAATTCATCTATACTCGAGGTTAACATGCCTCGTTTATGATCAATAAACAAACTCAACAAGTCCATCAAAGTTCCAAATCAAGTCCCCCACGATACGACTTATATCATGGGTACACATCACGAGCACACCCCTTGGTGTGTCGCTTTAATCCACCATCAAACCAACACGAACCTAGTGGTCGTATAACACAAATGTCAACACATACATAACCTTTGCAAGTGTATTACTCAAACCAAACGCATCTTATCCTACAGAAAACTAACATACAACAACAACGACTACACCAAGACTATCACTCAAATATAACCGGTTAACTTACTATGTCGTGACTCATATTGTGTCACGACTCACCCATACAGGGCAAAACCCACTCAACACAACAACGAAATAAATAAACAAGGTGCTAGGTCAATAAATTTAACACAAACATAATCATAAATACGCAAACAATAATCAAAATGGGTCAACTCAACTCAGTGAGTTGACTCGGTCAAGTTGTTAGGCCGGTTTCCCAGGTACTTGGATCCCACCCTAGATGAAATGGACCAAGGGCCTTTCATGATTGGCCAGTCAACGAATGTTGCGTTGCAGTCAAACCCGATAGTTAAACTAATAGTCAAAGTATGACTAATATAGTTTTGGGAAGTTATGATGTGTAACTTGAGGGACTAATGTTGTCAAGCATAAATATGTTATAAGTTGGTTGTGGCCAAAGTAATAGAAAAGAGACTTGAGGGGTCATTCTTGCCATTATCTCAAAGTTGTGCCTAGATAAGTTATATCCAGGGGATTCTAGACTTTTCTCACATTATTGAGAGGGGTGTTTGAGGTCCGGTTATGAAGGGGAAGAAAGGAGGGAATAAGAAAGGTTGATAATGATTTCATGAAGGGTTTTGATACCCTAATCCAAAGGTTAAGTCCTAGCAATTATCAATCACAAGTAAGTATTACTAATCATAAGTTAATGATGATTATGAAGCTACGGTTTATGATTGAAATGGGTAATCATCATATGATCATGGTATGATCATATGATGATATGGAAAGATGATTGAGCTAGTTATGGTTGGTTTTGTATAAACCCTTGTTTATGATTTTTGATTTTTATGTTTTAGGTTTTGATAGATGATAACGATTGATGATGATGATGATGATGATGATGTTGATTTTATGATTATAGCTTAGCTTTGGAAGCTAAGGTAAGTAACCGGTTATAATGTGATGTTAGGTTGATTTCATTACATTATGTGTTATATGCTTATCATGATATGGTTATTGAATGGTTTGGAAGTTATGTGTTATGTGCAAGTGATTATAAGGCTAGCTTGGTATAGCTAGCAATCAAAGTTTTAACTAAGTGGGTTTAGGTGTGTTGAGATAGTATGGTGATGCTTAAAGTGGCTAGAGGTATGTGTTAATGTTTATGTTTGTAATGGATTGATAGTTATGATGTTTAATATGTGATTGATACGTGATGTTATGTTATACCCATTTACTTACTAAGCCTTTGTGCTTACGGTTTAGTTGTCTAACCTTTTGTAGGTTTGTATGCTATTTTGGATGGCTTGGATATGGATTCAAGGTTTGGTTGCGATATTAGAAGATTGGTAAGAAAGTAGGAGCTAGGTAGTATACCGAGCTCAAGTGTCATGTTTGTACCCCCGTGAGTCATTAATGTTATGTAAAGTATGGTCAAGTGTCAAGTGTATAAATTGGTGGTCAATAGACAAGTTATAGTATGGTTCATGTATTTATGGTCAAGTTAAAAGGGCATTTAGGGTTCTGTTTGTTGATGCTCTAACGACATAACTGAATTCTTTGGGTTCTGTTTACAATTATTCATGGGAGTAAACCCTATTTAGGGTTTTGTTCATGCTGATGCTGGTTGTGGTATATGGTTCGTATTTGCTGGTTGGTTTTGGGTCGATTAATGGATTTGGGTTAGGTTAAGAGAGTGGAAGATTTTGATCGCGTTTGGCAGGTGGATTCCTTATGTTTGAAACCCTTGTTAGGGTTTGTTATATTCAAGCTGCTAATGCGATCTGTTTACATGGTGGGGTGTTAATACCCTATCTTATTAACACTAATTCGTATTACATGAAGACTTGGTTCTTGTTATGGATTGTTATTCCTTGGTCTGGTATGCGAATGAATTAGAATCTAGGGTTTGTACTGCCCTATGGTCGTGTACACATAATGCTAGGGTCTGGGGGCTTTTTTGTGATTTCTGTTTCATTCTATATGGCCGTTTAACCTGGTGTGCTTATGTACGGTATTAGTATTGGTGGTTAGCTGTTGATTATGGGATTTACAACTGCTATGTGCTGCCTCAATGGTCACATGAGCATGATGGGTTGCCGCGTTTTGATGTTCCATTGTGTGATCATGTGAGGGATGTTAGTGTATGGTGGTGCCTTGATCATATTAAAGACTTGTAAGCTAAATTCACGACTGATGATCCATGTTCTTATGGTGTTTCAAGTTATTATCTACTTGAAGGTTGGGTCATTTAGACCATTTTTATGTTTCAAATCTCATTTGCTACGGCTTGCACTCGTATTAGGTTATTAGATTATGTTTTATGCATAATACTAATAGAAGCTGCAAATGGGTTTGCTCGGATATGCTGGTGGTTGGGTCGCTTAGACCATGTTTATGCTTCTAATTTAATTGCTATGGAAGTCACTCTTATTAGGTTATTAGATTATGCCTTGCATAATACTAATAGAAGACGCAATTGGTTGAAGCTGGAAGTTTGCATGTTTATGATCTGGATCGCTAGGATGACTAAGAAGACTTCAATTTTATTTGAGTTGTGATGTATTGTATTTTTATTGCTAGTCATCGTTAGTTGTAGTTAGATCTGGTAGTTATAAGAATGGCCTGTCATTCTTATATAGTGGTTGTGGTAGTATCCTTAGGGACTTCGATGAGAGACTCACTCTCTTCCATTGTACTTAAACATTTTTTTATTAATGTATTTTACCGGGTGCAGGATTACTCCCCTTTACCCAAAAAAAAGGGGCATTTGGCATAACGTGTAATTGTGCCCATTTTGGGATGTGAACTGGTCAATGGTCATGGATCAAAGTTGTCATGGTTTTCAATGTTAAACGAATGTTTGGTTTATGGTTAAAGTGTTAAATTATGGTTAAAGGTGATATAGTTAAGTGTAGAATGTGAATGGGTCAAAACAGGTGTTTCCACCCGTCACTTTGTAAAGTACGTTTTCGCGGGTCGTTATGACCAAGTTTATATATATATATATTTGATGTTTATAATGTCTTAATGATTTCTGGAAGTTTTGATGTTATGTCCTGTTATAGAAGTTATTCTTTTTAAATTGGGTCACTTTGAGAAAATAGTGCACAGGAAGGTCCTATAGTGCACAGGGAGGTCTTTAGTGCATAGGAAGGCCCTTTAGTGCCCAAGAAGGGTTTTGCAGCTTTTGTCCGTTTTATTTATTTTGTATAAAATCAACCGTAAGTCATTACGAGTCACGCTACCCGGCGTTCCGAAGGTAATTGAGTATAGTTTCATTTAAAAATAGCCTCAAGGTCTAAATGTTGATAGATTTTTGTAAATGGTCAAAAGAGTAACAGAAGGTCAGTTTTAGTTCACGCTTTTTGCGCATAAAGTTTTAATTTTTGGTCACAACGGGCACGGGGTGTTACAAATTAGTATCAGAGCTTTGGTTTAAGTAAATTAGGTTTCCACTATAGGTTGCCTAGTCTTAAACCACTCGTAGAAGCATTAAGCGTAAGAGTTAGTAATGCGGAAAGTAATTTTTAAGTATGAGACTAATTATGTCTTTTGCTAGTTGAGCTTAAAGATGATAAGTGATGGATGTGTGTTATATTGTTGATATGTATGATATATAAGTCCGTAGGGGACTTGAAGTGTTTAAATGATTTGTTGGACGTGTACCTTGATTGGTTCCGGCGACTATCATGTGATTATATGAATGTATGATAGAATTATAGGGATGGAATGCGAGTAGAAATGCCAAGTGGTATTAGAGATGGGTTAACAAGTGAATTGGAAGTTGTATGATGCCTTAGTTATTAGGTAGACTAGTGCTTACGGCTAATTAGAATGTTGATGCTTAGACATAGATTGATTGTGCGATGTGAGATATGATCCATAGACTATATGAGTTGATTATGATTATGAATGTTAGAATACTTTTTGAATAAGTGTTAAGTGTTATTGTTTATGTGAAGCTCAGTCTATGGTAGTAGTTTATTGTATGTCTATGCTTTATGTAATGTAAGTCCACGGCGGACTCAATGTGTTTAAGTGTTGAGATCACCGTACACCTCGGATAGTGTTGGTGGATAGTATGTGATTACGTGAACATGTGTCATAGTAACGATAATGGAAAGTGAATAGATATGATCAATGATAGGAACACTTATTGAGTAAATGATTGATGCTAAACCACCTAACTTATATTGACCAAGGAATGGTCAACAAAGTCAAATAGCCTAGATCAATGCTCCGCGGAAGTATAAGGTTTCCCCCGGGTCGTTATGTCCCGACGAGGTGTGGATGGTAATCAAATCAGTTCTGTGATCGGGTGAATCTGGATGGAAAGGGGTTTGAGATTGGTTTAGCTAAGGAATCTACAAGGAAATAGCTTAAACAAGCTATAAGAACAAGACTGGAACGTTTGAAAACCCAGAAACGTTTAAAACCTAAAAACGCGTACGTTACGTTTAAATAAAACGTAAACGTACAAAATAAAAAGTAAAAACGGAAATCTGAAAACACCCAGGGGGTGAAAACGACTTTTTTACAAACTAAAAGATAAAAGAAAATTTTTAGAAAATTAAAATAAATTTTTACACTATTTAATTATTTAATATTAACTAATTACTATTTATTATTTATTAATAATATTTAAGTAACTTAAATTTAATAAAATATTAATTAAATACTAAAAAAGGTGAAAATAAAATTTCTAAAATTATAAAATAACTAAAAATAAGTTTTAAAATTAAAAATATGTGTTTTTGTCTTTTTGTGGATTTTCTATTAAATACTTACTAATTAATTACTAATTAACTAATTAAACTATTTTAAATTAAGAAAAATAGCAAATGAATAGTAAAAATTCTAATAAAATTTCTAGAATTATTTTATAACATATAAAAGTTATAAAAAAATATAAAAACAAGATTTTAATTAATAAAAACTAATTATGCTATTTTAAACAAATTATTAATTAATTTCTAATAAAACTAATATTAAATATAATAAATACCAAATGATGAAATAAAAATCTGATAAAATTATTATAACTACTTTAACTTAAGAGGAAATTAAGAAAAATATAAAAAAGCTAAGTTCTTAATAAAAATATAAAAATGAAAATTAAAATTAAATAAAATTAAATAGAAACTATCACTTAAAAATACTTTTGATTTTCTGGATTTTTATTTTAGAAACCTACTTTACATCTAAAAACAGCAAACTTTTACAAAAACAGAGGTGCTTATTTGGTCAACAGTTGACTTCTGTTGACCAGATGTGGAAATGAGCTAAAATGGCTAAAAGTGGGGTCCACTCTGGTTGATTCAAGTCCAAAAAAGTTAAGAGAATATGAATAAGCTATAAAAAGCAAGGGAGAACCACAGAATAAGCTATTAAGCTGATAATAAGCACACGGATTTCATAGTTCACTCAAAAAATGGGACAAGTTTGAGGGACAAATCCAGGTGGGACCCAGGGGTTTCTAGGTCAAACCAAGGGTCAAAACCCCAAGCCTGGTAGGAGGGGGGATGGAAGGAACCAAGTATGGTGGCCTGGGGCCCACTGAGATGGCTGGAAACCACCACTAAGTGGTGGTGGTGGGTGGTGGTTCTGTGCAGCAAAGCAGAGCTCAGCCTGCAGTTGTGTTTGGGGCAAAGTGGGGCCCAGCAGAAAAATGCTAAAAATAAAATGACCAATGGAACTTAAAATTGAGCTGGTAGAGAATAAATAGGAACAAGTTTCAAGCTATGAAAGTAACCACAAAATTCTATTTAATTCCTTGAACTTTTGTGAAAATCTGAAAGGGGAGTTTTGACTTTTTAAGAAAATTTAGCACTTTGACTAATATGAACTTGTGATGATCACAGATGATATTAAGGGTTGTATTAAGCTATAATAAGTTCAAATTAAGCTACACAAACATCTTATACACTGAAATGAGGAGCTTGTGGTATCAAAACTCCAACAATAAACAGATTAGGCCATAAATATGATGATTTTGACTTTCTTAAGCTTAGGGTGCCATTTTTATGATGCCAGGATCCTAACTAAACCTTATACAGTATGATTACACCAATACAACACTAAAACAACAACAAGAGTGTAGCAAAGAAGCTATATCCAAACACCCCTTAATGGACTGTTACACTATGAAACTTAGGCTAAACAAACATTCAAACCCACAAATGGAGCACAGCTGCTTACAATAAACAGGGTAGGATTAAATAAATTGAAAGATGTAACCAACAAGCTTATACATTAAAGAATGCAAAAAAAAAAAAAAAAAAAAAAAAAAAAAATAGATGAAGACTTACTTTGAGACCAAGGTTAAATGCACAGTGGTGAAACTAGGAAGTAAGATAAGCTCAGGGAAACTATCAAAGAGTTTCCTGAGCTTATCAAGAGGTGTTGATAGCTTATGAAAGCTTGTGACCTCAGCTTGTTGCTTTCTTCTTATTTATTTTATTTTTAGTATATATATATTTTTTTCTTTTTGTTTTTATGTTTTCTGCTAAAATAGATAACTTACAAACTTTTAAAAACTTAATAATAAGCTAATATGGGCTTTATTGAGACTTAACAACAACTGTTTCCACAAAATCAATTCAAATTGAAATTTCTAGTAAAATTAATACATGAAACTGAAAATGCAATAAGACTTGGATTAAAAACTTAACAGATTATAAACTTACATTACAGAGTTTTGACAAAGCTTTCTTACACTAAAATTACAATTAAAAAGAGAAATTACACCTAGGACGATTTAACTTAAACTACACTAAATTAACTCTACACTAACTACTAACTCTTTCTTCTCTTCTCTTTTCTTTTCTTTTTATAGTCCCTGAGGTTTCTCTTTCCTTCCCACTTCTTCACAGCCATTGGATTGGCTTGGGTGATCTCAACCGTTCAAATCCCATATTGGCGGGAAATGGAACTTTGGCAGTTGAGTGGGTTTGGTGTGGGATTTTAATGAGGAGAGGAGGGGGGTTGAATGTAGGTGAGAGCTTTAATGAGGGTTGGTGAAAGTATTATGGAGGGGGGGGGGGGCAAGAACCTGGTAATTAGGGAGAGTGGGAGAGATGGTGAATAGTAAACCGTGGGTTGTGGGTTTGACTGGGGTCAACGCCCAGTGGTATTAAAAGTTAGGGAGATGGGCTGGATTGGTGCAATGGGCCAAGGGTGGTTTTGGTTTGGATTGTTTTGTTTTTGGGTTAAAAAAGGGTCCAAAGGGTTTGTAACTTAGAAAAATACTACAAGGACCTATTTTGTAATTTACCAAAAGATGAGGGGCTGTTTTTGTAAATCCTCCAAAGTTATCATAAGGATAAAAATTGCCAAGTTTGAATATTACAAGGACTAAAATTTATATTTTCCAAAATGAAACACCCGGGGACCAATTTTGTAAATTTCCAAATTCCGGGTACTAAACTTGCAATTTTCACCAATCTTTCATTCCAAGGACTATTTTTGACACGTTTTGATTTTCCAAGGATAAAAATTGATTTTCCTTTCAAAAATATCCCACCAGGGACCAATTCTGCCAAAATCTGAAAATCCAGGGACCAAACTGTAAATTTCCAAAACTTTTCAGAATTTTCACCAAAGGAGTAAATATGACAACTTATGATTTAAAAATGACCTTTGGTGATAATTTTCCATATTTTGAATATCCAGGGACTAGTTTTGTCATTTTATGAAAGTTGGGGGACTGAAACTGCCAATTTTGCAAACTTTGTGCGTTTTTCATTTGTTTTTACTCGTTTTACATCTAAAACATATAAAACACAATTTTGAAATATTTTCAGTATTTTGATGCATTACTGAGTGTTTTTGTATGTTTTGTAGTTCATATTAGACCAAAAATGATGAGTGTTTGAGCACTCATCAATCCCCCACACTAAACTATTGCTAGTCCCTAGCAATACTGTTTTGAAAACTTGATGGATTTGAAAAACTCTTTACCAAAAGCCATCGCTTCTGGAGTAGCCAGGTGTAAGAACTGTGGCACACCTGATAACCGTGTGATTTTGACAAACCACCAGCTGTCAACGGATTTGAGTAGTCTTTACCAAAAGCCGTTTGCTTCTGGACTAGCCAGCTCTTGATGGAATAGTCAACATCTTGGTGAGCTGATTACCAATTATGGATTTTCCACTGCCTTTACCACAAGCCATAATCTTGCGGGCTAGCCAACTCATTTGTTTTTGGGGTGTTGAGGAACCGTACAATTTTGGGCAAATTGCAAGCCGTAAACGGATTTGAGATGTCTTTACCAAGAGCCGTTTGCTCCTGGACTAGCCAATCCCTTTTGTCGGTTAGACAAGGCGGACTGATTACCACAAAAATTTTGAAGCACCAGTGAAAATTTTTTAAAAATTTTTGAAATTTTGGCTAAAACGGGGGTATTATATAGTAAAATGTGATAAAATTCGCTATAATAGCGAATAAAAATGCCGGGATCAAATATAGTGTCCTCATTCCCGAAAGAATGAAGAACAGGAGAAGTCACCTTATAGGTGAAGAAAAGGAAGAAAAGCATGATTTGATCTTCTTCCTCGAGATCAGGCTCCGTAGCCTGAGTTTGGATTTCAAAGGGTAAGCTCGTAAACAACCCGGGAGGGTGGGTGGGATTTTGCAAATTCTCATGATTGAGAGCATCTCCCCCCGGGCAATCAAACTCTAGAGGAGTTTTGATATGATGAGTGAGTTCACAGGAGAACTCCTCAAAGGCGAATGAATCATATATGGGAAGAGAATTATGAGAATGAGAAGTGGTAGTGCCACTAATCTTCTCTCCCATATGATCAAAGCTGAAGGCTTCAAATTCCGGTATAGGATCATCGGAAAGAATCTCACTATCCTTTATGGGGATAGGGGAAGAAATAGGTTTCATATTGAAAGCCTCGATTTTAGAAATGAGGAGACTGACATTCAATAATGTAGCACGAAGGGCTTCATCTTGGATTTCAGTGTCAATCTCATCATTCTCTTCTTCCAAGCTGACTAGCTCAGAAGGTAATTCTTCCACGTAACTAATGTCTCCACAAGATAACAAATCGTCATCATCAGAATCGGAGAACATCTCAACATTATCATTCGGGAAGACAAGAGGAGGAGGGATATCACACATATGATCAAGAATTCCCTGTGACTCTCTTGGGATTGAGACAAGGTTCTCAACACTAGACTTTATGAATTCGTCCGATTCCTTTTTAGGAACAGTGTCAAGATGCTCGTCCCCCATGCTCAGAGAGTGAGTGTGAATCTCGGGTGTGATAACAACAAACTCAGGGAGTTGAGAAGGACTAGCAGTCATGGATTCTACAAGTTCCATTATTTCTACTGCTAGTGATTCAGTTATGTTCTTTTCTCCCTGTATGTCTACCGAAACAGTTTCAACTGAAGTCGAATCAGAAGGCTCCTCAGACACCTTTGGGATTGGAACAAGGTCATTTATTTCCTCAAGAGGATTGACTTGGACTTCCTTGTCCCCCATTATCAAGATATCTGAAGATTCCTTAGGGATTTCTTCTTCAAAGGGTTCATCCTCATCACTTTCATCAGTGTCTGAAAAGTGAATAGTGTTAGGATGATCTAGTCCTTTTTGGCAATATTGGCTTATATAACTTTTGTGCTTGCCAAGGACCTCAATTTGAGCAATCTCAGCGGGAATGTAATCGGAATGATGAGCACTCAAATCAGTGGTAGAGTGATAATGAACTTCAGTATCCCACTGATAGTGATGATTTGTCATATTCTCGATTAAATCATAAGCTTCTTGTGGAGTTTTCAGCATAAGATTACCACCGGCAGCCAACATGATTTTGTCTCGATCAATTGAAGTTATACCATGATAAAAGGTTAGGATTTGATCAAGAAGCAAAATTTTGTGATCAGGACATTTCCGTAACAATGATTTGAATCTTTCCCAAGCTTCAAATACGGATTCCATGTGCAATTGTTGGAAATTCAGAATGTCTTTCCTAAACTGCACCGTTTTAGAACGTGGAAAGTATTTTGATAGAAACTTGAGGAACATCTCTTCCCAATTATGAATTGAGTGGGTTTTAAGAGCATAAAACCAAGACTCAGCGTCGTGGGATAAAGAGAATGGAAATAGATTCAAACGAATGCTATCCTGGGAAATTCCTTTTTGTTTCATGGATTGAGTGATAGATATGAATTTGTTTAGGTGCTCATTTGCATCCTCATCTTGAAATCCGTGAAATTAGCAATTTTGCCGCATCAGTCGAACCATGTGATTTTTCAATATGAAATTGGTTCCAGGGATTGATGGTGGAATGATTGGTCCTCCTCTACCGTCAAGTGTTGGATGATAGAAATCCTCCATGGTCCGAGGATCATGAGGATTATATGGCGAGGAATCGATCATTGTGGAGAATCAAACAATGAGAGGGTGATAAGAGAAGAATTAAACATCTTGGAGGGGTAACGAAGTTAGAATCAAACGGATAGAGGGTAAAGGAAAGAATCAAACGGATAGAGGGTAAAGGTGAATATTTTTTGTTTTTTTGAAATACATTTTGTACAAATAAGAAAGAAAATCTTTTTGTGTTTTTGTGTTCGTTGAAAACTGATTTTAAAATGTTTTCGTGAACAGTTTTTTTTTTATAATATAATAATAAGAAAATATGAACAAGGATGGGTAAATATACAGAGAAGTGAATTCCAAATTCACTGATACGCAAAACCGTTTAAGATACGCGCACAACCTCCCCGGCAGCGGCGCCAAAAGTTGATTGATGCTAAACCACCTAACTTATATTGACCAAGGAATGGTCAACAAAGTCAAATAGCCTAGATCAATGCTCCGCGGAAGTATAAGGTTTCCCCCGGGTCGTTATGTCCCGACGAGGTGTGGATGGTAATCAAATCGGTTCTGTGATCGGGTGAATCTGGATGGAAAGGGGTTTGAGATTGGTTTAGCTAAGGAATCTACAAGGAAATAGCTTAAACAAGCTATAAGAACAAGACTGGAACGTTTGAAAACCCAGAAACGTTTAAAACCTAAAAACGCGTACGTTACGTTTAAATAAAACGTAAACGTACAAAATAAAAAGTAAAAACGGAAATCTGAAAACACCCAGGGGGTGAAAACGACTTTTTTACAAACTAAAAGATAAAAGAAAATTTTTAGAAAATTAAAATAAATTTTTACACTATTTAATTATTTAATATTAACTAATTACTATTTATTATTTATTAATAATATTTAAGTAACTTAAATTTAATACAATATTAATTAAATACTAAAAAAGGTGAAAATAAAATTTCTAAAATTATAAAATAACTAAAAATAAGTTTTAAAATTAAAAATATGTGTTTTTGTCTTTTTGTGGATTTTCTATTAAATACTTACTAATTAATTACTAATTAACTAATTAAACTATTTTAAATTAAGAAAAATAGCAAATGAATAGTAAAAATTCTAATAAAATTTCTAGAATTATTTTATAACATATAAAAGTTATAAAAAAATATAAAAACAAGATTTTAATTAATAAAAACTAATTATGCTATTTTAAACAAATTATTAATTAATTTCTAATAAAACTAATATTAAATATAATAAATACCAAATGATGAAATAAAAATCTGATAAAATTATTATAACTACTTTAACTTAAGAGGAAATTAAGAAAAATATAAAAAAGCTAAGTTCTTAATAAAAATATAAAAATGAAAATTAAAATTAAATAAAATTAAATAGAAACTATCACTTAAAAATACTTTTGATTTTCTGGATTTTTATTTTAGAAACCTACTTTACATCTAAAAACAGCAAACTTTTACAAAAACAACTTTTATGAAAAACAAAAATAAGCACTTGAGGTGCTTATTTGGTCAACAGTTGACTTCTGTTGACCAGATGTGGAAATGAGCTAAAATGGCTAAAAGTGAGGTCCACTCTGGTTGATTCAAGTCCAAACAAGTTAAGAGAATATGAATAAGCTATAAAAAGCAAGGGAGAACCACAGAATAAGCTATTAAGCTGATAATAAGCACATGGATTTCATAGTTCACTCAAAAAAATGGGACAAGTTTGAGGGACAAATCCAGGTGGGACCCAGGGGTTTCTAGGTCAAACCAAGGGTCAAAACCCCAAGCCTGGTAGGAGGGGGGATGGAAGGAACCAAGTATGGTGGCCTGGGGCCCACTGAGATGGCTGGAAACCACCACCAAGTGGTGGTGGTGGGTGGTGGTTCTGTGTAGCAGAGCCGAGCTCAGCCTGCAGTTGTGTTTGGGGCAAAGTGGGGCCCAGCAGAAAAATGCTAAAAATAAAATGACCAATGGAACTTAAAATTGAGCTGGTAGAGAATAAATAGGAACAAGTTTCAAGCTATGAAAGTAACCACAAAATTCTATTTAATTCCTTGAACTTTTGTGAAAATCTGAAAGGGGAGTTTTGACTTTTTAAGAAAATTTAGCACTTTGACTAATATGAACTTGTGATGATCACAGATGATATTAAGGGTTGTATTAAGCTATAATAAGTTCAAATTAAGCTACGCAAACATCTTATACACTGAAATGAGGAGCTTGTGGTATCAAAACTCCAACAGTAAACATATTAGGCCATAAATATGATGATTTTGACTTTCTTAAGCTTAGGGTGCCATTTTTATGATGCCAGGATCCTAACTAAACCTTATACAGTATGATTACACCAATACAACACTAAAACAACAACAAGAGTGTAGCAAAGAAGCTATATCCAAACACCCCTTAATGGACTGTTACACTATGAAACTTAGGCTAAACAAACATTCAAACCCACAAATGGAGCACAGCTGCTTACAATAAACAGGGTAGGATTAAATAAATTGAAAGATGTAACCAACAAGCTTATACATTAAAGAATGCAAAAAAAAAAAAAAAAAAAAAAAAAAAAAAAAAATAGATGAAGACTTACTTTGAGACCAAGGTTAAATGCACAGTGGTGAAACTAGGAAGTAAGATAAGCTCAGGGAAACTATCAAAGAGTTTCCTGAGCTTATCAAGAGGTGTTGATAGCTTATGAAAGCTTGTGACCTCAGCTTGTTGCTTTCTTCTTATTTATTTTATTTTTAGTATATATATATTTTTTTCTTTTTGTTTTTATGTTTTCTACTAAAATAGATAACTTACAAACTTTTAAAAACTTAATAATAAGCTAATATGGGCTTAATTGAGACTTAACAACAACTGTTTCCACAAAATCAATTCAAACTGAAATTTCTAGTAAAATTAATACATGAAACTGAAAATGCAATAAGACTTGGATTAAAAACTTAACAGATTATAAACTTACAATACAGAGTTTTGACAAAGCTTTCTTACACTAAAATTACAATTAAAAAGAGAAATTACACCTAGGACGATTTAACTAAAACTACACTAAATTAACTCTACACTAACTACTAACTCTTTCTTCTCTTTTCTTTTCTTTTTATAGTCCCTGAGGTTTCTTTTTCCTTCCCACTTCTTCACAGCCATTGGATTGGCTTGGGTGATCTCAACCGTTCAAATCCCATATTGGCGGGAAATGGAACTTTGGCAGTTGAGTGGGTTTGGTGTGGGATTTTAATGAGGAGAGGAGGGGGGTTGAATGTAGGTGAGAGCTTTAATGAGGGTTGGTGAAAGTATTATGGAGGGGGGGGGGGGCAAGAGCCTGGTAATTAAGGAAAGTTGGAGAGATGGTGAATAGTAAACCGTGGGTTGTGGGTTTGACTGGGGTCAACGCCCAGTGGTATTAAAAGTTAGGGAGATGGGCTGGATTGGTGCAATGGGCCAAGGGTGGTTTTGGTTTGGATTGTTTTGTTTTTGGGTTAAAAAAGGGTCCAAAGGGTTTGTAACTTAGAAAAATACCACAAGGACCTATTTTGTAATTTACCAAAAGATGAGGGGCTGTTTTTGTAAATCCTCCAAAGTTATCATAAGGATAAAAATTGCCAAGTTTGAATATTACAAGGACTAAAATTTATATTTTCCAAAATGAAACACCCGGGGACCAATTTTGTAAATTTCCAAATTCCAGGGACTAAACTTGCAATTTTCACCAATCTTTCATTCCAAGGACTATTTTTGACATGTTTTGATTTTCCAAGGATAAAAATTGATTTTCCTTTCAAAAATATCCCACCAGGGACCAATTCTGCCAAAATCTGAAAATCCAGGGACCAAACTGTAAATTTCCAAAACTTTTCAGAATTTTCACCAAAGGACTAAATATGACAACTTATGATTTAAAAATGACCTTTGGTGATAATTTTCCATATTTTGAATATCCAGGGACTAGTTTTGTCATTTTATGAAAGTTGGGGGACTGAAACTGCCAATTTTGCAAACTTTGTGCGTTTTTCATTTGTTTTTACTCGTTTTGCATCTAAAACATATAAAACACAATTTTGAAATATTTTCAGTATTTTGATGCATTACTGAGTGTTTTTGTATGTTTTGCAGTTCAGATTAGACCAAAAATGATGAGTGTTTGAGCACTCATCAGTAAATATGCTTGATAATAGAAGTTGTAAGAAGCATGGACTATGCCCAATATAATGTATAGTTGCCATATACATGTGATGACCTAGTTGTGGTCGAAAAGTTAAAACAAAACATTGATATGTGAAAAAGTTAAAAGTATGGTAAGTGTTTGATAAAGCAAATATGTTTAAAAAGTTTGAGATAAAGTAAGAGATGATTGTGAAGAATGAATTTTACATGCTTAATTAAAATAAGAAAAGTTAAAGTATACGGTTAAGATATGACGAGATCATGTTATATATAAAACATGAAAAGTAAAATGTGTTAGTATGTAAATGGTTAAGCGTGATGAGTAGAAGTGATGAATGAGACATAGATTGCGCTTGAATTCATAAGTGATATGAAGTGCGCTAAAAGAATTGTAAAACATGAGAATAGTCATGTTTATATATTTGATAGTATGTGATGAGATTAATAAAAATGTTATAGAATAAGCCTATGTAAGGCTTATATGAGTAAAGTTGAGTAGACTAAATGAAGTGATAGTATGAGTTGTAAACATGGTCAACAAGGGTTGACGGATAATAGTAAAAGTGCGATATAAGAACACATAGAGAATGTGTAAACTGTAAATGGACAAGCATCATATAGAATTTGTCTAAAATAAAGATGCCATGTAGTGAATGTATAAGTTAACTTGGGGTTGATGGATAAATGATAGATTGCATTATGGAATGCAAGTATAATAAATTGACAAGTGTGATATAAAAACTTGTCTAGATGAAAGTAAACGTGGTAGTGAATGTTGAAATTGCTTAAGGCAATGAGAAGTATTGAAATGATACGTGTACTTATGATAAAAGTACATGAAAGATAAAATGAGTAAAGATGTAATAGTAAGTATAGCTTGGATCCAATGCTCTAGCTTTGGCATCCTACGGGATTGCCCTGCTTGCCGCGAGGTCATGGATATGATGGCATCCTTTGGGATGGCCTAGCTTGCCATTATGGCATGGTTGTTTAGCTTGCCGTGAGGGCATGAATATTTTGGCATCCTTTAGGGTGGCCTAGCTTGCCGCGAGGGCATGGATATTTTGGCATCCTTCAGGGTGGCCCAGCTTGCCGCGAGGGCACGGATATTACGGTATCCTTTGGGATAGCCAGCTTGTCTTTAAGACATGGATGGAAAGTTAGAGAGATTGGATCCAGTGCTAGAAAAGATGGAAAGTAAAGTAAGTATGATTGTTGTGTCGGATGTACGTGAGTAGGATGATTTATAATCTCCTTATTTAAATGGATTTGGATGCCTCTTCATATAAATAAAGAAATTGTAAATCACTGAACCATAAGTTTATAATTCCTTACTTGCATAGATTGGGGCGCCTTTTTATGTAAGTAAAGAGTTATAAATGAGTGGGCTTATGTGTAGCCGATATGACATGAATATGGGTAGATATATGAGAAAGAAATAAACTAAAACAAGTTAGACGTTATAAGAAGAGATTAGATATAAAAGCTTGTAGCGGCGTTAAGGTCCTATATGAACCTTAAGATAGACGCCTAGAATGAGTTTTTGCTTAAAGTTGATAAGATGATGGGTGGAATTCCCACGACTATTGCTTTAGTAATGCGTAGATTTTGTTTTTAGAAGTGCTGTTTATATGGTACTAGGTATATATTGTGAGATAAGTTACCGGTTTTGAAGTAGATACGTGTTGGTACTATGTTAAATTTGAAATTGGCCAGTATATGATTTTATGTCATGTTAGTGCATGGTCATATGACGTGGTATAGTGTTGAAGTTTGTCTTATATAAAGACAAAATAGTAAATTTTCCATATGACTAGTCATTGATTGTGGGAAATTTTAGATAAGCTTGTGATGAGAAGTGTTGTTTATAGTATGTTATGAGTTATGATTATGTGTAGTAAGCTTAGAATTGCAAGATCACCTAGATCATGGCAATGTAATGACTAAAGATTTGTAAGTATGAGGACATGTATATGTTCTGTTTTAGTTTTGGATAGTTATGGACGAGAGATTCGAGGACGAAATCTAAATAAGGGGGATAGAATTGTTAGACCCGTTTCCCAGGTACTTGGACCCCACCCTAGATGAAATGGACTGAGGGCCTTTCGTGATTGGCCAGTCAACGAATGTTGCGTTGCGGTCAAACCCGATAGTCAAACTAATAGTTAAAGTATGACTAATATAGTTTTGGGAAGTTATGATATGTAACTTGAGGGACTAATGTTGTCAAGCATAAATATGTTATAAGTTGGTTGTAGCTAAAGTAATAGGAAAGAGATTTGATGGGTCATTCTTGCCACTATCCCAAAGTTGTGCCTAGATAAGTTATATCCAGGGGATTCTAGACTTTTCTCACATTATTGAGAGGGGTGTTTGAGGTCCGGTTATGGAGGGGAAGAAAGGAGGGAACAAGAAAGGTTGATAATGATTTCATGAAGGGTTTTGATACCCTAATCCAAAGGTTAAGTCCTAGCAAT
This sequence comes from Artemisia argyi, assembly GCA_030686995.1. Taxonomy (NCBI): domain Eukaryota; kingdom Viridiplantae; phylum Streptophyta; class Magnoliopsida; order Asterales; family Asteraceae; genus Artemisia; species Artemisia argyi. Next base: position 38,636,451 of record CM060689.1, read on the forward strand.
TATCAATCACAAGTAAGTATTACTAATCTTAAGTTAATGATGATTATGAAGCTAAGGTTTAATGATTGAAATGGGTAATCATCATATGATCATGGTATGATCATATGATGATATGGAAAGATGATTGAGCTAGTTATAGTGGGTTTTGTATAAACCCTTGTTTATGATTTTTGATTTTTATGTTTTAGGTTTTGATAGATGATAACGATTGATGATGATGATGATGATGATGTTGATTTTATGATTGTAGCTTAGCTTTGGAAGCTAAGGTAAGTAACTGGTTATAATGTGATGTTATGTTGATTTCATTACATTATGTGTTATATGCTTATCATGATATGGTTATTGAATGGTTTGGAAGTTATGTGTTATGTGCAAGTGATTATAAGGCTAGCTTGGTATAGCTAGCAATCGAAGTTTTAACTAAGTGGGTTTAGGTGTGTTGAGATAGTGTGGTGATGCTTAAAGTGGCTAGAGGTATGTGTTAATGTTTATGTTTGTAATGGATTGATAGCTATGATGTGTAATATGTGATTGATACATGATGTTATGTTATACACGTTTACTTACTAAGCCTTTGTGCTTACGGTTTAGTTGTCTAACGTTTTGTAGGTTTGTATGCTATTATTGATGGCTTGGCTATGGATTCAAGGTTTGGTTGTGATATTAGAAGATTGGTAAGAAAGTAGGAGCTAGGTAGTATACCGAGCTCAAGTGTCATGTTTGTACCCCCGTGAGTCATTAATGTTATGTAAAGTATGGTCAAGTGTCAAGTGTATAAATTGGTGGTCAATGGACAAGTTATAGTATGGTTCATGTATTTATGGTCAAGTTAAAGGGGCGTTTGGCATAACGTATAATTGTACCCATTTTGGGATGTGAACGGGTCAATGGTCATGGATCAAAGTTGTCATGGTTTTCAATGTTAAATGAATGTTTGGTGTATGGTTAAAGTGTTAAATTATGGTTAAAGGTGATATGTTTAAGTGTAGAATGTGAATGGGTCAAAAGTGTAGAATGTTTAAGTATGTTTCTGCGGGTCGTTATGACCAAGTTCATATATATATTTGATGTTTATAATGTCCTAATGATTTCTAGAAGTTTTGGTGTTATGTCATGTTATAGAAGTTATTCTTTTGAAAATGGGTCACTTTGAGAAAATAGTGCACAGGAAGGTCCTATAGTGCACAGGAAGGCCCTTTAGTGCCAAAGAAGGGTTTTGCAGTTTTTGTCCATTTTATTTATTTGTATAAAATCAACCGTAAGTTGTTACGAGTCGCGTTACCTGGCGTTTCGAAGGTAATTGAGTCTAGTTTCATTTAAAAATAGCCTTAAGGTCTAAATATTGATAGATTTTTGTAAATGGTCAAAAGAGTAACAGAAAGTCAGTTTTAGTTCACGCTTTTTGCGCGTAAAGTTTTAATTTTTGGTCAAAGCGGGCACGGGGTGTTACACAAGTTGACTCAACTCACTGATTTGAGTTGACTCGCCCATGAGTCGAACGATTCACGTTTAAAAACCATAGATACACACGAGTTTAGTGATAAAAATGTTTGTTTATTAAATTTAACCACGAAAATCGTTTTAGTTTAATATATCAATACGTTTAAATGATTAAAAAAAGAAATAAGGGAGATTGGTGGTGGTTTCTTACCCTACGAGAGAAAAGAGAAGAAAATACGGCGGTGGACGGTGGTGGTGTCACGGCGGTGGTATGGCGGTCGTGCTCAAATCCTAGCAAATCAACCCTTTCTTGATTTAAAACCAACCCAAAAATAACCCACGCGTCTTAATCTATCTTCGTACGGCAGCAAAAAGGGCTCACTGAAAAAGGTTGCGGCGCCAGAATAGTAGAGAGAGAGAATGTCGGCGATGTATGTGAGTGAAATGGGAGCAAAACTCTAATTTCCGCTTATACACTCCTGGAGGGACTAAAGTTGTCAACAAGTAAAAGTTGTGGGTGGGCGGCATAAAATAGGGGCGAAGGGTGTGTTTTGAAGATTTTGCAAATCTTTTATATAATTCCGTTGTGGGCCCATTTAAGGTAGTAAACGATCGTTTTAAATTACGAAAATTTCGCCATTGCGTCTAGAACGAGTTTTTTGATAAGAATAAGTATTCACACGTATTGTTTTATCTAATTTAATATATTTAAATTGTTTCATGCATTTTTGGTTGTGCCGGATCGCTCTACGTACGGTTTTTCACATTTTTACGAGACAACCCTCGTTTTCAAGTTCAAACGGGTTCAGGAAAATTTAAAAATAAATACCAAGTAATAATAAATATATATTATTATTAAAATAGGTTTTTGGAAAATTGCCAGTTGTTACATCCGCACCCCTTAGAAGGAATCGCGTCCTCGCGATTCAGTTCAAGTTATCTGTCGGAACGGTGTCAGTGAAGAGATGATGGTAAGGTACAATGATTCCTGGAGTAAGTCTAATAAGAGGAACAATTTAAGTCTTAACTATGCGATGTTCTACAATTTTGTTAGAGTAAGATCCTCTAAATTCTCTCGGTCTTAATCCAATATTTGGTTTATATCCTAGTGATACAAAATTTCAACCCGATACATATAAGGTGGTAAACATGGCGGGTTGACTGATCTTCAAGATTTGTTTCAAAATTGTGAGTTTTCCTCCTCAGAGGAATGGATAAAATTTTGTTTGAAATTTTTATTTGGGTAGGTGTTTATACGAGTTTGACCAAAATAACTTTCCAAGTATTACAAAATTCTTTGTTGGGAATTTACAGTTACGTAAGATGACACAGTTTTAAAAGATATTAAAATTTTGTAAACGGGTTTTCAATCATGGTATGGATAAGAAAATGTTCACAAAATTTGATGTTGACATCCTTTAACCAAAGTTTGATAAGGTTTGACCAAAAGAATTTAACTCATAAAATATAGGTATTTTAGAAAAATATCACTACGAGTTTTACGGTTAATATAAACGCATTTAAAGAAAGGTCCTTAGAAATGAGGACATCAAAGAAGGAAGGGTTGTCGAGCATGTACATCTACCTATGTTTTAAATATCTAAAGACAAGATCTAATTATCGAGCTTGAGTAGGGTTCAATGCTTAATATTAGGCGAGGCTCATAGATGTAAGTATCCAGCTTGTTTAAACAGTACTAAAAGGTATCCTGACCGAAATTGTTGTACTGGCTGTGTGAAATGGATAACTCAGTGCTAAGAGGTATCATGACTTAAACGGTTGCATTGGTGATCTAAAAAGTCTGAATCATCTAAACACTATGTTGAGAAAAGTCCTTCTTGTTTACAAGGTGAGGTCGGGTATTAATAGTCGCTAGGTAGGCTAAGATCTTTTGGCATCCTAGTGTAGAAGTTAGGTCACATAAAAGAAATGGGTTTTAAGTCTGTGTTGTCTAGAACTCCTATAGGGTAAAATGTCAAAAGAGCGATGGTATATTGATAACCTATTTCAACACATGCACTACTAATAAGGGAATCTATTCGCATAGAACGAATGAGGTAACTTATTCAGTGATGAAACAGTACCAAGGCTTGGTAGACTGTTATCGATAATCTCAAGCAAAGGTGTGGGATCCACTTCTAAGTTTGGTTTATTTTCAAAGGGAAATATTGGTTATCCTGTTTATGAAGTTATAGTATAATAACTCTTTTTATAGAAGTAAATGGTTCACATAGTGATTGTAAAATACTTTATAAAATAGTTTGTAGAACAGTTTTTATAGTGATAGATGACGATTTATTATTTATAAAACAATAACAAAACCATAGTTAAATTTGTGATACATTAGCAAGATATCTAATCGGTTTATACAATGACTTATGAGATGATTTGTAAAACAATTCATAGAGTAATAAGAAAATTATTTGTTATTTGTAAAGTATTAGCAAAGCTGTAGTTTACTTAGTGATTTAGTTGCAAAAATGGTTCATCGGGTGACAGTAAATAGTTTTGGAAAGTAGTGGCGAAATAATTTGTAAGACAATAGTAACATAGTTTTATTGTTTTTAAATAAAACAGTGGCTAAATCAACTCACTGGAGATTAAAATGGTTCATAAGGCTGTAGTAAAACTTGTAGGATAATTATAACATAGTTTACAAAATTTTTGTGAAACTATTCGTTGGTTTATGAAATAGTAGTAAGGTAGTGAACCGGTTTATTACTGAATAATAGGATAGCTTATACAATGAGTTGTAAAACAATTTATAGGGCAGTAGGAAAACAATTCATTGTTTATAAAATAGTAACAAAACCGCCATTTATGATATATTAGTAAGACAATAAACTGGGTTATAAAATATCTGGCGGAATGATATTAAGAAATCAATTCATTTTTTATAAAATAGTGGTAAGGTCAAAAATTTTGTTTTTATGATATAGTAGTAAAACATTTTATGACCCCAAAATGGTCGGTAAAATAATTGAAAACAGTTTGTGTGTTAGATAGCGACACAGTTCTTTATGGACTCGATATGTGATTATGAGATGAGAACATCGTGCACTCGGATGGTGTTGGTGATCATTATGTGTTTATGTGAATGTGTGTGTATTGATAATAATAATGGAGTGTGAAATGATGATAAGTATATTATAATAAGTAGTAATGGCATAGTTGCATTTGACACTTGGATTATTAAATGTTCAATAATAGTGAAAGTATAGAACTTAATTGAAGTATGATGGTACGTAAAAGTTGAAATAGAACAATATTTCTTAAGTGCGTAAATAACCAAAATGAGATGAGTTAAGATATGAGATTAAGAATGCGATAAGTTAAGAATGTAAGTGAGAATGAGATGAGTATGTATGAAGTTAAGGTAATGATCTGAAACTATTTATATCACGGCTAATGTGCCCCATTAGTGGTGTTGTGTAAAAGGGATAAATGAATGCTAATGAGTGTGCTATAGTTGACGACCTGTGTAAAGTTTAAATGTGGAAAAAGTTGAGTAGATAAAAAGGGGGTAAAAGTAAAAGTGTTGAAAATGGTTAACGGGGATTAATGAATGCAAGTTATAATGAAAGTGTAAATACATAGAATATGTGTAAATATAATAAGTATGTTTCATATACCCTATGACGCTTGCTTTAACTAAATAAAAATGGATGTAATAGAGTTGGTGTTAAAAGGTAAATAGCTTGGATCCATGATTAAAGTGTAGAGGTGTGAAATGGTTAGTGATCCTTGGTTTGTACGAAATCCTGACCAACAGAATTCGAATTATTTAAATCAGTACCAACTTCGGGACACAAACACTAAGGCGTGCATCGCTATCATGGTCAACCAAACAACTCAGTTAATAAGCTTAAGATTACTGCTTTCTCATGAGTACTATTGTCTTACCTGTAGGCTCCAAGGTCCAATTCATACGACTAAACCATTAATATGTCCATTTCTATTAACGGGTTGCTTCCTAAGGCAACTAATGATGTCGTCCAACTCATTGGCTTACTATAAGGTGTATTCAAACTTCCTTACAAATTGAGAGGTTGGGGGAAATGAGGCATGTGACATAATGACCTAGGGCAATACCAGAGTATTCCTGTTTTCAAAATAGCTTTCGGATAGTATTCTAAAACAGTGTTTCCAAAAATAATATTTCCAAAATAGCGTATCTCAAAATAGTGTATCCAAAATAGTTCTCAAAAAAGTATATCAATATAATACGTCTTCAAAATAGTGAAACTAATGTTGACCATCCAAAATAGTATGTCAAAATAGCGTTCCCAAAATAACGTATCCAAAATAGTTTTCCCGAAATAACATTTTCAAAATAACGTATCAATATATACATATATTTTGTAAAATAACGTATCATAGTTTATTCTTTTATAAGGGGGTGGTAAGGTAGACCCCTGGTATTCCCAAGGGATAAGTAAGGGATTAGGTATCTGTTCCCAAAATTACTCGACTTATTTTATGTTTTCTAGACATTGACAAAGGTTATTTGGTTCTTGTTCACTTCCATCAGAAGGTCTTCTCATAGGTGCTATGGGTGGGTAGAATGTCGTTCCTATAACGGCTAGTGTTCTAACCCGGTTCATCATTTGAGTGTGATGTTTGGGGTAGCAGTGACTATTACATAACCAGAAACAAAACAAGGCTAAAAAACAAATACAAATCCACAACGAGACCCAAAATCACATAATCAAGCAATCCAAATTCAAACAAGGCCAAAACTAAATCCAAACACTCCAATAAACTCAAATATGCCTATTACAATATCAAACGAGTTAAAATATACAGCTCGAATTTAAAATATACATATAAGTGAAAAGGTATAGCGAATCGAAGGGTCTTTTGATCCATGAAGTTTCGCGATGCCAGGGTGTCGTGTGTAGGGATAAACTTTCATGATATTCGGTGCTCGTGTACACACGCAAAACTTTACCATTCCCAAAATTAAATAGAAAATCAACTTGAACATAATTCTGTCATAACTACTCCAGTATCGCAAAATTCACCTCTGAGACATAGGTGATCAGGATATGTCCCCACTATCCCTGGTTGAATATAGGTGATCAATTTATATTCCACCGAGGTTTAATGAATTTTGAAATACTCAGCTTAGTTACACTAGTAGTATGTCCCTTACATTTTTTAATAATTTGTTTTGAAAAACCATGACGAGTGTCCAAACTCGATATAAGATAATGTGTTTATGCCAAAGAAATAGCGTAACTCTATGAAAAGTTCGGTTCATAGGCGTAAGTATACGAAAAATACTTATAGTGAATAGCGGAAATAAGGGAATATAAATTATCCAATAACAAGGCACATGTCTCATCGAATATATCATTATACATCTCATCAAATATAATCACATGTAAGGCATCGAGTTAACAGGCAGGCACATAACGGTCATAGGGTTAAGTTTTCGTAAAAATGGTTATAGTCTAGGTTTTTGAAATACCCAGTTCTCTACAATCAGTGGCTCTAATACCAATCTGTAACACCCCCAATTCAGAACAGCGGAAGCATACAAAATAGTTAAACTTATGAAGAAAAAAAAACTCAATATATAAACATAATGCAACGGGCTTCGGCACAATACTTTCCCAACATAACCAAACTAAACACTCTGGGCTTAAGAGCCCAAAGTTTATAAACACAACCCAAAAACCATCTCTACTCAAGCTTACCAATCCTCGTTTACAATCAATAAGCTAAACTCAACAAGTCCATCACAGTTCCAAATCAAGTCCCCCACGATACGACTTTTATCGTGGGCACACGTCACGAGCACACCCCTTGGTGAGTCGCTTTAATCCACCATCAAACCACAACAACCCTAGTAGTCGTATAACACAAACATAACCCTTATGAGTGTATTACTCACACCAAACGCACCTTATCCTACTGAAAACCAACAATACAACAACAAAGACTGCACCAAGACTATCACTCAAATATAACCGGTTAACTTATTATGTCGTGACTCATATTGAGTCACAACTCACCCATACGGGTCAAAACCCACTAGACACAACAACAAAATAAATAAACAAGGTGTTAGGACAATAAATTTAACACAAACATAATCATAAATACGTAAACAATAATCAAAATGGGTCAACTCAACTCAGTGAGTTGACTCGGTCAGTTGACTCAACTCACTAAGTTGAGTTGACTCACCAATGAGTCGAACGATTCACGTTTATGATAAGGCGAAAAATGAACAGTTTTTAGAGGGTCATTTAAGCCCGGAATTGAATTTATTTGATCAAATATTGCCCTAAATCGTTCCTTTTGTGATTTTAGGTACTTTGGGAGTGAATTCTGGAAAATGAAGCATTTTGGATGTTTTTGGAGCATAAAAGTGAAGAAAACGACAAAGTCTTAATTTTCCTTGCTGGGAACAGTACCTGACGGCGTCAAGAGGCTTTTTAGGATGGTGTCAAGAGTAAAAGTGGTGACGGTCCAAAAGAAACGTGATGGCGTCACCCATGGCCGTCACGTGTTAACTTGTCAAAACTTGCGCGCGGAGTAGCTGATATTGTTTTGGTCATAACTTTTGCTACGAACTCGGATTTAGGTGATTCAAAAGCCCACGCGAAGAGGATGAAGAAATCTTCGATTTGGTGAAAAATAGCCTATAAATATAACATCATAACTTCACTTTTTGTAAGCCCTAAACCCTAAGGTCGATTCCTGGGTTTAGGTAGGTGTTTTTCCAACAACTTAGAGGGTTTCAATCACTCCATAAACATCATGTATTGGTTTGATGATTCTAACTCAACTATGTCTTTCATTATTATTGTTGATTGTCCTTCTTTGATTATGTTTTGTTAATTTACTTTGTGTCTACTTATGTTTATGTGAAACTTGTATATAATTGATTAGATCTTATTGATTCCTTGTTGATGTTTGTGTCTATCTTCATCAATTAGGACGTGACACTTCGATAGATCTAATTGGTTTAGCTTATAATTCTTGATTCCTATTGTCTCTTGTTTGGTTGATTGTATTCAATGTTAGGCTTAAGAAAACTGGCAGATCTCCATTGTGTAACTTGCTTGAACGTCTTAAGAAACATGAACCGATGTGTACTAGGTTTTTATGGTTGTATTTAATGCATGAGTGAATTCTAGTGATCCCATGTTAGGAGCTTCTTAGCCGGCTCGACATAGGAGTGAAGTAGGAGCTTATAGAATTAGGGAAGTAAGTACGCCACCCCATGAATGGTATTAAGGAATACAACCCGTCAATTAAAACAAGGTGTGACAATTCAATAGGTAGAATTGGATAGCTAGCAAGGAGTAACATATCATAGGTAGACATGCTTCACTTATCTTGTAGAACCTTAGTTTAGTTTTCTTGCACATTAGTTTAATTAGTAGCTTTTGGGTTAGTTGATTAGCAACTAATTCCGCCCCTCCTTCCAATACCTGAGACTTTTACCTGCTTTTCATAAAATATAAAAACATAAAAAGAATCATCCTTCACCTTTAGACCTAGTTAGATTAATTTCAATCCTAACGACACTATTCCTGAGTTGAACGATCAATCCCCCGGTACTTGTCACTATACTATACTACAACGATCAGGTACACTGCCTGGTGGGGGTTGTAAGCTTCTCGAGATCCCTCGAGAGGTAAAGCCTGGTGCAATTCCCACGCATCAAGTTTTTGGCGCTGCAGCCCGGGGAGTAGTTATTGCTTAGGTTGGAATTTATTTTGATTAGGTCTACTCATTAGATTCCTTTTTAGTGAGATTTTTATTTTCTTTTTATTAGCTTTCTCGTAGTCTATCTTTTCTTTGTGTATTTGTTCGTAGAAAACTTTTCATTGACTCTTCCGTTAACCATTATGGAGAATGCGAATCCACCATGTTACCGACCACGAAACCCATTCACTCCTAATGACATCTTGATGTTCAAACAATATCGAGATGAACCTATTTATGATGCATGGACTCTTTTTAAAAATTTACTACGAATAGTCCCTCATCATAGTTTCGATCTATGGTACCTAACTCAAATCTTTTACTATAGTGTCCACCCGTATGACCAAAGGTACATTGACGATTTTACCAACGGGGACCTTAGGGAATTAAATGCTGAAGAAGCATGGGATGCCATAGAAGATTGTGCCCAATATTATTATAGAGTAGACAACCCAACAAACAACATCACAAATCAATCAATAACAAGTTTGAAGGAGCAATCAGGAAGTTTGTCTGGGGATGATTACTCAGGGATACCTGTGTGGATGTCACCTAAAATCATAGTACAAATCAAACACATAGGTAATCTAGGTACAATGGCGGATGAGGTGGACAATCCAAGCCCACAAAGTACCCCACAAGTCCTACCATCATTTGAGGCACATACACTGCCCGTGACTTACCCGGAAGAAGTAGAAGAGACTATAGGAACCCCAATTGAGGTAGAACCTTTGGACCATGCACCACTTGAGGATATAGGTTTGAATACTTGTAGTGATAACCTTACTCCTAGTTCTAGGGAATTTCCTAGTGTTGATGAACCGGAACCTCAACCTTTACACAACTTTCCATTCTTAGATTTATTTCTAGGAGACAAAAGAGGAACCGACCCACCCATCAACCAATATTATCCGGGTAGTTTTAGGATGAAGGATGCCATTCACTCACCCCCTTCACCTCACGTGGCATATTTCCACCCTAAGGGTGTGTATCGCTACTTTCACCCGCACTTAATCCTAAGTGTAAGGAAAACCTCCCCTATTTCCGTTAAATAAGGGTAGAGTCAGGCTCGTGACTCGAACAAAAACAAGCGCTTGTTGGGAGGCAACCCAACCCATATTTTTAATTGTTTGATGTTTTTATTTTATTTGTTTGTTTGTGTCATATATGCTTAATCATAGTTGTTTAATTTTCATGTTTCGAATAATTTGTGAAAATATTTATTTTGTTTTTAACCTCATCTTAATTGCATATAAAGGTATTTTACAAAAAGATAAGTGTAGGGAAATTTATATTTTGTTAAAAAGAACTAAATTCGAACATGAAAACTTCACAATTCATGATTAGCATATATTCTATCTTGTTTGTGTGTCAATAATTGTGGATATGTTTTATGAGTTCCTATTTGTAATTCATTCCACAAGTATCCTATCCTTTTGTTGCTTTGTCTTGTTTGTGTTTCTAAGTCTGGAATTACATCTAGTTGTGATTTTTGTTCGGTTTGATGCTTTGGTTTTTGTGTTTGTTGATTACAGGAAGAAGATGATTTATATTTCTGGAGGGAAGCTTTCAACGTTCATTTTCTTGGAGGTAGATTTAGCCATGTTGTCACATTATCCACGGTGAACGAATCATGGGAGTATTAGTTTCTTTCATTCTTATTTATTTTTACTTTTACATCTTTTATCTAGAACATTGGGGACAATGTTCGGTTTAAGTGTAGGGAGGGTATATTAGAAACAATTACTCCACTTGTTTTTTGTTTTGTTTGATAGTGAATGTGTAATAAAACTGAGAGAAATATTTGTTAGAGCGATTTTAGCACCAAATTTAAAATTTTTTGCAACATGTAGGAATGAAACTTTAGTCTTTATAAGCGTCTCATGGATAGGAGTTGTATGACTAGCACAAAAACTGTTAGCATTAAAAATATGTATTATGAAGTGATGGTCATTCTCATATTGTAACTTTGTGTCGTTTGTTAAGATTAGTAATAGTTTAGTCATTGGGCCTTGGACTTGGCAAGCTAATATGTTATATGCTATGTTTCATAAGCCTAGTTATCCAACCATGTAATCAAGTACAAGCCCAAGCCCATAGAAAGCCCATAGGGCATCTCATGTTAAGAACTATTTAAACACCTCAAAGGCTCATTTGAGGTGTGTGCTTGTGTGTGTATTTGTGTGTGTTTAGTAATCAAAGCTCTCATCTTTTCCATCTCTCTTTCATATATACGATTCACATATATATATACATCAAGTCACCATCTTTCCATCTTTCTTCTTCTAATCTTCTATATTTGTGATAAAGTTGTGATATCTAAGGTCCTACAAGTGGTATCAATCGCCTAACAATGATTTAGGAGGGTTAAGAGTTTGTTTGTTTCGTATTTTTTAAGCTTTATTCACGTTTTTTTTCAAAAAAATCATTACTTTTCTTGTTTGTTTTGTGTTTTTAACACTTTTTTGATTACAAACTAGTGTTATAAACCTTTCCCAACAAGAAAGTTTTAATCTTTTTGAAAATTTCTAGCTTAAAAAATTCGTATTAGTTATTGTACTTGTTTTCTAGATCTCTAAAAAGTTTTATAAAAATCATCAAGTTTGGAACTTTCTTCAAGTTTTGGTGATTTTATGCATAGAAGTACAAGTATCTTGGAACACAAACTTGATTTCGGTGTGCTTTAAGTCAAACGATTTTTGTTGCCATATATCGAGAACCTCAAACCCTCTTCTATCGAGAACCTTCTTCAAGTAATCTTCAAACGATTCGTGGTTTACTCGGTGTTTTTCTTACTTGTATAAGTTAGTAAAAACACTTCGACTTGGGATAACTTTCTAAATTGTAGATAAGTTTTGAATTTTCTCGATAAGTGAAAATTTTCGAGAAAGGTTTGCAAAAAATTTCGAGATCTTGAAAAATTTTCGAGAAACTTGAAAATTTTCGCAAACTTGAAAATTTCGAGAACTTGGACAAATTTTCGCAAACTTGAAAATTTTCGAAAACTTGGACAATTTATCGAAAACTTGAAAACTTTCGAGAACGGAGATTTTCGAGAACATCAGAATTTATCGAGAACTTCAGAGATTTTCGAGAACTTCAGAGATTTTCGAGAACATCAGAATTTATCAAGAACTTTAGATATTATCGAGATCTTGGGATTTGTCGAGAATACAACATTTTCGAGAACTTTTGGTTGACTTTTGACGACTGAACTTCAAACGGCCATAACTTTTGAACCGTAACTCCATTTTCGACAAATCAGCTGTAAAAACGATCGTGAGACAGAGGAGAACGACACGCTAAATGATTTATCAATTTAGGCGAAGTTTCGAGGCCTAAAAACGCTCCGAGAAGAAGTTATTGAGGTTTCAAAGTTTTAGTCAAAATTTTCACCATAAAAACTTGCATCAACTTACTCCAAACTCAACTCCTATTTCGTTGGAACGACCCAAGAATCAACTTTATCCATCTAAACTTCATCAAATGGCATCTTAGCAAGATATTCATGCAGCCGGTGCGGAAAACCGACCTCCTATGCTTGAAAAAGGTGGATATCTCCCATGGACAAGCTGCATTCTTCGTTACATCAAAACTAAGACTGATGGTAACCTCATGCTCAACTCCATTAAGAATGGTCCATTTCAGCCAAGACAAGTTCAAATTGCCGGTAATCCAAACTCAACAAATCCTACTGAACCATACATGCGTTTACAAACAGAAGAAGATTACACTGATGAAGACAAGGCGCAGATCAAAGCTGATGATATGGCAATGCATTTAATCCAACTTGGATTACCTCGGGAGATCTTTGCTGCGGTCGACAGCTGTGAAACTGCTCATGCTATGTGGGAACGTGTTAGAAGGATTTGTCATGGAACAGAGATTGGACAACAAGACGTTGAGAACAAACTTCTTACTGAATGGGAGAACTTCACATCCACTAAAGGTGAACAGATTGAGTCATACTACACAAGGTTTTGCACATTGATGAATGAGTTAATCAGAAACAAGTTGACACCTCGAACAATTGCAACAAACATCAAATTCGTCAATAACCTTCCAGAAGAATGGGGTCGTTATGTTACAATTGTTAATCAGACAAAGGACTTACATCAGGTGAATTATGATCAACTCTATGACTTTCTGAAGCAAAACCAAGCTGAGGCTAATGAAGTTAGGAAAGAAAGATTGGCAAAGAATCATGATCCTCTCGCACTAATTGCTAATACACCAACACCATTACAAGTGAACACTCAACAACCATCATCATCCATTCACAACTACATGCAACCATCATGCATTCAACAACCAACACCGGTCTACCAACAACAATTCTACCCACAACAACAAGAAGTTATTCCACAACAGACATACTCACAATTCCAAGAACCAGAATTCACTGACAATGATGAAGCTGCTGCAGCATTGACTCAAGTGTTTGCTTTTCTGTCAAAGGCATTCCAAGGACGCTATTCTACACCAACAAACAACAACCAAAGGATTTCATCGAATACTCGCAACAGGCAGATCGCTCAGCCGAGTTTCAATATGGGCAACGGAGGCCAAATGGTTGGAGTTTATGGGAATCAGCAAGGATATGCTACGGGATTTAATATGGGCAATCAGAATATGCAGAATGCAGGTCAGTATACAGGGAATCAGTATGGTCAGAATGCAGGGAATCAGTTGGGTCAGATTGTTGGAAATCAGAGGGGTTAGAATGTTGGTAATCAGGCAATGGGTAATCAGAATAGAAATGTTGCAGCTCCAGTAGTTGGGAATTTGGGAAATATGAATCAGGGTAATCCGGTAAAGTGTTTCAACTGCCAGGGTGTATGTCATATGGCAAGGAACTGTCCTACTAAGCCAAACAAGAAAGATCTAGCGTACTTGCAGAAAGCAGTGATGTTGGCACAAAAGGCTGAGGCAGGATTTCAGTTGAACGCAGAGGAGAATGACTTTATGGCTCTTATGGATGACATGGAAGATAGAGAAGATATCGATGCGAACTGCATATTCATGACAAATCTTTAGGAAGCTAAGTATGACACGGATTCTGATACACTTCCTGTTTATGACGTCAATGCAGTCTCTGAGGTATCACACTTCAACACATGTCACAATAATGATGTATTTGATATGTCTCCTCATGAGGAACAGCATTTTGAGAAGCAAGCAACCACTTATGATACATTCCTGGACACGCCAAGTAGTAGCATTACTCCTTCAGCAACTCCAGATATGAATCATAATGGAGGCTTCGTTTCACAGCATGCTGAGAATGATGAGGAAACACGTGCTTTGTTTGAATCATTATTAAATAATTGTCGTATTGAAATTGAGAATGTGCAAAAGGTCAATCGCGATGTTAAGGCCGCGAATGTTAAATTGACCGCTGAGCTTGAGAGTTACAAATCAACCGTTAAAGCTTTTGAATTTCATAACAAAAGATTATCTGAATTAGAAACTGGTTATCAAAATTCCGTTTCAGAGAAACAACAATTGCAACTCAAGTTTGACACACTTGATGTTAATTCTTTCAAAAAGATAAAATCTTTAAACACGGAAATTTCTGATTTACAAAACCAACTTTCTAAACAAAAAACAGCTTATTCCAATCTTGAAAAAGAAATGGATGAGTTGAAAAAGGATTTTGCAAAGAAAGAAGGCAAACTTTTGGAAGAAATCGTAGAGTCAGAACACATGATTGCTCATTTAGAGGAATTAGTGGTTAAGTCGGGTCAGTCGAGCCAAACAATGAAAATGATTTCAAATCAAACTAATCCGATTTACCATACGAAACATAAAATGGCTCTTGGTAACAACACCCCTTGTAATCTCAAGAAAGCTCAGCAAGAACAGAATGTTTTGTACAATGGTAATGTGATTTTTACCAAACATGATCCTCCCGTCGTTCGGGATTCTGTGCTAACGATTGAACATGTCGAAGAGAGCATAAATAAAATGAAACAAAAGGATTTGAAACCCATTGATTACAACAAATTGAACAAACTTTCGGGAATCACTTTTGTTCCACAAACAGAACCATCTGCGTTTTCCATTAAACGACCATTTGCGAAATTCTTGTCTAAAAAGAAAGTTGTTTCCAAATCTCTTTCAAAAATAGAACAAATTTCCTCTAACAACACTTTTAATACAAGTGAGGCTAGAGAAATTCTGGATGACGTTAAAAAGAGAATTCAAGAACTTCAAAATATCGTTAAATCTAAAACTTCCATCGATATTAATAATTGGCATTCTAGTTTTCACATCGAACGGAAAAAGGTGTTTCAAAACGAAATTACTATTCCACTGAATAACATCAGCGCGAGTGTAAAAAATTTTGAACAAGTTTTCTTAAAAGAAACGGCCGACTTTGTCAAGGACCACAAATCCCTGGTAACCGAAGCTAATGATATTCGTGAAAACATGATTGTTTTGGAAAACCTAAATGATTCTCTCTTCGAAGCTGTTATGACCACTGATATTATGTCCATCATTTTACAAACATATTCTGTTCAAGACGATGAACGACTAAGAGCTGAGACCTCCGCAATTGTTTCAAAATATGAAAATGCACTCATAAAGCTTGAAAAAGAAAATGTGTCATATTTTAAACAACTTGATCGAAAAAAGGAAGAATGGAAGTATGACAAATTGTCGTATGAGCGTGACTTAAAGAAAATGAAAGAGCATAATGAACTTTTGAGGGCTCAGCTTGAAAGTCAAAAAGGAAAGGGTGAGGAAACTAAGTGTTGCAAAACCATTGACTTCGGAGAAACCAAATGTTTCAAACATGGTTCAAAAACCTAAAATGTCAATTTCACGGTTTGCTCCAAAAGTCGATGAGAAAAAGGATTTGACAAAACCAGTCACTCCAACACCCTTGCCCAAGAAAAGTGAAAATGTTAAGATTGTTGATAAAGGAAAAGCGGTTGTCGAAACACCAAAAGTGATAGCACCTGGCCTTTTTAGGATTAGTCCCACTAATGCGTCTGCCTCCACATTTAAGACAAATGCGTGCAAAAAGGATAATTCTAAAGAGTCTAGTGATGCTAAAAAGGACAACAATATAAATCCTAACGCGTGTGCCTTACCTTCTACAGGATTAGAAAGCACCTCTAGGAGCAGCAGACTAAAGCCTAAGAGCAATACAAGGAACAATAGAGTCTCGCCTGCCTCTAAGAGTTGTAGCAAGATTAAAGTTGAAGAAGTAGAAGAACACCCTAGGAATTTATCGCTTTGTAATAAGAAACATGATTCATCTGAATGTAATGTCGAAAGTACTGGTTCTAATACATGTAATGACTCTGTTTGCTTAATATGCAAGAAATGTTTAATTAATGATGTTCATGATGATTGTGTTTCTATGAATGTGAATGTTAAGCCTGAACAAAAGAATGTTCCAGCAAGACCTAGTGCCAGATCTAGATCTTTAGAAAGATTAGTTGCACGATTTAGGACTACCACTATTAGTCGAATGCCTAGGAACTACCTTAAGTATTGTATGTGGATTCCGACGGGTAGAGAGTTCACTCTTAAGGACGGCAAATTAGAAATAACTCAAGCTAAACAAGTAGCAACTGTCTATGAGTGTGATTCTGCTTTTACTCCTAACCCCATGGAACCAAATTCAAAACGGTTTCCAAATACAAACTCTTCTGTTCTTGGCAGGTTATCGAAATATGTCTTTAGATCGTCGACTCGGGTTGCTCCAAGCACATGACCGGGAATTTAAAGCTGCTGATCAATTTTGTCTGGCAATTCATGGGAACTGTACGCTTTGGAAATGATCATGTAGCAGCTATTCAGGGTTATGGAGATCTTCGGTTTGAGAATTTTTTAATCACTCGAGTTTACTACGTCGAAGGGTTGGGACACAACTTGTTTTCAGTCGGACAGTTTTGTGATGTAGACTTAGAAGTGGCTTTCAGAAGAAACACGGTTTTTATTAGAAATTTGGTTGGTGATGATCTCTTAACTGGTAATCGTAGTACAAACTTGTATCCTATCGACATCAACCAAATGGCTTCTACATCACCAATTTGTCTTATGACAAGGGCAACCGAAACTAAGTCCTGGCTGTGGCATAGACGTTTATCCCATCTCAATTTCGACACCATCAACAAGTTAGCCAAAGACAACATCGTCACCGGTCTTCCTAAGTTCAAATACACCAAGGAACACCTATGTCCATCATGCGAACAAGGAAAAAGTAAAAGAGCATCATATAAACCCAAAACCGTACCTAGTTCAGAAGCAAGGTTACATATGTTGCACATGGACTTATGTGGCCCAATGAGAGTTGAAAGCATTAATGGGAAGAAGTATATTCTCGTTATTGTTGATGATTATTCAAGATATACTTGGGTAAAGTTTTTGAGATCAAAAGATGAAGCACCAGGCATCATCATCACCTTTCTGAAGCGTATTCAAGTTCTACTTCAAGCTCCAGTAAGGATTATAAGAACAGACAATGGCACAGAATTTACAAACCAGGAGTTAAGAACTTACCTTGAAGATGTTGGAATCACACACCAAACATCAGTTGTTAGAACTCCACAGCAGAATGGGGTAGTTGAAAGAAGAAACAGAACTCTTGTGTAAGCTGCTCGCACAATGCTGATTTTCTCTAGTGCACCTCTATTCTTATGGGCTGATGCTGTAGCCACCGCTTGTTTCACTCAAAACCGATCCCTAGTACATCCAAGATTCAATAAAACCCCATATGAGCTAGTGAACAACTGTAAACCTGACATCTCTTACCTTCACGTGTTTGGCGCTTTGTGCTATCCGACGAATGACAGAGAAGATCTAGGAAAGTTAAAAGCTAAGGGTGATATTGGAATCTTCATTGGATATTCAGAAAACTCGAGGGCATTCAGGGTGTATAATAGACGAACTAAAAGGATTATGGAGACGATGAATGTGAAGTTTGACGAGATTTCACAAATGGCTTCTGAGAGACTCGCTCTAGAACCCGCGCTTAATCTGATGGCTTCTAATCATAACGGATTAGGACCCGCACCAAACAGTCAGACTTCTAGACACATCAGTTCAGGACTCGTACCTCAAGGAGCTCAGTCAACAAACACGGATAAACCTTCAGAACAAGAACTGGAAAATTTCTTCGAGTTAATGTTTGATGAATACTATGGTGGAACTTCGACTAATGCATCTCAACAACATTCCGCTGCACCCGCTCAAAACCATCAACCACCACCACCACAAGATGCATCTACAACAATCGAAGCTGAAGCACCAACTACATCAACATCGTCTACATCTACTCAAGTAACTCCAGTACTTGAAACTGTTATACCAAACGTTGATGAGCAAAACCAAAACACAAATTTTCAAGAAGAACCAACAAATAATTCAAACGATGTTACGTTAGAGGAAGAAGAAGAAGTATTTGAAAACCCGTTTGCAACAGACTCTGCTGAATCTTCTTCAAGGTTACAAGAACCATCTAACACACATTCGTTCAACCAAAGGTACCCTTCTACGTTTCAATGGACAAAAGACCATCCGTTAGTACATGTTATTGG
Organism: Artemisia argyi; assembly: GCA_030686995.1. NCBI lineage: Eukaryota > Viridiplantae > Streptophyta > Magnoliopsida > Asterales > Asteraceae > Artemisia > Artemisia argyi. The sequence goes on from CM060689.1 coordinate 38,655,173, forward strand.
TGATCCTTCAATGCCAATTCAGACGAGGAGACAACTTGCCACCGATCTCGAATTGTGCATTTACATTTGCTCAATAAGCACCAAAGTACCTAAGAACATTTAGGAAGCAATGGCAGAAAACCCATGGATTGAAGCAATGCAGGAGGAATTTCTTCAATACCTGTTACATGATAGTTGGGAACTTGTTGAACGACCACTTGATAAGCGAGTTCTTGATCTCAAGTGGTTGTGGAAGAACAAACTGGATGAGGAAATGACTGTTATTCGCAACAAAGCTCGTCTCGTGGCTAAAGGCTATCCACAAGAAGAAGGGATAGATTTCGAGGAATCATTCGCGCCTGTAGCTAGACTTGAAGCAGTCCGGATTTTCTTAGCCTATGCAGCTCACAAAAACATCACAGTCTATCAGATGGACATTAAGACTGCTTTCTTGAATGGAACTCTGAAAGAAGAAGTGTATGTGAGTCAGCCAGAGGGATTCATCGACAAAGATCATCCAGACTACGTCTACAAGCTTAAGAAAGCAATTTATGGTTTAAAACAAGCTCCAAGAGCGTGGTATGACGAACTATCCTCTTTCTTGCTCAAAAACAATTTCACAAAAGGAACAGTTGATGACACCTTGTTTATCAAAAAATTCAAAGATGACATTTTGATCGTTCAAATTTACGTGGACGACATTATCTTTGGGTCCACTAATCCGAATCATTCAAAACATTTTGAAAATCTCATGAAAAGCAAATTTGAAATGTCCATGTTGGGGGAACTAAAATACTTTCTTTGTTTACAAATACATCAATCCCCTCGTGGAATTTTTATCAATCAAGCTAAATATACAATAGAGATTTTGAAAAAACATGGTATGGAAAACTGTGATTCTGTTGGTACACCAATGGTCTCTTCACCAAAAATAGGTGCTGATTTGTCTGGAAAACCCATCGATCCGAAAAAATATTGGAGCATGATCGGTTCTCTCATGTACCTAACTGCTAGCCACCCCGATATTCAATTTGCTGTTTGCTTGTTAGCACGGTTTCAGGCAAAGCCTACCGAACTTCACCTCAAAGAGGTTAAACGGATCTTTCGGTACCTACGAAGCACCATTAACATGGGACTTTGGTATCCGAAGGATTCGGGGTTTAATCTAACAGCATTTTCAGATGCAGACCATGCTGGTGATCAAGTTACAGCAAAGAGTACATCAGGTGGAGCACAATTTTTAGGTGAAAAGCTTGTAAGCTGGTCGTCAAAGAAATAGGATTGTACAGCGCTATCAACCGCCGAAGCCGAGTATGTGTCTCTATCTGCGTGTTGTGCCCAAGTTCTTTGGATGCGGACACAGCTCACAGATTATGGCTTTACTTTTGACAGAATACCTATGTATTGTGACTCAAAAAGTGCCATAGCCATCTCGTGCAATCCCGTACATCACTCTAAGACGAAGCATATCAAAGTCCGCTACCATTTCATCAAAGAACACGTGGAAGAGGGTACTGTTGAATCATTTTTCGTTAAGACAGATTACCAACTCGCCGATCTATTTACTAAAGCCCTTCCAAAAGAACGGTTTGACTATTTAGTTCGACGAATTGGCATGCGAAGCCTAACTCCTGAGGAGCTAGAACGTCTTCTCGAATCTTCTTGAAAAAGTTTTCAAAATCGCTTCGCTGTAAATATTTTTGAAAAAACAAAATACAAAATTTGAAAAACCAACAAAAACTAAATACAAAAATATAAAATTTCAAAAAATACAAAAACAATATAAAATCAAAAAAAAAATCCAAAAATATTCTTCTCACGACATGTCTCTCGTATAAATCAATATTCTGTACATTTCTAGAAATGCTATTCAACAATGACACGGATATGTACAGATGCTTGAGCGGGAGTTCTTTTTAATATTTTTCTAAAACATGTCGTTTCTCAAAATTTTCTTCACTATGGCTTTCGTATACTTCAGTACGAAACCCGGACATTAAACGATGACTTCTGATTAATTTTCAAATCAAGGACTCGTACGTTCAATGATGAACTCTTTTTCAAAAAATTCGAATCTAAACAAACAAAAAAAAATTCAAGCATAAACTCGTTTTCAAAATACAATTCTTGAGCACTTTTTCAAGATTGTTTAAAAGATTTCTCAAAATCTTTCAAATGAGTGCTCAAGATAACTCCCTCAAAACCCTTAATTGATTTTAAAATGTGCTATCATTAAGGGGGAGTTCAAAAACAAAATGTTCCAATTTCATGCAAAATCAAATCTGTCTTTCTCTCCAAAAGCTTTTTATTAATCAGTTGATATAAAAAATATCACGATATGCTATTTTTGAGGGGGAGAAGACATGATTAAAATGTGATCAAAATGTGTGGCTGAATCTCAAAAGAGCTCGACTCAGATAGTACCAATGAATTGACGAAGCTTAAAATGTCAGTAATCGAAAAGACTTGTCCTGAACGGGTAATAATTTCAAGCTAGTCTAACTAGTGATGTAAGCGTGTCTCGAATAGGACGTGTCTGAGTAGAATGTACCGTATCGAGAGACTCTCTTTGGACTTGACCAGGACGGGTAATAATTTCAAGCTAGTCTAACTAGTGATGTAAGCATGTCTCGAATCGATCATGTTCACTGAAAGTGGATCAATTCAAAAAGTACAAACTCCTCACGCATGTGCAAATTTCTAAAAAATTCATGAGCACATGTGAAGGGGGAGTCCTTCAAAAGAAATGCAAAACTCTCAAAGTGGTAACAACAATATGTTTTATTATCATAAACACTTTGAGAAATTTTCACAAAAGGTTTTATGGCATGTGATCAATTATAGGATAGTCATGGTGTTATAAGGTGACTAAGGTTAGGAAAAACTGTCCCATGATCCGCCAGAGCCGGAGGGATCTACCCAAGGACAATTCCAATAGATTAGAATTAGAAGTCCTTAGGTATGATTAAAAAAGGAGAAAATGAGAAAGGAGAAAGAAGGGGTTGAAGAATTAAAAAGAAAAGTTATGAAAAAGGGTGAAAAGAAATAGCCCTCCAAATGTTCAACCTTAGGGCAGACACCGGGTTCAACTCATATGCTACTGGTTGTTACTAAGGTGACACTGGTATTGAAGACAAAGACGTCATGGACCCAGTGACGCACTGCACTAAACCTTCTTAACCACTCAAGTTCTCTTAAAAGAGCTTGTTTCATTCTCACGGGGAACCGGTGTAATCTATCGACTTGTCTCTTAGAGATGGTTGATATTGAAGCAGGAGACCTCTCCCTAATCTCCGCGTAGGAAACCAAATGTGCACTTATCGAGTCTAGAGCCCCGAGATTCATCAAAAGATCTCATAGGAACACATGATATTTCTACACTGGTTGTTCATCATTAAGGACGCCAGATGTAAACTTAAGAGTCCTACGCAGATCTTAGCAATCTGCCAGAACATTTATGAGAGGATTCACTTTTGTGATTCTCAATGATTGAATGGAGATTCCTGCCAGGGTCAACATCACGCAGCCCTGACAGCAGGTCACTTCGGTAATTCTTTATGGGTTACGCTTAGTGTTCGCGGTGGTTTCAAACGGTCTACAGTCGTGGAGTGATCCCCAACGGCTCACCCAGTCATTGAGCTACTAAGTAGGTCTTGTAAGCTCTCTCGAGAGTATCTGACATGGGAACGGCCTTGGTAAGGGTTAGAAGGAGTCTTCACACTATGCTGTTGACGATCTCTAATTCCTTATCAGTAAGTACCGGATGTTTTATTGCTAACTGTTTATATGCAGGGACACTTCATCTCCATGGCGACAGATTCCACATGCTCATACATACATCTGGAAGTTAAAGAAAGCTCCCTCAAAGATCTATACAACACAAAGTTCAGAGAAAGATTCTACGCTAAAAAGAAGAATCTACAAAGTATAAAGACTAAAGATCAAAGTCAAAGAAAGGGAACTACATGCATATGAATATCAATGTCCAAAGATGTATGAGCATGTTGGAATGGCAAACAACCACCACAGACGCAGAAGTGACGAAAGTCAGATAACTCCACATCACAAAAGAACATAGAACGATGAAAAATCAGTTATCGAAGATCACAAAGCATGAAGGTACAAAGACTAAAGACTATTCTACAATGACACACAAAGTTAAAGACAAAGAACACGGAAGAACCACTCACGTGGAGCATCATTCGTATGACCACCCCTTAGGGGGAGATTGTTAGCATTAAAAATATGTATTATGAAGTGATGGTCATTCTCATATTGTAACTTTGTGTCGTTTGTTAAGATTAGTAATAGTTTAGTCATTGGGCCTTGGACTTGGCAAGCTAATATGTTATATGCTATGTTTCATAAGCCTAGTTATCCAACCATGTAACCAAGTACAAGCCCAAGCCCATAGAAAGCCCATAGGGCATCTCATGTTAAGAACTATTTAAACACCTCAAAGGCTCATTTGAGGTGTGTGCTTGTGTGTGTATTTGTGTGTGTTTTCTTTGAATAAAAGCTCTCATATTTCATCTCTCTATATACACATATACGATCCATATTAATCACCAAGTCACCATCTTTCCTTCTCTAAACTTTTATATTTGTGATAAAGTTGTGATATCTAAGGTCCTACAAAAACCATACCACTCAAAAATTTCCACCCCAAATATGTGAGGTTCACCCTTAGATCTTTAGGAAAAAGCATTCATTGTTGGTGCTTATGAGTGTACCGGTAGTATTTAGATTCTAGAACTTGCGATAGCGATGCATCCCGAGACCGCTAGTGAGACTACATTCGTGTAATTAGGATTTACTACATGATAAGAGGCATTAGGATAACCCTTGTTCTACACCTTTAATATAATTACACTGACTTCATAGGTCAAGTAATTCTCCCACACCTTTGCGTTGTACTCATTTTTAGTACACGATACCCCTAGTACACCCCTCCGAGCCTATCTTTTCGTTTCTAACTTTAAGCATTTTACTTAAAGGAAGAATTTGTTTACAATCCACCCCAAATGTGCAACCAAATCGTCTTAGCCTTCCTTATATGCACTCATCTTTAGTGCATTATTGTTAATTGTTTAAACCCTTTGTTAGTTGTCTAATTGATTACATGGTTGCTAAGTCAAGTCATATCTTGTACATATTGTTTTGGGACAATTGGGACTCATTGGTAAAGTACTTGTGTTATGGAGTAATGGGGAAGAACATCATATATTACCCCCATATGTGCGTTAATATTTAAAAGTACTCCAAGTGTTTTGATTATCTTGATTCGAGTCATTAGAATAGTTGATTTAAAGTATGTAAAAGCTCTAGTGTAGGGAGGAAGCGAGCTCCCTTTGATGTATGATTTTGGATGGTAGAGTAAAAGTGTATGCAAAAAAAAAAAAAAAAAAAAAAAAAAAAAAAAAAAAGGAAAAACATACGGGCTACCATCTGTTTCTTTTATTTATGTTTAAGTCAAATAGTGTCTTGAAAATCCAGAAAGAGTCGTAGTTAGTTTAAGTTGAGTCGAGTCTTGGCTTAGCAACGCCTCATTGTACATGTAGTTAACTAAGACAATTGACTTGCCACCAGTAAAATATCCGTTTATCCAACAAAACCGTGTCTTCCATATCCCGTACACCTAACGTTATAACCCTTTAAAGACCTCTTTGATAGTTTATCCTAGGTGCTTACGCCAAGTGGTGGAGGTTTGATCCTTTCCTAAGCCTATGGTAATCTATTAGCTATGACAGGTAGAGAGTGATACTTCTCCATTTCCAATTATGACATATAAATTTACAACACCCAAGAGATGAGAGTATCCAAATACTTAATGTGAGGTGCTAGTGTATAATTTCCGTGCTTGTTTTGACTAAGGTGGAATGATCATTTGTTGTAATTACTTTTATATTAGTGTTAAATGACCCCTAACTTGTATTTTGATTGGTGGAAAAGCTCATTTGCTTGAGGACAAGCAAATCCCAAGTGTAGGGATATATGATAAGGCGAAAAATGAACCGTTTTTAGGGGGTCATTTAAGCCCGGAATTGAATTTATTTGATCAAATATTGCCCTAAATCGTTCCTTTTGTGAATTTAGGTACTTTGGGAGTGTATTCTGGAAAAGGAAGCATTTTGGACGTTTTTGGAGCATAAAAGTGAAGAAAACGACAAAGTCTTAATTTTCCTTGCTGGGAACAGTACCTGACGGCGTCAAGAGGCTTTTTATGACGGCGTCAAGAGTAAAAGTTGTGACGGTCCAGAAGAAACGTGACGGCGTCACCCATGGCCGTCACATGTTAACTTGTCAAAACTTGCGCGCGGAGTAGCTGATATTGTTTTGGTCATAACTTTTGCATACGAACTCGAATTTAGGTGATTCAAAAGCCCACGCGAAGAGGACGAAGAAATATTCGATTTGGTGAAAAATAGCCTATAAATATAATATCATAACTTCACTTTTTGTAAGCCCTAAACCCTAAGGTCGATTCCTGGGTTTAGGTAGGTGTTTTTCCAGCAACTTAGAGGGTTTCAATCACTCCATAAACATCATGTATTGGTTTGATGATTCTATCTCAACTATGTCTTTCATTATTATTGTTGATTGTCCTTCTTTGATTATGTTTTGTTAATTTACCTTGTGTCTACTTATGTTTATGTGAAACTTGTATATAATTGATTAGATCTTATTGATTCCTTGTTGATGTTTGTGTCTATCTTCATCAATTAGGACGTGACACTTCGATAGATCTAAGTTTAGCTTATAATTCTTGATTCCTATTGTCTCTTGTTTGATTAAGTGTATTCGATGTTAGGCTTAAGAAAACTGGCAGATCTCCATTGTGTAACTTGCTTGAACGTCTTAAGAAACATGAACCGATGTGTACTAGGTTTTTATGGTTGTATTTAATGCATGAGCAAATTCTAGTGATCCCATGTTAGGAGCTTCTTAGCCGGCTCGACATAGGAGTGAAGTAGGAGCTTATAGAATTGGGGAAGTAAGTACGCCACCCCATGAATGGTATTAAGGAATACAACCCGTCAATTAAAACAAGGTGTGACAATTCAATAGGTAGAATTGGATAGCTAGCAAGGAGTAACATATCATAGGTAGACATGCTTCACTTATCTTGTAGAACCTTAGTTTAGTTTTCTTGCACATTAGTTTAATTAGTAGCTTTTGGGTTAGTTGATTAGCAACTAATTCCGCCCCTCCTTCCAATACCTGAGATTTTTACCTGCTTTTCATAAAATATAAAAACATAAAAAGAATCATCCTTCACCTTTAGACCTAGTTAGATTAATTTCAATCCTAACGAAGTAAACACCACAATATTAGAGATCTTAGACGAATCAGAGTAAACACCACAATATTAGAGATCCCGAATTCTCTTAGACACACCATAAGTAGTTAACATCAACTAAACTTCGGGACGAAGTTTCCTGAAGGGGTAGAGACTGTAACAATTCGCATTTTCAGATTAATTACTATTCCCGGCAGGTCACCCAAGCCTGTACTACTCTCGCATGAGCACGCTTAACTGTATGGGCGATTAACCGTTAGACCACAAAACGCGTTTCTAAGACAATTTGAGTTTTCAACTTATTAGAAAAAGTCAACATATTTTTCCCTCCTCCTTTGACCAAAAATCATTCTTTGATTTTATAAGTCATTCCTTGATTTTTAGGCTTGCGGTTTTAGGTCTAAAAGACATTTAACACCAACCGACACTAGACTGAGCCCAGCCTAGACATTATAAGTCATTATTATCCTATTAGAAAAGTTACATTTTACTTTTCTCAATTTTACGCAACTTTCGTACGTTTTACGTATTACGCGTTTTAGACCCGTGTTTCCAGTTTTTAGCAGGGTTTTAGCACCCGATAGAACCTACCACTCATTTTATATTTTATTATGGACTATATTGATAAGTTCTACCATATTTATAAGTTTCATAATTTTAGGATACCCGGTTTTACGTTTCGTGACTTAATAACTTACGGTTAGCAACTTACGGAGTCAAAACTAGCTACATACTTAGGATAATACCATCAAAAGTCCACACTTGCTCCCCAAGCCTTGTGAAACCGCCACTAGGGGGGGGGGGGTTCACACTTGTGGTTAAATTTTGACCATTGATTCTTTACTTAATTACAACTTTGGCTCCAAGTTAACCTTGGTCTCCAAGTGTTGTAAGTTTCCTAGTAAGCTTCCTAACCTCCTCTTCATGCTATAAATAGAGAGCTCATTCCATCATTTCTTCATAAATAAAAAGCCACAACACAATCCCTAGCTCCATGATCCTTTGATCTTCAAACTACAAGTTACACTACAAAGTTCAAGGTCTTAGTATTCTCTACCTAGTTCTTAAGTTTGTTTGGTGATTCCATGGTTGAATTAGGAGCTACACAAGGTTACTAGGGCTGAAGTTAAATGGTTTTCACAAGGTTTATATCAAGTCTATCAATGGTTACAAGAGTTATGGTGAAGGGTTTACAAGCTTAGGTTTAGTGTCCTAGTTCTATACTTGACTTCCTTTCTTTAGAAAGCCAAAAGTTGTAAGCAAACCCTTATACACTTTCTTGCTCAATATCATTTCATGCTTATTATGTTTCTTTCATGCTATATATGGTCTTTGTATTGTGTTCATGATGTTTAAAAATGGATAAAACAAGTATTGGTATACATATGTTAACTTATGACAAGTAAACAAGCAAACTAGTGATTTTTATGGAAAACCACGACCACAATAGTATAACTTTGATATTTGACACTTACTTACTGTTAAAGAGGACTTAACAAGGAAAACATAGCAATTTGAATCACCCAAAACGAGTACACGAGTCAAAAGTTATGACCATTTGAAGTTAGCGACACCAAAACGCCGAAACTGCCTAAACCCTACTGTTTGCATTCTGCCAATTTGAAAGTCCCACTTCTGGTCCGATTCATCAAAAAGTTAAAACACGAAAGTTGTCCGGAACGACGTTTTCGTTCAGGATTAAAGAAGCTCGAGCCCTGAAAACGCTTTCTGAGTGATAAATTTCTCCAAATTCTTAACAGCCCATTTTTAGACCAAAGTTACTATATAATCATTATAATTAGATGAGACCAAGAGGTCTAATGACCTAAAGCCAAGACCACAACCATGGCTAAAGCCAAGGTTGAGTCTCAAGACCATGGTAACAATGACCAAGGTCATGGCAAAGCCACGGCTAAAGACCATATAACTATTAAAGATCAAAAAGCTTATATATATATATATATATATATATATATATATATATATATATATATATATATATATATATGTTATCAAATACTACAATAGTAGGGAGCCTCATGTGAGGAGTTCATTGAGTAAGCCGTCGAGACGAGTTGTGGATTTACGAGTTAAAGTGTCCTGGCTCCTCGAACGTTTACTCCATGACTTCTGAATTATGTCGGCCCGAACGGTAGTAAGAGATATACAACTTATACATGTTTCATAGACCACTTATATTCAAAGACTTACACTATATACTAAGTACTACATCATGAACATTATGCAAGACATATATTGGCAATTCTTCATATTCTTAGACGTTACTCCAAACCTAAGTCGCATCGTTCTATTATAGGCTGCTCTTAGAGACTTTCGCGATTCGACTACCACTTTCATTTCTCATTACATAGACTTAAGGTGAGTCATAGCCCCTACTCTTTTAGTACTTGTTTTAACTCTTGGGGGGATACATGCTCAACTACTTGCTTACTTGTACAAATACTCAAAACGTCTATACTTGACTGTGTTATACTTGATTGCTTACATACATGACTGCGTTATACTTAATTGCGTTATTCTATTTATTGACTAGTAGTTGTCTTTGGGAATTGACTCCCAGTTGTCTTTGGGAAGTGGCTCCCAGTTGTCTTTGGGAATTGACTCCCAGTTGTCTTTGGGAATTGGCTCCCAAAGTGAGGTCTTCGGAGATGAAGTATAGACTCACTTCTAATTGCTTAAATTGTCTTGATGAACTTATACATGTCTTATTCATACTATATATGTTAGCAGTGGGTTGTGAACACACAGGTTACAAGTCTCTTATGGCGGGACTTGTAACTGAGTGGATTCACGATGCCTTTGCTGTGTGAACATTCTTTTAAGGCTTTTCAACTGTTTTAAGACAAACTCTATGAACTCACCAACCATTGTGTTGACACTTTAGCATGTTTATCTCAGGTTAGTAAGGCGATAGCTAGTGCGTGGAACTTAGAGTCAAGCTGCATATTCTAAAGACTTATGCTTTTATCATTTACCATTCAACATTTTGTATACATTTATGTATCATACTTTGGAATCTCATGTTTGTAACTTTGAATTCATTAATCGAATGGTAACTTTTCAAAACGTCTCATTTAGAGTTCGTTTTCTATAACTTGTACTTTGTATTATGAAGTAGCACCCCTATGACACAGTCTTCCGCTACGGTATTTTGGGGGTGTTACAGATTGGTACCAGAGCCTTGGTTATAGAGAACTAGGTTGCATTTAGTGCCTAGACTATAACTGCTATATACGTTGGGACCTTCCTCTTTATTTGCCTTTCACACAATACATACACTTATGCTTTTTGGTTAGAGGTTTACTTAGTTCCACGCTGTTAGATGATGTGACTTTAGTATTATAAGGAGCCCCAGAGATTCGTCAAGTCATTAAAAACATGGAGCTCAGTAATAACTAATTAGTTAACTTAATCTTGTGTTTGATGAGACACAAGATTTGAGTTAAATAATATTATTGCTTAGCTTTAGGGATTTGATGACTGGATTATCTTACTATCGGCCTCAGAAGGCGGATTTTGTGTCGGAAATTCTTAAGTAGGATGTTTTAGAATCTCCTTATTTAAATGGATTGGGACGCCTCTTCAGTTAAATAAAGAAATTGTAAATCACCGAACCATAAGTTTATGAGACCTTACTTACATAAATTTGGACGCTTCTTTATGTAAGTAATGTGTTATAAATAAGTGGGCTTAATTGTAGCCGATACAACTCCTTAACCAGAATCTTAGACGAATCAGAGTAAACACCACAATATTAGAGATCCCGAATTCTCTTAGACACACCATAAGTAGTTAACATCAACTAAACTTCGGGACGAAGTTTCCTGAAGGGGTAGAGACTGTAACAATTCGCATTTTCAGATTAATTACTATTCCCGGCAGGTCACCCAAGCCTGTACTACTCTCGCATGAGCACGCTTAACTGTATGGGCGATTAACCGTTAGACCACAAAACGCGTTTCTAAGACAATTTGAGTTTTCAACTTATTAGAAAAAGTCAACATATTTTTCCCTCCTCCTTTGACCAAAAATCATTCTTTGATTTTATAAGTCATTCCTTGATTTTTAGGCTTGCGGTTTTAGGTCTAAAAGACATTTAACACCAACCGACACTAGACTGAGCCCAGCCTAGACATTATAAGTCATTATTATCCTATTAGAAAAGTTACATTTTACTTTTCTCAATTTTACGCAACTTTCGTACGTTTTACGTATTACGCGTTTTAGACCCGTGTTTCCAGTTTTTAGCAGGGTTTTAGCACCCGATAGAACCTACCACTCATTTTATATTTTATTATGGACTATATTGATAAGTTCTACCATATTTATAAGTTTCATAATTTTAGGATACCCGGTTTTACGTTTCGTGACTTAATAACTTACGGTTAGCAACTTACGGAGTCAAAACTAGCTACATACTTAGGATAATACCATCAAAAGTCCACACTTGCTCCCCAAGCCTTGTGAAACCGCCACTAGGGGGGGGGGTTCACACTTGTGGTTAAATTTTGACCATTGATTCTTTACTTAATTACAACTTTGGCTCCAAGTTAACCTTGGTCTCCAAGTGTTGTAAGTTTCCTAGTAAGCTTCCTAACCTCCTCTTCATGCTATAAATAGAGAGCTCATTCCATCATTTCTTCATAAATAAAAAGCCACAACACAATCCCTAGCTCCATGATCCTTTGATCTTCAAACTACAAGTTACACTACAAAGTTCAAGGTCTTAGTATTCTCTACCTAGTTCTTAAGTTTGTTTGGTGATTCCATGGTTGAATTAGGAGCTACACAAGGTTACTAGGGCTGAAGTTAAATGGTTTTCACAAGGTTTATATCAAGTCTATCAATGGTTACAAGAGTTATGGTGAAGGGTTTACAAGCTTAGGTTTAGTGTCCTAGTTCTATACTTGACTTCCTTTCTTTAGAAAGCCAAAAGTTGTAAGCAAACCCTTATACACTTTCTTGCTCAATATCATTTCATGCTTATTATGTTTCTTTCATGCTATATATGGTCTTTGTATTGTGTTCATGATGTTTAAAAATGGATAAAACAAGTATTGGTATACATATGTTAACTTATGACAAGTAAACAAGCAAACTAGTGATTTTTATGGAAAACCACGACCACAATAGTATAACTTTGATATTTGACACTTACTTACTGTTAAAGAGGACTTAACAAGGAAAACATAGCAATTTGAATCACCCAAAACGAGTACACGAGTCAAAAGTTATGACCATTTGAAGTTAGCGACACCAAAACGCCGAAACTGCCTAAACCCTACTGTTTGCATTCTGCCAATTTGAAAGTCCCACTTCTGGTCCGATTCATCAAAAAGTTAAAACACGAAAGTTGTCCGGAACGACGTTTTCGTTCAGGATTAAAGAAGCTCGAGCCCTGAAAACGCTTTCTGAGTGATAAATTTCTCCAAATTCTTAACAGCCCATTTTTAGACCAAAGTTACTATATAATCATTATAATTAGATGAGACCAAGAGGTCTAATGACCTAAAGCCAAGACCACAACCATGGCTAAAGCCAAGGTTGAGTCTCAAGACCATGGTAACAATGACCAAGGTCATGGCAAAGCCACGGCTAAAGACCATATAACTATTAAAGATCAAAAAGCTTATATATATATATATATATATATATATATATATATATATATATATATATATATATATATATATATATATATATATATATATATATATATATATATATATATATATGTTATCAAATACTACAATAGTAGGGAGCCTCATGTGAGGAGTTCATTGAGTAAGCCGTCGAGACGAGTTGTGGATTTACGAGTTAAAGTGTCCTGGCTCCTCGAACGTTTACTCCATGACTTCTGAATTATGTCGGCCCGAACGGTAGTAAGAGATATACAACTTATACATGTTTCATAGACCACTTATATTCAAAGACTTACACTATATACTAAGTACTACATCATGAACATTATGCAAGACATATATTGGCAATTCTTCATATTCTTAGACGTTACTCCAAACCTAAGTCGCATCGTTCTATTATAGGCTGCTCTTAGAGACTTTCGCGATTCGACTACCACTTTCATTTCTCATTACATAGACTTAAGGTGAGTCATAGCCCCTACTCTTTTAGTACTTGTTTTAACTCTTGGGGGGATACATGCTCAACTACTTGCTTACTTGTACAAATACTCAAAACGTCTATACTTGACTGTGTTATACTTGATTGCTTACATACATGACTGCGTTATACTTAATTGCGTTATTCTATTTATTGACTAGTAGTTGTCTTTGGGAATTGACTCCCAGTTGTCTTTGGGAAGTGGCTCCCAGTTGTCTTTGGGAATTGACTCCCAGTTGTCTTTGGGAATTGGCTCCCAAAGTGAGGTCTTCGGAGATGAAGTATAGACTCACTTCTAATTGCTTAAATTGTCTTGATGAACTTATACATGTCTTATTCATACTATATATGTTAGCAGTGGGTTGTGAACACACAGGTTACAAGTCTCTTATGGCGGGACTTGTAACTGAGTGGATTCACGATGCCTTTGCTGTGTGAACATTCTTTTAAGGCTTTTCAACTGTTTTAAGACAAACTCTATGAACTCACCAACCATTGTGTTGACACTTTAGCATGTTTATCTCAGGTTAGTAAGGCGATAGCTAGTGCGTGGAACTTAGAGTCAAGCTGCATATTCTGAAGACTTATGCTTTTATCATTTACCATTCAACATTTTGTATACATTTATGTATCATACTTTGGAATCTCATGTTTGTAACTTTGAATTCATTAATCGAATGGTAACTTTTCAAAACGTCTCATTTAGAGTTCGTTTTCTATAACTTGTACTTTGTATTATGAAGTAGCACCCCTATGACACAGTCTTCCGCTGCGGTATTTTGGGGGTGTTACAAGTTTAGTGATAAAAATGTTTTTTTATTAAATTTAACCACGAAAATTGTTTTAGTTTAATATATCCATACGTTTAAATGATAAAAAGAAAGAAATAAGAGAGAGTGGTTGTGGTTTCTTACCCTACGATAGATAAGAGAAGAAATGACGGTGGTGGATGGTGGTGCTCAAATCCTAGCAAATCAACCCTTTCTTGATCTAAAACCAACCAAGAAATAACACACACACCTTGATCTATCTTCATACGACAGCAAAAAGGGCTCGCCGGAATTTGGCAGGAAAAGGTTGTGCCGCCGGAATATAATACGATGTTATAACATGTGGGAAACTAGAAGGGGGGGGGGTTGAATAGTTTACTGACTTTTTGTTTAATTATGAAAGTTTACTTTGTGAAAAACTTTGATTTGTATGTAGATGAAATCAACCAACACCAATATGAACACAACCTTAGGCTACTAATAACAAGTAATAGAAATGAATAAAGAGATAAAGATGGAAAGATCAAACTGAGACAAGTGATTTATAGTGGTTCAGTCACGAAGCTCTTCTTCGCCCTACTCCACTCCCCGAGTACCCAACTCGAGAGTTATAAGCACTATGTCAACAACCTCCCTTCAGGCGGAGAAAACCGTACAACGTAGCTTACGTTATTTTCCGACACTAAGCTAGATGTCGAGTACTAATCTTAGCTAGTACCAATCTACCAGAATCCTCATGATTCAAATAAATCACACGGTCTACATGATCCTAACCTTTCACACGATCAACTCGATCCTAACCTTTTACACGATCAACACGATCCTAACCTTTCACATGATCAACACGATCCTCACACAATCTACACACTCTTCAATCTACTTTGATCCACTTGATCAACACACAAGCACACTAACTACAAGTGATCCCCAAGATCTCAACACGATCACTATGATCCACACAAGATAGTAACTACAAGATTACAAACACTTGATGTATATCAAGATGAAAATCAGGCTAACAATTGGTAATGCAAGTGCACTACTCAAAGACTCTAACACTTTGTGTCTTCTTGACACCTTGTGTTCATCTCTTGACTAGTAGAGGAATGTAGGTGATCTTTGGTTGGATGAAATGATCACTCTTTAAACAAAAGAAAACTAACTAATGATCTAAGAAGTGTAAAGTGAAAAGGAGGATGGAAACCAGAAAGTTATGTGTGAAAATGGATGGCCAAAATCTTAGAAGTTAGGTGGTATTTATAGGAAATGAAGATTTGGCCGTTATGGAGGGACGGCACCACTAAAGTTTACATGGTACCACTAAATTTAGTGGTACCGTGGCAGACTAAAATGCTCCCATTTTTGTTCTTACTAGTGAAGGCTTATTTGGGGAAGTTAGGAGCTTAATTGGGGGGGGGGGGGGGGGGGGAATAGCTGTTAAGTATTTTGAATTTATTTTTCCAAATAAAACATTTCTTTATAATTCAAAAATAATTTGTAAAATGTATTTTTGAAAAGAATTTTTTGTCACCTCACAAATGTAGAGTTTAAAACACAAATTCACTTCTTAGAACACTTGTCAAGTAATCACTTTATTTGTTCATACCTAGAGTGATTTGCGTAGAAATCAGATATTTCAATTAAAAACTTGTTTACGTTAATTTTGACGTAAAATGTTTTTACATTTTGTTATCATCAAAACGTAGAGATATCGAAAGATGAGAATAACGTTTTTAGTCATTATTTGCATCAACAATCTCCCCCTTTTGATGATGACAAAACGTAAACTCGTTTTATGTGAAAAACTAATTTCGACAAGTTTTTAGTATGAGTTTATATCCCACTTCTCCCCCTTTTTATCGAAGCAAAAAGACTACTAAGGCTCCCCTTTGATGTATACTCCCCCTTATTTGGAGCATACCAAGGAATCGAGAAATGATTGATGCTACAAAACACGGTTAGATGACACAAATACAATATCTAACATGTAGCATTCAAGACAAATATTCAACTAAAAGCAACAAGAAAAATAATCCATCCACACACAAGAAATAAGCCCATGCATTACTAGATAAAAGAAGATCACACTTAATGTGTGAGTACAAGACATAATGAAAAGAAAACAACAAGAAGCACGTAATAATCTTTAGTGACTTGAGGTCCTAAGATTTGCTTCATGGTTCACGAAAGGGTTCCTAAGGTTTTTGTTGTTGAATGCTAAACATCAATGTTTAGTTGCTTGGGCTATTGGATGGTGGAGGAGGTGGTATGATGGGCCCTTGAGGTGGTGTCAAGCGATGTTCAAGGTTGGAGAACATAAGCCTTAATTCATCTCTAAGATGAAGGACAAGTTCTCGGTTGTGATGGCAACATGCACAACTACGAGGAATTGACCAATTGAGTAATGGAAAGTGGGATACTCCCCCAAAATGCCCCGCTATGTGGTTCAAGTGGGTAAAGAATGGGACTACACATTGATCGTTGTGGTGGTGGAGATACAAAAGACGATGGTGATGAGTGAGTAAGCTCAAGTGGGGTTGTAGGTGATAATGTGAGTGTCAATGCCAAAGGTTGAGGTGGACTAGGTGGTAGTGAGAGTGTTGTTGACCTAATTGTAGATGAGGTTGATGAGTTTGGCCTAGTGGAAGTAGTTTTAGAAGGAGCAAGTGGTGTAGAGATGGATGAGGTTGAGTTGGAGGAGTTCAATGGTGTATGAATGTCTTCATTATCATCAAGTGTTAGATCAATGAGGATGATCTCTTGTGATGGTTTGATGTTAAGTCTTGGTTTCTTTGCATTATGAGTGATTGTTGCAAATGTGGAAGACATGTTCTTGGTTTGGTGAGTTTGTAATGGAGTGATGGTTTGTGAGAAGGATCAATGCATGATGATTGCTTAAATAACCACATCAAGGAATGGTTTTGGGAATTGTGAGCATATGAGGCAGGTTTTGTTTGTAGGATTCAAGGGAAATAGGGTCAAAAGGAGGAGGATAACTGTTAAAATCGTTTTCCCAGGGTACGGTACCACTAAATGACCCACGATACCACTAAAATTAGTGGTGTCGTGGCCTGTTGGAGGTGATTCTTCAATTCTGCAGGTTTTACGCTGCCTAAATGGGTGATTCTAGGGGTACTATTTGCAGCAATTCCCACTACCTCAAATCACTAAAAGATAATAAGCTTGAATTTCTTAACTATAGCCTCAACTAGCAACAAACATAATCATGTGATTGTCTATTTGTAGGCAACTATTAAGCATGCATATCGGCATCAATAATCATGCATGTGGAAAGATTTAACTAGACAAATACAATCTTCCAACAAGAAGTGTATGTAGATGACACTAAAAGAAAGTAATAAAACACAAAAGAGACATCAACCAGGAGTATATCAAGATTTAAAGGTCTTTGATAGTTAGATTAAGTACTACTTAGTAATAGATAAATATTGTTTTTATCTCCTTGACCTCCCTAATTTCTTCAACTTGTTTCCAATGCCTTTAATCGCCTTTACAATCGACTTGAAACCTATGATAGTTTGCTCATGCATCGACACTTGTCTCTTCATCATCACAGTTTTCCTTTGCATGGCCCTAGTCAAATAAGTTTCTCTGAAGTCGAGATCAGATGTTGTTCTAAAGTCGGATGTATACCACGAAAGTATGTGTCGGGAGAAGGAGTACGAGCATGAGAAGTTCCTTCTTCATTTATTGCATCATCATCTTCATCCATAGGTTGAGATGATGATCCATAATGATGAGAGGACAAAGAGAAAGTAGCATCAGAAGTGGATTTACGACCACGTGGCAACCCTTTGTCACTATGTTTTTGTGTGCGACATTGTATTCCACCAAGAGGTTTCATCATAGGATCGATAAGGGAGTAGTAGAAACTTTCGAGATATGGGAAATTGGTTGTGACCCACCGATGGAGACGAGTAAGTAACATGCCGTATGGCATGACTTTGTCAGACCGACTATGAATATTAGCCATTCTTTTCGCCATACAGTACGCGAGGTTGTAAGGAACCTCGTTACTCAGACAATAGAGCATGTGGACCAGACATGCCGGAACATGATCCTGGTTGCCCGCGAGAATCACGACATTTACATGAATAAGAAGTTCCCAACTTCTGATGTCATGAATGATTTCTTTAAGATAGATCCGATTTGGATGAAGATAGACTATTGTTCCATCATGCTTTTGATGCGAGTGGATGACTCAAGGATTTGACACATGTTGTTTGATGGTTCGAGGATCAGGAAGTTCGGTTCGATAAGGACCCTCATCTTCAAGATGATGGTAAAGAGAGTCCAAAGAATGGTCTTCTGTGTAGGCACATTGACCAAAGGAAAGGACATCGAGAATATCACCAAGGTCGGTGATGGACAGAGTGATGTTTTGATTTCTTATCCAGAAATCCAAGAAGACATTACCATGAACGTCACTTGTGGTTCGAGCACGACTATAGAACTCGAGAATAAAGCGTGGACATATTTGATCGTTTATTGTGTATAAACAATCAAAACTGATTGTTGTAAAGCATACCTTTATGCCATCCAACGCAACAAACTGTGCATTGACTACACATCCTTCGTGTATATATCGATGTTGGACTCTTTGCAGATAAGCTTTTTGCTCATCTGGAATAGTGGGATCATCGAGTAGGTTAGGGATATATTGTTTGGTATCTTGATAATCATTTCGAGATATTGTTACCTACATAAAGATAAATAACAATATATAAGTATATATGCTTATTTATTTTTGTACGTTATTGATGATGATCATTTTTCTAATATATGCCTACTTGCAAACAATGTGGAGATGCGGTAATCTCGACTCTTAAAGTGATAATGAGATTACCCAAACGCTCATAACTTTACTTTTGCTCAAGCAAATGTGTATAAGTTTACACATTAGTTATGTAACTTGTCTAACATTTGTGAGACAATGTATGCATGCGAAAACATTTTTAATTTGCATCAACAATGCATGAAAAATCTTTCATGATCCTAGTTTAGTGATGTTTTTCAAAAATATTGGAATTGGGGTGTTTGGCAAATGCGTCAATTTGGCGCCATGATTTTTCAAAGTTTAAGATCATATGTTATGCTCATTCCTAATTCATTTTCAAGTATCGTAGACATGATTCCATTAAAGATAACTAATCCAATCCAAATCAAAGTTGTAAAATTCAGACCTAAAGTATTGTATGACTCGATTATGCATAAATTCTATGTTCAGGGAATCATGTTAGCTATACATTGTCTATTCCTAGTCCTAATTGTATGAAAATTCAATTGAAATTAAAAAGCCCCAATTCAATTTTGATGTTAATGAACGAACCCTATGTTTGAATTGAAAGAAATTAAAACAAATTGACTTACAAATGATGTTAATAAAGATGTAGTGGTTGAAAATCTTTAATTGCAATGCCTTGATCTTGATTATCAAGTGTATAATTGAGTTTTGGGTTGAGGGTTCGATTATGGCAGCGTTTTGGAGAGGAAAGGTTTGTTTGAATGTGAATAGTGAGGGAAATGAAGGAAGAAAATGGTCTGTCTCAGATACACGGTACACTAAATTTAGTGGTGCCGTGCACTGCTGAGACAGTTTTTCGTCTCATTTGGATTTTTGAGGAATGTATCTTACTTATTTAGCAAGACTTTTTGGCGCGAGAAGAGAATTTATACCTAATAAATTCTTGTGACAGGAGAACCAAAACTAGACGAGGAAGTAATGACTCAAAAATAGTCATAGAGTGGGTGCGAGAAACGACTTCGATCTCTTTGATGAGATATTAAAAAAGTCAAGACGATTTAAGATGAAAGTTAATGACTTTTGTATTTCCAGCGAAACACGTCGAAAGTCATTTAGTGGGACGACACAAGAGAAATGACTTTAATATTTCCAGTGAAATATTCAAAGAGTCATGAGATCTTTTAGGGAATAGACGTGATATGAGTTAATGACTTTTGTATCTCCAGTGAAATGCATACACAGTCATTTGATGAATAAGATGAATGATGAAATATGTTCAAAGAAATATTATGGGAGTTATGATAAGAGACGCACGAAATGACTTAAATATTTCCAGTGAAATAAACAGTCATAAGAGGGAATTAGGAGGACGAGTTTTAACAAGTGTCGTGCTTGAGCGTCAAATTGGATTCTTGGTCAAGTCAATCGCATCTTGGTTGCAGCGTATGATCAGGATGTCGTTGAGATGGATATCATAGTCGATTATAGCTTATCTCATCCATAGTGCTTATTTTCATGCCTTTACGGCGTTTACACATTCGGCTTTTGTCGTGGAGGTATCATGAGTCGTTTGTTTCAAGGTGACCCAAGAAGTTTTTAATTGCAGCCTGTAATGGCACAAACACTACTAATGTCTTTTCAATCCATTTTCTCTCCCGCATTGTCAGGGTTGAAATAGATATTTAATATATCAATTCACTTTGAAAATACTATTTCAAATGTACAGTGCCTTTTAGTGTATCGGATGACACACTTAACCGCTTTAGTGTAAGAGACTTTGGTATCTTCTTACACACGGGCTCAAGAGCAAGCACTAAACATGACATCGGGCCTACTTGCCGTCAGGTAGAGCAAACAGTCTATCGTGCTTCAATACCTAGTATAACTTGCGCACTCACCTTTAGGGGTGGCAATTTTTGACCCGACACGAAACCCGACCTGAAACCGACACGAAAATTAACAGGTTCGGGTGAGTTTCGTTGTTGCGCAATTAAGTGTATATATATATATATATATATATATATATATATATATATATATATATATATATATATATATATATATATGATTGTACAATAAATTGCACGACCAGGCCTTCGATGGTGATCAAAGGGTATAAGGGGTGTTGTGATTGCGCCAAGCTTGGATATAACCTGAAATAAGAAATACTAAAACACTACGTTAAGTGATTGCCCAGGGGTTGGACCCTGCGAACCACCTCCGGCATGTGAATAAGTACTTGGTATGATAATTTAGGTGAAAAGTGTAGTAAATTAAAGTAGGATAGATTGCAAACCAGATTCCCAACTTGTCCAAGGCTATTTATAGGGACGAAATAACCTTGGAGAGTGTTTGCACAAATTTCGGAGATCATGGGGGCGTCCTGTTGAACTATAGACCTTGATAGATCTACTTGAGCACTCTAGAATCGTTAGTAATGTCACTGTAATCAATAACACACTAATAGACAATCCCTGCAACTTGTATTTATAAAGCGGAAACAAAACACAAGTTTGATACTAAGAATTCTCGATCCTCTATGGATCTTTTAATTATAATAAGAGTTTTTCTAAAAGTTATTCAATACATAAACCGTGTGTTCCTTTTATACTCAAGGAACCCTAAACCGTTTCTCAAGAAACGTATCTTCTAAAAGTTCTAAAAGATATGCATTATCATTTCCTAAATAAACTCATGCATATCCAAACTACATTACATAAAACACGGAAATACTACATCCGCAGAAACTAATAAAGCTGAACTATGTCTTCAGCAGATACACTGCTTCAGCAGAAACCAACTCTTCAGCAGAATCCTTTCAGCAGAAACAGCAGCAGAATTCTTTCTACACAGAATTCCCAACAATCCTCCCCTAATCTTGAATTTGACCTAGTTAAGTTCAAGATTCTTGATAGATCTTTAAAGTAACATACCAAGAGGATTGTAACAGAGCACCAGCAAAGAATTATCATCAGCAGAATCTCTATGATCAGCATATACTTGAAAGCTCCATTCTTTGCAGCAACAAATGACTTAATGTACATCAAAACAATTTAGTTTCATACTATTCTCATCACTTCCAGGTGTGTTAACTCCTGTGAGAGGTGAATCATTGAAAATAATGGATTTGATGTCTCTTTACCAATAGCCATCACTACTGGAGTAGCCAAGTGTTCAAAGGTACACTGATAACCACATGATTTTTAGCAAATCATCAGCTATAAACGGATTTGAGATGTCTTTACCTGTAGCCGTTTGCTCAGGACTAGTCAATTATCTTGATGAAAATCATCTTGGTTAACTGATTACCAAATATGGTTTTCCACTGCCTTTACCACAAGCCATATACATGTGGGCTAGCCAATTATTCAGAATCCATAAAGGAAAAATCCATGGTCAATTGACAACCATTTCAACTACTCAGCAACAAAGCATTGGTGAGTTGACAACCCTATGGTTTTGAGCAAACCATTACAGCTATCAACAGATTTGATGTGTCTTTACCAAAGCTGTACCCTTTGGACTAGCCAACTTTATGATGGAATAGTCAACATCAGGTAAGTTGATAACCAAACCTGCAAACAAAAACTATATAATAATATGTTAGTTTTTTTTTTTTTTTTTTTTTTTTTTTTTTTTTTTTTTTTTTTTTTTTTTTTTACTAAAAAATATACAACATAAGATCCCTACTCAACTGCTGCTCTGGAAGTCTTAATCCTTTGTTTGAAAACCTTCAAAATCAAATCGAATTCTTCATGTCCCTTCTTTGTTGTTAGAATAGCGTATTTGTTATGATCACCCTTCAATTCAAGTTGAGCCATTTGACTGAATGTGTGTGAGATGGTTATGAATTACACCCAAGAATAATGGGTTTATGTGAAGTGATAAGCGAATAATTTTTGATTCGAAAAGATATGCAGAGTGAGTTAAATTTGGAAGTTCCCCAATCGTGGTCAAAATTATCGGAACAACTTATTGACCAAGTCTGACAAAACTTCTAATTTTAAAATTAACCCTTCAGCAGTAACGAAAGTCAAACCTGCTGAAGCACAGTCAACTATCAGCAGAATCAACCAAAGGTAAAAATATCTTCGGTCAATATCTTGATTTTACTGTGCCACCCAACTCGCATTTAATATCGTAACTCCTCAAATTAGCTTATTTAATCACCCCAAATCTCACATCTCATTCATCAACTTTCCCTAATTATCTTTCAAAACCCTAATTCCAATTAGACCCAATTCACCATTCAACCCATGTCTTCACACCCAGAAACCTCAGATTCAAATTCCTCTTCTTCATCATCAGAAGGGGATATACCACCATATCCTTGGGGACTTGAGGGTTCTGACTTTACAAGAGCATTGGAGGATCGTTGTGCTGCACAAGAAAGATAATGGAATGCTCACTTGAAAGGTGAACCAAGCAATGCACCCAATCCTGCTGAAAGAGAGCTTGTCTCTCCCTTCATCTATACCTCTGATGAAGATACTTCAGAGGAAGAACCTGAAGATCCACCCTTTCTTCCTCCTTCCACTCCTGAGAGATCCCTACCAAGATCAAGTACTAGGGATCCATCTCTTCCAACATCACAAAATGTGGTGTTGGATCTTCCTGCTCCAGGACCTGGTCTTCCACACCAAGAACATATTGGACAGATCAAGAGGTCTGAGATCATACGTAAGGGGAAGGAGAAGGAGAAGTAGGTGACTGAGGAATGTAACCATGGATCAAGGTTCTTGAGTATTTTCTTGACCTTAATTCATGAGCATCTTCTCATTCTTCCTTCTCTTCTTTTTACATTTTCATCTTCAGCTTCTTCATTGTACTTGTCATAGCCTCAAGTATTTTGTAATAAGTGATAGAAGCTAGTAGTACTGAATTAGCCAATAGTTTAGAAATGGTCATTGTATCTCAATTGCAACATTGAATGTAAGCTGTAACTTGTTTCTATGAATGAATGAAAAGATCTTATTTGAATTAATCCAATGTGTAAGACCTTCAGCATGATTTAATTGATCAGTAGAAACCAGGTTTAGCATATAGACCACATTCCTTTGACTTTAGCTCTTGGTGACATTAATCATGGAACTTTCATTCTCAGAACATCTGCAAATACACCAAACAAGCAAATACACAAAACAACTTGCACAACTATTAGAGGGTTAGTGTTAAAAACTTGTTAAAGCTCAGAAAGTATACAACATATACAAATAATCCAAAGTTTACAGTCATCATCCTCCCCTGAGGCATATGCCTCCCCTGAGGCTTATGCCTCCCCTTAAACTTTGCAGTTAAGGGTTTAACATGCCAATATGGACCACCAAATATTGAAACCTTGGTCCATCAAATGCCTTGGTTAATAAATCTGCCACATTTTCATCTGTGTGAATTTTGACCACTTTAACCAAATGTTTCTCATAAGCATCTCTTATAAAATGATGTCTGATTTCAATATGTTTGGTTCTATTATGAAAAACTGGATTTTTAACAATGCAAATGGTACTTTGATTGTCAATGAAAATGGTAGTATTCATGAAGTTATACCCATAATCCAGTAATTGATTCTGAATCCATAGAACCTGACCACAACAATTGGCAGCAGCAACATACTCTGCTTCAGTAGTAGAGGTAGCAACAATGGTCTGTTTCTTGCATTGCCAAGAAATCAGTCTTCTACCAAGAAATTGACAACCTCCAGTTGTGGATCTTCTATCCAAATTGGCACCAGCATAGTCACTATCACTATAAGCTGCTAGCTGAAATGGAGACTCTTTGGGATACCAAAGACCTAATTGTGGTTGGCCTTTAAGATACTTAAAAATCTTCTTGACAGCATTCATATGAGAGGTAAGTGGAGTGACTTGATGTCTTGAACATGCACTCACAGCAAATGTGATATCAGGTCGTGAAGCAGTCAAGTACATCAAAGAACCAATCATAGACCTGTATAAATGAACATTCACAGGAAGATCAGGATTAAGATTGTGCTTTGGTTTAGGAGCCTCATATGGAGTTGTGGCAGTCCTGACATTTTCCATAGCAAACTTGGACAACATATCTTTTACATATTTCTCCTGATGTATAAAAATACCATCAGGTTTCTGCTGAACTTGCAAACCCAGAAAGAAAGTGAGTTCTCCCATGGCACTCATCTGAAATTCTCCCTTCATTAAATCCTCAAACTCTCTACACCAGGCTGCTTTGGTAGAACCAAAGATAATATCATCCACATACACCTGCACAAGAATAATATCCCTAGAATCTTTCTTGAGAAACAAGGTCTTGTCAATGGCACCTCTTCTGTATCCATTCTGCAGCAGAAATGTGGAGAGTCTAGCATACCAAGCTCTGGGAGCTTGATGCAGTCCATAGAGAGCTTTGACAACTTTGTAGACATACTCAGGATGATCAGGGTCTTCAAATCCTTTGGGTTGAGTCACATAAACCTCCTCTTCAATCTCTCCATACAAGAAAGCACCTTTTACATCCATCTGATAAACCATAAAGCCCATATAAGAGGCATAGGCCAAAAATATCCGTATGGCTTCAACTCTAGCCACTGGTGCAAAGACCTCATCATAGTCAATGCCTTCCTCTTGTCTAAAACCTTGAGCCACTAGTCTTGCTTTGTTCTTCACCACAATACCCCTGGCATCTCTTTTATTCTTCAGAATCCATTTTGTCCCAATGGCATACTTACCATCAGGAAGAGGAACTAAAATCCAAACCTGCTGATTCTTAAATTGCAGCATCTCCTCTTGCATTGCCTCAAGCCAACTTGAATCAGCCAGTGCTTGAGAAACACTAGTTGGTTCAATTTGAGAAAGAAAGCATGCAAACAAACAATGTTTGAAGTCTGTGTGATTGTTCCTCTTTTGATTGTAGACATAAGAGACAAAAGCAACTTCTCCATATTTGGTATTCTTGACAGTGCTTCTAGTTCGAACAGGGTCTTTAGGATCACCAATAATCTTGGATAGGGGATGAGCATTGTGAATCCGTTTGGTAGCTGTAGATGGAACATCAATGGTGGCATCAATGTTGGTGAGTGTAGGCTCAAACTCAGTGTCATAAGAGGCTGAGTTAAACAAACCAGGCATTGGTTGATAATTTCCAAGGTCAGAAGGACTAGGAAATCTGGTAAAAGGCTTATCAAAATCGGTAGAGACTTCAGTAGGATCAGCAGAAAGAACTTCAGCAGAATCAGCATCTTTTACATTGTCAATGGGAAGAGGTGTGCCTTCAGCAGTATCCTTGTTTCCACTGACTGCTTGTGCTGACTGATGTAGGATAGCCTCAGTCTCTTGTGTAACCTTATCATTGAGATTCTGAGCTTCCTTGGTAGCAGCATGTTCCTGCTTCTGCAATCTTGCTAGATCTTCTGCATATTGTGACTCATCATCTGGCTCAGCAGCAGAGTGATTACCTACAAAATGGTTAGGTGGAAAAGATGGTACAACAAAAGTATTCTCTTCTGGCTCAGACTGACATTCTGAGTCATCATCCATGAAACCTGCAGGGTTAGAACTTGAATCTTTGGTACCTGCATCAGGATTAGAAGCATGCCTAGTATAACCCAAATAGTCAGTCAAATAGTCTAGGTCAAAATACCAAGAATGGCCTTGACCCTGAATATTAGGCTGATCTTCAAGAAATCTCAGATTAAGGGTCTCTTCAATCCTTTTGGCATTCAGATTATAAACCCTATAGGCCTTGCTATGAGCTGAGTACCCAACTATATAACCTTCATCAGCTTTCCCATCAAATTTGCCCAGTATATCAGCAGTATTCAGAATAGTCACTTTGCATCCAAAAGGCTTAAGGTAACGGATGTGTGGAACTTTCCCAGTGAGAAGTTCATAAGGTGTCTTAACATGAAGTCTAGTGATGGATACCCTGTTCAAGACATGACATGCAGTACCTACTGCTTCAGTCTAAAACATGGTGGGTAGTTAGGAGTCTGCAAGCATTGATCTTGCTGCCTCAATGAGGGTTCTATTTTTTCTTTCAGCAACCCCATTTTGTTGTGGAGTTCTTGGAGTACTATAGTCCCTTCTAATCCCTTTAGACTTACAGAATTCTATAAATACAACATTTTTGAATTCTGTACCATTGTCACACCTGATTCCCTTAACCTTTTTATTCAGCTGGTTCTCAACTAAGATAATGAATTCTTTCAGAATTGGTGTTGTTTCATCCTTAGTTTTGAGAAAGAACACCCAGCAAAACCTGCTATAATCATCTGTAATAACCAGGCAGAAGTACTTGTGATCAATACTTCTAATGGGGGTTGGACCAAAAAGATCCATGTGCAGCAACTGAAGAGGTTCTGAAATGGAGCTCACTGCTTGGACTGTTTTGTAGGAGGCTCTGTGTTGCTTTCCCTTGTTGCAAGCAATACAGTTGTGTTCATTGGTGAAGAGTTTAGAAGGAAGGCCCTGAACAAGACCAAGTTTTGATAACTTGTTGATGGTCTTGTAATTCACATGTGCCATTCTTCTATGCCATTTATTAGATTCATCCAGGGAAGCTTTGGCAACCAAACATGTTAGATCACCTTCAGGTTGAACATCATTCAGATTGAATGTGTATAAGTTGAAGGTTCTAGGAACTCTCAGCAATACAGTTGTGTCTTCTGGGAGTTTGAAGTCCTTGGAAAGTACAAGACACTCATCTTCAGAAAAGAAAACCTTATGCTTAGAGTCACAAATTTGTGATACTGAGATAAGATTAAAATTCCCCAGTTCCTCCACATAGTAAACATTTTCAAAGTCTAACAAGGGAGTCTTTATGGTTCCTTTCCCTGTTATTTTGCCATCTCCACCACCAAAAGTTACAGTTCCACCTCCTTCAATGGGCTCAAAATCATGCATCTTATCCTTGTTCCCAGACATACTTCTAGAACAACCACTATCAAAGATGCCAACTTCAGTACTTTTCAAAGGATGTGCCTACAACACCAACAAAAATTTACAATATTAGTACACATTGGAGAGTCAAGTCATTGCTGACTTGAGTCTGCCTTGTGGATCATTAGTAACAGGCCATGTAGATGTTTTAGATCCACCATTGTTCTTGGGCCTGTAATACATATTAGGTCCCTTCTTAGTCCAAGAACAACCTGCTGAGGGCTTCACAGCAGTATTCCATTTCCCACCACCATTATTCAATGAGTCAAAGTGATTAGGCCAATAATCATTATAAAAGAAAGAACTAGTAGGTCTGACATATGGTCTAGTACTGGTTTTTCTCCAGGAAAAATGAGTTTCAGCAGAATTAGGTTTCTGCTGATGTGGAACAAAAGATGGTATGTCGTGAACATTTTTCCACAATTGCCTAGATTTTCTTTGACTAACACCTGCACCCATTCTTTGCTCATGATATGTACAATCCTTAATCAAGTGATATTTACTTCCACACACAAAACACTTCTTCTGTTTAGAAGATTTATTCAAACCAAAAGAATTTCCATAACATGAAAAAGTATTCAAATCATCATGACAAACAGAATTGTTTTTAACAAAGCCAAAAGTATTATTATGCAAAGAATTGAAAAACAAGTCTTCAGTAGAAACTGTCTTGTGATCAGCAGCAACTCTAGAAGGCTTGTGGGGAGTCTTGGGTGATATCTTTGGTGTGGTCTTGGGCAGGTCAGACTTCTCACTTGAATCACAGCTGGCAAATGAGGTAGACCCTTCATCAGAAGACTTGTCACTGTCACAACAAGAGACAAAGTCAGTAGATTTAACACTAGGGTCTGGCAAGTCAGTTGACTTTTTGCCATAGAGATGGTGTGATCCATCAAAGTCACTAGGTTTGGATAGGTCAATAGGCATATGTTCCCCTCTTATAGGTCCAGGGACAGCATGTAAGTGACCTTCTTTGACAAAGTTAGCTAAACCTGCAGGTGTGGATTTACCTAGGTCATTCTTAGCCTCTAAACCAACATATTTTTGAAATCCCAAACCTATTTTAGAGTTCACAGCTTGACTACCATAAAGTTCCCTCGCAAGATTATCACCTGACATTTGCCATTGTTTACCTCTAGCTATTTCTTTGTCTAATTTAACTTGTAAATTTTGGTTTTCATTTTCCAAATTAGACTTCTCTTTTTCAGTACGTTTTAATTCTATCTTAGCAATTTCTAAATCACTTTCTAGAACTCTTATTTTTTCATCATATTTAACTTGATTCTTTTGAAACCATACTTTTTGTTTCTCTAGAGTTTTTAAAGCCAATTTATAAGACTCTACCTCTATATAACATTCATTGTACTTAGGTTTCAATTCATCAAATTCCTTTTTAAGTTCATTGTATCTTACACTACATCCAAACACACAATTGTGTACCTGAGAGATTCCCATCAAGGAGACTTGCTCCTTCTTGTCTTCTGAAGGTGTAAATGCCAGTAGATTCACTTGTGAAGAAGTAGCAGCTTCCTCTCCAGCAGGTTCATGATCACCCCAATCAATTTGGTGATCCAGAGTCACCATTGCCTTTGAAGGTACAGTCTTGGTATTCCCTGCTTCCAGTGGATAAGAACCATATCTAACTTCATCTCCAGCCTTTCTATCTTTGCATTCCCTTGAAAAATGTCCCACTTGACCACAAGTATAGCATTTAACCTTCCTTCTATCAAACCTTGCAGCTTCTTTGCCATTAAAACCAAACTTCCTTCCAGACTTGGCTTCAAACCTTCTGATGTTCATAGAGATCATTGCAAGCTCCCATTTCAAGTGCATCTCCTCCATTTCCAATGGATCTACCTGTTCAAAGTCCTCATAAGCAATAAACTGCTGAGGTTCATATTCAGCCACAAATGAATGAATAAGATCCTCCAACACATTACTTGATCTTGATTTAGGAGTAGATTGATTATGAGTTTGAGAAGATGCTCCAGATGTATATGAACTTGAAGCTTGATGCACAGGTTTTGTAGAAGCACCAACAAATGCAGAATGAGTAGATGGACGAATAGGACTTCTAACATCAGGCTCAAGTGATTTGAGCTTGTTGTAGAGATCATCAAAGGAGATTAAGTCCAAGCCACCCTTTGTTTTGATAGCAATACTGACTTGCAACCAAGATGGTGGCAAAGATCTCAGAAACTTAGCATTGCAGTCCTCATTGTCAGGTCTAGCCTTCAACTGATTAAGTTGACTCAAGATCCGATGAAACCTGTCATAACCTTTATGAATTCCCTCTTCTTCAGATATCTGAAATTCTTGGAATTTCTGCTTCAGCAAAGATTTCTGCAACCTTCTTGATTCCTCATTCCCACCAAATCTTGCTTTTATAGCCATCCAAATATCCTTGGCATCCTCCATAAAATGGAAGTCACCCATATGATCATCTGGTATTGCTTGGAGCAAAATAGTTCTGACTTTACTTTCCCTCTGCACAGCCAGAATCTCTTCAGCAGTTTTGGGAGCTACAATTGTCACAACTCCATCAGCATCAGTAACATGCTTCTTTAAGCTATTCCCCTTCTTAACAATCTCCCATAAATTCCAATCTACGTTTGTGATCCAGTTCTGCATTTTCATGGACCACAAGTGATATTCTTCAGCATTCTTCAAGTATGGAAACTTAGCATTACTGTTAGAGAGGCTGAGTTGTTGAAGAGAAGTGGTGTTAATGTTTTGAGTTGTATCAGTATCATCATCAGATCCAGGCATGGTTGTTGATTTGTTTGAAAAGGTGTAAGATTTGTTTTTCTTAGTATGGCAGAGACTCTCTCGAGGCTCTGATACCACTTGTTGAACTATAGACCTTGATAGATCTACTTGAGCACTCTAGAATCGTTAGTAATGTCACTGTAATCAATAACACACTAATAGACAATCCCTGCAACTTGTATTTATAAAGCGAAAACAAAACACAAGTTTGATACTAAGAATTCTCGATCCTCTATGGATCTTTTAATTATAATAAGAGTTTTTCTAAAAGTTATTCAATACATAAACCGTGTGTTCCTTTTATACTCAAGGAACCCTAAACCGTTTCTCAAGAAACGTATCTTCTAAAAGTTCTAAAAGATATGCATTATCACTTCCTAAATAAACTCATGCATATCCAAACTACATTACATAAAACACGGAAATACTACATCCGCAGAAACTAATAAAGCTGAACTATGTCTTCAGCAGATACACTGCTTCAGCAGAAACCAACTCTTCAGCAGAATCCTTTCAGCAGAAACAGCAGCAGAATTCTTTCTACACAGAATTCCCAACACGTCCCACGACGTTTGGTGACCACTAGGGCTTAATGTCCCACTCCTGCTAGTTTAGCGGGGGAGCTAAAGAGAAAAAGAGGACATGGGTAAGACTTGGTCTTAGCGATATTTTGTCTTGGCACATGCTCCGTCCTAATGACTTATCGAAGGATACCCCGAAGGGCTTAATCCTTCGATTGGCGAATTCCCGTTTGGTAACTAGATCATAGGTGACTAGTTTTACGCCAAAGAAAGTTTTAGGAGGCTAGCCAGAGCCTTCGATAATGTAGGTTGCAATCAGACTCGAAAGGGGGTCCTTCGACTTGATCGAAGGGTACATCATCAAGCCCCCAGTCGAAAGTGATGTATAAGAACGAAGGTACATTGCTTACGACTCTGAAAGCACAATCACACACGAAACCTGCTTCATATCAAAAAATGCTGCGAAGTATAGTTGTGTCCAACTAATTACGCATTTAATGCGGTAATTATTGCTAAAGCTACTTCCGTCAGACTTAATATAATAATAATAGTATCGGTAACCCCAAAAGTCTAATCCATTTTAAAATATCAATTTGAATTCCGCATAGATGAGAAAAAAAAGGGGGGGACACGTGGGCGGTCCAGATTAAATGGATAAGCGGTATAAATGCCTTAGTACCCCAACCCTAATTTACTTTGACACTTGCGCCCAAAATCTTGTTTCCAACACTGTGTGCAGATTCTGATCAAAATCCACACACATCATCACGTGTTAGTAACCTTCGCAAGAAAAAAGGTAAATTTTCTTTGTCAAGCTATATTTCATCGTAGCAGTAGTGTTCTTCATTAGTCAGTGATGATGTACCCTCCGATTAGCTCGAAGGAGACCCCTTCGAGTCTGATCGTAACCTACATAATCGAAGGCTCTGGCTAGCCTCCTAAAACTTTCTTTGGCGTAAAACTAATCATCAATGATCTAGTTACCAAGTGGGAAATCGCCAATCGAAGGATTAAGCCCTTCGGGGTATCTCTCGATAAGTTTTAAGGACGGAACAATGCTAAGTCCAAACATTGGTGAGACCAAGTCTTACCCATGTCTCTTCTTTCTCTTTAGCTCCCCCGCTAAACCAGGAGGAGTGGGACACTAAACCCTAGTGGTTACCACAAATCATGGGACTCCCACATGATCTCTCTCAAACGTGTGACCACTCTCCAGGTCCGTTTTCTTCGCCTATAAATAGTCTTGGACGATAACAAATCTGGTATGCAATCTCTCTCACCTTACTTTACTACATTTACACTTAAACTCTCATACCGATCACTTATTCACACGCCGGAGGTGGTTCGCAGGGTCCAACCCCTGCGCAATCACTTAACGTAGTGTTTTAGTATTTCTTATTTCAGGTTATACCAAGCTTGGCGTAATCACAACACCCCTCATTTCCTTTGATCACCATCGAAGGCCTGGTAGTGCGAATTATTGTACAATCAGTGGCGCCATCCATGGGACCTGCTACAATTAGTCCCGTTATTTCCAAGTAGAATAACCAAGTTAAATACACTCGCTATTATTTCGGCATGAATCCAGAAAGAGAAATTACACCCCCACCGGGTTTCTCGTCTTTAACCCCTTTACCCGTAACTGACACCAACAACCTTCCGCCAATCACGACCTCCACCTTTACCACACGATCTCACCCTGAAATAACGCCCAACCATCACGCATCCACATCAGCTAATCCAAAGCTCATCATTAGCCCCGCCTTTGTCGATGCTAATTACGGAGAGCTAGAGTCCTTGTTAAGGGCTCGAAGGAGGCAAATCAGAAACACGAAGATGCGAAGGGAGTTAGAATATTCCAGCAATGAGTATGATGAAGAGATTGAGATGGAGCCGAGACCTTCGGTCACTAGGGCTTAACACCCCATCCTGCATATTGGGTCTCCTACAAATAGAAGGGCTGGAGGAAGGAATGTAGGCTTTGAGGGAATTCCTGAAAGAACTCCCACGAGGAGAGAAGGTACTACTGCTGAAGGCTCTAATGGGAGAAGCCAGCAGAGGTTGAACACGGAGGTAAACCTCTCCATTACTAACGGCACCTCTGGGGAGGACCAAAGGTGGAATTCCATCGCAACCCTCCCACATATTTGGTGTAGGAGGTAACCCAGGTTCAATCAACACAGGAGGAAGTCTCCCTCCCGTTGACCTGTATTCCCAGTTTCCAGTTCAGAGTTATCCTCCAAACCCTTATCCTCCTATGAATGGGCAACCTGGCAATCAATATCTCTTACAAACTACTACACCCTATAACCATCCCATGATATACCCTACGTATACAATGTATAATGGTTACCCTCCAAACGCAAGTACACCTCATCCTTTCTATACTAATCAACCCTCTTCAGGGGTGCCCCTCCTTATAATCCATACCATAGCATTCCCATGAACATACCACCTTACACCCACTCATACGCAGAGCCCGCAGGTCCTACGACACCCTTGGTAAGATGGATCGAAGACTATCCCTTGCCGGATGGTCTAAAGATGCCTTCACATATAGGCACCTACGATGGAAAGGTGGATCCGAACAATTTCTTGCATTTGTTCGAAGGAGCCATTAGAATGCAGAAATGGGTCATGCCCGTAGCCTGTCACATGTTTACATATACCCTTCGGGATTCCGCACGTATTTGGTGGAATGGGCAGAAACCAAAAAGCATCATCAACTTTGATGATTTGAAGGCTAAGTTTCGATCTCACTTTAGCCAACAAAAGAAGTTCACAAGGACACACCTCACAGTGCATAACATTAAGCAGAAGGAGAACGAAAGCACAAGAAATTTTGTTACTAGGTACACTGACAAAACTCTGCAGATTCTAGGCTTACACGAAGAGCAACGCATTTCTGGCTTCGTCCATGGCCTACGCAACCGGACTCTTGTGGAATTCTTATCCACGGATCTTCTGGCAACATACAAAGGCTTGATGGAAAAAACATACACATGGATAGAAGCCAAAGAAGTATCCACCAATGAGGCTCCGATGGAGAACAATAAAGGAACAAAATCGTCTTCGTGGGAAGGATCGAAGAACAAACACAAAAGCCATAATATGTTTACTCCTTACAACAACGGTCCGAACCATGGTTTATTAGGAAATCTCACGAAGTCTCCAAGAGAGATTTTAGCGACAGAGAAGGCTGCCAAAGCCTTTGAACCACCTCCTCGCATGGTGGGAAAAAGCAAGAACAGAGACACTACTAAATATTGGCACTTCCATGAAGACTTTGGTCATGAAACAAACAGCTGTCGAGAGCTGAAAAAGCAGATAGAAGAGGCAGTAAAATTCGGGCAATTAACACATCTCGTAAAAGGGATAAGAAAGGGCAAAGAGAAAGCCACTGATACGCAACTGGGAAAGGATAATACCCCTCAGGAAGCTCCTATTTTAATGGTTCGGTGGGATTCCTCCAGATTGAAAAGAAAGGCCTCCGAAATGGAAACTTACGATGCAAGGGAAATAACGTTCCCGTCCGAAACAGGAGGATTCCCTTCAAAGGATCCAGTGATCATTAAGGTCGTAGTCTCGAATATGTAGGTTAACAAAGTTTATATGGACTGCGGGAGTTCTTTCGAAGTAATCTACGAACATTGCTTTAGGAAACTCAGCCCTACAATCAAATCCAAACGAGTAGAGTCAAGAATGCTCCTGGTAGGTTTCTCGGAGGAACAATCGTGGCCCTTGGGAGAAATACCTATGGAGGTAACACTCGGAAGTGGAAAGCTTGCGAGAACGGAAATCCTCAATTTTGTCATCGTAAAATCGAAGTCACCCTAAAACATGTTAATCGGATGAACTGCCATGCAAAAGATGGGCATTGTGGTCTCTACGGCACATGCAACAGTGAAATTCCAAACAGCCAATGGTGTCGGAACCATATTCTCTAGCTATCACGAAGAGAAGCACCAAGAAGCCTAAAAGGATAAGGAAGATGGTAATCGACAGTGTACGATGGACATCAGAGAAGGCTCCAGTCCCAAGGGGTATGTGGCACTAGACGAATCTCACCCAGTACGAAAGGTGGAAATGGGGAAACGACTACCCACCACTTTCAGAGAAAGATTGGAAAAATTGCTCGAAGCCTATGAAGATGTGTTTGTAGGAAAATATTAAGATATAACAGGAGTTCCAAGGTTACTCACAATCGACGGCAGGCCTTTTAGCACGGAACACAAGCTAAATGAATCCAAATACATCCAACCGGTCAAGCAGAAGCCTCATCAGGTGACGCCTGAACAAAGTGCAGCAATTAAGAAAGAAGTGGACAAACTCACAGCGGCAGGGATACTCCGAAGGGTAGAAAACCCACGATGGGTTACTAATCCAATTGCAGCCCAATGGAGAAATGGAGAATGGATAATAAAGGTTAACTTCAAAGACATCAAAAAAGCTTGCCAAAGAGGAAGCTATTTGTCGGTAGGAGAACAGCAACCGCTACCTGGAGTTCGTTGGGAATGCTTCCTTAGTACAAATATGGGATGCCACCAGATACAGATAGCAAAAGAAGATGCAGAAAAAACAGCCTTTCATGTAGACAGAAGCTCATACTACTTCAAACGCATGCCCTCCGGTATACGAAACACCGAAGCCACTTACAATAGGCTGATTCAAAGGGTCATCGAAAAAGAGATAGGGAGGAACCTGAGAATTCAAGGCGGATACTTAGTGATGCGTTGGAATTGCACCAGGCTTTACCTCTCAAGGGATCTCGAGAACCTTACAACCCCCACCAGGCAGTGTACCTGATCGATGTAGTATAGTATAGTGACAAGTATCGGGGGATTGATCGTTCAACTCAGGAATAGTGTCGCTAGGATTAGAAAGCCTAAAAATTAAGTCTAGAGGTGAGGGATGATTCTTTTTGTATTTTTATATTTTTATAAAAGCAATTAAAATCTCGGGTTTTTGGAAGAGTGGGCGGAATTAGTTGCTAGTCAACTAACCCAATAACTAAAGATGCAATCAAAATAAAATAACAAAAATGTAAATAAAGCTAATTAAACTAGTGGTGTGAATAATAAATGGGAAAATTGTGTTTACTTAGATTTCATTACTCCCTAGATATCTTTTACAGGTTGATAGTTTGTTACAATTACGTGGATGACGGGTTATATTCCTTAATACTATTCGTGGGGTGGCGTACGTACTTCCCCAACTCTATAAGCTCCTACTTCACTCCTATGTTGAGCCTGCAAGAAGCTCCTAACATAGGATCACTAGAATTCGCTCATGCATTAAATACAACCATAAAAACCTAGTACGCATTGGTTCATGTTTCTTAAGACATTCAAGCATGTTACCCTATGGAAGTCTGCCAGTTTTCTTAAGCCTAACATCGAAATCATTCATCCGTAACAATTATAAACAAGCAAACACACAAGAGATCTAGCCTAACATGAGATCTAGCCTAACATGTTAAAATCAAGACAAGCGTAAGATATATTCAAACAACACATAGAAATATTGAATGAATTGATAGGATACTTATCTTAATTGAACATGAAAGGTTTCAAAGGGTAAAAACCCCTGAAAGTACAGTGAAAATAGTGCTAGGGTTTCCCTAAGTTATCCCTCTACTTGTCCTCTCTTAATGAATGAAAATTACAAAACTATATATAGATTTTCCATCGTGACGGCGTCAAGAAGAAAAATCTGACGCCGTCAACTCGCCGCCCATAATAATATCGAATTGCCTAGATCTAAATCTGACGCCGTCAAGTGCAATTTTCTCTGGGCCGTCACATGTAATGGGACCATGGCGGCCTATGGTGACGCCGTCATGCCCTAGTGTAAAAACTCTCTGGATCGTCACGGACTCTATTCCACTTCACCTCTTGTTTTACTCTTGAGGCCATCATGAAGAATTTTGTGACGTCTTCAGGTACTGTTCCCAGCAAGGAAAATTAAGACTTTTCCGTTTTCTTCACTTTTATGCTCCAAAAACGTCCAAAATGCTTCCTTTTCCAGAATTCACTCCAAAAGTACCTAAAATCACAAAAGGAATGATTTAGGGCAATATTTGATCAAATAAATTCAATTCCGGGCTTAAATGACCCCCTAAAAACGGATCATTTTTCGCCTCATCATATACCCTTACACTTGAGATTTGCTTGTCCTCAAGCAAATGCGCTTTTATTCTAATCAAAATACAAGTTAGGGGCATTTAACACTAATATAAAAGTAATTACAACAAATAATCGTTCTACTAAAGACCAAAGACAAGCACGGAGGTCATAAACTAGCACCTCACAAATAGTGTTTAGATACTCACATCTCTCGGGTGCAATAAAGTATATATCACAATTTGGAAATGGAAAACATCTCTCACAACCTGTCACAGCAAAATAGATTACCATAGGTTTGGGAAAGGGTCAAACCTCCACCACATGGCGTAAGCACCTAGGATAAACTATCAAAGAGGTCTTTTAAAGGGTTATAACGTTAGGTGTAGGGATATGGAATACACGGTTTTGTTGGATATATGCAATCTTTACTGGTGGCGAGTTAATCATCTTAGTTAATTACATGTACAATATGGCGTTGCTAAGCCAAGACTAGACTCGACTTACGCTAATAAATGAACAATAACGAAAACATAAAACAAACATAAAATGAAACGGGATGGTAGTCCGAATGTTTTTTTTTCTTTTCTCTTTTTTTATTTTATTTTATTTTTTATTATTTATTATTTTATTTTTTTTGCATACACTCTTACCCTACCATCCAAAATAATACATCATAGGAAATCAAGATAATCAAAACACTTGGAGTACTTTTAAGATTAACGCACATATGGGGGTAATAATATGATGTTCTTCCCCATTACTCCATAACATAAGCACTTTACCCATGAGTCCCAATCGTCCCAAAACAATATGTACAAGGATATGACTCGACTTAGCAACCATGTAATCAATTAGATAATTAACTAAATGGTAAACATATAACAATAATGCACTAAAGATGAGTGCATACACGGAAGGCTAAGGCGATTTTGGTGTACATTTAAGTAGGTTGTAACAAATTCTTCCTTTAAGTAAGATGCTTAAAGTTAGAAACGAAAAGATAGGCTCGGAGGGGTGTACTAGGGGTTTCGTGTACTAAAATTGAGTACAACGCTAATGGTGTGCGAAAAATTAATTGACTTTACTAGCCAAGTAATATGACTTAAATGGTCAAGTAATTATGATACGGGTTTAACACAAGGGTGATCATAATGCCTCTTATCATGTAGTAAATCCTACTACACGAATGTAGTCTCACTAGCGGTCTCGGAATGCATTACTAACGCAAGTTCTAGAATCTAAATGCTACCGGTACCCTCATAAGCACTAATAATGAATGCTTTTCCTATCAAATCTAAAGGCGAACCTCACATATTTGGGTGGAAAATTTTTCTAAATGGTACGGTTTTGTCCTAAATGTTGTAAAAAATTTTAAATTTGGCGCTAAAATTACACTAACAAGTATTTCTCTTAGTTTTATTACACACCTACCATCAAACAAACAAACTCAAGTGAAAGTGTATCCTATAAGGTATCATCATTTACCCTCCCCTTACACTTAGGATGAACATTGTCCCCAATGTTCAATTAAAGAATGTAAAAGTAGAACAGGTAAAAGAATGAAATCAAATACTCCCCTGATTCATTCGGTGTGGATAGTGTGGTAATAAGGTTAGATCTTCCTCCAAGAAAATGAACAATCAAAGATTCCCTTCCAGAAATATAAATCATCTTCTTGTCATATATAACCTGTTAAACCTGAGAAAACAAACAAGGCAACCTCGCGTAAAATCGGCGGCAATCTATATATACTAACAAATCCTAGAAAAAATAACATATATATCTTAAATTGCTTTCTAGAAATTAAAGGGATATAATGCTTGTGGAATGAATGTTTGCAGATTTCCTGGAGTTTATAAAACTAAAGAATTACAAAAACTTTAAGATTCCGTTAGAAAAACAAAACTAGCAAAATTTCCAGAATTTTACACATGACGCCGTCAGGAATTAATTCCTGACGCCGTTAGAAGTGATCTGCAGAAATCTTTACGTTAAGTTTCTGGAAAATTTCTGGAAAACTTATGTCCTACTTCCTGGAAAATCCTGCAAAACATCATTATGACTCGATACAAGCATTTGACTCTAACAAATACGAATATACATCTCCATTTAATATTGTGGAGAATCATGATCGATTTTGTTTCTTAAAAACATATTTGGGGTTTTACCTTTGGATGAAGTTAAGACTAAGTCAAACGACAAAATAAAGTATTTTCACCATTTAGTTTTGAAACATGATCTACCAACAATAAAAATAAAGCATGCATACGGAAACAAATAACAATCAAACAAAATAAAAATCACACAAAGCATGGGTTGCCACCCAAGAAGCACTTTTCTTTATTTACGAGTCTTGTAGCTAGACTCAAGGTCATGGGCTATTACGTGACATGGGTGAGTTCCTCATTGAGGACATCTTTGGGATCAAACTTGGGCTTCAATTTCCTATCGGTTTTCTTAGTACGGTATGACCTTGCAAACTTTTCTCCAACCGGATCATACAAAATCATCTTCATATGCCATGATCCGTCACCTTCCTTAGGTGGCTTGTCCCACCTCCATTTACACTTATCCCCCTCTCTTTTCCACTTGTTCATCACTATGTTAATAGGCATCATGCATAAGAACTCAATCATTTTCCTAAAGACTTGGGGGTCCTCAAAAGGGTCTAGCTCCTCATCTCTAGCTATGAGTTGTTCCACCGAATGTGTTTTATCGATGAAATCTTTTTCAAGATAGAATGGGCGTTGAGGTCCTATAAAGTTGCTTTCTATCCAAGGTCCATATCTAGATGGTCTCCTATTCATCTCTACCCAATGTGGTGTCGGTTCGTCCTCACAATCGTAGCTATGTTTCTTAACATCATATACCGACCCAAGTATCGCACTCACCTACCGCTATCTTAGACTCCTTACAATCTATCATGGCGCTAGCGGTTGCTAAAAATCCTCTTCCTACTAACAATGGGCATGTAGTATCACTAACCATAGCTAGGATGTGAAAATCCGCTAAAATAGTTAACTTCCCTACGTGAACAACTACGTCCTTGATCATCCCAACCGGGTGGGCAATACTTCCATCTGCAAGACCAATTAGTACCTCCGTCTCCTCTAACTTTCCTAGCTTAAGAGTGGTGAAAAGGGATAAGGGAATCAAGTTGAGGCTTGATCCTAAATCGGCTAGTGTGTCGAAAGCTTCAGATTTTCCTATCTTACAAGGCAAAATAAATATACCCGGATCATCAAGCTTATTAGGCAGCTTGTTTTGAACGAAGGTAGTCCCATTTTTACCTAGTTTAAATTTCTCATATTTTTCTAGGAGGGCACTATAGTAGGGAGCACGGGCTAAGACATCAATGACGGGGCGTTCAAGGTGGAGCTCCTTGAATTCATCGTCAAGGTCTTGTGTAGGAGGTGTTTCAAAGTAGTATTGAGGGCAAGAAGTGGGTGACAAAACTGATGATATGGAATTAACGTTTAGTTTTGGGTTCTTGACCGTGTCGCTTGGGAGTGCTCCCATTTCTCGGTCATTGAGAACTTTCAACAATGTGTCAATTTTGGTGGTCATCTCGCTTTGCTTTTGTTTGAAATCGGCTTCAAACTTAGATATGCGAGCTTCTTGAGATGCCATAAACTTGGATATCAACCCTTCAAGATTGTTGGTACTACCATAGTTATTAGAAGGATTGTTGTTGAAAGTGCGGGTGGAGGGTGGACCGTTTGGTTGGTAACGATTAGGCGGATTGGAAGAATTGTTTTGGTTTTGTTTCCACCTAAGGTTCGGGTAATTTTTCCAAGAAGGGTTGTATGAATCACCGTAAGGTTTTGGCTCGGGCTTGAAAGTGTACCACTTATCTCCCGCTTCGTCAGTACGCGAGGATGCGTAATCCACAAAAGCTGTTCCGGGGAGTTCCACGCAATCACGAGTGTCATGGGGACCACTACATAATTTACATGAAGAAGTGATTTTGTTTACTTGGCTTGAAGGCTTAGGAGCTTCGTAAGATTTCATGAGAAACTTGAGTTGGTCCTCAAGTTCCATGATCCTACGGTCAGGAGTGCTAGAATTGTTCGAAGGCAAAGATATTGCCTTGACCGTTTTGTTCAAATCACGGGGATCATTCCAACTTTCGTTGTCATAGAGAGCAAGATCTTCTATGAGTTCCCATGATTCTTCCGCACTTAGATCGCGTAGCTTACCACCGGCCGATTGGTGAATGGTCCACCTTGTGGAGAGATCGATATGGTCATAGAAGATTTAGACTTGGAGCCAAAGATCTATGCCATGAAGAGGGACTTTTTGGAGTAAGTCCTTGAAACGAGTCCATGCTTCATATAGAGTTTTTCCTTGACGTTGTTGGAACATCAAGATATCATTTCTAAGCTTGGTAGTTCTCCCCGGTGGGAAAAATTGAGCAAGGAAACGAGTGGTGAGATCATCCCATGAGGTGATAGATCCCGCGGGTAAACGTTCAAGCCATTGACTAGCTTGATCAAGTAGAGAGAATTGGAATAGGCGTATCGGGTTGACTCTCTAGTTGTAACATCAAGGTCTATAGAATCTATGATTTTAAGGAAGTCCTTGAGATGTTGGTTAGGATCTTCGGAACGAAGTCCATGCAATGCACATCCGCTTTGCACCAACCGGATGGTGTCGGATCACAAGGGGGACACATTGGCTCCTTGGGTGAGCTCAATAGTGTTTCGATAGCCTTGGTGGCTAGGACGGGAATACTCTCCTAAGGTTCGAGGCTTAAGAGGTTGGTTTGCTAGTGGTGGGTTTTGTTGTGGTGGGTTGATGGGTTCAAAGACGTTACCACCTTCCATGATGCCGGATGGTAAAGATTACGAACAAAGACACGAAGAAATAGATAGACTAAAAAAAACCTAAAAATAAAAATAAAATCTTACTAGAAAGGAATCTAGCAAGTAGACCTAATAAAAAGAAATCCTAACCTAGACAATAACTATTCCCCGGGCTGCGGCGCCAAAAACTTGATGCGTTGGAATTGCACCAGGCTTTACCTCTCAAGGGATCTCGAGAAGCTTATAACCCCCGCCAGGCAGTGTACCTGATCGTTGTAGTATAGTATAAAGACAAGTACCGGGGGATTAATCGTTCAACTCAGGAATAGTGTCGCTAGGATTAGAAAGCCTAAAACTTAAGTCTAGAGGTGAGGGATGATTCTTTTTGTATTTTTATATTTTTATAAAAGCAATTAAAATATCGGGTTTTTGGAAGAGTGGGCGGAATTAGTTGCTAGTCAACTAACCCAATAACTAAAGATGCAATCAAAATAAAATAACAAAAATGTAAATAAAGCTAATTAAACTAGTGGTGTGAACAATAAATGGGAAAATTAAACACAACAACAATTAAACCTACCTGTGAGAACCTTAAACGGATCTTGATGCCAACATGATACAAAGGGATACGGAGGTTGTTTGTATGTTTCTTCGCAGCAGGATATCATAACTAAAGGGATATTTTGTTTGTGATTAAACATTGTGATAAGATCGGTCTGGAGTGATGAGATGAGATTGTTAAGTGTGAATTGACTGTTCTGATATTGTGATGAAGCTGGTTAGGTGAGAGCTTTTTAGTTGATGGAGGCGGATGAAATATTGTGTATGTTGTTAGGATTAGGTCAATCGGTTTTATATTAACCGTGTATTGAAAAAATTGATGGATCGGGTGTTTCATTTTTCTAGATCGGGCTTCCTCATTTGGGTGATGGATTGGTCTTGAAAACATGATAATGAAATGGGCTTACATGATTATTGGTTTGGTTTTGTCACTTGGATTGGTTGTACATGGACTTAATTGATGGTGGGCTGAAAGAATGATCGATCAACGAAAATTGTTATCCATTTGAATACAATTGGATACAACTTTTATTATTTGGCTTCATAGTTAATATAATGAGTGGTATTTTGGTCTATCATTTTCACGGGGATACATATATTCACGGCTAGAATTGTTTCGTTTATGAAAAATGACTACGGGGTTTTTGCACGGTATTATTGATTTGACTTTGAAGTGACATTTCAAAATGTGTACTTATTTATCTCAAAGTCTATGGGTGGTTGGATGCACGACTTTTGAAGATAACTTGTCTGAGCAAATTAAAAAATTCAGTCTTGACAATCTAGTTATTACTGATGTAAGGAGTTACGTTGTAGTGTTCACAGTATAGCTATCACTTAAAGGAGTTACGTTGTAGTACTCAGTGTCACACGAAGTTGTGGATTGTTCAAGTGACGAATATTTCGTGCAACCTCATACTTAAAGGAGTTACGTTGTAGTGCTCAGTATAGGTATTAAGTCACATCTATCGTACAAGCATTAAGTCACAAGATGGGATGATTACTTCTTTTTCAAGCTGGTCATATCGGGCTGTCTCCATATGTGGTCATTACTATTAGCCGGTGAATTCAAAGGAGGTTCGATTACAGGTTGATTTGAGAGACAAGTTTTGAGAGTATTTTTTCGACATATTCTTACAAATTATGCTTACACGGTCTATCTATATTGCTTCAGAAGTGTAAAGTACGGGTAATTATGGCATGTACACAAAATAGTATGATGATTTCGACAAATCGCAACCATTAGGAGGGAGAAGAACATGCCAAAAGAAGTAGTGTTTCATCTCTAGTACGTTCGTTGTTCGAGGGAATTGTGCTTACACTAGAACCGAAGAAGTACTAATGATGTGTACATCGGAGCGTATTACCAACCTTTTGTGCAATACTATGTGAGTTATATTGTCAAGATGCTCCCTGAACGACAACCATGTGCCTACACTTTTGAATCTACTTTATCCGCTAC
Source organism: Artemisia argyi (assembly GCA_030686995.1). Taxonomy (NCBI): domain Eukaryota; kingdom Viridiplantae; phylum Streptophyta; class Magnoliopsida; order Asterales; family Asteraceae; genus Artemisia; species Artemisia argyi. The sequence goes on from CM060689.1 coordinate 38,699,283, forward strand.
GTGATGAAAAGAGAGTTGTCGGTTCAGGAGGGAGCAGGAAAAAGAATAAAGGCTCACTAGTTAGGAGGGAGTAATAACCTAACTAGACCATTACAGTTGAAGTTCAGAGCTACAAAGACCTTTGTCGTCAGTGTCAAAGATCATACGCCGAGATCGTCGGAAGAGAGAACTTCAAGTCTGCCTCAGTATCTAGACTACAGAGACTCTGCGCTTCAACAACGTCAACATAGTTTACTATTGTTGTAATTTACATTGTTTATGTATTTATAGGTCTCATTGTAACCATTCACGTGTGACGATATCTTGGAGGGAGATTGTTAGCCTCGCTTTTTTATAAAGATAACGTCACACATGTGAATTGGACTAGATTAGTAACAAGTAGTACCCGCAGGGACTACTATTGTACACTAGGCAAAGTAATGTTGTAATGAGCCTATAAATACCCCTCATGACTCTCCATGAGGGGTGTGAGAAATTGTGTAACCTTCATTTTAGTCATTAATAAAAACCCTTTTTTTCACCCTCTCTCTACTTTATCTCTCTAAAATTAAACATGGATTTCATATACTTTGATCAACCTCGACCTCCCGAATCACATAAAAGTCATTACCTTTCGGTCCTACAATTGTGTTTACTTAGATTTCATTACTCCCTAGATATCTTTTACAGGTTGATAGTTTGTTACAATTGCATGGAACAGGTTATATTCCTTAATACCATTCGTGGGGTGGCGTACGTACTTCCCCAACTCTATAAGCTCCTACTTCACTCCTATGTCGAGCCTGCAAGAAGCTCCTAAAATGGGATCACTAGAATTCGCTCATGCATTAAATACAACCATAAAAACCTAGTACGCATTGGTTCATGTTTCTTAAGACATTCAAGCATGTTACCCTATGGAAGTCTGCCAGTTTCCTTAAGCCTAACATCGAAATCATTCATCCGTAACAATTATAAACAAGCAATCAACCCATAATCAACATCTAGGTTTCACTACATCTAAGCAAACACACAAGAGATCTAGCCTAACGTGTTAAAATCAAGACAAGCGTAAGATATATTCAAACAACACATAGACATATTGAATGAATTGAAAGTATAATTATCTTAATTGAACATGAAAGGTTTCAAAGGGTAAAAACCCTTGAAATACAGTGAAAATCGTGCTAGGGTTTCTCCAAGTTATCCCTCTACTTGTCCTTTCTTAATGAATGAAAATTACAAAACTATATATAGATTTTCCATCGTGACGGCGTCAAGAAGAAAAATCTGACGCCGTCAACTCGCCGCCCATAATAATATCGGATTGCCTAGATCCAAATCTGACGCCGTCAAGTGCAAATTTCTCTAGGCCGTCACGTGTAATGGGACCATGACGGCCTATGGTGACGCCGTCATGCCCTAGTGTAAAAACTCTTTGGATCGTCACGGACTCTATTCCACTTCACCTCTTGTTTTACTCTTGACGCCGTCATGAAGAATTTTGTGACGCCGTCAGGTAATGTTCCCAGCAAAGAAAATTAAGACTTTGCCGTTTTCTTCACTTTTATGCTCCAAAAACGTCCAAAATGCTTCCTTTTCCAGAATTCACTCCAAAAGTACCTAAAATATCAAAAGGAACGATTTAGGGCAGTATTTGATCAAATAAATTCAATTCCGGGCTTAAATGACCCCCTAAAAACGGATCATTTTTCGCCTCATCACTTAGTCACCGAGAGCAAGACAAAAGAAGATCTCCTCCATGATGTCGAAGAAACCCTCATGCAACTAAGGAAAATCAGCCTAAAGCTAAACCCAATAATGTGTTCTTTCGACATTGAAAAGGAAGGGTCAAACGAACGCCCTTTCGTAAGGCAAATGATTAGAACCAATCCTATCAATGAAGAAACCTCCTTAGATATGCAAACTCGGAGATCGCAAGGGAGGATTCAAAACCTAAAAGACGACTTGGAAACACTAAAAGCATTCTTGTCGAAGGTTATCAACAGATCTTCATCTCTCTACAAGGTCCGCAATGAAGTCATCAACAACTTATCCTATCAATGGAATAAGGAAGCCGAAACATCCTTCCAAAGATGGAGGAATTGCATGGAGATCTTGCCAATAGTTGCACCCCCAACCAGAGGAGAAGTATTGTTCCTACACATAGCAATGTCCCCTGATGAGATTGGTGCTATGCTCTTCGCGGAAAGAAGAAAACTGCAGATACCAATATATTTCGTGAGCAGAGCCCTACCATACGTGGAATAAAGCTACACAGCATCAGAAAAGCTAATCCTAGCCTTGATTCACGCCACAAGACGTCTCCGAAGGTATTTCAAGGATCACCCCATCAGAATACTTACGGATAAGTCATTCAAAAGGGCATTCCTGAACCCTGAGGGAACACGGAGAATGGTCAAATGGGCTAAAGAATTGGAGGAATATGACATAGAATATGGAGAAAACGATCCTTTCGAAGGACAAAGTAATGAACCATCTGAAACATGCGAATTGAGTATGTCCTCCAACAAAAAAGCTTTCCAAGCCAAACAAAAGGAAAAACACCACATAAATTATTCAAAGACGCGTTCGGTCCCACACAATCAAGAACGTCTCGACTCCGGAGTGGAGCAGCAGGCTTCGACTAAGTAACGAATCCTTCACGCTCCGAATCGTAGGCTCCATAGCAATATGCCACCTGCTTAATTGCAAGCATAATAAATAAGGGAGCTTCCTGGAACATACTCTGAGGAAAAATATATGGAACAAATCAAAAGCAGCAAGGCTTACACATCACTAACCCTCCTTCAGCCTACGTACAAGACTTACAATTTTTTCTTATTATGTATTCAACTCTTCTCTTTCAGGAAAAAAAGCATTAATGGTAGGCGTCTTAGTGTTCATTTGTACAAATGATGTAATCCTCCCCTACCCACTTAATGATACAACATGTTTTCCTCGAATCTTTTGTTACATCTAACAACAAAGATTTACTCAGCCAAGTATTTACAAGTTCAATGTTCGAAGGATGGTGCAAGGTACTTAACATCCAACACATTTCACATTAACTTTCCCAAATGGTCTTAGGGTATGCGAAGCCCTTCGCACTTAAAGGATGGAGACAGAGCGGGTCGCAACCCTCTGTCAGCAATTAAATTATACGATTGCTATAAAATCTTGGTTCAAAATACACACAATAAGGCTCCTTGTTCTAAGCCTTAGGTTGTATATTAACGTTAATAACTAACATTGAGAGAAGAGAATAATATAATCAAAGGATAAATGAAAAGAACATCCTATGCCAAGTAAATAAAATATAAGCAAACATCCTAAAAATCAAGGTAGCAAAGAGAAAACATATTTGGAGGGTACAAACCACCCTCGGGATAAACCATTGCCAACAAGGCAGTATTTATGCATTCTTTGATGAGGAGGGATCTTCTTGACGAGAGGGAAAATTCACACCGGAGGCCCTCCTACTTGGCGAAGATGGCCGAATCTTACTAGGCTTCTTCGATAACAGTTGTTCAACAGAAGCTTTCGGATCTTTGGTAACCTTCGAAAGAAATGGAAAGTCTACCGAAGCAAATGCATTGCTGGCATCATCATATTCCTTTCCATGCGAAGTACGATAGTAAGGAACCTTCGATAAGATCACGGGCTTCCCAGTTTCAGCAATCTCTTCCAGGGTAGCACATTTCCCATGGAAAATGGCAGCATTCACAAAGTTGGCCACCACTTGTCCGACCTCATCACTATGACTCCATAGCAATGTAAGGAATAACCTTGGCCACCATATGATGCGTGGGGTTTGCACCAGGCTTTACCTCTCAAGGGATCTTGAGAAGCTTACAACCCCCACCAGGCAGTGTACCTAATCGATGTAGTATAGTATAATGACAAGTACCGGGGGATTGATCGTTCAGCTAGGAATAGTGTCGCTAGGATTAGAAAACCTAAAGACTAGGTCTAGATATGAGGGGTGATTCTTTTTGTATTTTTATATTTTTATGAAAGCAATTAAAAATCTCGGGTTTTAAGGATTTGGGCGGAATTAGTTGCTGATCAACTAACCCAATTACTAAGATGCAATCAAAATAAAATACTAGAAATGAAAATAAACTATATTAAACTAAAGTTGTGAGCAATATGTGGGAGAAATGTGTTTACTTAGATTTCACTACTCCCTAGATATCTCTTACACGTTAATTACTTGTTATAGTTGCGTGGATGACGGATTTTATTCCTTAATACCATTCATGGGGTGGCGTACTTACTTCCCCAATCCTATGAGCGCCTACTTCACTCCTATGTCAAGCCGGCTAAGAAGCTCCTAACATAGGATCATTAGAATTTACTCATGCACTAAATACAACCAATAAAACCTAGTACACATCGGTTCATGTTTCCTAAGACGTTCAAGCATGTTACACAATGGAGATCTGCCAGTTTTCTTAAGCCTAACATTGAAATCATTCATCCAATATAACCATAAACAAGTAATCAATACATAATTAACATCTAGGTTTCATTAGATCCAAGCAAACACAAGATAGATCTAGCCTAGCATGTTGAAATCAAGAAAAGCACAAGATATAATCAACTAACACATAGACATATTGATTGAATTAAGAGAAGACTTATCTCAATAGAACATGGAAGGATTCAAGGGGTGAAAACCCTTGAAAGTACTGTAAAATATGACCTAGGGTTTACAAAGTTCAGCCCTAGTTTCTCCACACAAGTTCCTCTCTTTATGAATAAAAAATAGAAAACTATATATAGAGTTTGATAGGTGACGGCGTCAAGAACAAATGTCTGATGCTGTCATCTCGCCGCCAAATAGTGTCTCGGACTGCCTAGATCTAGGTCTGACGCCGTCATGTATTCTCTTTATGCAGGTCGTCCCAAAATTTAGTCTTGACGCCCTTATTGTGACGCCGTCAGGTTTGCACTGGGTCGTCACTACTTTTACTCTTGACGCCGTCATTGTTTTCCTCTTGACGCCGTCAGGTACTGTTCTCAGCATGGAAAATTAAGTCTTTGGCGTTTTCTTCACTTTTATGCTCCAAAAAATGTCCGAATTGCTTCCTTTTCCAGAATTCACTCCCAAAGTACCTAAAATCACAAAAGGAATGATTTAGGGTAATATTTGATCAAACAAATTCAATTCTGGGCTTAAATGACCCCCTAAAAGTGGTTCATTTTTTGTCTCATCACCATATCTGCCCTATCTTTCTGAAGACTTTCACATCGAAGGTTCAGGGCATCTGTCTCCTATTGCAACTTGGTTTTTTGCTCCATAAGTCTGTTCTTTTCAGATTTAAGACTTGCACACTTCGACTCAAGTACAGATACTCTCTCTTTTAGCCGAATCACTGTGGCCTCCTACATTTTGAGCCTACCATACTCAGCTTGGGCTTCCTTTAGTCGAGTGGCAAGCTTCATGACGTTGGATCGAAGATCTTGCACAATGGGATTCTTCTCAATATCCTCCGTAGCCCTGTCACACTTTGACTTCAAGTCAGTGATCAACTGCTCTCTATGTTCTTCTCGAGCCAGAACTACATTTAACTCTTCTTTAGCATTTTTAACAGTCTGTATTAACTCTCTCGTTCGACTGTTAAGACGGTTATCTAGCACAGCTTGCCTTGTGTAGCTTTGGCGTTTTCTTCACTTTTATGCTTCAAAAAACGTCCGAATTGCTTCCTTTTCCAGAATTCACTCCCAAAGTACCTAAAATCACAAAAGTAACGATCTAGGGTAATATTTGATCAAATAAATTCAATTCCGGGCTTAAATGACCCCCTAAAAGTGGTTCATTTTTCGCCTCATCATATACCCTTACACTTGAGATTTGCTTGTCCTCAAGCAAATGCGCTTTTATTCTAATCAAAATACAAGTTAGGGGTCATTTAACACTAATATAAAAGTAATTACAATAAATAATCGTTCCACTAAAGACCAAAGACAAGCACGGAGGTCATACACTAGCACCTCACAAATAGTTTTTAGATACTCACATCTCTCGGGTGTAAAAAAGTAATATCACATTATGGAAATGGAAAACATCTCTCACTACCTGTCATAGAAAAATAGATTACCATAGGCTTGGGAAAGGATCAAACCTCCACCACATGGCATAAGCACCTAGGATAAACTATCAAAGAGGTCTTTTTAAAGGGTTGTAACGTTAGGTGTAGGGATATTAAATACACGGTTTTGTTGGATATAGGCAGTCTTTACTGGTGGCGAGTTAACAATCTTGGTTAATTACATGTACAAAATGGCGTTGCTAAGCCAAGACTAGACTCGACTTAAGCTAATAAATGAAAATAACAAAAACATAAAATGAACATAGAATAAAAAGGGATGGTAGTCCGTATGTTTTTTCTCTTTTTCTTTTTCTATTTTTTTTATTTTCTTTTTCTTGTTTTTTCGATTTTTATTAATTTTTTTTTTTTTTTTTTTTTTTTTTTTGTGCATATACTCTTACCCTACCATCCAAAATAATACATCATAGGGAATGAAAATTCCCCTTACACTTGAATTTTTACATACTTTACAATAAACTAATCTAATGACTCGAATTAAGAAAATCAAAACACTTGGAGTACTTTTAAGATTAACGTACATATGGTGGTAATAATATGATGTTCTTCCCCATTACTCCATAACATAAGTACTTTACCCATGAGTCCCAATCGTCCCAAAACAATATGTACAAGGATATGACTTGACTTAGCAACCATGTAATCAATTAGATAATTAACTTAGGGTTTAACATATAACAATAATGCACTAAAGATGAGTGCATACACGGAAGGCTTAGGCAATTTGGGTGTACATTTAAGTGGGGTGTAACAAATTCTTCCTTTAAGTAAAATGCTTAAAGTTAGAAACAAAAAGATAGGCTCAGAGGGGTGTACTAGGGGTTTCGTGTACTAAAAATGAGTACAACGCTAATGGTGTGGGAAAAATTAATTGACTTAACTAGCCAAGTAATATGACTTAAATGGTCAAGTAATTATGATACGGGTTTAACACAAGGGTGATCCTAATGCCTCTTATCATGTAGTAGATCCTACTACAAGAATGTAGTCTCACTAGCGGTCTTGGGATGCATCACTAAAGCAAGTTCTAGAATCTAAATGCTACCGGTACACTCATAAGCACTAATAGTAAATGCTTTTCCTATCAAATCTAAAGGCGAACCTCACATATTTGGGTGGAAAATTTTTGTGAATGGTACGATTTTGTGCTAGTCATACAATCTCCTATCCATGAGACGCTTGCTATGGCTAAAGTTTCACTCCTAAATGTTGTAAAAAAATTTAAATTTGGCGCTAAAATTGCACTAACAAGTATTTCTCATAGTTTTATTACACATCTACTATCAAACAAACAAACTCAAGCGAAAGTGTATTTGTGAGGTATCATCATTTTACCCTCCCCTTACACTTAAGATGAACATTGTCCCCAATGTTCAAGTAAAGAATGTAAAAGTGAAATAAGTAAAACGAATGAAATCAAATACTCCATGATTCGCTCGGTATGGATAATAAGGTGGCCAGGTTAGATCTTCCGCCAAGAAAACGAACAATCAAAGCTTCCCTTCCAGAATAATAATCATCTTCTTGTCATACATAACCTGTAAAACCTGAGAAAATAGACAAGGAAACCTCGCATAAAATCGGCGGCAATCTACATATACTAATAAATCCTAGAAAACAAAATAAGATATAATGTTTGTGAAATGATGTTTGCAGATCTCCTGGAGATTATAAAACTAATAATTCAACAAAAAATTTTAAGACTCCGTTAGAAAAACGAAACTGGTAAAATTTCCAGATTTTTACACGTGACGCCATCAAGAGTAAACTCGTGACGCTGTCAGAAATGACCTGCAGAAATTCTTATGTTAAGTTTCTGGAAAATCTCTGGAAAAACTTCATTCTACTTCCTGGAAAATCCTGCAAAACATCATTATGACTCGATACAAGCATTTGACTCTAACGAATACTAATACACATGTTCATTTAATATTGTTGTGAATCATGATCGGTTTGTTTCTTAAAAACATATTTGGGGTTTCCCCTTACACTTATCTTTTGCAAAAATACCTTTGGGTGAAGTTAAGGCTATGCCAAACAACAAAGTAAAATATTTCCACTATTTTAGTTTTGAAACATGATCTACCAACAATAAAAATAAAGCATGCATACGGAAGCAAATAACAAACAAACAAAATAAAAAATCACACAAAATATGGGTTGCCTCCCAAGAAGCGCTTTTCTTTATTTACGAGTCTTGTAGCTAGACTCAAGGTCATGGGTTACTACGAGATACGGGTGAGTTCCTCATTGAGGACATCCTTGGGATCAAACTTAGGTTTTAGTTTCCTATCGGTTTTCTTAGTACAAAGTCATCTTCATATGCCATGATCCGTCACCTTCCTTTGGTGGCTTGTCCCACCTCCATTTACACTTATCTCCCTCTCTTTTCCACTTATTCATCTCTATATTAATAGGCATTACGCTTAAGAACTCAATCATCTTCCTAAAGACTAAGGGGTCCTCAAAAGGATCTAGCTCTTCATCTCTAGCTATGAGTTGTTCCACCGAATGTGTCTTTTCGATGAAATCTTTTTCTTAATAGAATGGGCGTTGAGGTCCTATAAAGTTCCTTTCTATCCAAGGTCCATATCTAGATGGTATCCTATTCATCTCTACCCAATGTGGTGTCGGTTCATCATCACAGTCATAACTATGTTTCTTAACATCGTATACCGACCAAGTATCGCCTTCACCTACCAATATCTTAGACTCTTTACAATCTATCATGGCGCTAGCGGTTGCCAAAAATCCTCTTCCTACCAACAATGGGCATGTAGTGTCACTAACCATGTCTAGGACGTGAAAATCCGCTAAGATAGTTAACTTTCCTACGTGAACAACTATATCCTTAATCATTCCAACCGGGTGGGCAATACTCCCATCCGCTAGACCTATCAATACCTCCGTCTCCTCTAACTTTCCTAGCTTGAGAGTGGTGAAAAGGGATAATGGAATTAAGTTGAGGCTTGACCCTAAATCAGCTAGTGTGTCGAAAGCTTCGGATCTTCCTATCTTACAAGGCAAAACAAATATACCCGAATCAGCAAGCTTTTTAGGCAACTTGTTTTGAACGAAGGCGGTCCCATTTTTACCTAGTTTAAACTTCTCATACTTTTCTAGGAGGGCACTATAGTAGGGAGCATGGGCTAAGACATCAATGACGGGGCGTTCAAGGTGAAGTTCCTTGAATTCATCGTCAAGGTCTTACGTAGGAGGTGTTTCAACTATGCTTTTGACCGGTTTTATATCGGGTGTTTTATTCGATTGGTCCTTTTGAAGAATTTGGTTTTGTTTGAAACACGTGCTCATAGATTTGACTGAGTAGTATTGTGGACAAGAAGTGGGTGACGAAACTGATGATATGGAATTAACGTTTAGTTTCGGGTTCTTGACTGTGTCGCTTGGGAGTGCTCCCATTTCTCGGTCATTGAGAACTTTCAACAATGTCAATTTTGGTGGTCATCTCACTTTGCTTTTGTTTGAAATCAGCTTCAAACTTAGATATGCGAGCTTCTTGAGATGCCATGAACTTAGACATCAATCCTTCAAGATTGTTGGTACTACCATAGTTGTTAGAAGGATTGTTGTTGAAAGTACGGTTGGAGGGTGGACCGTTTGGTTGGTAACGATTAGGCAGATTGGAAGAATTGGCTTGATTTTGTTTCCACCTAAGGTTTGGGTGATTTTTCCAAGAGGGGTTGTAGGAGTCACCGTAAGGGTTTGGCTCGGGTTTGAAAGTGTACCACTTATCTCCCGCTTCGTCGGTACGCGAGGATGCGTAGTCCGCAAAAGCTGTTTCGGGGAGTTCCACACAATCACGAGTGTCATGGGGACCACTACATAATTCGCATGAAGAAGTGATTTTGTTCACTTGGCTTGAAGGCTTAGGAGCTTCGTAAGATTTCATGAGAAACTTGACTTGGTCCTCAAGTTCCATGATCCTACGGTCGGGAGTGCTAGAGTTGTTCAAAGGCAAAGATATTGCCTTGACCGTTTTGTTCAAATCACGGGGATCATTCCAACTTTCGTTGTCATAGAGAGCAAGATCTTCTATGAGTCCCTATGATTGTTCCTCAATTAGATCACGTAGCTTACCACCGGTCGATTGGTCAATGGCTCGCCTTGTGGAGAGATCGATATGGTCATAGATGATTTGGACTTGGAGCCAAAGATCTATGCCATGATGAGGGACTTTTTGGAGTAAGTCCTTAAATCGAGTCCATGCTTCGTAGAAAGTTTCACCTCGATGTTGTTCAAACATCAGAATGTCATTTCTAAGCATTGCATTCTTCCCCGGTGGGAAGAATTGGGCAAGGAAGCGAGTGGTGAGATCATCCCATGAGGTGATGGATCCCGCGGGTAAACGTTCAAGCCATTGGCTAGCTTGATCACGTAGAGAGAATTGGAATAGGCGTAATCGGGTTGACTCTCTAGTTGTAACATCAAGGTCTATAGAATCTACGATTTTAAGGAAGTCATTGAGATGTTGGTTTCTATCTTCGGAACGAAGTCCATGGAATGCACATCCGCTTTGCACCAACCGGATGGTGTCGGATCGCTAGGGGGTCACATTGGCTCCGGTGAGCTCAGTGGTGTTTCGATAGCCTTGGTGGCTAGGTCGGGAATACTCTCCTAAGGTTCGGGGCCTAAGAGGTTCTAGTGGTGGGTTTTGTTGTGGTAGGATGACGGGTTCAAAGATGTTCCCATCGTCCATGATGTCGAGTGGTGAAGAGTTACGAACAAAAACACGAAGAAATAAGATAGACAAAAGAGATCCTAAAAATAAAAATAAAATCTTACTAGAAAGGAATCTAGCAAGTAGACCTAATAAAAAGAGATTCTAACCTTGACAATAACCATTCCCCGGGCTGCGGTGCCAAAAACTTGATGCGTGGGGTTTGCACCAGGCTTTACCTCTCAAGGGATCTTGAGAAGCTTACAACCCCCACCAGGCAGTGTACCTGATCGATGCAGTATAGTATAATGACAAGTACCGGGGGATTGATCTTTCAGCTAGGAATAGTGTCGCTAGGATTAGAAAACCTAAAGACTAGGTCTAGAGATGAGGGGTGATTCTTTTTGTATTTTTATATTTTTATGAAAGCAATTAAAAATCTCGGGTTTTAAGGATTTGGGCGGAATTAGTTGCTAATCAACTAACCCAATTACTAAGATGCAATCAAAATAAAATACTATAAATGAAAATAAACTATATTAAACTAAAGTTGTGAGCAATATGTGGGAGAAATGTGTTTACTTAGATTTCACTACTCCCTAGATATCTCTTACACGTTAATTACTTGTTATAGTTGCGTGGATGATGGATTGTATTCCTTAATACCATTCATGGGGTGGCGTACTTACTTCTCCAATCCTATGAGCGCCTACTTCACTCCTATGTCGAGCCGGCTAAGAAGCTCCTAACATGGGATCATTAGAATTTACTCATGCACTAAATACAACCAATAAAACCTAGTACACATCGGTTCATGTTTCCTAAGACGTTCAAGCATGTTACACAATGGAGATCTGCCAGTTTTCTTAAGCCTAACATTGAAATCATTCATCCAATACAACCATAAACAAGTAATCAACACATAATTAACATCTAGGTTTCATTAGATCCAAGCAAACACAAGATAGATCTAGCCTAGCATGTTGAAATAAAGAAAAGCACAAGATATAATCAACCAACACATAGACATATTGATTGAATTAAGAGAAGACTTATCTCAATAGAACATGGAAGGATTTAAGGGGTGAAAACCCTTGAAAGTACTGTAAAATATGACCAAGGGTTTACAAAGTTCGGCCCTAGTTTCTCCACACAAGTTCCTCTCTTTATGAATGAAACATAGAAAACCATATATAGAGTTTGATAGGTGATGTCATCAAGAACAAATGTCTGACGCCGTCATCTCACCGCCAAATAGTGTCTTGGACTGCCTAGATCTGGGTCTGACGCCGTCATGTATTCTCTTTATGCAGGCCGTCACAAAATTTAGTCTTGACGCCCTTGTTGTGACGCCGTCAGGTTTGCACGGGTCGTCACTACTTTTACTCTTGACGCCGTCATGGTTCTCCTCTTGGCGCCGTCAAGTACTGTTCTCAGCATGGAAAATTAAGTCTTTGGCGTTTTCTTCACTTTTATGCTCCAAAAAATGTCCGAATTGCTTCCTGTTCAAGAATTCACTCCCAAAGTACCTAAAATCACAAAAGGAATGATTTAGGGTAATATTTGATCAAATAAATTCAATTCCGGGATTAAATGACCCCCTAAAAGTGGTTCATTTTTCGCCTCATCACCATATCTGCCCTATCTTTCTGAAGACTTTCACATCGAAGGTTCAGGGCATCTGTCTCCTATTGCAACTTGGTTTTTTGCTCCATAAGTCTATTCTTTAAAGATTTAAGACTTGCACACTTCGACTCAAGTACAGATACTCTCTCTTTTAGCCCAATCGCTTTGGCCTCCTACATTTTGAGCCTACCACACTCAGCTTGGGCTTCCTTTAGTCGAGTGGCAAGCTTCATGACATTGGATCGAAGATCTTGCACAATGGGATTCTTCTCAATATCCTCCGTAGCCCTATCACACTTTGACTTCAAGTCAGTGATCAACTGCTCTCTATGTTCTTCTCGAGCCAGAACTACATTTAACTCTTCTTTAGCATTTTTAACAGTTTGTATTAACTCTTTCGTTCGACTGTTAAGATGGTTATCTAGCACAGCTTGCCTTGTGTATTTGTCATGAAGATCACACAGCTGCTCTATTGACATATCGTCAAGGGCTCCCTTCCAGCGGTCTGGAATGACACCTTCAACCAATCGGTGGCAGGCTTGAGAGTTGGGGAGTTCCTTAGTGTTTGATAAACCTGCACATTGTCGGATTAAGAGCGGTTTGAGGCTTTCAAATAATTTTGTGGAAGCATATAGGTCGTAGTGAGCTCTTACCATGAATGTCTTCATCATCCAAACCTTCGGAGGTTATGGCAGCAACAGCCTTATCTTGGGAGTTCTTCTTCTTTGAAGCTCTCGATAAGAGAGTGGGCATGTCAAGTTTCCTCTTGATTGGGGGCTTCGAAGCCTTCATTTCAGTCCTTTTCCTTTCACGTACCCTATCAGCTATACCGGAGGTACCGGTATACGTCTTGAGGACATCATCGGAGGAAAGGATCTCCACGTCAGGAAAGGTTTTGATTGTCACAGGCACCTCCTCAGCATTAAGGGGAATCACCTCTTCAATTATTGCTGTCGGCTCCAGCGCCATAGCATCCACGTCATTATTGTTGACTGATGTTGAAGGAGAACCCACCCCATAGCTGAATTCTCTAGGTTCCCTGGGAATGAAGCTAGCTTCCTTTGCACCATCAGATACGATGAAGTTCCTGAACGCCATTACTGCAATATAAACAGATACATAAATATAATCAGATATGTTATTTATTTATGATAAGTTGCATATACATACTCTGGCCATCACAATGGATTTGTGGCGACAAATCCTTCCCAATGGTCCACAAGACCAGCCATAAAGAGGAGGGGTTCTGGAAAGGTCTGCACATTAATGGGATGTCTAGTAAGACGTTGATAAAGTGGTTCTTCTTGAACATTGGGGGGAAGTTGATCATTGAATTTCTTACAGTCAAAACGGAATGCTTCATTCAAGAATGCTGGATAGCCCGAAGGTATGATGGTATCTTGTACATAAAAGAATTTCCATTTCCAGTTTGTTATATTTGTGAAAGGTTTGGTGATTAGAACGGCATATTTTCATCATTCCTCTTTGACAGTGTCACCCAATCTCCCCCGGGACACAGGTTAAGGAAGCCTCGAAGCACATTTAGTTATGCCTTACACATTACTATGTAGGTGGTAAGTTTGGCTAGTCCAAACGGATTAAACCTTGAAATATGCACCTCATAATATTGTAGCAACTCTAAAAACAATGGGTGCAGGGGTATCCTTAGATTTGACCGGGTAAAGGCATGAGTATACAGACCCACATACCCTTTTGGGGTGTCATAAATGCTCTGATTATTTTTCGGGAGAATAACTTTGTATTGTTTGGGTATTGGGTAATCATCTAAAAAGAGGGCTAGGGCTTCTTTGGAGAGAGTACATTTTTGTTGTCTTATAATACATTTAGCATCCATGCTCATGGCTACCTGGTAATACCTAAAGGGCTTAATTACAAGATGGGGGAAAAGTTTACCTTTTGATCGTTGCAGATACACAATTCACAGCTTTGTGAAAGTTGCAGAGGAAAGAGTTGTGATTTAGGATTTGAGGTGCACCGGTATTTATATTACACATAATTATATCTACTCAACACTTTAAATTTTGAAAGATGGTTGAGCTTACCGATAATTATGCCGTTATATTCTTTTGTTCAACGGATAAGTCCTAAGCATGCGCATTTAATGCACCTTTGTATTTCAAAAATTCATCTTATCCAATTTTTGGGAATATGGTGAAAACATTGAACTATGATAGAGTTGAAAGCCACATATTCTTGTACGCATATCTAACTTTCAACTGGGGGGCTTGATGATGTACCCTCCGATTAGCTCGAAGGATCCCCCTTCGAGTCTGATCATAACCTACATAATCGAAGGCTCTGGCTAGCCTCCTAAAACTTTCTTTGGCATAAAACTAATCATCAATGATCTAGTTACCAAGTGGGAATTCGCCAATCGAAGGATTAAGCCCTTCGGGGTATCTCTCGATAAGTTTTAAGGACAGAACAATGCCAAGTCCAAACATTGGTGAGACCAAGTCTTACCCACGTCTCCTCTTTCTCTTTAGCTCCCCCACTAAACTGGGAGGAACTGGACATTAAACCCTAGCGGTTACCACAAATCATGGGACGCCCCCATGATCTCTCTCAAACGTGTGACCACTCTCCAGGACCATTTTCTTCACCTATAAATAGTCTTGGACGATGACAAATCTGGTATGCAATCTCTCTCACCTTACTTTACTAAATTTACACTTAAACTCTCATATCGATCACTTATTCACATGCCGGAGGTGGTTCGCAGGGTCCAACCCCTGCGCAATCACTTAACGTAGTGTTTTAGTATTTCTTATTTCAGGTTATATCCAAGCTTGGCGTAATCACAACACCCCTCATTTCCTTTGATCACCATCGAAGGCCTGGTAGTGCGAATTATTGTACAATTAGTCAGTATGGCCAAAAATTCCAAGTTTATTATTAAGGAACAAAAATGTACTTTATCTAAAGAAGAATTACATGACTTTCTTGAGGACTACCCCATTCCCAAAAAGTTCAAAATCATGCTCCCTAGTAAAAATCAAACTATATTTAATGCCCCAAAGGGTTATGTAGGGCTATACACCCATGCTTTTAAGTTGTCAAACTTGAGGATACCACTCCACCCTTTGATTCTAGAGTTTATGCAATTTTACAAAGTACACATCTCTAGGTTCAACCCATTTGGCCTGGCCAAGATCACAACATTCATAGTAATGTGTAAAGCCTACGGGTATAAGCCTACACTGACAGTGCTTAGGGATTTTATGAACCTATACCCTGGTGGGAATTGGTTGACCTTAGCAAAAAGGGGTGAAGCAGACGTTCCAACCATATTGTTAAAACTATTTTCAAACATTACAGATTGGAAAGGGAGTTTCTTTTATATTCAAGACACAATAATACCTCCATAGTACCTTGCTTTATTGGATGAGGCGTACAAGTTAAACAAAAAACGCTTCAATGATGAGTTGCCTTTTACTGTTAGGAGGAATCCATTGTACCAACGTCTTGTCCATCATCCAGTGAATCTTCAAACATTCCCCGAGCCCATCCTTTATATGGCTGATATTGTTAAACAGTGGGAGGGTTCCCCGTTGAAGCCTGAAATAGAATGTGATGGACAAAGTATGTACACTCGTATTTAAATAAATTTAAATAACTTATCTAATGATATTTATCTGTTTCCTTTCGTTTTGCAGAAATGTCGTTCCAAAACTTTGTTGTTTCTGGTGGTGCCAAAGAGGCGAGCTTCCTTTCGAAGGAACCCAACGAAGTCAGCTATGGTGTTGGCTCACCCTCTGTTTCAGTCACCAACTAGGATGGTGATACACAAATGATTGAGCCTATAGCTTCTGTCCAGCCTACCAAGCCTTTGAAAGCATCGAAGCTGGTAAATGTAGAGGAGACTTCTCAGTTGGTAGAGAATGTTGCTGAATCCGATGACCCTCCCTCCAAGGATGATCAGGTAACCATCATTGGTTCGTCATCTGGCATCGCTGACAGGGTGCGAAACAGAAAAGGTACAAGTGCCAAAGCCGTGAAGGCTACTCGGAAGAGAAAGTTGATGCTACCAACCCCCTACCAGGAATACTAGGCAGAAGGGTCAGCTTACCACCCAAAAGGCTGTTGAAGTGTTGTATGAGAATGAAGACATCCATGGTAAGCACATATGCTATTATTTTAGCAGGAGTACATTTATGCATCCTCTAATTCATTCTATATTGTACAGGTCTTTCCAATACTAAAGAGCTTCCCAACGCTTCGGCCTGCCATCGTCTTGTTGAGTACATCACTCATGCTAGTTGGAGGGGCACTTTAACTAGTATGACCATTGAGGAGTTGTGTGATTTGCACTATAAAATCTATACAAGACAAGTTGTGCTGGACAATCATCTAAATGCTCGTACAAGGGAGGTGGTGCGGACCCTTGCAACTACTAGGGAAAATATGGATGCCATTCTGGCGAGAGAAAAGAAGAACGATCAAGAGTTTTCGGAGATTCAAGCCAAGTGTGAGGAGCCTTTGAGGGATCTTGAGAAGAATCCCCTTGTTTAAGACCTCCGTGCTGACATCAAAGAATTGAGGAAAGAATTAGAGAAAGCTCAATCAGAATGTAAGAAGTTGCAAAAGGAGGAGGCGAAGGTGGTAGGGTACAAAGAGGAGATTGTTGAGTTAGAGGCCAAATGTGAGGGTTTCGAGGAAGAGAGGTCAAGGATGGTTGAACAAGTGAGACCAAGTTACACAAAGATCTGGATGGCTTCAAGCGTAAGTATAAGGCGCTCAGAAAAGACAGGGCTGCTGTGGTTTCGAAAGTCATTCCTTATATGGCAATGGACTTATATCACAGTGATGAGGTAGGGAAAGTGATAGGTGATGTTATTAATGCCGCCATCTATCACGGGAAATGCACTACATTAGAGGAGGTTGCTGCAACTGGTAAGCCTGTGGATTTATCGAAGGTACCTTATTACCGTTCCACTCATGAGGCGGAGTATGATCAAGCCAGCAACATCCTTGCAACTACAGAGTGCCCCTTCCTTGTCGAAGCAACCAAAGATCCGATGGCTTCTATTGAGACACTCCTTTCCAAAAAGCCCCGCAGGGTGAAGCCATCATCTATGAGCAAGAAAGATACCCCAGTGAAACCTCCATCAACGAAGACAACTCCTGAGAAGCCCTCATCTCCGAAAGTAGCCTCGGAGAAGTCCCAATCTCCAAGTAACAAGGGTCCTGCCATGCAGCCTCCTTCTCCCCAAACTGATTTGGAGATGGCATCCTCCCCCAGCAAAGCAAATCCTAAGGCCTTCCCCATTCAACAAGAAAGCCCTAAGTCTCTAGGTAAGTGAAGGCTGCAGTGTTTGCAGTAATTTGGCCCCAAGGGTGGTGATGAGTGCTCAAACACTCATCATTTTTATCGTATCTGGACTGCCAAAACATCCAAAAACACCCAAAAACGCATCAAAATACAGAAATTATTCCAAAAGTGTGTTTTATATGTTTTAGATGCAAAATGTTTAAAAACAAATGAAAAACGAACAAAGTTTGCACAATTGGCAGTTTCAGTCCCTCAAGTTTCAAATATTGACAAAACCAGTCCCTGAAGTTTTAAAACGAAAGAAAAGTCAACCCAAGGCATTTAAAAGTCAAAAAATTATCAAAATAAGTCCTTGGGTGAAAAAGTTTGAGAAAATTACACTTTTACCCCTCAAAATCCAAAATTGACATAAATGGTCCCTGGAGTTTCAGAAAATGACAGATTTGGTCCCTGGTGAGATATTTTTGAAAGGAAAATCATTTTTTGCCCTTGGGAAATCAAAAGTTATCAAAGTGGGTCCCTGGGTGAAAGTTTTGTGGGAATTACACGTTTGGTCCCTGGACTTTTGAAAAATCACACAATTGGTCCCCGGGAATTTTCAAAATGGAAATTTATTATTTTGTGTCCATGTACTAATGGGTTGTGGCAGGAATTACCCTTATTACTACTTTGGATGTTTGTGCAATTCAACCCCTCAACTTTGGTAAATTACAAAAATGGTCCTTGTGAATTTAAGTTACAAACCATACGTACCCTTTTATCCTAACCCAAACCAAACACTAAACCCCAGCCCACTACACCCCCTAGCCCATTTAAATTCTCAGCCCACCAAATAAAAAAATAACAAACACCCCGTATAATCCCCCCCAGGGTCAACCATGGTCAAACCAACACCCATCCCCTACCCCTGCTATCCCTAGCCCTGCAAACAAACACAATCATCACTTCCCCCCCCCTCCTCTACTACTACACTCAATCCTCCCCCCTTGGCACCTCAAACAAACACATGCTTCCAAAATTGACCCCCTGGCATCAGTAATTTGAGGAAACAGACAAAGATAAGTTTGGCGCCAAAACCCCACAAACGGCCAAGATGGTTTCAAGTCATCCAATGGCTATTCTTATTGATGGGAAACACTCCAGTGGGTCCCACAAGCTCAAAAGGGGCAATAAATGAAGAAAGGGAAGCAGCTGAGAGTAGTAGAATTTAGCTTAATTTTAGTGTATTTCAAATAAAATGTAACTTTTCAATTTTAGTAAACTCTTATGTTGTAATGTGATCTTTCTTAATTAATTTCAGTTCTAAGGTTTCAATTTTATTACAAGTTTTTAGTTTCATTAAAAATAAAAATAAAATACAGAAAAAAAAATAAATAAAAAAGAAAGACAGAAGAAGAAAGTAGCAGGAATAGAAATGGCATGGAGTTTTGTTTAGTACCTCAGGGAGGTTTTAGGATTGGTCTAGATACTTGGTTCTTGGTTCGGATCTCACTATATCACTTGTAAGCATCTCACTTTCATTTTGTGTAATACACTGCAGCAAGGCATTAAATTCTTCTAACTAGTTGCTTACAAGCTTATTTAGTGTATTAGAATTAGTGTATTGCTTAATTGATAAGGTTTGTTCATTGGTTCATTGTTAACTCAGATTCTCAGTTTAACTATCAAATTAGTTCATTAGAGTTCATGAGTATTTGTGATATTTATATATGCATTTGTGCTTGGACAAGTTTGTTTCATCATAATATAGCTTTAGGTTTCAGGATTATGGGCTTGATTAGTGTAATCCTTTGAAATTCTCTTTTTTAGATTACATATAGGGGTGTTCGGTTTAGGACTGTCTGCTGTACAATGGTTGTTTTTGTTGATACCAATGGTTGGTTCATGTCTCTCTAGGTCTCATTAGGTCTTTACAATCACAAAACCTTAGTTTTTATTCACAGAAAGTCAAGTTCTCATGAAAATCTCTCATTAGCTTTAACTGTTCATGAATTAGACTGCATGAGTAACCATATAGAAGCATTAATGGATAACTTGGCTTAATTAGGTCATTTCTCAGCCTATAACATCATTTAGGATCTGCTGGAACTAATCAAACTTCACCCAAGTCAAACCAAGTGATTTATGTTCAAAGTCAAAATTGCTCATCTCAGATTTTTCCATTTATGGCAAGAATTAATTTGATTTATGTGTGTTGTTTCAGCCCTTGAAACTTTTAGGTTTAGTAGCCTCCCAGCTAGTCTCCAAGATCCTAGAGTTGTTATATTTTTGTGATTTTACTACTGGGCCCCACAGCTCCCCTAAGTCCCTTGCAGGGGGGATACCCCTGCTGTCACAGCAGACCTGAGCCCCAAACACCCAACTTGTTGGGTTCTTTCTGGCCTACCCAGTGGGCCCCACTCTCCCCATTTGGATTCCTTGGACACCCCACCCAGCTGGCTTTCTATTCCAAGATTTGTGTGAGCCAAAAGCTCACCTAAGCTAGCTTTTTCCTAGCTTCAAAAGTCACAGCAGCAACTGCTTATGCAGTTGGGTTGAGTTGCATTTTTTGACCCATTTGGCCTTTTACTAGCTTTTGTTGATTGAACTTGCTTCTAACATGTCCTCTAAGCTAGTTTAAACTCATTTCCATCTGTTTTCTCAGTTGTGAGCTTGTTTCATTCACTCTCATTCTCACAGTTGACCAAAGTCAACTGTGTTGGTTTAAGCTTCCCAAAAGCTTGATTTTGAGCTTCTAGCTAATCCACTTCACAAAAAGGTCCTTCATTTTCATTTTTAAGTAGATTTCAAACAAGAAAAACCAGGCCAACAAGCTTTAAATTTAGTGATAGCTTCTATTTAATAGAAGTTATCCTTTTGATTTTTCTTTTTGATTTTTTAACAAGTAATCTTATGTTTTTATATTTTTCTTAGGTTTCTGGTAATATTAAGTATGTTTTAGAATTTTTTCAGAATTTTCCTTCCTTGTTTGATAATTTTTATAATTAATATTAGATTATTTAATATATAATTAATATTAATAATTAAAACAGTAGTAATAGTTTTTAATAAATAGTACCACCTTTTTATATTTTTCTTAGATTCTAAATAAGTTAAAATAAGTTTAGGAATTTTTCCAGATTTTTCTTTTGTCATTTAGTGATTTTTTAGAATTAATATTAGTTTAATTAATAATTAATTAATAAATAGGGATTAAATAGTATAAGTAGATTTTATTAAGCAACACCTAGTTTTTATATTTTTCCAAGCTTTTATATGTTATAAAACATTTTTAGGAATTTTTCTAGAATTTTTACTGTTCATTTGCTAATTTTAGAATTTAAATAGTTTAATTAGATAATTAGTAATTAATTAGTAATTAATTAATAGAAAAATCACAAAAAGACAAAAATACTTATTTTTACTTTTAAAACTTATTTTTAGTTATTTTATAATTTTAGAAATTTTATTTTCACCTTTTTAGTATTTAATTAATATTGTATTATATTTAAGTTGTTTAAATATTAATAATTAAGTATTAAATAGTAATTAATTAATATTAAATAATTAAATAGTGTAAAAATTTATTTTCTTTTTCTAAAATTTTTCTTTTACTTTTAAGTTTGTAAAAAAGTCATTTTCACCCCCTGGGTGTTTTCAGATTTCAATTTTTACTTTTTATTTTGTACGTCTACGTTTTATTTAAACGTAATGTACGCGTTTTTAGGTTTTAATCGTTTCTGGTTTTTCTAACTTTCCCGTCTTATTCACATAGCTTATTTAAGCTATTCTCTTGTAGATTCCCTAGTCAGATCACACACAAAACCTTTTCTCGTCCAAATTCACCCGATCACGAAACCGTTTTGTTAGCCATTCACACCTCGTCGGGACATAACGACCCGAGGAAACCTTATACTTCCGCGGAGCATTGATCTAGGCTATTTGACTTTGTTGACCATTCCTTGGTTAATATAAGTTAGGTGGTTTAGCATCAATCAGGTGGCATGTACCCTTAAGACAGTATTAACTTATCCTGCATAGGCTACGAACTACACTTTGAACAATTTATGTTTCTTGTTTATGTTGCTTGATGTGTGGAATTGCGCCCTGGCAAAAGGTTTTACCTCTTAAGGGATCTTGAAAAGCATGCAATCCCCACCAGGCAGTGTACCTGTTCTTTGTAGTATAGTATAGTGACAAATATCGGGGGATTGGTCGTTCAACTCTAGGAATAGTGTTCGCTAGGGTTAAAATTATACTAAACTAGGTCTAGAAGTGAGGGATGATTCTTTTTGTATTTTTTATATTTTAAGGAAAGCAAGTAAAAATCTCGGGTTTAGAAGGAGTGGGCGGAATTAGTTGCTAGTCAACTAACCCAATTAACTAAAGATGCAATCAAAATAAAATAAAATAAACTTAAACTAAATTGTGGTGTAAACAATAATGAGAGAAAGTGTGTTTACTTAGATTTCATTACTCCCTAGATATCTTTTACCGGTTGATTAGCTTGTTACAATTGCATGGATAACGGGTTATATTCCTTAATACTAGTTGTAGGGTTGTGTACGATCTTCCCTAACTCTATAAGCTTCTACCTCAATCCTATGTCGAGCCGACTAAAAGCTCCTAACATGGTATCCCTGGAAGTTACTTACGCATTAAATACAACCAAATAATCGTAGTACACATCCGATCATGTTTCTTAAGACGTTCAAGCAAGTTACCAAATGGAAGTCTGCCAGTTTTCTTAAGCCTAACATCGAATTCATTCATCCACAACAATTATAAACAAACCATCAATCAATAATTAAAATCTAGGTTTCATTACATCTAAGCAAACACAAACGAAACCTAGCCTAGCATGTTAAAGAGAAGACAAGCGTAAGATATAATCAAACAATACATAGACATATTGAATGATTTGGTAAAGTATTTATCATCAATTAAGCATGGAAGAAACAAGGGGTTGAAACCCTTGAAAAAGCAGTA
Source organism: Artemisia argyi (assembly GCA_030686995.1). Taxonomy (NCBI): domain Eukaryota; kingdom Viridiplantae; phylum Streptophyta; class Magnoliopsida; order Asterales; family Asteraceae; genus Artemisia; species Artemisia argyi. The sequence goes on from CM060689.1 coordinate 38,721,943, forward strand.
AAATTCGTCTAGGGTTATATTCCCTTAAGTTGCACATAATGAATGAAAACTAGAAAACTATATATAGATTTTGTCTCCTGACGGCGTCAAGAGTAAGGTGTGATGCCGTCAAATCGCTGCCAAAATAAACTCGTATTGCCTAGATCCACTTCTTACGCCGTCACTCTATATGGGTTCTGGGCCGTCACTCTTTGCGATAACACTTGATGGCCTTGGAAATTTTGTATGTGACGCCGTCAGATCCCCTTCACAAAACATTCTGGCACGTCACGTGTACTTGATTTATCCATCCTTTTGTCAACTCATGACGCCGTCACTAACACCTTGTGACGCCGTCAAGTGCAATTTCCAGCATCCTTTTGAGACTTTGTCGTTTTCTTCACTTTTTCGCTCCAAAAACGTCCAAAATGCTTCCTTTTGTAAAATTCCTCTCAAAAGTACCTAAAATGACAAAAGGAACGATTTAGGGCAATATTTGATCAAATAATCTCGACTTTGGCCTTAAATGACCCCCATAAGCGGTACACTTTTCGCTTCATCATTGCTTCAGACAATATCTATCATCTTTTGAGCGGCTAACTTATGTGCTGCATTTAGTAGCATTTGAATGTGAATGGTGGGTGTATTCCCATCCTTGTTTATATATTTATCGTTTATTAGTAAACGTTAATATACATCCTAAGGCTTAAAATAAAGAGCCTTATTGTGTGTATTTTGAACCAAGATTTTATAGCAATCGTATAATTTAATTGCTGACGGAGGGTTGCGACCCGCTCTGTCTTCATCCTTTAAGTGCAAAGGGCTTCAAATACCCTAAGACTATTTAGGAAAGTTAATGTGAATTATATTGGATGCTTAATGACATACAAGACATGAGTATCTCGTACCATCCTTCGAACATTAAAACTTGTGATTACTTGGCTGGGCAAATCTTTGTTGTCAAATAAAACAAGAGATTCATGCGAAACATGTAATATCATTAAGTGGGTAAGGAGGATTACATCATTTGAAGAAATGAACACTAAGACGCCTACCATTAATGCTTCTTTACCGAAAGAGAAGAATTTAATACATAAATAGTAAACAAAAGACCTATTTAAAATTGCAAGTCTTGCATGTAGGACTTACGAAGGTTATCACTGCTTTACATCGTTTGAAGCTGTTTTCCAATTACTATAATCATTAAATATAGCCTTCGGAGCTTATCCTTCTTCTTTGAATAGATAAGAGGAGAAAACTTCATTTGTTGGGTTTTACTCAGTTAGGGGGTAGGCTCCGTCAAGGCTGTGTTACTAGGCACCTTCATGTTTCGACGTGCCGGAGGTTCCGAGTCCTCTGGAACAAAAGAATTGGGAGCCTCTACCCTTTCGTCTGATCGAAGGCACTTTGTGGAAGATTGATCCGCAGCCATTCCGACCGCCTTCGAACCACCAGAGAGTATTTTATTAATCCTTTTTGCACCAAGGAACTCTTTCTTAGTGGACGCACTAAATTGATTTTGCGCCAAGAGTACACTTGTTGGCATTTGGCCATCGGCAAAGTCTTCTTTCTGATACTCGATATTATGCTCTTCTAATTCAAGTGCCCATTTGACTATTCTTCTTGACCTATTGGGATGAGAGAGTATCTGTCTTATTGATTTGTCCATGAGCACTCGTATAGTGTGTTCTTGGAAATACTTTCGAAGACACCTCGCAGCGTTCACCAGGGCCAGAATTAATCTTTCTGTCTTTGTGTAGTTTTGCTCGATTTCCTGCAGGGTTCTATTAGCAGAATAAATAGGAATGTATATCCTTCTTCTTTCTACTAATAGTATTGCGCTGATGCCACCGAAGGGTGTCGTGAGGCACAGAAACAATGCTTCATTATAATCTGGAATTGTGAAAGTTGGCAGGATTTCCATGCACTCCTTCCATCTTTGAAAAGCTATTTCAGCTTCCTTACTCCATCGAAAGGTTGTTTTACAGGTACCCATGATATAATTCTTGAAGAATGATGAAGGCCCATAGGCTCCCTTCGAAAGGAACTTGATTAGTGCTTCTAGCCTAACTTCCAGGCTATAGGCTCCTTCTAATCCATTCTGAGCCTGTTTAGCCGTTAACCCTGGGGGACTGTTCCGAGCCCTTCGGTTTGTGGTCTGCTTTTCCTTGGGTTAAGTTTTGTCGATGCCAAAGGTACACATTTTTAGATTCAGCTTCATGTTGATTCTTCTTAACTGAGCAAACGTCTCTTTGATGTCGGAGAGTAGGTCCTCCTCCGTCTTACTTTTGATCACTATGTAGCCAGCATAGACTTCCAAATTCCTTCCCACTTGTTTATTGAAGGCTTTTTCTATCAGCTGTTGATATGTAGCCTCAGCAGGTACCCTCTTATAACAGTATGTGGCTTTCCCTACGTGAAAGGTTGTCTTTTCTTCGTCGTCCTCAACCATTTGTATCTGATGATACCCTTTATCAGTGCTGAGGAAGCATTTCAACCGATAATCCGATGAAGATATGGATCTTTCATCTGTCTCCGTTGGAAGCCAAACGTGTTTAGCACAGGCTTTGTTGCTGTCTGTGAAATCTACACATATGTGCCATCCTCAGTCCCTTCGTCGGATTATTATGGGGTTAGCGACCCAGGATGGATTTTTTACATCCCTAAGTATCCCAGCTTTTACTAGCTCGCTTACTTCTCTGATAATGGCTGAATACTTGTCAGGAGTCATACTTTGACGTGGTTGTTTATATGGCTTGACGTTTCTTGACTCATGGAGCTTACGCTCCGTGTTGAAAGGCTCCCCATCAATCATGAGCATTCTCGGAATCCCCGTCATGTCTGAGTATGACCAGGCGAACACATCTTTGTAAGCCTCAAGTGACTTCCCTAATCTCTTCTTGAAGGTGGTAGGGAGTTGCTTTCCCACTATTACATTGTGTTCAGGATTGGATTCGTTTATTGCTACGTACTCCTTTGACCCTTCGACTTTTTTTGTGGATATACAAAGACCCTCTTTGACACTCTTTTTTTAACTTTTCATAGCCCCTTCGTCGTGACTTGAGAGTATAGTTCTGATACCATGTTTTGTTTGGAACTTAACTACTGAGTGTACGGTGGAGACTACCATTCCCATCTTTTGCATGGCTGTTCTTCCGATCAACAAATTGTAAGGGGACTTCGACCTTACAATAAAAAAGTTAAGGGTTTCAGTCCTCGTAAAGCTTCCCTCACCGAATGTTACTTCTAGAGGTACTTCTCCTAAAGGCCACGAGCGTTCACCCGAGGACCCCACCAAAGGAATCCTAGGTTCTACCCGTTTTGACCTGATCGAGGGCTGCAGTTTCATGAAACAGTGTTCGTATATTACTTCGCAGGAGCTTCCATAGTCCATATAGACTTTGTTGACCTCTAGGTTGGAAATTATGACTTTGATGACTACTGGATCATTTGAAGGGTATCTTCCTACCTCGGTGGGAAATGTTACCTCACCCACTTCATGTAGCTCCCTTTCGGTAGCCTTCCTCTCTTTATATTAGGCTCTCCGTGACAGACCATGTGGATGGGAGCTTCTTAAGGGGTAGTATCCTTCCCCAGCTACGTGTCAGATATTTTTTCATTACCCTTCTTTACACCTTTCACTAGATGCGCTAGTTGCCCCGTTTTTACCACCTCTTCTATCTGCTTCTTCAACTCTCTACAACTGTTTGTTTCGTGGCCGAAGTCTTCATAGAAGTGGCAGTACTTAGTCATGTCTCTGTTTCTGCCTTTGCTTGTCATGCGAGGTGGTGGCTCAAAAGCCTTGGTAGCCTTCTCTTTCGCCAATATTTCTCTTGGCGACTTAGACAGGCTTCCTAGTAGGTCATGATTGAGGCTTTTATGGTAAGGGTGAATCTGTCGTGGTTCTTATTTTTCTTCGACCCTTCCCAAGAAGGGTTCTTCGAGATTTTACTACCGTGTTCCCTGCTTTCAATAAGAGCTCCATTGGTGGATATACCCTTGGCTTTGATCCAGGTGTATGTCTTCTCCATAATGCCTTTATACGTGGCTTGGAGATCGGTGGATAAGAATTCAACCAAAGTTCAGTTTCGGAGACCATGTACGAAGCCGGAGATACGTTGATCTTCATGAAACCCCAGAATCTGAAGAGTTTTGTCTGTGTATCTTTTGACGAAAGCTCTTGTACTTTTGCTATCTCTTTGTTTGATGTTGTGTACCATCAGGTGAGTTCTTGTAAATTTCTTCTGTTGATTAAAATGTGACTGGAACTTAGCCTTCAGATCATCAAGATTCACAATGCTGCCTGGTTTTTGCCCATTCTACCAAATCCGGGCAGAGTCTTTCAAGGTGTACGTAAACATATGACAGGACACGGACATGACCCATTTCTGCATCCTAATCGCCCCTTCAAAAAAATGCAAGAAGTTGTCCGGATCCCCCTTTCCGTCATAAGTGCCTATGTGGGAAGGCATCTTCAGGCCATCGGGTAATGGATAGTCTTCAATCCATCTAACAAAAGGCGTTGAGGAGCCCGTAGGCTCCGAGTATAAGTAATTGTAAGGGGCTACGCCCAGAGGGATGCCAGGATATGGATTATGGTTGGGGGGAACTCCGGATGGATTTTGGTTAGGGTACTGATGGTATGGTGTGCTCATACTAAAGGGATAACTATTATTCATAGCGTAAGGAGGATAAGCTATGGGGTGACCGAAGGGTATCGTAGTTTGTGGGAAACTCTGGTTACTTGGCTGTCCATTTACCGGTGGGTAAAGGTTTGAAGGGTAAGTTTGAGTATGGAATTGGGGATACGTACCATTGGGAGGAAGGTTTCCTCCATACTGAATAGAGGCGGATCGCCTTCTACGCCAGATGTGTGGGAAGGCTGTAGCGGAACCCCTGTTTTGTTTCTCCCCAGATGAGCGGCCAATAGGGAAGGGAGATTAACCTGCGTGTTTTCCCTTCGTTGGCTCCTTCCATTGGAGCCTTCAGCCATAGTTCCCTCTCTCCTTGTGGGAGCCCTTTTAGGAATCCCTTCAAAACTAACGTTCCTTCTATTGGTTCTTCGGCAGGAAGGGGATCCTATTCTCATAGCTGAGTGTGTGACCCCCTGCGATTGAGGCCATGGTTCCATTTCCATCTTCTCATCGTAATCGTCGCTAGAGTATTCCAACTCCCTGCGCATTTTCGTATTCCGGACCTGTCTCCAACGGGCCCTTAGTAATGATTCCAACTCTTCGAAGTTGGCTTCAGCGAAGGCAGGGCTAATGACAGGCTCATGGTGAGCAGATGCCGAAGCATGGTGATTGGGCGTTATTTCTGGGTTAGATCGTGTAGTGAATGTGGAGGCCGTAATTGGCAGAAGGTTGTTAGGGTCAGTTGATGGTATTGGTGTTAAGGTCGAGAAACCTGGTGGAGGTGTAACATCTCTTTCTGGATTCATGCCGGAATAATAGCGGTTATATTTGACTGGTTATTTGCTTGGAAATAACGGGACTAATTGTAGCGGGTCCCACGGATGGCGCCTGATACGCGGGATTGCGCCCTCGCAATAGGTTTTACCTCTCAAGGGATCTTGAGAAGCTTGCAATCCCCGCCAGGCAGTGTACCTGATCGTTGTAGTATTGTATAGTGACAAGTACCGGGGGATTGATCATTCAACTCAGGAAAAGTGTCGCTAGGATTAGAAAGCCTACTAAACTAGGTCTAAAGGTGAGGGATGATTCTTTTTGTATTTTTTATATTTTATGAAAGCAATTAAAATCTCGGGTTTTTAAAGAGTGGGCGGAATTAATTGCTAGTCAACCAACCCAAATAGCTAAAGATGCAATCAAAATAAAATAAAAAGAAATGAAAATAAACTAATATACTAATGTGGTGGAAACAATAATGAGAAAAGCTGTGTTTACTTAGATTTCATTACTCCCTATATATGTTTTACCGGTCGATTAGCTTGTTACAATTGCATGGATGACGGGTTATATTCCTTAATACTAGTCGTAGGACCGTGTACAATATTCCCTAACTCTATAAGATCCTACTTCACTCCTATGTCGAGCCGACTAAAGGCTCCTAACATGGGATCATTAGAATTCACTTATGCATTAAATACAATCAAAAATCGTAGTACACCTCCGATCATGTTTCATAAGACGTTCAAGCAAGTTACCAATGGAAGTCTGCCAGTTTTCTTAAGCCTAACATCGAATACAATCATCCACAACAATTATAAGCAAACAATCAACCAATAATCAACATCTACGTTTCACTACATCTAAGCAAACACAATAAAAACCTAGCCTAACCTGTTAAAAGAAAGACAAGTGTAAGATAGAATCAAACAACACATAGACATATTTAATGATTATTGGAAGACTTATCTTTATTCAAACATGGAAGAAAGTAGGGTTTGAAACCCCTACAATATAAAGAAAATTCGACCTAGGGTTTGCCTCCTAATGTTCCACACTTTACAATGAAAAATTAGAAAAATATATATAGATAAAACATCCTGACGGCGTCATGTATTAGCTTCTGACGCCGTCAACTCGCCACCAATATAAAATTCGTATTTCCTAGATCCAGTTTTGACGCCTTCATGTAGAAATATACTCTGGGTCGTCACATGTAACATGACCCTGACCGCATTGGTGACGCCGTCATGCCAAATTACACTAAAAATGTTCTGGGCCGTCACGTGTATTTTCCACTTCCACCTCTTTTATCACTCTTGACGCCGTCATGTGTTAGATCTTGACGTCGTCAGGTGCTGTTCCCAGCATGGAATTTGAGACTTTGCCGTTTTCTTCACTTTTATGCTCCAAAAACATCCAAAATGCTTCCTTTTCTAGATTTCTCCTCAAAAGTACCTAAAATGACAAAAGGAATGATTTAGGGCAGTAATTGATCAAATAATCACGAATTCGGGCTTAAATGACCCCTTAAAAGCGGTACACTTTTCTTCTCGTCAAATACCCTTACACTTGAGATTTGCTTGTCCTCAAGCAAATGCGCTTTTATTCTAATCAAAATACAAGTTAAGGGTCATTTAACACAAATATAACAGTAATTACAACAAATAATCGTTCCACTAAAAACCAAAAACAAGCACGGAGGTCATACACTAGCACCTCACAAATAGTGTTTAGATACTCACATCTCTTGGGTGTAATAAAGTATATATCACAATATGGAAATGGAAAACATCTCTCACTACCTGTCATAGCAAATAGATTACCATAGGCTTGGGAAAGGATCAAACCTCCACCACTTGGCGTAAGCACCTACGATAAACTATCAAAGTGTAGGGCTATGGAAAACACGGTTTTGTTGGATAAAGGCAATATTTACTGGTGGCGAGTTAATCATCTTGGTTAATTACATGTACAATATGGCGTTGCTAAGCCAAGACTTGAATCGACTTAAGCTATTAAATCAAAAATAACATAAACTTAAAACAAACATAAAATGAACCAAGATTGTTAACTCGCCACCAGTAAAGACTGCCTATATCCAAGATTGTTAACTCGCCACCAGTAAAGACTGCCTATATCCAACAAAACCGTGTATTTCATATCCCTACACCTAACGTTACAACCCTTTAAAAGACCTCTTTGATAGTTTATCCTAGGTGCTTACGCCATGTGGTGGAGATTTGATCCTTTCCCAAGCCTATGGTAATCTATTTTGCTATGACTCGAATTAAGATAATTAAAACACTTGTAAAGTATATAGGCAGTCTTTACCATAGGCTTACCCTACCATTCAAAATAATACATCATAGGGGATTTGCATTCTCCTTACACTTGAATTTTTACATACTTTACAATAAACTACTCTAATGACTCGAATTAAGATAATTAAAACACTTGGAGTATGATGAGGCGAAAAATGATCCGTTTTTAGGGGGTCATTTAAGCCCGAATCCGAACTTATTTGATCAAATATCGCCTTAAATCGTTCCTTTTGTGATTTTAGGTACTTGGAGAGTGAATTCTGGAAAAGAAGCCATTTTGGACGTTTTTTGAGCATAAAAGTGAAGAAAACGGCTAAGTCTCAATTTTCCATGCTGGAAACAGTAGGTGACGGCGTCAAGAGTAATGCCATGACAGCGTCAAATATCAAGAATTAAAATCCGTAGTTCATGAAGGCGTCAAGAGTGTTCCTGACGGCGTCAAAACCCCAAGAATAAAAATCCGTAGTTGATGACGGCGTCACACAGGGCGTCAGAAGTAGATCAAGGCCGTCCAAGGAAGTATTTGGCGGCGAGGTGACGGCGTCACATTGTTGTCTTGACGCCGTCAGCCCTATTTTCCTATATATAGTTTTCTAGTTTTTCACATTTAAAGAGAGAAGTTTTGGAGAAACCCTAAAGACGAATTTGGTGCAACTTTTACAGGTTTTTCAAGGGTTCCAAACCCTTGATACCTTGCATTGTAATTGAGATAAGTGTTCTTCTAATTCAATCAATATGTCTATGTGTTGGTTGTCTATATCTTGTTCTTGTCTCAATTCCATTATGCTAGGCTAGATCTCTTTTGTGTTTGCTTAGATCTAATGAAACCTAGATATTGATTATGTGTTGATTACTTGTTTATTCTTGTTGTGGATGAATGATTTATATGTTAGGCTTAAGAAAACTGGCAGATCTTCAAATGGTAACATGCTTGAACGTCTTAAGAAACATGAACCGAGGCGTACTAGGTCTTTATTGGTTGTATTTAATGCATGAGCCACTGTTTACAATCCCTATAATTGTGTTGGGCATGGTGTAGGAGGAGATAAGAGCTCATAGAATTGGGGAGTTATGTATGCCACCCCATGAATGGTATTAAGGAATACAATCCGTCATCCATGCAATTATAACAAGTAATTAACGTGTAAAAGATATCTAGGGAGTAAGGAAATCTAAGTAAACACATTTTCTCCAATTACTGCTCACAACCTTAGTATAATTTAGCTTATTTTCATTTTTAGTATTTTATTTTGATTGCATCTTAGTTTTGGGTTAGTTGAATAGCAACTAATTCCGCCCACTCTTCCAAAACCCGAGATTTTACTTGCTTTCCATAAAACATAAAAATACAAAAATAATCATCCCTCATCTTTAGAACTAGTAATTTAGGCTTTCTAATCCTAGCGACACTATTCCTAAGCTGAACGATCAATCCCCCGGTACTTGTCACTATACTATACTACAACGATCAAGTACACTGCCTGGTGGGGGTTGTAAGCTTCTCGAGATCCCTCGAGAGGTAAAGCCTGTTGCGATTCCCACGCATCAGAGTACTTTTTAAGATTAACGCACATGTGGGGGTAATAATTTGATGTTCTTCCTCATTACTCCATAACACTAGTACTTTACGCATGAGTCTTAATCATCCCAAAACAATATGTACAAGATATGACTCGACTTAGCAAGCATGTAACCAATTAGACAATTAACTAAGGGTTTAAATAAATAACAACAATGCACTAAAGATGAGTGCATACAAGGAAGGCTAAGGCGATTTGGGTGTACATTTGGGTGGATTGTTAACAAATTCCTCTTTTAAGTAAGATGCTTAAAGTTAGAAACGAAAAGATAGACTCGGAGGGGTGTACTAGGGGTATCGCGTACTAAAAATGAGTACAACGCTAAGGTGTGGGAAAATTAATTGACTTTATTAGTCAAGTAATATGACTTAAATTGTCAAGTAATTATGATACGGGTTTAAACACAAGGGTGATCCTAATGCCTCTTATCATGTAGTAAATCCTAACTACACGAATGTAGTATCACTAGCGGTCTCGGGATGCATCACTAACGCAAGTTCTAGAATCTAAATGCTACCGGTACACTCATAAGCACTAATAATGAATGCTTTTCCTATCAAATCTAAAGGCGAACCTCACATATTTGGGTGGAAAATTTTTTTGAGTGGTACAGTTTTTGTGCTAGTCATACAACTCCTATCCATGAGACGCTTGTTAAGGCTAAAGTTTCACTCCAAAATGTTGTAAAAAATTTTAAATTTGGCGCTAAAATTGCACTAACAAGTATTTCTCTTAGTTTTATTACACACCTACTATCAAACAAACAAACTCTAGTGCAATTGTATCCTATAAGGTATCATCATTTACCCTCCCCTTAAACTTAGGATGAACATTGTCCCCAATGTTCAATTAAAGGATGTAAAAATAATGCAGGTAAAAGAATGACAACAAATACTCCCCTGATTCATTCGGTGTGGATAGTGTGTCAACAAGGTTAGATCTTCCTCTAAGAAAATGAACTTTGAAAGCTTCCCACCAGAAATGTAAATCATCTTCTTGTCATATATAACCTGTTAAACCTGAGAAAACAATCAAGGAAAACCTCGCGTAAAATCGGCGGCAATCTATATATATTAAAAATAATCCTAGAAAACAATTTAAGATATAATGCTTGTGGAATGAATGTTTGCAGATTTCCTAGAGTTTATAAAACTAAAGAATCAAAAAAACTTTAAGACTCCGGTTTAAACAAAACTCGCAAAATTTTTCAGAATTTTAGTACCTGACGCCGTCAGAATGTTCCTGGAAAAATCTCATGTTAAGTTTCCAGAAAATTCCAGGAAAAACTTATGCCTTATTTCCTGAAAAATCCTGCAAAACATCATTATGACTCGATACAAGCATTTGACTCTAACAAATACTAATATACATGTTCATTTAATATGGTAGCGAATCATGCTCATTTTCGTTCTTATAAACAAGTTTGGATTCCCCTTACACTTAGCTTTTGCAAAATACCTTTATATGTAATTAAGACCAAGTTAAAAACAAAATAAAGCATTTTCACAATTTACTTTGAAACATGATCTACCAACAATAAAAATAAGACATGCATACGAAAACAAATGAAATCAAATAATTAAAAATCAAACAAATAAAAACACACAAAACATGGGTTGCCTCCCAAGAAGCGCTTTTCTTTATTTACGAGTCTTGTAGCTAGACTCAAGGTCACGGGAAATTACGTGACCTCATCATTGGTCACATTCTCTAGGTCATCCTCAATCTTAGTTTTGTATTCCAGACCTAGTTGCAAACATTCCTTATAGAAACCGAATATTCTACTCATGACATAGTCTACTCCTCTACGTCTATCCTCATCATTCCTATAGTAGACCACTTGCTTGTGTTCCTTTTCAAGGTTTGATAGGAGACGGAATTGTTCAATCTTATAGGGAATTTGGTAGGCTATTTCATCGTTCTCATCCTTGAATCTAACTATCCCTAAGGACGGGTCATAATTCATCTTAGAGGCCTCAACAAACGGTTTTCCGAACACTACTTGACTTAAACAACCATCTATTACCGGGCGAATATCCTCTACAATCACAAAATTGGTAACATAAGTGAAGTTTCCTACAAAGACATGTAGTCCTTTCACTCTTCCCACAAAGTTACTCATCCAACTCGTGTTAGGCATCATCCTATATCCAAGTTGCTTCTTTATTACCCAATTATAATAGGTCCTAATCATAATGTTTATGGGAAACCTAAGATCGATGTAAGCTTTCCACACATGCATATGCCCAATGTTGCATGGTATGTTGATGTTAGAGGGATCACCCGCTTTGATGAGTGGTGAACCAAGGACGTATGGTGTCTCGGGGTCATCGAATAGATCCTTATGGTATTCCCATTCTTCCTTGGTGGGTAACTTATCAAAGTATTCCTCTACATTTTCTACTTCCTCTAACCTTTCTTCCTTTTTATCCTCAACTTCCTTAATCTCATCCTTAGGTCCAGTTTCTATTACAACTTCGTCCTTGTCACTTTCTTCTATGTTCTTATCTATTGGCTTAATGGTGACAACATTGACAAAATGGACAAGTTTGGATGATGAGGGGTCTTTGATAGAACTCACGCACACGCCATCATATAAGTTCTAGGACCGTTTTGGACTCCATGTTGTTTAGACATTGATCTAGGATAAACAATATAGCATAATAACAATGATAATACTAACCACAGCGGAATAACATAAAGATTATTATTATTATCAACAAGGTTCTTCGTCACCATCTCTAACATATATTTACAGCCCCAATTCTACTTGATCAAGGTAGAACTTGTTACACACCTTGTAACAGGGATCAAGGACTTGACCTTGGGGTTGAACTAACCACTAACCCTAACCCTAGACGTTTTCCCTACGCCTAGGTTTACACACACACACCTTTAGTCGACTACATAATGGAAGATTTGTACATAAAACCCTACACCCTTGATCTCTTTATATAATAGAGCTTTAGGGTTTACAAATTACTACGAGGGACCAATAAATAAATATTCTACAACAAGCAAGTCCCTTGTGTTTTATTCTTCTTTATTTGAAGAATTCTTCCATGTCACTTCAGGTCCTTCTTGTTTTCACTCTTCTTGTTTTGTCTCATCAAATCCATAAAACCCAACAATCTTCCCCTATTTGATGATGACAAAACATACACATTCTTGTACGAACTTCCCTAGACAAAGTAGAGAAATTGAGATAATTAAATCTCGCCATGAATGAAACAATCTTTGTCTTCCCCTTAATCCATGCTATACCACTCCAACATCTCTTCCCCTTTTTGTTATCAACAAATAGGGAACATATGAAATATGATCTTTACCACCACGAACTAATACCACACAACCAACTCATCCTTCTAATGTCTCAAATTACCCTCCATGAAGTTTTCCGCAACTATAAATGAACTTGAAACAATAGAAATCTAAACCATCAGTAGTAGTACTAATCAGCAATAGTAAGAATCAACAACTTCCCCTTGAGTGGTGCATGAACATCAAATGATTAAACATATCATAAGATACTTCCCCTGAAATCAATATGTTAACCATCTTTATGATTCTTCAAATCTGTAGGCTCTATGTAATGATCACATGTGAAGAAAACCAAATATAACGAACTTGATAAAGAAGTAGAATAACCCAAACTTGTGTCTTATGTCTTGTACTATCCACGTGACTCCAAACTCATACCAAACCATAAATATAAGTAATCCGCAATCCCTTGACAAAATCCTCAACTAATATGAGACACTGAGCACTATAATGTAACTCCTTAAAGTGATAGCAAATGTGACATTAAGCACCTTCAGTTTGTAGATAAGACACCAATTTGCTAGATTCATCAAGTCTTTGTCACAACAATAAAGCACGAACAAGTTATCTTCAAAGTGTTCCACTTACTTTGAAATATGATAAGAACACGCACATGTGAAACTCAACTACAACATCAAATATGTGATAATCAATCCTCTTCGTAACCAATGAATCTAAGAAACCAAATAACGAGCCTTTTGAAACCATTAAGAACATAAACTTCTTCCTCTGTGTGTGAACCAAATAATCTTCCTGTGTGTGTAAACTAATATCAATCAAACTCATCGCGACTTCCCCTTACTCCTCATAACACACAGCAGTACTTTGAATAATTACGAACAGTACTTTGAGAAGTCGAGTAGTACTTTGGAGCAGTACTTTCAAGTATACCAAAAACAGCAGTACTTTAGTGAATTAGTAGCATCTCCATCAGCAGTACTTTTAATAAAACTAGGACGAGCAGTACTTTCAATAAGAAGTACTTTCAATGAGCAGTACTTTAAAATAATGGACGAGCAGCAGTACTTTGAAGAAGAGAAGTACTTTGTAAGAGCAGTACTTTGAGAAGAGAAGTACTTTGATCTTCACCACTTGCACAAGTAAACACAGTAGCAACAATCCAAAAGTGAATTAATGAACCAATTTATCTCAGCCATGCCAATATATAGATCATGACAAACATCAATTACTTGGTACGAGGTTGAATCTTTGAATTGAAATCACTTGTACACAAACGACAAACTTCTCTGCTCCAAACACCATCATTAAATCGAATCTTTAATAAAAAGCATGATCATGTATTTAATTTCCAATCTCCATGATAAATTATAACAAGTATGTACGAATTCAGAGAGTTGAATATCAAAGAAACCCTAAAAATTCGAAACTTTCACCTGTTGCAACAGCAAACTTCAACAATTTTTATCTTTTTACTGAGAGCTCAGATTGAAGATCCCTCTGGTGTAACTCTTCCTTCATATGTTGAGAACCTCTAGTAAATATTTCAGCCCGATCCAACGGTTAACGAAGGAGATATCGCTGTTTGAAAACGGCCCTACAGAAAGGTTACGAAGATTATACCAGTTACGAATTTTTCTTCTTTTCTTCGAAAAACCTTGTAGATCCCTAGATCGAGAGCCCCCTTGCTCTGATACCACTTGATAGAACTCATGCACACGCCATCATATAAGTTCTAGGACCGTTTTGGACTCCATGTTGTTTAGACATTGATCTAGGATAAATAATAAAGCACAATAACAATGATAATAATGTGCACAACGGAATAACATAAAGATTATTATTATTATCAACAAGGTTCTTCGTTACCATCTCTAACATATATTTACAGCCCCAATTCTACTTGATCAATGTAGAACTTGTTACACACCTTGTAACAGGGATCAAGGACTTGACCTTGGGGCTGAACTAACCACTAACCCTAACCCTAGACGTTTCCCTACGCCTAGGTTTACACACACACCTTTAGTCGACTACATAATGGAAGACTTGTACATAAAACCATACACCCTTGATCTCTTTATATAATAGAGCTTTAGGGTTTACAAATTACTACGAGGGACTAATAAATAAATATTATTTAACAAGCAAGTCCCTTGTGTTTTATTCTTCTTTATTTGAAGAATTCTTCCATGTCACTTCAGGTCCTTCTTGTTTTCACTCTTCTTGTTTTGTCTCATCAAATCTATAAAACCCAACAGTCCTTAATTTGGATGTCGCTACTATTATCCCCAGTGTCCTTCCTAGGTGTAGTTAGCACTTGGTTGTTGAGGGCTTTTAACAAGTTGTCAATATTATTGGTCATCTCCGTTTGTTGTTGATTAAATTCGGCTTCAAACTTAGCTATGCGAGCTTCTTGAGATGCCATAAACTTGGAAATCAGTCCTTCAAGATTATTGGTACTACCATAGTTATTGGAATGATTGTTGTTGAAAGTACGGTTAGATGGTGGACCATTTGGTTGGTAACGATTAGGTGGATTGGAAGAATTGTTTTGGGGCATGTTTTGGTTTTGTTTCCACCTAAGGTTCGGGTGATTTTTCCAAGAAGGATTGTAGGAATCACCGTAACGGTTTGGCTCGGGTTTGAAAGTGTACCACTTGTCTCCCGCTTCGTCAGTACGCGAGGATGTATAATCCGCAAAAGCTTGTCTGGGGAGTTCCACGCAATCACGAGTGTCATGGGGACCACTACA
This sequence comes from Artemisia argyi, assembly GCA_030686995.1. Taxonomy (NCBI): domain Eukaryota; kingdom Viridiplantae; phylum Streptophyta; class Magnoliopsida; order Asterales; family Asteraceae; genus Artemisia; species Artemisia argyi. Next base: position 38,737,268 of record CM060689.1, read on the forward strand.
TAATTCGCATGAAGAAGTAATTTTGTTCACTTGGCTTGAAGGCTTAGGAGCTTTGTAGGATTTCATGAGAAACTTGACATGGTCTTCAAGTTCCATGATCCTACGGTCAGGAGTGCTAGAATTGTTCGAAGGCAAAGATATTGCCTTGACCGTTTTGTTCAAATCATGGGGATCATTCCAACTTTCGTTGTCATAGAGAGCAAGATCTTCTATGAGTTCCCATGATTCTTCCGCACTTAGATCACGTAGCTTGCCACCTGCCGATTGGTCAATGGTTCGCCTTGTGGAGAGATCGATGTGGTCATAGAAGATTTGGACTTGGAGCCAAAGATCTATGCCCTGATGAGGGACTTTTTGGAGTAAGTCCTTGAAACGAGTCCATGCTTCATAGAGAGTTTCACCTTGATGTTGTTGGAACATCAAGATGTCATTTCTAAGCTTAGTAGTTCTCCCTAGTAGGAAAAATTGAGCAAGGAAACGAGAAGTGAGATCATCCCAAGAGGTGATGGATCCCGCGGGTAAACGTTCAAGCCATTGACTAGCTTGGTCACATAGAGAGAATTGGAATAGACGTAATTGGGTCGTCTCTCTAGTTGCAACATCAAGGGCTATAGAATCTACGATTTTTAGGAAATCCTTGAGATGTTGATTAGGATCTTCGGAACGAAGTCCATGGAATGCACATCCGCTTTGCACCAACCGGATGGTGTCGGATCGCAAGGGAGACACATTGGCTCCTTGAGTGAGCTCAATAGTGTTTCGATAGCCTTGGTGGCTAGGACGGGAATACTCTCCTAAAGTTCGGGGTCTAGGAGGTTGGTTTGCTAGTGGTGGGTTTCGTGGGTGGTTTTGTTGTGGTGGGTTGATGGGTTCAAAGATATTACCACCTTCCATGATGTCGGATGGTAATGGTTATGAACAAAGAAACGAAGAAATAAGATAGACTAAAGAAAACCTAAAAATAAAAATAAAAATCTTACTAGAAAGGAATCCACCAAGTAGACCTAATAAAAAGAAATTCTAACCTAGACAATAACTATTCCCCGGGCTGCAGCGCCAAAAATTTGATACGCGGGATTGCGCCCTCGCAACAGGTTTTACCTCTCAAGGGATCTTGAGAAGCTTGCAATCCCCGCCAGGCAGTGTACCTGATCGTTGTAGTATACTATAGTGACAAATACCGGGGGATTGATCGTTCAACTCAGGAATAGTGTTGCTAGGATTAGAAAGCCTACTAAACTAGGTCTAGAGGTGAGGGATGATTCTTTTTGTATATTTTTTATATTTTATGAAAGCAATTAAAATCTCGGGTTTTGAAAGAGTGGGTGGAATTAGTTGCTACTCAACTAACCCAAATAGCTAAAGATGCAATCAAAATAAAATAAAAAAAAAATGAAAATAAACTAATATACTAATGTGGTGGAAACAATAATGAGAAAAGCTGTGTTTACTTAGATTTCATTACTCCCTATATATCTTTTACCGGTTGATTAGCTTGTTACAATTGCATGGATGACGGGTTATATTCCTTAATACTAGTTGTAGGGCCGTGTACAATATTCCTTAAATCTATAAGATCCTACTTCACTCCTATGTCGAGCCGACTAAAAGCTCCTAACATGGGATCATCATAATTCACTTATGCATTAAATACAACCAAAAATCATAGTACACCTCCGATCATGTTTCTTAAGACGTTCAAGCAAGTTACCAATGGAAGTCTGCCAGTTTTCTTAAGCCTAACATCGAATACAATCATCCACAACAATTATAAGCAAACAATCAACCAATAATCAACATCTAAGTTTCACTACATATAAGCAAACACAATAAAAACCTAGCCTAACATGTTAAAAGGAAGACAAGCGTAAGATAGAATCAAACAACACATAGACATATTTAATGATTATTGGGAGACTTATCTTTATTCAAACATGGAAGAAAGTTGGGTTTGAAACCCCTACAATATGAAGAGAATTCGACCTAGGGTTTGCCTCCTAATGTTCCACACTTTACACTGAAGAATTGGAAAAATATATATAGATAAAACATCCTGACGGCGTCATGTATTAGCTTCTGATGCCGTCAACTCACCGCCAATATAAAATTCGTACTGCCTAGATCCAATCTTGACGCCTTTATGTAGAAATATACTCTGGGCCGTCACATGTAACATGACCCTAACGGCCTTGGTGACGCCGTCAGGTGAAATAACACAAAATGTTCTGGGCCGTCACGTGTATTTTCCACTTCCACCTCTTTTATCACTCTTGAGGCCGTCATGTGTTAGATCTTGACGTCGTCAGGTACTGTTCCCAGCATGGAATTTGAGACTTTGCCGTTTTCTTCACTTTTATGCTCCAAAAACGTCCAAAATGCTTCATTTTCCAGATTTCTCCTCAAAAGTACCTAAAATGACAAAAGGAACGATTTAGGGCAATAATTGATATAATAATCACGAATTCGGGCTTAAATGACCCCTTAAAAGCGGTACACTTTTCGCCTCATCAGCGCCATTGATTGTATAATAAATTGCACGACCATGCCTTCGATGGTGATCAAAGGGTATAAGGGGTGTTGTGATTACGCCAAGCTTGGATATAACCTGAAATAAGAAATACTAAAACATTATGTTAAGTGATTGTGCAGGGGTTGGACCCTGCGAACCACCTCCGGCGTGTGAATAAGTACTTGGTATGATAATTTAGGTGAAAAGTGTAGTAAAGTAAAGTAGGATAGATTGCATACCAGATTCCCAACTCGTCCAAGGCTATTTATAAGGGCGAAATAACTTTGGAGAGTGTTTGCACAAATTTCGGAGATCATGGGGGCATCCCATGACGTATGGTGACCACTAGGGCTTAATGTCCCACTCCTCCTACTTTAACGGGGGAGCTAAAGAGAAAGAGAGGACGTGGGTAAGACTTGGTCTTAGCGATATTAATGACTTATCGAAGGATACCCCGAAGGGCCTAATCCTTCGATTGGCGAATTCCCATTTGGTAACTAGATCATAGGTGATGATATTTACGCCAAAGAAAGTTTTAGGAGGCTAGCTAGAGCCTTCGATTATGTAGGTTGCAACCAGACTCAAAGGGGGGTCCTTCGACTTGATCGGAGGGTACATCATCAATATATATATATATATATATATATATATATATATATATATATATATAAGTATATATGTATTTTACTTCACCTATCAATCTCATCTCAAACTTGTCACGCATGATCTTTGAGTGATCATTGTTCATTTCAGGACAAGTTGAGCTTGAGATAGTTATCATAGTCATAAGTTTGAGCAATGATAAATTGCGAATTAAGCAATTCTATGAAAAGTGTGTCATCAACAGCTCATATGATGTAATCATGTTTGCGTAGACGATCCATTTGATCCGTCATACCAAGTTTGAAAGCTTGTTCAAGATCAAGAGGCCTTTCTTAGGTTGATAGACAAGGTTAGATCTTTGGAGATCAACAAATCCTAGAGGTGTACAACAAATTCCTCTTTGTTGATAAGACCATTTGGGGAAGCACTTTTCACATTAATTAGTTAGAGCAAACTAATCTATATTCTACGATTACTACCAACTTAATCTACCACATAATGAGGATGTTTTTAGTGAGCGTACCTTGGCCTATGATGTGTTGCCAATGTGATAGAATAATGAAGTAATTGACCTTATATGCTTGGTAAGCCATAGTAGAATATTAAGTAGTAGCCACGGGATAATAGCATCCAGTACCATCGCTCGTAAATAAGACTTCAAGTAGGTTTCCAAGCATATCTTATTCTAAAAACAAGAAAAACTCAAACAAATGGTCCCCAATATTTCAGGGGTCCAAAGTGGTTAGTGTCAAACATCTCATGCATTTGATGCATTTGGTTTAGATGTTGAGATGAAGGAAAAATTTCCCATGGTTGATAACTTTGTTGTCGAAAGTTGTTCCAAGTGACGGGGTAGTGACTTGGATAACTTTGTCTTCTAAAGTTATCTCTCGGTAGAGGAGTTCTATCCCGAGGTTTGGGAGTATTAGTTCTTTTAGGATGAGGAGCAGTATTTGATCTACGATCAACTTTACTAGGACCGTGTTTAGGAGACGACACAGGTTTGTAGAACCTTTTTACTTCCTTTATACTAGCTACAGGTACTTCAACATTATTAACTACTATGTGACTTGGTTTGGGACTTAGGTCATTTTTTAAGATTGACCCTGTTTTGACTCTAACAGATGACGGATCCACGGTACCACTAATTTTAGTGGTGCCGTTACTACTTTTAGTGGTGTCGTCAGTTGCTAAACAATTTTCCTTTGATTTTACAAATTTCACTTGTTTAGTTTCACTAGTAGATGCCTTATTTAGTTCAAATCCAAGACCCGCTCTAGCATGTTCACTATACCTAATGTTTTCAAGCATGTCATTGAGTGCCTATGTTCCTTTTTCAAACTTAATGACTTTAACGGCGTTTTCTTTGAGGTTTTCATTTTCTACCTTAAGATTTATACATGACCCACAACCAACATCTATTTGCTTATTTTTCTCAAGTCTTTTTAGTTGGTCCTTTAGTTCTAAGACTTGCACTTCAAGTTCATGCAAGGTTACTTTTAATGTTTTGTTTCTAGTTATAATTTTAGTAATTACCTCACATAGTTTATTATATTCATCATATAGCCTATTATCATATATTGACGAATTATCATTGCTATAATAAGAAGAGTTGGAATGTACCTCGTTTGAAGCTTGAGCCATAAGACATGTTTCGTCATTTGGCTTCTCTTCCTTTTCTTCTTCACCACTATCACTCCAAGCATCTCCTACGAAGGCTCTTTGATTGTTGGTTCTTGGTGGTTTAGGACATTCACTAATAAAATGACTTGGGTCTCCACATTTAAAACACAACCTATCACTCTTTCCACTCTTATCTTCTCGGTTCTTTGAGAAAGATTTCTTTTCATCACGAGGTTGTCTCATGAATCTACCTCTTCTTCTAAAGACCTTCTTAAAGTCTCTAACCGCTAAAGCATACTCTTCGTCTTCACTATCAGAATCCGAATTTTCATCGTCACTAGACTCTTTCTTGGCTTTCAATGCTAGAGACCTAATTTTCTCACTTACACCCTTGATTATGTCTGAGTCCTTTTTGATTATCATTTCATGAACTTTCAAATTACCTATAAGTTCATCAAGTGACAATGTCGCCAAGTTCTTTGTTTCTTCAATGGCGGTGACCTTTGCGAAGCCAGTTTTGGAGCAGCTTTGTGATAATGAAACTAACCAGCAAAAAGCATTAACGCTACAAAGACCACTCTCCATTTGGGATGTAAAGCCCTAAGAAACTTTCTAACGTAGTTCTTGCTAGAATAACCTTCATCAAGAGCTTTAAGACTAGTAATAATAGTATTAAATCTAGCAAATGCACTATCTATGGTTTCATCTTCCGGAATGGAAAATTGTTCATATTGTTGAATAAGAAGATCAATCTTGTTCTCTTTGACTTGATTATTACCTTAATGTGTGACCAACAAAGTTTTCAAAATATCTTTTGCCGTATTACACATAAAAATTCTTTCAAATTTCTTTTTCATCAAAGCATTATAAATTACCATTTTAGCTTCATCATTTTTGGCTAGTTTTCTTTTAAGATCATCGCTTTGTTGATCATAAGGAATAATTTTATCGTTTTTAGTAATAGGATCCTTTTCAATAGGTTGAAAGTCACCATCGGCAATAACATGCCAAAGATCAATGTCCTTTGATTTCACATACGTTTCGACTCTTGTTTTCCAATATATAAAACAATCGGTTTCAAAAAGTGGTGGTCTTTGCATAGATTACCCTTCTTGATATTTGTCGAAATCCATTGATCGATTCAAGTTTTAAAATACAGTTTACTTTAAAAGCTTGCCAGACGTGGCTCTGATGCCAATTGTGGGAAACTAGAAGGGGGGGGGTTGAATAGTTTACCGACTTTTTGTTTAATTATGAAAGTTTATTTTGTGAAAAACTTTGATTCATATGTAGATGAGATCAACCGACACCAATATGAACACAACAATAGGCTACTAATAACAAGTAATAGTAATGAATAAAGAGATAAATATGGAAAGATCAAACCAAGACAAATGATTTATAGTGGTTTGGTCACGAAGCTCTTCTTCGCCCTACTCCACTCCTCGAGTACCCAACTCGAGAGTTATAAGCACTATGTCAACAACCTCCCTTCAGGCGGAGAAAACCGTACAATGTCGCTTATGTTATTTTCCGACACTAAGCTAGATGTCGAGTACTAATCTTAGCTAGTACCAATCTACCACAATCCACACGATCCAAACAAATCACATGATCTACACGATCCTAACCTTTCACACGATCAACATGATCCTCACACAATCAACACACTCTTTAATCTACCTTGATCCACTTGATCAACACACAAACACACTAACTACAAGAGATCCCCAAGATCTCAACACGGTCACTATGATCCACATAAGATACCAACTACAAGATTACAAACACTTGATGTATATCAAGATACAATCAAGCTAACAATTGGTAATGCAAGTGCACTACTCAAAGACTCTAACACTTTGTGTCTTCTTGACACCTTGTGTTCTTCTCTTGACTAGTAGAGGAATGTAGGTGATCTTTGGTTGGATGAAAGGATCACTTTTTAAACAAAAGAAAACTAACTAATGATCTAAGAAGTGTAAAGAGAAAAGGAGGATGGAAACCAGAAAGTTATGTGTGAAAAAGGATGGCTAAAATCTGATAAGTGAGGTAGTATTTATAGGAAATGAAAATTTGGCCGTTATGGAGGGACGACACCACTAAAGTTTACACGGTACCACTAAATTTAGTGGTATCGTGCCAGACAAAAACGCTCCCATTTTTGTTTTTACTGTTGAAGGCTTATTTGGGGAAGTTAGGAGCTTATTTGGGGGAGGGGGGGGGGGGAGAATAGCTATTAAGTATTTTGAATTTATTTTTCCAAATAAAACATTTCTTTATAATTCAAAAATAATTTGTAAAATATATTTTTGAAAAGAATGTTTTGTCACCTCACAAATGTAGAGTTTAAAACACAATTTCACTTCTTAGAACACTTGTCAAGTAATAACTTTGTTTGTTCATACCTAGAGTGATTTGCGTAGAAATCAGATATTTCGATTAAAAACTTGTTTACGTTAATTTTGACGTCCAATGTTTTCACATTTTTGTTATCATCAAAACGTAGAGATATCGAAAGATGAGAATAACATTTTTTAGTCATTATTTGCATCAACATAAAATATCTTAAATAACATGTACAAACTATAGAAACGTAGGGGGGTTGAATACGTTCCTCTTTAAAAGTTAAAATGTTTCGTATCAAATTCCCGATTAAGTGTGACTAAATATGAATAGTAGTTATGTCACTCATAACCAACATATATGTCACTTAATAACAAGTATGCAAGCAATCACATAAACATAACAAGATTACACTGGGGACGGTCCTTAAAATGTATGGACGGTCCCTTATATGTTTGGGGACTGTCCCTCTATAAGGGACCGCCACCAGTGAGCATTTTATTACGTGTGACTAAGTTTTATTTTGTTTTGCGTTTCTAAGTTAACTAGTTTATATCATAAGCATACACACAACAAGCCACACAAACATAAATGTAATGCAAGCATAGAAAGTAAAGAGTTAGGAAGAGAAAACGCAAACCGGACATGATGATTTATAGTGGTTCGGCACGAAGCACCTCTTCGTCCTACTCCACTCCCCGAGTACCACACTCGAGAGTTACTTCACTAATCAACACGCTCCTTCAGGCAGAACAAACCGTACATAAGTTTACACAAGATTTAACGACACTAAGCGAAATGTCGAGTCATAATCCTAGCTAGAACCAATCTACACAAAGACCCACGTGGCCACACGAACAAGCACTCTTGTCCCACTTACATCGACACACGATCCAAGCCTTCACACGAACGAGCACTCCCGTTCACTTGAATCTTCACCCGACTCAAGCCTTCACACAAGACACACTTGGATCATCACCCGATCCAAGCCTCACACACCCACTCAACTAACTCCTAACCTACACACTAGGACACCACACACCATACAACAATTATCTGACCTAATATAGGTATAATATCACCATCCAAGTTCACACAAATAACCCCATCCTCGACTCACACACAAGTCGGAAATATTACAAGACCTATTCTAGTTATAACACTTTGTGAGGATTAGAATCGTAACACTTGTTACATTTGTGTGTGGACTCTTATAACATCTCGATTCTTCATCTAAGTCGAGAGTTCTTCTCTTACCCATGAGGTAGAGGAAAAAGAAAATCATGACACTAGTTACGTTGGTGTGTGGACTCAACAACACTTTGATTCTTGACGACTTGGAGTGTTCTTCTCTTGCACATTATGTAGTGGATGACGGGATCACTTATAAACACATACCAAATATGTAAACCGTAACTCATAGTAAAGTGTAGAAGTTACTAGTTTACACTCCTCTCTCCCCCTTTTGTCAAAGCAAAAAGGTGTTGCCAATGTTGAGGTAGACTTGATAAGATGATCCGTGAAGACGACTTGTATTAGACTATCCTGACCCCCATTATTTAAAGAATTGAGCGTGTGTCATCCTAGTAAAGCCTTGCTCCTACCGCCATGGTTTAACTAACTCCGAACCATGTACCCAACTAATTTTGAGCTCCCCCTAGCTCATTGCACCCCTAATCTGACACTTGCAAATGCTCCCCCTTGGTGTTTGCTCAAAACTAGTTTTGGCTACCAAAGAATTGAGCAATGAAGTAATGCTACAAAACGAAGTTAGGAGACAAGTGCACATATATAATAATGATATATATAGCAAGACATTCATGATTCAAATATGATTATTCTAAAGCATGGCATGAGAGGGATTGAAACTAAACATATAATAGTTGATTAATACACCATTCTCTAACATCTTCCAAGATAAGTGTCTAGTGTCTAGGTGATATGGGATGAGGATGATATGCTCCTATATATGGATGAAGATGACTCTCTAATAGTGGAGAGGGATGAACCGAAATAAAGAGAGCATGTATTGAGCTAAAATTTGGCAAGGATGGTGTGAAGATGAGACGGAAGATAGGAGACTTCATAATTGAAGTTGGTGGTTATAGATGTGTGTGGGGGGATAATGAAAGGAATGTTTGCACTTACAATGAGTGAGGAAAGGATTCAACGGAATATGAGCATCCTTAAATGGGCATCGTCGAATAGATCGATGGAATGGGAGACATCAAAGATGTAAATGTGACAAAGGAAGTGGGATGATACTATGGACTCTTACGAATGAGTTTTTGAAGGAATTCTCATGGGTGGTACCAATTATATTGGATTCGTCATTGGAGGTGGATATGTTGGTGACAATGAGTGTTCTTGAAGATTGAGGTTAGGATAACGGATGATTGGGAATCATGGAATTTTAAGGTGTTTTGTTGGTTGACGACCGAAGGTGGATATGTGAAATGAGGTGGTGATGACTCGACAACACTTGAAGCTTGGATATATTTTTTGTGTTCTTTACTTGCTAGGAAGTGGTAAAGACTCATTTCATAGTGAAATTCACTTGGATATGTGAAATGAGGTGGTGATGACTTGACAACACTTGAAGCTTGGATATCTTCTTTGTGTTCTTCACTTGCTAGAAAGTGGAAAAAACGCATTTCATAATGAAATTCACTTGACTTTTGACGACATAGACAAATATGTTAATGAGTGTATGGATATGATGATTTCCCTTTGTTTCAAAGAGCGACACAAGGGTGAACATAGGTTTATGTATCATGAAAGGTGGTTTTACTTTAATTGGTTAGGTTGTAGTGGTGATGACACACTTGTTCGGTTACATGGTGGAATCTTCTTGTGAAGATGACTAGGTGGAGTTATTGGTGGATGACTCTTGGTTTCTTTGAGGGCGGTGGATGACTCGATATTGGTAGAACAAAGGATAACTCAGTTTTTCATTTCACATTGGTGGTTTGAGGTTTGAGTGTTTAAAGGTTATAAGGAAGATGCGTCTTTGTGAGTTTTTGACAAGGCATGATGTAGGATAGTTCAAAGTATTGTAGAAGAGGAAAAACAGTGAACTAGTTTATGACACCTTTACTGGGGATGATCCTTAAATCATAAGACGGTCCTTTAAAAGATAAGGGACCGCCAATGCAATAAGGGACCACCGTCAGTAAGGTGCTCTCCAATTTTCTGTTTTTCCCAGATTAAAGGATAAGAGTAATCAAATGATTAAGGAATGGTTTAGGTAATAAGGCGGTATTGTGACAATAGACACCCTAAAGGAAGATTATGTGCTAGTGTAAGGAGAAATAACCCTAGTTGCATAGTAATCAAAGATTTAAACATGTAAGCCATTTAATCATGCATCATATAATAATCAAGGATATTGGCATGTAATGTAACACCCCCAATTCATGGATGCAGCGGAATTCAAACTGGGTGTTACTCGACGGCACAATAGTCACAATGATAGAAAACGAACTCCAATTGAGTCGTTTTGAAAAGGTTTATCATTCAAATTATATAAATATCAGAGATTACAAAATGAGGTCCCAATTGGTTCCATGTTTACAATGTATAATAAATGAGTTTTGAATGATAATAAAATTTATAGCCCTCTTGAGTATCCGTGTCCTTCCGTGCCATCCTTGATCGTCATGAACCTGAAATACATGCTTGAGAGGTCAACACAAAGGTTGAGTGATATTCATAGAGTTTGTTTAATCGTTTGAACACAATATGTTGGTAGTGTGAGTTATAGGCTCACACCAATGTTTGGAAAACAAAATCGTTATTTATTTCACTAAGCTTATGACACCATAACGTTAACGTGTACCAATATCAATCGGCGGTTTATCCCGGTAGGTACTTTGCTAACATACCTAAATCTCAAATATTAATGCATTTGTTTGCACTTAGTCAAAACAAATGGGATTCGTCAATCCCAATAGGCCTATTATTAATATTCGCGCTCACTATTGCTAGTGACTAAATGGTTCATAATAAAGGATCTCGGTTTAGCAAGGTTGGTACTTAGTGATAATAAAACATCGTCGTGAAGCATACATTAGAAAGCATTGTATTCGATTTAGAAATAGCATGTATTCCCCCCAAGGAATTGTAAAACAATTAAGTAATGGAAAGTGGGGCTATGAACTCACCTTAAGTTAAGATAGCAAGAAATGAATGTAACGGTTGAATCGTGAAGGTTTCTACGGGCAACCTATAATCGAATGTCGCGACTTAGGATCGGAGTAAAGAATATGAAGTAGTGCCTATATATATATCTTGCATTTAGTCCATGATGTGGTATGATGTATATTTGTAAGTCTTTGAAAGTAATGATTCATGAAACATGTATGTTTTGTATATCGTTTACTACCGTTCAGGCCGACATAATTCAGAAGTCATGTTAGTAAGCGTTCGAGGAGCCAGGACACTTTAACTCGTAAATCCACAACTCAACTCGACGGCTTACATAATGAACTCCTCACATGACGCTCCCTACTATTGTAGTAGTTGATGAAATATATAGATATAAGTTTTGATTCGAAAAGTTACATGTCCGATATTTGAATAAACTTAGGAAAGTTTATTAGTACATGAAGATTGTTATTAGGGGTAGTTTCATAAGTCTTGAATGACCATTTTCTCTTGGTAAAATCTCATGGTTTCCTTTTAGGTGAAGTAGATCCAAATTGCTTGTTCATGTTATCGCCTAATTCATTGTTTCATGTTTACGCCTATGTAAGTTGTTATGGTCATTTCGTCATGGCCTAGCCATGACCTTTAGTCCTTGTTTCAAGGTCATGAGACACAACCTTGGCTCTAGCCAAGGTTGTGGTCTTGATTATAGGTCATAAGACCCCTTTGGTCTTCATAAACCATAACCTATATGTAATGACTTTGTCTAAAAATGGGCTGTTTAGAATTTGAAGAAATTTATCACTCGGAAAGCATTTTTAGGTCTCGAGCTTCTTTGTTCCTGAACGAAAACGTCGTTTCGGACAACTTTCGTGTTTTAACTTTTTGATGAATCGGAACAGAAGTGGGACTTTCAAAACCTAAATTTGATCAGGAAGCTATTTGGCAGTTTTGCCGGAAATCTTTGGTAATTTCAAATCGCCATAACTTTTGACTCGTATACTCGTTTTGGGTGGTTCAAATTGCTATGGTTTCCTTGTTAAGTCCTCTACTATAATTTGTAATGATCCAATATCATAATTTTACCATTTTGGTCGTGGTTTTCCAAGAAAGTCACTAGTTTACTTGTTTTAGTAACTTATCTTGTCAATCAATAACAATAACTTGTTTTGCTCACTTTTATACATCATGGACATAACTACAAGACATAATATAGCAAGAATAACATGTAAATAACATGAACATGATTATTTAACAAGAATCAAGTTAGGGTTTGGCTCACAACTTTTGGCTTTCAAACATGAAAGGAAGTTAACATGTAAGGATAGGACATTGATAGACTTGCTTCAACCCACTTCTTCATGCAATCTTTCTACTCTTGTAATCTTGAAAGATGGATGATGAAGGTTGAGGTGAATTGAGTGGATTTAAACTCAAGAGAAATCACCAAGTATACTAGGGTTTGGAAGATTTTTGGTGAATAATAAGCTAACTAGGGTTTCTATCTTGAACTTGCACTTGATCCTTGCTATAACTAGGAAGAAATAAAGCTAAGTGTGAAGTGTTGTGGTGGGTTGTGATGGCCGGCCAAGGAAGAGAGGGGAGGGGGTATATATACTCTCATGAGGAGGTTAGGTTTATACTAATACATGGTTCAAAATGTAACACATGAAACCTAGAAATTCTATACTTGTAAGTATTTTGACCACAAAACTTTCCAAGGCTCATCACCAAGCCACCAATGCATGGTGATGTGCATAAATTTCGTCCATATGGTTATATGGATGACTTGGTTGGTCATTTTGATATTATCTTGATTTATGGAGTGAGTTTTGGTCCCGTTAATCGCTAACCGTAAATGATTAGGCCTCAAAACGTAAAACCGGGTGTCGTAAAATTATGGAATTTGAAAGTATTGTTAAACATGTCCATATGTCCCATAATAAAATATAAAATGAGTGGTAGGATCTATCGGGTGCTAAAACCCTGCTAGAAGCTGGAAACACGGGTCTAAAACGCGTAATACGTAAAACGTACGAATATTGCGTAAAATTGAGAAAAGTAAAATGTTACTTTTCAAATGTGATAAATATGATTTAGAATGACTTATAATGTCTAGACTGGGCTCAGTCTAGTGTCGGTTGGTATTAAATGTCTTTTAGACATCAAACCGTAAGTCTAAAAATCAAGGAATGACTTATAACATCAAGGGATGATTTTTGGTCAATGGAGGAGGGAAAAATATGTTGACTTTTTCTAATAAGTTGAAAACTCAAAAAGTCTTAGAAACGCGTTTTGTGGTCTCACGGTTAATCGCCCAAATGGTTAAGCGTGCTCATGCGAGAGTAGTACAGGCATGGGTGACCTGCTGGGAAGTTTTTGGTCATGTTTTTCTCAGTCACGATTAATTCTCAAATAAATCATGAGTGTGTCAAACATTTTTCTGATGCGGGGTCACTTGACGGGGTTGAATTTCGTTGTGCGTAGAATTTCTGATTGACGTTTTACCCTAAAACGTGTAATTCCATGTAATTCCTTAATAACTTTCACGAAAATGATCTGACGAATGTCAAACATTTAATTTGTCATGGAAATGATTTATCACTCGAGAATATCAAATAAAAATCAACTTTCGGGAAAGTTTCGGTAAAAATGAATAGTAAAAGTGAATAGTGAATTTTCCGGGAATAGTAATTAACCTGAAATTGCGAATTGTTACAGTCTCCACCCCATATGAGAGCTCCGTCCCGGAGATCAATTTGCGTTGGGAGTAGAAACTTTGTTGGTAAAAAGATGTGGGTATTTCTTACGTATCTGGTGTGTATTCAGGACCACGTCGTGAGTTCCAACGAACTTTGACAATTGGAATACGGTTTTGCTTGAGTTGTTTGACCTCTCGGTCCATGATTTCTACGGGTTCCTCAATAAATTGAAGATCGTTATTGAGTTGAATTTCATCGAGTGGAATCACTAGTGATTCATCCGACAAGCATTTCTTTAGGTTAGATACATGGAAAGTGGGGTGTACACTACTGAGTTCTGATGGAAGCTCAAGTCTGTACGCCACAGGGCCAACCCTGGCTAGGATTTTGAATGGTCTGATGTATCTTGGGTTTAGTTTTCCTCGTTTACCGAATCGTATCAAGCCTTTCCAAGGCGATACCTTTAGCATAACCCTATCTTCGATTTGGAATTCTAGGGGTCTGCGTCGTGTATCGATGAACAGGTGTGGTTACTTATGAGGACTAAAGTCTGGGATTACCAGTGATGCAGTTTGATTTGTCATTTTAGTGTATGGCGTAGGATGAGGCTTACTTTTATGTAGGAAAGGTATGGTAATAGTCGAATATCAAAGGAAATTGATATAGCAGTCGAATATTAATAGGAATTGAGATAGTAATTGCAATCATAGCCTAGTAGGTAATCGGTTGTTGACTTCATACTTATGTTATTTCGGATACAAATAAGCCCACTTGTTTATAATTCTTTATTTACATAGAGAGGCATCCCAAACAATGTAGATAAGGAAATATAAACTTATGGTTTAGTGATTTACAATGTCTTTATTTAAATGAAAAGGCATCCCAATCCATTCAAATAATTACAAATCATCCTACACAACATTCATACTTAGTCGGTGAGTTACAAGGTAGTGTATTACGAGATGATACTGGTGTTCCAAAAGTACAAAATGAATATTCAATCTTGTAAAGCTGATGAGGGTGCTTGTGATGTAACTAAGGATGATTTGAGCTTTAAAAGTGCATCAAGATCTGTTAATGAGCTTGTGTTTGCCACGGTTGTGAAGGTAATGTTGTGATATGTTGATGAACAAAAGTGCTTAGTGTATGCTTAACATTAATACTCTTAGGTATAGATGTTGAGTTTGCTTTAAAAATCTTAAGAGATTTTAAAAGTTTATGATGGAATGGTATCCTTAGGACCTAAACAGGATAGTACTTCTACAGGATGAAGAAAATAATTGATAACTATCCCAAGATAGTAGTTCGGATTATCTCATAAACGAAAAATTTCAAGAATGAAATTTAGATCATACAAATAAGGTGTTAAGATCTTGCTGAGTGGTAAGACACTATCGTGTCTCTAGATTGTTTTAATGTATTTTGGTTGTTTATCGTGTTCATGTAGGAAATCAATCTAAACATAACCCTAGTACAACTATTCTCAGTATTTGCAAATTTTAAGTCGAATATAGTTAGTCAGACTATATTCCACTGTCCCTAGGTTAAATATAGGTGACTAGTCTATATTTAGCCAAGGTTCGATAAAATTTTCAAATACCTAAATTAGGTATACTTGTGATACGTCCGTTGCTTTTGGGAAACTGTCCACTAAACAAAGGCGATGTCAAACCATTCAGTTGCAAGTCCCGCCATAAGAGACTTGTAACGTATGTTTTCACATTCCATTGCATAGAAGATAGTACGGGTAGATATGTGTGGAAAGGAAGTTGAAGTAATTCTAAAACAGTCTATACTGGGCTAGAATTACAAACTTTTAACAATGAAGGTTTCAGAAGAAAACTTTGATGGATGTAGAGAAAGTTCAGCTTTTGTCGATGATGGATTAGTTTGTCCTTTAGAAATTCATATTTCTTGTTTGGAAATCGATAGATTGTGATGGGTTTTTGATATCATATGAAATGATATTGATGATGTGATGGAATAATTCCAGAGACCATTACGTAAATCACAATGTCTCGGAAGTAAATTAGACCATTGTGTGACTCAAAACATTTGAGAAATGATTAAGACCATTGTATAATACAATGTCTTGGAAAATAGACGAGACCATTGTAATCAGTTACAATGTCCGGGGAATTGGAAAGACCATTGTAATCAGTTACAATGTCTTGGACATAAAATGTTGGAGTAGGAACATGATTGGGAGAATCTGGTTGTGTCGTAATGCCCTAGAATAGGCATACACAGATATGTTTAGTCCATTGTTTAGATAAACAATTGAAAATAAACCGAGTTTATATATCAATATACTAATGCTTACGGGGAAATGCTCAAAATGGGTATATATGAATATACTAATATGTTTGTGAAGCATAACATGCTTACTAAGTCCATAATCGTCTGGAGGATGGAAGACACGGAGAGCGGAAGGCTATAAAATGTTTTTGTTTGTAATTGCGGTTATAGTTTAGGTCTCAATTAGACCCGTTTCTCTATAACCATGGCTCTGGTACCAATCTGTAACACCCCCAATTCATGGATGCAGCGGAATTCAAACTGGGTGTTACTCGACGGCACAATAGTCACAATGATAGAAAACGAACTCCAATTGAGTCGTTTTGAAAAGGTTTATCATTCAAATTATATAAATATCAGAGATTACAAAATGAGGTCCCAATTGGTTCCATGTTTACAATGTATAATAAATGAGTTTTGAATGATAATAAAATTTATAGCCCTCTTGAGTATCCGTGTCCTTCCGTGCCATCCTTGATCGTCATGAACCTGAAATACATGCTTGAGAGGTCAACACAAAGGTTGAGTGATATTCATAGAGTTTGTTTAATCGTTTGAACACAATATGTTGGTAGTGTGAGTTATAGGCTCACACCAATGTTTGGAAAACAAAATAGTTATTTATTTCACTAAGCTTATGACACCATAACGTTAACGTGTACCAATATCAATCGGCGGTTTATCCCGGTAGGTACTTTGCTAACATACCTAAATCTCAAATATTAATGCATTTGTTTGCACTTAGTCAAAACAAATGGGATTCGTCAATCCCAATAGGCCTATTATTAATATTCGCGCTCACTATTGCTAGTGACTAAATGGTTCATAATAAAGGATCTCGGTTTAGCAAGGTTGGTACTTAGTGATAATAAAACATCGTCGTGAAGCATACATTAGAAAGCATTGTATTCGATTTAGAAATAGCATGTATTCCCCCCAAGGAATTGTAAAACAATTAAGTAATGGAAAGTGGGGCTATGAACTCACCTTAAGTTAAGATAGCAAGAAATGAATGTAACGGTTGAATCGTGAAGGTTTCTACGGGCAACCTATAATCGAATGTCGCGACTTAGGATCGGAGTAAAGAATATGAAGTAGTGCCTATATATATATCTTGCATTTAGTCCATGATGTGGTATGATGTATATTTGTAAGTCTTTGAAAGTAATGATTCATGAAACATGTATGTTTTGTATATCGTTTACTACCGTTCAGGCCGACATAATTCAGAAGTCATGTTAGTAAGCGTTCGAGGAGCCAGGACACTTTAACTCGTAAATCCACAACTCAACTCGACGGCTTACATAATGAACTCCTCACATGAGGCTCCCTACTATTGTAGTAGTTGATGAAATATATAGATATAAGTTTTGATTCGAAAAGTTACATGTCCGATATTTGAATAAACTTAGGAAAGTTTATTAGTACATGAAGATTGTTATTAGGGGTAGTTTCATAAGTCTTGAATGACCATTTTCTCTTGGTAAAATCTCATGGTTTCCTTTTAGGTGAAGTAGATCCAAATTGCTTGTTCATGTTATCGCCTAATTCATTGTTTCATGTTTACGCCTATGTAAGTTGTTATGGTCATTTCGTCATGGCCTAGCCATGACCTTTAGTCCTTGTTTCAAGGTCATGAGACACAACCTTGGCTCTAGCCAAGGTTGTGGTCTTGATTATAGGTCATAAGACCCCTTTGGTCTTCATAAACCATAACCTATATGTAATGACTTTGTCTAAAAATGGGCTGTTTAGAATTTGAAGAAATTTATCACTCGGAAAGCATTTTTAGGTCTCGAGCTTCTTTGTTCCTGAACGAAAACGTCGTTTCGGACAACTTTCGTGTTTTAACTTTTTGATGAATCGGAACAGAAGTGGGACTTTCAAAACCTAAATTTGATCAGGAAGCTATTTGGCAGTTTTGCCGGAAATCTTTGGTAATTTCAAATCGCCATAACTTTTGACTCGTATACTCGTTTTGGGTGGTTCAAATTGCTATGGTTTCCTTGTTAAGTCCTCTACTATAATTTGTAATGATCCAATATCATAATTTTACCATTTTGGTCGTGGTTTTCCAAGAAAGTCACTAGTTTACTTGTTTTAGTAACTTATCTTGTCAATCAATAACAATAACTTGTTTTGCTCACTTTTATACATCATGGACATAACTACAAGACATAATATAGCAAGAATAACATGTAAATAACATGAACATGATTATTTAACAAGAATCAAGTTAGGGTTTGGCTCACAACTTTTGGCTTTCAAACATGAAAGGAAGTTAACATGTAAGGATAGGACATTGATAGACTTGCTTCAACCCACTTCTTCATGCAATCTTTCTACTCTTGTAATCTTGAAAGATGGATGATGAAGGTTGAGGTGAATTGAGTGGATTTAAACTCAAGAGAAATCACCAAGTATACTAGGGTTTGGAAGATTTTTGGTGAATAATAAGCTAACTAGGGTTTCTATCTTGAACTTGCACTTGATCCTTGCTATAACTAGGAAGAAATAAAGCTAAGTGTGAAGTGTTGTGGTGGGTTGTGATGGCCGGCCAAGGAAGAGAGGGGAGGGGGTATATATACTCTCATGAGGAGGTTAGGTTTATACTAATACATGGTTCAAAATGTAACACATGAAACCTAGAAATTCTATACTTGTAAGTATTTTGACCACAAAACTTTCCAAGGCTCATCACCAAGCCACCAATGCATGGTGATGTGCATAAATTTCGTCCATATGGTTATATGGATGACTTGGTTGGTCATTTTGATATTATCTTGATTTATGGAGTGAGTTTTGGTCCCGTTAATCGCTAACCGTAAATGATTAGGCCTCAAAACGTAAAACCGGGTGTCGTAAAATTATGGAATTTGAAAGTATTGTTAAACATGTCCATATGTCCCATAATAAAATATAAAATGAGTGGTAGGATCTATCGGGTGCTAAAACCCTGCTAGAAGCTGGAAACACGGGTCTAAAACGCGTAATACGTAAAACGTACGAATATTGCGTAAAATTGAGAAAAGTAAAATGTTACTTTTCAAATGTGATAAATATGATTTAGAATGACTTATAATGTCTAGACTGGGCTCAGTCTAGTGTCGGTTGGTATTAAATGTCTTTTAGACATCAAACCGTAAGTCTAAAAATCAAGGAATGACTTATAACATCAAGGGATGATTTTTGGTCAATGGAGGAGGGAAAAATATGTTGACTTTTTCTAATAAGTTGAAAACTCAAAAAGTCTTAGAAACGCGTTTTGTGGTCTCACGGTTAATCGCCCAAATGGTTAAGCGTGCTCATGCGAGAGTAGTACAGGCATGGGTGACCTGCTGGGAAGTTTTTGGTCATGTTTTTCTCAGTCACGATTAATTCTCAAATAAATCATGAGTGTGTCAAACATTTTTCTGATGCGGGGTCACTTGACGGGGTTGAATTTCGTTGTGCGTAGAATTTCTGATTGACGTTTTACCCTAAAACGTGTAATTCCATGTAATTCCTTAATAACTTTCACGAAAATGATCTGACGAATGTCAAACATTTAATTTGTCATGGAAATGATTTATCACTCGAGAATATCAAATAAAAATCAACTTTCGGGAAAGTTTCGGTAAAAATGAATAGTAAAAGTGAATAGTGAATTTTCCGGGAATAGTAATTAACCTGAAATTGCGAATTGTTACATGTAAGACTATATGACATCTACGAGGTATCATGAAAGGCATACCTAGTCCAATAAAGTTTAGGTGCACAAATAACATGTAAGTCATGTAAAGAGATGCATACAAAACATGATTACTATGAAGATAAGTATTAAGTAAAACATGTTGACATTTAGCACATAAGAACATGTATCATGGACATCTATCAAGAATATGACATTAGAAAAGCTAATTTAAAGCAGGATCTTTCTAATGAGCATGCATTCAATAATTAAGCAAGTAGGCATTAAGCGATTAAGGAGGCATGAAGACATTTAATAAACACATATATGCAAGTAATCTAGGTTTGTCAAGAAGTGTCCTAATTACTACTTGTTTAAAGTGCACTCCTAACGGGAGACAAATATCATCCATGTAAAATGTCTTTAGTCAAATATAGGAATGTCAAATTTTCATGTTAGAGAATGGATATGAGACTATTACTAGCGGTGCTCAATTAAGGCTAAACACGACCATTTTTACGGGTTTACCACAAACTCAACTTCTCTCTCGGAAGCAATACAACTATTAGGTTAAATTGAATTTCTAGTGCAATAGGTTCTCCAGTAGCCATTCTCATATTAGAAAGATTGGAATTCCTATACTTTCCCAACGAGGTTTTCCAAAGATGATATTGGCCAATTCCGCTAGAACATATCCTAATATAACTCAACTAACAATATTTTAAAAGTAGGTTAATGAAAACGACATGTCTTACACAACATCCTAACAAAGGCAAGTGCGGTATTTAAATAATGTGTTTGAGATTTATAGTTTGATTGGTTTAGATGGTGCATTACATGATCACATCTTTGTTTGTTGAGTTCATGTTTGAACATGTTTTGGCTTCAAGAATACTCCATAGTAAATCTTGATAAGGAGAGACTAATTAAGGTTACTTACCTTAATGTATCTTGTAATGTTTTATGTAGTACTATTGAGAGAAAACATATTGTATCTTTTGACAAATATGCTTATTTAAAAGGACAAACTTTTCACTCTTATGAGTTGGTTATGACAATAAGTATTTTAGTTATTATGTGATTAACGAATTTTACTTGTTTATGCAATGACACACGTCGTATTAGGTTTCTTCCCAAATCTAATATCCTACATTTTTCAAACAAGTTATCTAGTTGGAGATTAATGATGTATTATGTGTGACATTTTTACTTGACATGTAATTTTGAGTCTTGACTCGTTTATGAGCAAAGTCTACATATGTTGTTTGTTTGCTCGTGTTTGGGTTTTCGGAAATGACACATTTACAAATTGCGTTGCAATGTAAATTGCTTGAATATTTCGGATGAAACATCCAAGTCGTCAATCCTACTTCTTTGTGTCTTTTAATCATCTTTTAAACATATTAGTTTAATGTTTGGAACACAACCATTGGACAATTAGACTCAATATGACATCATCAACACAAGTGTGAGTTATGATCCGATGCATATAATTTTTGTCTCGAGTAGGATGTCATTATTTTCATACCAATCGAGTGTGATTGAGTATGTAGGTTCAAGATGTATGTTTTGTTATATCTTGAAACTAAACAAATAATGAATCCAATTTCATGTCCACATTCAAAATCTTGTCAATTAGATTCGATAATTATATCAATCAATTTGAATAATGAATCGATATAAGTTCAAAATCTTTCTTGACCCTCAATAAAGAAAATTAGTAAAGATTTATAGAATGTGATCTATTAAATTTAATACTTGTTATATGTGTGAGGTTAATAACAATAACATGTTAACTTAATGATTCAAGATTGTCATTTATTTTTGTGTGCAAAAACTATTTATTATTACATATGATATGCGTAGTTTTTGTCACTTCATAAGTATAAAAATAATTATCCTAACCATTTTTAAACAATACACAACTTATGAAAAAATAGTTTATGACTACATGTTTGAAACAATTAGTGTGTGTTCAAATACATGCAAGGTTCAAGAATACATTTTCTTTTACTTAAGTACTAATGTATTATAATAAACTGTTATCTTGTTTAGGCAACCCATGGCCACTCAATGTAACAATTCGCATTTTCAGGTTAATTTCTAATCCTGAATTTTTTTACTATTCATTTTTACTATTCACTTTTACTATTCACTCCCAAAATTTTTATTTCATATTCTCATAAGTTAAACTATTTTAATGATAATCTGAGAGTTTGACACTCGTCGGAGCATTTCTACAAAAATCACGAAACCGTGTCCGAGATTTACTTTTAGGTTTAAACGTCATTCCAGCATCCCGATATGTCCATAAAACACTATAAACAATAGAAATATGAATTTCTCTCATTTTACGACAATTCCAAAAGTTTTGGAATTTTACGTTTTCCAGTTCAGCGTTTTACGCGAATTACGCGTTTTAGACCCGCGTTTCCAGTTTTAACAACATTTAAGCAACCCGATAGAACTTATCACTTATTAAATATGCTAAGATAGGTTATATTAATAAGTTCTAACATATTTATAAGTTTCATATTTTTAGAATACCCGATTTTAAGTTTCATGACTTAAGCACTTACCGTTAGCGATTACCGGGACCAAAACTCACTCCGTAAACAAGATAGCACCAAGATTCATCATCTAGTCACCCTTATCTCATCTTGGCCGACTTAGAGGGGGGGGAGTCACCTAGTATGTGTCTTGATCTCATACTTGAAGTCTTGGATTCATTACATGTGTAAAATTTCCTAAGTAAGCTTCCTAAATATCCTAATATTTACACCTCCTCAAAGGAAACTTCCTAACACTTTCCTAGCACCTCCTCAAGGCCCTATATAATCCTCTCCTCACCCTTTGGTCGTTCATACCATCACAAACACAAACACATTCATGATTTTCTCTCTACTTCAAGTATTGTTAAAGAATACAAGTTCCATATCAATTCTAAAGCTCTTGTAAAGCTTTGATTGATCCAAAGTCCTTGTTTCTTCCATCCTTTGGTGATCTTCCATCCACACAAGAAGTGTCTTGTAGAGACTTCAAGTGCCTTCTCAAGTAGTCACAAGTTGGTGTCAAGAGATTAGAGAAGTTGTACTACAACAAAAGTGGCTTTTTAGGACCCTTTGTGTGGGACGGTATGATAATGGAGTCCTAAAAAACTGTTTAATAGGACATATGAGTGTTTAGGGTCCTTATTAAATATTTGCTACTTAGGCGATGTCCTAAAAAGGTATATAATAGGATGGTCGATGATTTGGGGTCCTATTATCATATAACTTAATAGGACACTTAAAATATGGATCCTAATAAATTACCTTTATAAGACGTTTATTTATTATGGTTGTATTATAATAAACCATAATAGGACACTTGAGTTTCGAGTCGTAAGACATCAGTTAGTTAAAACGCTTATTCACAAAAAGTTTTATTATACCAAAATTTAATAGGACCTTTGACACGTGGGTATTATAACGTTAACCTTTATAGGACGCTTATGTACAATGGTTTTATAACATCATTTTTTTAAAACGATTATTTGAAAAAGTTTTATTATAACAAAACTTAGTAGGACCCTTAAAGGATGCATATTAATTATGGTTTTATTACAATACACCATAATAGGACAGTTGATATATAAGTCATAAAACATTAATTATTTAAAACGCTTATTCGCAAGCGTCTTATAACGTTAACCTTTATAGAACGGTTATTCATAATGGTTTGTTTATGATACACCACAATATGGCACATATTTTTAGAGTCGTAAAACATCCGCTTTTTATAACGCTTATTCAGTTTTATAGAACGCTTAATTGCAAAAGTTTTATTTGAACAAAAATTAACAGGACCCTTGACACCTGTGTCTTTTAACATTAACATTTATAGTACGCTTATTTGTTGTGGTTTTATTATCCTACACCATAATAGAACACTTCTTTATTTGAGTCATAAAACATCAGTTTTTAAGAACGCTTTTTTACAAAAGTTTTTTTTAAACATTAGTTAGTATGACACTTTGATACTTGGTATCAAAACTTGATACACCATAATAGGACACTAGATATTTGAGTCGTAAAAGATCAGTTTTATGAAACGCTTATTCACAAAAGTTTTATTTAAACATTAGTTTCCACTACATCCTTATTATAATAATACTTCCCCCATTATTTTTCCCCAATTATAAACCCTAAATAAATACAACCATACAATGTCTTCCTCCTCAAATAGAACTAATCGGCCACCACCACCAACACATTGTGAACATGATCAACCAGTAATTAGGCAGACTTCGCGGACAATTGATTTCCCTTTAAGGCGTTTTCTTGGATGCGTTGAGTATTATAATGTAAGTTTTCTTGGATGCGTTGAGTATTATAATGTGTTTTCTTGGATGCGTTGATATTAGTGATCTTTGTTGTTTGTACCATATAGGGTTCAAAATGTAAGACATTTTACTGGCTAGATCCTGAGTTGCCTAATGACTATTACAAACAAGAGGTTTTTAATTTGATTCAAAAGGGAAAACGTTTGAAAGAAGACAAGTATGGAAAAATAAGAGATTTGGAAAGGGAGATTGAGTTTCAAAAATCAACTATGGAGAAGGAAATGTTTCTGCTGCAATTGGAGTTGAAAGAAAGCAAGTCTAGTGTTGTTTTTTTTAAGAAAATAGTTGTTGTTTTGTGTTTGGTTATTGCAGTTATGTTGTCACAAATTGTGTAATGAAATGCTTGTTATGTAGGTTTGATGTAATGAACTTTTGTTTAATGAAATGCTTGTTATGGGATATATGTGTGGATGCATTTACAGTTGTTGATGTTTGCTGAGATAGTAATGGATGCATTTACAGTTGTTATCAAAAAAGTTGAAGGTAAATGGGAATTGAAGTTGCAGAGAGTGAGTAGTTAATAGCATGTTATGATAGTCATACTCTGTTACTACTGCTTGTATTAGAATATAGACTAGAATGCCTTGTTCCTAGCATTTCAAGATCTAAATGAGTATTATTTTGTTGCAGAAGTGATAAGCATTTGAAGCTCAAAATCATCACCTATGTCAAGCTGTGAAGATGAGTTAAGCTCAAATTCATCTTGGGCTGGTTACTTTCCACCTAATTGGAAATTCAAAGGATTAACAAAGTCAGAAGCCAAAAAGTCAAAAGGCAAGAAGTCAAATGGCAAAAATGTTGAACAAGTTGAACAAGTTCCTGGTAAAAGGATACAAGTGTTAGGTCTTGCTAACAATGTTACTTGGGATGCAATAAAAAAGAAGACATTTGGAGTCAAAAAACCATGAGGATAATGTGTTAACTGTCTTTGTATTGTTATATGTATCAATCTTTTGGAAGTTATGTATGGGTTAGCTGTCTTTGTAGTGTCCTTATCTATCAATGATAATGGTTAATTTGGTGCATTATTGCTGTAATATACTAATCCAGAATTGCAGTCACAAAATAAACTAGGCTTGATTCAAAAACAAAAATAACTGAGTGCAGGGCATCTCAGTCATAATGTGGTGATTAGCAGACCAAATTAAAGCAACAAGATAAGATCTAGAATCCCAATTAAGCTCAGAATTCTCTAGTCAGTAGTACAAGCTACTAAAGGAAACAAAAAACAGAAGAGAAACAACAGTGAATAAGCAGAAATTAAGCTCTTAATATGGGCATTTGAGCCAAACAGTGATAAGCCATATTGACCCATTTGATCCAAACACCCCTTAAGCAGGGTTGTTTTGAGATCTCAAAGTGAAAATATAAATAACAAGAAGCTAAAAAGTTAAAATTACCTAAATTTAAATAAGAAATGTATAAGAAAGAGTAATACAAACAGTAATGAGGATTGTAATTGATTCTTAACAACTAATTTTACATAAAAACAGAGACTATTACTATTTAGCTAATTGAAATCATTAAGCTTCTTCAACTGGATCTTCTTCATCGGCAATAACTAAGTCATTGTTGTCCACAACGGTTCCATCGAAACCACCTCTAACCAATTCAATATCCATTGTTTCGTCATGTTGAGGACACATAAATGAGTCACCCTGCAAATGTGTTTCGACGTCATCAAGAATTGTTTGTTCATCCATGTCATAAACATGTCTGGGCGCTGTCTTGATCACAACTTGCCATCTTTTGTCAACACCATCTGCAACGTAAAATACTTGATGTGCTTGAGAAGCTAGTATAAAAGGCTCATTATGAGCCTTCAATCCTTCAAAATTCAATAGAGTAAACCCGTTGTCATCTTCTTTTTTCCTTGAACCATTCGAAATCCAATC
This sequence comes from Artemisia argyi, assembly GCA_030686995.1. Taxonomy (NCBI): domain Eukaryota; kingdom Viridiplantae; phylum Streptophyta; class Magnoliopsida; order Asterales; family Asteraceae; genus Artemisia; species Artemisia argyi. The sequence goes on from CM060689.1 coordinate 38,763,444, forward strand.
ACAATCGAACAAAACTACTTTCTTGTCAATACCATACTCCAACTCAATTATATCATTCAAAACCCCGTAGTAAGTTACATCTCCCGCGATAGGATTGTTATCTGTAGCACTCGAGTAACTATTTGTCATGGCCTGAAGATTAACCCCACTATTCTGTGTTTTCCTATTATGTTCTACATCTTTTGTGTGAAATCGGAAACCATTTATGATAAATCCCTTATATTTTTTTCACATACTCAGATGGACTACTTGCCAAGCACCTTAGACTTTCTGTGATTCTGTGATCCCCTCTAGCATGTAGCCCCTCAACCTGAAATAAGGCAAGATGTGTTAATTGTTTTGTTATTAGTAGGTCGAAAATGCTATGTCATTATAATTATTTTGCAAAAGTAATAAACCTGTGTATATGCCTTACATGATCTTGAAACCACGACTCAAAAGTCTCACTATGTAAACTTTGAATGTCACGCTTACGTTTTCTCCGATTTTGATGATGAACCACCGCCAGATGTTCACTGCAGTGTTAACAGATGATAATGAAGATAATAACGACAACTATTCATTGTATAATATAATTTATGAAACTCACAACTAATATAATTACTTACGTTCGAAATTCATCAACTTCACTACAATTGAACAACACATATGAATGTGCTTTAGCCAAAATGTCAAGTTCCATCATTTCTACCTTAGTAGCACCAATCGGTCGACCCGCCATAGAAAAGATAGGTAAAACATCCTCATAACCATCGTCATCATTATTTCGACTTGTCTTATTATGTACGGTCTCAACATCACTGGATAAGTACAATGAACAGAACGACACACACTCTTCAGCTAGATATCCTTCTGCAATGGAACCCTCCGGGTTATTCCTGTTTCGCACGTAAGATTTTAATGTGGCTAAATACCTGAGATATCAAAACCAATAATTTTAGATTCAATAATATTTGTTAATAAAGGTATTTACTAAAATAGTAATGTGCACCTCTCGATTGGATACATCCAACGGTAATGTACTGTCCCTCCTAATCTGGCCTCTAAAGCAAGATGAACCGAAAGATGAACCATGACATCAAAGAATGATGGCGGAAAAATCCTTTCTAAATCACAAAGTATTTTTCCAATCTCGGTTTCCATTTGAACCAAATCATTTGGATTAAGAACCTTTGCGCATAATTGTTTATAGTAACGACATAGCTTCATCACAGTATAGTGCACGTGCTTAGGCAACACATTTCGCAAGGCAATGGGAAGCAACTGCTGCATCAAAATATGGCAATCATGACTTTTAAGTCCAAACAGTTTTGGAGGTTTTAACTCTACGCATCTTGAGATATTAGCTGCATAACCATCTGGAACTTTCACCTTCTTAAGCACACGACAAAAAATATCTTTCTCTTTTTTATCCATTGAGAAACAAGCAGGTGGCAAGTAAACTTTGTTGTTATCTTGAACTATAGGATGAAGTTCAGGTCTAATGCCCATTTCTTGTAAATCTAGACGTGCTTTTATATGATCCTTGGTCTTCCCATCTAGATTCATTAGCGTTCCAAGGACACTGTCACAAACATTCTTCTCAATATGCATTACATCTAGATTATGGCGTAGCAAGTTATCTTTCCAGTACGGTAACTCAAAAAAAATACTTTTCTTCTTCTAATTAAAAGGTAAATTTGGGTTGCTCTTCACAAGTTTTCCAAATTTAACTTCAAAACCATCTAACTCATCAAGTACTTCTTGTCCTCTTAAGCCACGGGGTTGCCTGTCTAGTTCTTCTGTGCCATCAAAAGAGTTTGTATCTCTTCTAAAAGCATGTTCAGTAGGCAAATATCGACGATGTCCCATAAAACATTGTTTTTTGCCATGAGTCAGGCGTGTTGATTTTGTATGTTTATGGCAGTTAGGACATGCAAGTTTACCTTTGGTGCTCCATCCAGATAAATTTGCATAAGCAGGAAAGTCACTGATCGTCCATAACAAACAAGCACGCATCCGAAAGTTACTTTTTGTTGATGCATCATAAGTGTCTACTCCTTTACGATCCCACAACTCCTGTAGCTCAGCAACTAACGGTTGCATATAGACATCTATATTATTCCCAGGAGCAGATGGGCCAGGTATAAGTAACGTTAGAAAGAAATAAGGTTTCTGCATGCACATCCAAGGAGGTAGATTATATGGCGTCAAAACAACAGGCCATGTACTATGAGAAACACTCATTGTTCCAAAAGGGTTAAACCCATCACTCGCTAAACCAAGCCTGACATTACGAGATTCTTTGGCAAACTTATCATATTTAAAATCAAATGCTTTCCATGCCGGGGAATATGCAGGATGTCTCAAGTAACCATCTTTCGTGCGACTCTCTTCATGCCATCTCATGGAGGCGGCTGTTTTAGATGACATAAATAACATTTGCAATCGTGGTATGAGCGGAAAATGACGCAACACCTTTGCTCCAATCTTCTTACGTGTATCACTCGTGGTGGACTCATCTACACAATCATCTTCACTTGCTTTATACCTTGACGTATGGCATATATCACATTCTGTTTTATTAATGTTTTTTTTTCCAGTACAGCATACAATCATTAGGACATGCATCAATTTTATCATAACTAAGTCCCAACTCTCGAATTATCTTCCTTAGTTCATACAATGAGTTTGGTATAGAAGCATCGGGGAAGGCTTCCCTCATTGTATCTAGCATCTTGCTGAAACCATTATCACTACATTTCCCAACACACTTACCATGAAATAGTCTAATGATAAAAGAAAGAACTGATAACTTACACCCAGGATATAGTGGTTTCTTTGCCTCTCCCAACACTTTATAAAATTTTTTCGCCTTTAGGTTTGGCATACTCATATTTTCAGTTTGTGTTCCCATGTCATCGGTTAGTGTGTCATCACCAAACCGATGGAAGGCATCATTCAGCAACCCTTGCATGTCATCTTCAACATCCAACATTGGAGCATCACTTGATTTGGAACTGAAAGGTGGAATTGTATAACCTTTCATAAACCCTACACATACCAGATGTGTTGTAGCCTCCGTCCGATTTACCCATATCTGATTACCACAATCAATACATGGACATAAAATATGTCCATTTTTACCCTCATTATAGAATATATGATCAAGAAAGTCGTCAAGACCTTTTTTATATTCAATGGTAAATCTAGGTAAAGACATCCAACTCGTATCCATCTTAAACCTAATTCAATTAACCACATAAAACCACATATAATTTCAACAAAAAGAAAGGGATCCTAATTCAATTAACCACATATGTTGTTTCATAAAAATTTAGCAAAAACGATTAGGGTTTCAATTATGAGGTATTACCTGGTCTTGATGATGATGGTGACTCCTGTTGGCAATTTTGGATGGTGGAATGATGTGGATTTGGATATTAAAATTAGAAATACTTTTACAATTTATTTTTAAAGTATTTCTTAATGAATTGCCTAATTATTATGTCAAAGCTAGATAAACTAATTTAAATATAAAAATTAGAAATTAAAAGTCAAAATTGCAAAAGTAATTTTTACATAAGCTTGAAAACTTATAAAAGGTAAAAAAATTATAAAAAATTATCTGGCATAAAAATTAAACAGTAAAACTAATATATTTTTTGCTTTTTAATTTAAATTAATTTAATTAAAATTAACTCTAAAAATTACCTATTGAAGAGTAAAAATTATGGGAAAATTACTAGGAATGCTACAAGTTACAAGGAACCAAGGAAAAATATGAGGAGGGGAAAATGGTACGGATAAGCATTTAAATAAGCTAAATTGCAAAAATAAGCTAAAAGGAACAAGGACTGTATTAAGTATATAGATTATGCAATAACAAATGGAACTGGTGCCCCAGAGCAATTGGAAGGGGGTTGTGGTATTGTGCATGTATGCTTGAGGTCCCAGGTTCGAACCCCACTTTTTGCAATTTTTCCATTTATTTTAATTTCTTTGATTTTCTTTTTACAAAACTTTTTTATTACTAATTATAAGTAACTTTTGTTAAAACAGTTTTTTCAAACGTCAAAAATAAGCTCTCTATGAGCTTTTTAGCTTTACAGATGCTTTTGTTAAGCCAAAATGGATTTATAAAAGGCATTAAGATACAAATAATCTACAATAAGCTAAATAAGCTGTAAGTACATGAGTTGTACCTACCTTAACCTAAAACCTACCAGATAATCTAACGGAATAAGATCTAGACCAGAATAACTTATTAATAAGCTATGTGTACACCCTTTTGAAATAACTTATTAATAAGCTATGTGCACACCCTTGTGCTTAACAGTTGACTTAATAGCTTATTAGGACTTATGCACTTTTGAAAAAGCTATGAAATGAGCAAATGAGCAAAAACATATGATAAACAACTTCAAACAAGGCAAAGGACACAAATAATCACTGGGTGGTGCTTGGAACCTGTCGGCAAACTCTAAGTCACTCAGTGTATGTTTTGAGACATGTCACAAGTATGAGTCAAATAAGCTAAGTGCAAAATGGCTAGAGTCCAAAATAACCACTAATCCAACAAGCTGAACTTGTAAGCTCCCTAAAAAGCCCAAGGTTGTGTACTGGGGTTCACAGATAAGCCAGATAACAGCTTATGAACTTTGGCTTAAAACCAATGAAAAAACTGACCACCCAGTGTACACAGTCAAATGGGACAAACTAAAAGCTACTTGCAGCCCTATTAGATAAGCTAGAAAGTGCAAAATAAGCTATGAACTACAAAGATCAGCTGATTGGCTTTCCAAAAAGCCAATAATCACACTATGGGGCCGACTATTGAACAATCTATGGTCTATTGAAAATGGTCAATTTCCTGTGCACAGGACAAGTACTTGCCCTGCAAGCTTAAAGAAGCACTTGCACAAGCTACAATAAAAATCCTAAAAATAAGCTGGACACAGAATTTTAAAGATGAGCTGAGGGACTATGATTTGTGAAAAGCTCAGGTTCCCAATCCAAATACAAAAATCTAAATAAATCTCCCTATTTTTGGATTTCTGCAACAACAATGTTTTTGACTTTTTGAAATTATTAACTTAGGTTGACTTTTGTGAGATTTGATCCGAATTTACTGATTGATTAATGTGACTTAAGCTATATTAAGACTAATTTATGCTATAACAACTACTTGTGAGATGATTTGAAGCTTATGCCACACTAATTTCCACACAGACATATTTTAGGCCAATATCTTGGTGATTTTTGACTTTAAAGGTTCTATCCACTAAAACCTTGTTTGTTTCTGACTTATTAGCTATTAAGAAAGTTGTATGAACAGGCCTTAGTCACTGAGTTCATCTAATACTCACTACACAGACCTAACCAAACACTACTTTAAAACACAGATTCTTTAATACTCCACTGAATTAACAAGTTTAAAAGGCAAATGATCAATCTAAATCATAATACTGATACATAACCTTCAACTAGACTAAATTAAACACATATAAACAAAACCAACCAACATTTAACGATAACAACTAACAAGCACATACAGATTATAACCAAAGCACATAACAAAACAAACGGCCATTAAACATAAATATCCACATACTATTAAAATATCATAAGTACCCAGAAACCATTGTTCATAAAACATTGTTCACAAACCATCACCATCAACATAAATACATAACAACTTTTCATCAAAATAACCCAACAACATGCCACCATCAGACACAAAAACCACAAAAAAACCCAACCACTACCTTCATTCATGCTCATACTTCTCCAGAATCTCAATGGTCTCCTTCTTCAAGGAGATCAACCTCTGAAAGTCAGCAACCACACTAGCAAGGGATTCAACCAAACGCCTCTCAATTAGCTGGACTTCATGCATAGAATCATAAACATCCTCTGTTGCCATTTCTTCATCAGTATACAACCGAGACACCTCCATCATTCTTTCTGTCCTCTTATCCACTTGCATTCTCATGTCGTCTCTGACGGCCGCCACATTCCTCATGTTGACCTCATTGGTTGGTATCTCCTGAATATTCAGAAAAATAAAACACTCATGAATCTTTTCGGACCCAGAAAGTTGTTTCAGTTCATCCAAGAATGGCGTTTCAGACATTTTCAATTAGGGTTAGAAGTGAAAAAGTTATGATCGGAAAAAAATATATGGATGAACTGAAAAAATAATAATAAAACCAAGCATATATATAAAGGGTAGATGCATGAACTGAAAAAATTAAGACTATTAATGACAGACGAAATAATCAAACCGTGCAATGATGAGTACTGAAGAGATTGCAAAAGATCAAAGGTCGATAAAAAATTACGTGTTCCCATAATATAGATGATTATTATTTTAATTAGGATGACTCAAAGTTTAACCAATTCAGTTTCAGTTTGAAGCATTTGTAAAAAGAGAGGAACTAGTAAGTCGGTGTTGAGTATAAATATATTTCGGGTCGGGTTTGGGTCGACCCGTCTAACCCATTTATTAATCAGGGTAGGTTCGGGTTGTGAATAAATTAATTGGGTCGACCTGACAACACGTTTAAGCTTTTTTTCTTAATGTGGCAACTTTTGTATAAAAAAAAGGGTTTACTGTGTCAACCCTTAACCCGTTTAACCTTTTCAACCCGTGAATTTCAAAAAGATCACGCCCATCTTTATAAATGATTATAATTTGAATATTATTTTTAAAATATTCATGATTATTATTTTCAAATTGAATGAAACCAAAATAACCGAAAACCCGATAGTACACTTGGGTCATATGAACCGGTGATATTGCCCTGTTGTCGACCTTGATTAACCTTAATGACGAATCTTCATATGATTCTTTTTACTATGAACCTTAATGACGAATCTTTGCTATGAAACTTTTATTATGAACCTTTGATAAGCTTTTCTGAACCATTTGATATGACCCATTTGTTATGAACATTTTGGATATGAACATTTTGATATGACACTCTGATTAAGATATGATATCTGACTATCAGTTTGATACACGAGCCATTTCACTAGCCCTGGGGGTTCCATGTCCGGGTCATTGATGCACCAATGGCATATATGACTCTAGTGTGTTTGAGTGACGTTCCACACCATCCCTTATATGTTACATGTTATGAGCTCAAGTATATGTTTGGCCACCATGTTATCTGCAGGGGAGTATGGATGCATCCGATTATCTGTTATATGATATGATATGTTATGTTTCTGGGCTCGTGGTGGATTACTGTCCTGTATATGACTTCATGCAAAGCAATACATTCAATCATAATAGTCGGCACTTTATGATCACCTCGCTTATATTGGCCTCGCAATGTGTAGAATATAGGCTATAAACCATCCCCGGAATGTGACGTCATGGGAAGTCGGCTTACGTAAAAACTCTTGACAATATAAATGAATGACCGCATCCGTTGAGAGTTATTCATATTAGCTTATTCAAAGTTATTATTTCATAAACTTTATGTTTTTACCAAATCAATCCCGAATCCAAAGCAACACCCCACCAACCAAACGGGCCTTTAGTTGATAACCCGAGCAACGACCGGGTAATACTCTAGTTGTTTTTTAGTTTCAAATACAATAAAATACCTATACCTATATATTATATATATACAATAATACAATACTTTTCATATACTGTATACTAGGTAGTATTAATTAATTTAATTATACATCAAATTATACCCTATCACCGATTCATCCCGCGCAGACCGATTACAAGCTACAAGGTGGTCGACTACCCGACTACTGATTCGCAATTTTTGCAACATTGGATATGAACATATTGGTTATGAACCTTTTGATATGACACTCTGATTATGATATGATATCTGACTCCCAGTTTCAAACCCGAGTCATTTCATTATTCATAGGGTTCCATGTCCGTGTCATTGCTGCACCAATGGCATATATGACTCTAGTGTGGTTTACTGTCCTACTTCTCACTTTATCTTTCAGGTCAACTGTATGCGGATACGCTTTAACAAACGTAGACCACTTATGATAAATCCCGTCTATAAGAAAATAGCAACATTTTAAATAACGCCCGAGTAAAACAAATGAACTATCTGGAGCCGCTCCATTTCGGGCAGTAAGATACAACAGATACTGATTACTTCAACACATTCATATTGTTGTTTGACCCGGGAAGTCCGAAAAACCAATGCCAAATCTACCTCATTTTTAATTTCACATACAATAAAATACTTATATAATATATATACAATAATATACATACATTTCATATACTATATATTATATATACAATAATATAATACAAATATACTATTACTTAATTAATTATAAATCTAATTACTCCATATAATCTAAAGTTCTAAACATTTGGGGAAAACTTACACACCCACGTTCACATAAACCCGCTTAAAATTTTTGGGGAAAAATTCAGATTCATAAATAACTTTTGGCGCTGCGAAAATCAAGCATATCTTTTCGGAAATCAAGTATTTGATTCGATTTTATTAAAGGAAATCGTTTTTCACAGACGGTTAAACAATCAATTTTGGTTTAGGGTTGTATGTGGGAAGCAAAACAAGAATTGTGGGTTTTCACTTTTGAATAAAGATCTGACTCAACAGGTAATGGAAACCTTTCTTGTTGTTATTATTATTGTTATTATTATTATTATTATTATTATTGTTATTGTTATTGTTACTATTATTATTATTATTATTATTATTATTATTATTATTATTATTATTATTATTATTATTGTTGTTGTTATTGTTATTGTTATTCTTATTATTATTGGGTATTATAATTGTTATACACTGTTATTGTTATACATTGTTACGTAGTGTTTGGTACATTGTAATCAAAGGATGAATGGAAATGATGATTACGTTGGAATGATAAAATTTTGTTTGCTTACATATATGAAATGTAATGGTTCATTACAAGGAATGACCCATTACAGCAAAATTATTCCCTAGGCCCCCTTGCTTTTTTTTTCATTACATCCGTAATGAAATCAAAATTACATAAAACCCCATCAATAACTAACCATATTAAATAAACTTTCTATCATTGATGGGGGCATTTTAGTCTTTCTATTATGATTCCATTACATCTTATCAAACAAACCAAACATGATTAATAATTGTAATGAATAATTACATTACACTACTTATTCCATTACATCGTTTATTCCATTCATTTGACATTTCATTAAGTCCTACCAAACGTACCCTTAGTGTTTGTTTAACCTTTGTGATGATTCTTAAGTGTGTGAAATGGTGGGTTCGGGTATGTGTTTGGTTGACCTCTTGTGATGAGTCTCATATGTGATCATAAGTGCTGCTTATTTGTGATATGGTACAAGTTGTATTTTAGTTGCTCTGTTTATTTAAAATGAATGTTGGTATACCTGTGTAACCATGGTTAAAAGGATTTGGGTAGTGATACTGATAGTGATTTGATATCAGTTTCTAGCTAATGTATTTCATTCTGTGACATGTAACTGAAGGATTTGCGTATATTTTTGTTTGTAGATAATGTATTTCATTCTGTTACATGTAACAGATGGTGATTTGATTTCAGTTTTGTTGTTCTCATATGATTATTGTTCTTTGCAATCTCATAATAATTTTATTTCTTTTGTGCAACAGTAATGGAAAATAAAAAGATGCAACGCCAAGTCACCACGAGAAATACTAATGATTATGAAATGTCCAGAAGGACAAGGATTCAAGAAAACCAACAGAGATTACAAGCTTTGGGAGTGAAAAATCTTGCTAGGTCTTTGACAAGTCTAGTAGAGAGTGACAACACAAAGAAAAAGAAAAAGAAACCAACGGATACCGGTGAGAAAGATGCAGATTATATGTCTGGTTCAGACTTTCATCTTAATGCTGAGGAAGATAACCCAGAAGAAGCGGCTACACAAACAAATAAAAAGGTACGAATAATAAATTTGGCTACTAAATTTTCTTTATGTTTGTTTTCTAACAATTCTACTTGCATGAAACAGCATCGAAAATACATTGCTCCACAGTCCATGACTAGATATAAAAATTTAGCACAAAAACGAATGAGTGCTCCGAATGTCTCCAGTGGGCTAACATCTTCACAATCTCAATCGCAAAAGGGACAACAGATTGATACAGGGAGGGCAATACGTAGTAGGGTACAGGAGCCCGACCAAGTCGAAACAAGAAATGATCAAGCAACTTCTGTGAAGAGAGGGAGATTAACTGCAACTGAGAGAAACTTAGTTGCAATTGACAACGATCATGACCACGGGGAGCGTGACTTGAGATCTGATGGTAACTATATATAAACTTCAAATACTATATATATGATATTAAATTACTATTAAGTGTATATTCAGTTAACAGTTTTCGGTGGTTACTTTTTTTTTTTTTTTTTTTATATAGATAACAATGAAGACCTTTATGATGTTGAAAATGATGATATCGAAGACATACATATGAATGAAGATATTGAACAACAAGCTACTTCAGAAGATGATGTAGATAAATACATGGATGATTTGGAGAATGAGGATGATTTGGAGAATGTGAACGATTTAACAAATGACGGCGATGATCTAGTCGGAGAAGAGATTCAAGCTGAGCATTCTGAAAATGAAGAAAACCATGTAGTTACACAAGCTGGAAATGAAACAGGTTAACATGGTCTACTTGATTGCATTTTTTTAAAAATCATATATCATATATTGTGTCATATAAGTAGAATATATAATAAAGTTAAATTAAAACAATACAAAAAACAACGCTAAGATATTGCCTCCATTTCAAATTATTTAGTATTTTAAATGTATACGTATGTATTGTAAATCATGTTCACTTTTTGTAGTTCGGATTGTAAGCAAAAGAAAGAGAGGACCAACACGTATGGCAAAAGTTTGGGCCCAAGAAAAAGGGGATAGAATTCCTATTTTAGTTAATGAACACAGACAACCTATTAACGACAAAAGTAGTCATCTGACTCATTTCATGGGAACCCTTTCAAGGAGTGGAAAGTATTGTCCGCTTTATAAACCATGGAATAAAGTTGACGTCGAAAAAAAAAAGCTTTGCTTCAACTCTTAAAGGTACACAATGTTAAATTTGTATGTTAATGAATAAAGTATTTGTTTTCTAATGTGAGCTATTACATTTTTTTAGACAAAATTTGATATTCCGGAAGCTGGAGAAAAATGGATATTGCAATCATTTGGGCGGAAGGTGAAGAACTGGAGGGCAAGAGTTAAGGAACTCTACCATGATCCGTCTTTGTCAGTTAAGCAACAAATAAAATCTAGGCCAAAGCAAGTGCAAAAAAAACAATGGAAGAAGCTTGTGAAGTATTGGAATAAAGAAAACACTAAGGTGTGAAATTCTCTTCCACTTTAAATAACATTAATTAATTTCACATTATGATATTTTAATTTCCTGCTGCAGAGTTTAAGTGAGAAAAACAAGGCGAATCGGGCAAAAAAAAAGATGATCCAAAGAACTGGTAAAAAAAGTTATGCTCGCAAAAGGGAAGAGTTAAAGGTAAGTGTATGGATAAAGTGGGATTGTTAATGTATCCTGTCTATATCCACTTTTAATATTCATTTTCTTTTATTCATACAGACATCTTTGGGACGAGATCCAACTCGATTGGATCTTTTTAGTGCATGTTTCGCCATAGATGGAAATACCAAAAATGATGACACTGCAAATGCGATTGTAAGTAATATGCTTTTATGTTTGCAAAAGTGTATTTATAGCAGAAGTTAAACACAATATGCTTTTTTTCGTAATACATGCTTTTCATATATGTTGTTCATGTTTATATAAAATGCAGGATGAAATGAAACGACTTAGTGATAATCTGCCCGAGGGTTCGATTGATAATCCTGGACCAGATGATATTTTTTCTACAGTTATGGGTAAAGATCGAAATGGTGATGCAGGCATGTATGGTCTAGGTGTTCGTGCTTCTGGTGTTTGGGGTGTAATACCAAGTCGTTCAGCATGTCATAGAGAAAACAACGAATTGAAGTCTAGATGTGGAGAACTTACTAGTGAAAATGAAAAGTTACGAGCCCAGTTATCAGAGAAGAATGGGTCGACGGATAGTTCCATTGTTCCACCTCTTACATCACAACATTCTCCTGTTGTAACCACTGAACCTCCACGCTTACGGGTATGTTCCTTTCTACTAGTTATAGCTTATTTTATCTTTGATAGCTAATGAACCTAGGCTACAAGCTTATGTATCAGTATTATGATTTACATTGCTCATTTGCCTTTTAAATTTGTTAACTCAGTTATTAAGGGGTGTTTGGTTCTGTGTTGTTTCAACTGTGGTAGTTGCCTTTTCACTTGTTTATCTGCACACTCTGACCTCTTAGGTGATATTAGAACTAGTAAAACTATAAAACCAATGTTTGAACTACAGAAAGTCAAAATCAAATTACCTTCACTCTCACAGTCCACTGTTGGGACCTGTGAGGATCAAATCTCACCCACTTGGTCTAAATCTTGTTCATGTATCTTAAATTAGTGTTATCATAGCTTAAATAATCATACTTAGTGCATACGGATCAAACAAGTTTCATTAAAGTCAAAGTTTAAGTTCAAAATCAAAAAGTCAAAATGGTATGTTAGTCAGAAACTCAGATCTTGGGAGAATTTTTGTGAATTTTGTGTTGAGATTCAAGTCTTGATATTTTTACATGTTGAAATCCCCATCTAAGCTTTTGAATCCCACAGTTAGCTTATTTTTATGATTTTTTTCTCTGGCTTAGGTGATAGTTCAAAGTGGCCTGCAGGGCTAACCATTGCCCTGCACCAGGGCATCAGCTCAAAACACCAACTATCCATGTGCCTTAGCTTCTTCATTAGTGGGCCACACAGTGAGCTTATTGGTTTTTTTGAAAGCCAATAAGCTCATCTATAAAGTTCAGGGCTTATTTCAAACTTTTAAGCTTATTAGATAGGTCTGCAGATAGCTTTTTGTTTGTCCAATTCCACCCATCATACACTGACTGATCAGTGTTGACCACCCAAATTCAAGCCTCCATACCTGCAGTATTACATCTGTTTAACCTAATACATGTGTGTTGACTATAAATTGATAAATGTTTGTTGAAAACTGAAATCTAGGTCGGGGATGAAGTTGTCCTTAAAAGCATTCTAAACTCAACCGAGACTGTAGCAAAAGGAAGGGTGAGGAGCTTGAACCCAAATGATATAGTTGGTGGTACAGAGATTGGACGAGGATGGTGTGAGGTAAACGTTCAAGTACCAACAAAAAGAGATAAAATTTTGGTGAGACCCTATGGGTTATTTTCCACAATTGAAGACTGTGTTGGTGCAACCATAGCATGGCCTTGTCCCTTTATCTCGGTATGTCTTTGTTAATCTTGTGATACCAATAATTTTACTAACATGGACCTTAATGCTTATACATGGGTGTTTATTTGTAGGTGTTCCGTGAGGATTGAGAGAAATGATGCATGATGACCACGGACTAAGCTTCTTGTTGCGTTAATGTATTGTTTAATGTTAACAGACTTTATGTTAGATTCTGTCTATCTTATTTATGTTTAGTGCTTTTGTTATGACAATTGGTAATTTGAAATACAATATCGTTTTATTCATTTAATATTTAGTTGATGTTTTATTCATATCGTAATAATACAGTGTGGATGGTGAAAATAGCGTCCTATCATATGACTTGTCAGGACTTTGAAATTGTCCTATTAAACTTATTAACTGTCCTAACAATTAACTTAACATTGTAAAAGTGTCCTAATATGTTGTTATTAGGACGTTATTTAGGTTGTTAATTGAAATTTTATACGACCAAAAATTTGGTTTCATAATCTTCTTTGAGATATTAGAACCCTTTTCTTGGTCCTAAATTAGCTATAATGTTATATGATAAGCGTCCTAACAATTATCTTTTAAGTACGCTTGTATGTGTATCAAAAGATTAAAACGTTTTACAACATTGTAAAAGTGTCCTAATATGTTGTTATTAGGACGTTATTTGGTTGTTCATATACATATTATGCGACCATAAATTTGGTTTCATAATCGTATTTGGGATATTAGGACCCTTTTCTTGGTTTTAAAGTAACTATAATGGTATATGATAACCGTCCTAAGAATTAACATTAAAGGACGCTTGTATGTGTATCAAAAGATTAAAAGTAGGTTACCACATGTTAGAACATTTGAAAAGTGTCCTATTATGTTTTTATTAGGACGTTATTTGTGTTGTTTATAGACGTAAAATGCGACCATAAAATTGGTATCATAATCTTATTTGAGTTATTAGGACCCTTTTCTTGGTTACTAAAATAGCTATAATGTTACATCATAAGCGTCCTAACAATACTTTTAAGGACGTTTTTATGTGTCTCAAAAGATTAAAAGTAGGTAATCACATGTTAAAACAATGTAAAAGTGTCCTAATATGGTTTTATTAGGACACTATTTGTGTTGTTCATAGACATATAATACGACCATAAAATTGGTTTCATAAGGCTTAGGACGCTTTGGACCTATTACTTGCCTTACATGAAACGCTTTCATCCTTGGTCCTATTAAATGAAAGGTCCTAAAAAGTACCATTTTAGGACGCTTATGGGGGTACTAAAAAGCCACTTTTCTTGTAGTGTTGGAAGCTAGAGATCCTAGTTCAATCAATGTCCTAATCCTTGTTCTTAACTTCCTTTCTTTAGAAAGCCAAAAGTTGTAAGCAAACCCTAACATACTTTCTTACTAAATATCATTTTCATGCTATTTATATTTCATTCATACTATATATTGTCTTGTTATTATATTCATGATGTATAAAAATTGGTAAAACAAGTTATGGTATATATATGTTAACTTATGTTAAGATAACAAGAAAACTAGTGACTTTTATGGAGAACCACGACCAAAATAGTATAACCATGATATGAAACACTTACCTACTGTTATAGAGGACTTAAAAATGAAAACATAGCAATTTGAATCACCTAAAACGAGTACACGAGTCAAAAGTTATGGCCAAAAGAAGTTAGCGAAACCAAAACGCCGAAACTGCCTAAAAACAACGTGTTAGCATTCTGACCAATTTGAAAGTGGCCCTTCTGGTCCGATTCATCAAAAAGTTAAAACACGAAAGTTGTCCGGAACGACGTTTTCGTTCAAGAGTAAAGAAGCTCGAGCCCTGAAAACGCTTTACGAGTGATATTTTTCTTCAAATTCTTAACAGCCCATTTTTATACCAAATGACCATGTAATAGTTATGGTTAATTGAAACTAAGAGGTCTAATGACCTAAAGCCAAGACCACAACCATGGCTAAGGCCAAGGTTGAGTCTCAAGCCCATGGTAACAATGATCAAGGTCACGGCAAAGCCATGGCTAAAGACCATATAAACTTACCTAGGCGAAAACATGAACTAAAGAGTTAATGGCAATATAAACATCCAATTTGGATCTACTCCTTCAAAATAACCATGAGACTCATTGTAATAACAATCTTCATCCAAAAGTAAACTTTTCTAAGTTTATTCAAATATTGAACATGTAACTTTTCGGATGAAAACTTATATATATATATATATTTTATCAAATACTACAATAGTAGGGAGCCTCATGTGAGGAGTTCATTAAGTAAGCCGTCGAGATGAGTTGTGGATTTACGAATTAAAGTGTCCTGGCTCCTCGAACGTTTACTACATGGCTTCTGAATTATGTCGGCCCGAACGGTAGTAAGCGATATATAAATTATACATGTTTCAGAAACCAATTCTTTTCAAATACTTACACTATACTAAGTACTACATCATGAACTAAATGCAAGACATATAGGCAATTCTTCATATTCTTTACTCCAATCCTAAGTCGCAACATTCTATTATAGGTTGCTCGTAGAAACCTTCGCGATTCGACCATCACATTCACTACTTGCTATATAACTTAAGGTGAGTTCATAGCCCCACTTTCCATTACTTAATTGTTTTACAAACCCTTAGGGGAATACATGCTATTTTAAACCGAACACAATGCTTTGAAATTATATGCTATCCGATTGTTTTGTTATCACTAAGTACCATCCTTGCCAATCCAATATCCCTTATCATGAACCATTTAATCATTGTAATAGTGAGCGCGAATATTGTGAATAGGTCTGTTGGGATTGACAAATCTCATTCGTATTGACTAAGTTCAAACAAATGCATTAATATTTGAAACATAGGTATGACGGAAAAGTACCTACCGGGATAACTTCGCCGATTGATATTGGTACCCGTTAACGCTTTGGTGTCATAAGCTTAGTGTAATAGTACGTTTTATGGGCGTATAATAAACTCTATGAATTTCACTTAACCTTTGTGTTGACCTCTTAAGCATGTATTTCAGGTCCATGATGATCAAGGATGGCACGGAGGGACACGGATATTCAGGAGGGCTATAAATTTAATTTTCATTCGAAAACTCATCTAATGTAATTTGTAAACATGGAACCATCTGGGACCTCATTTTGTAATCTATGATATTTATATAATTTGAATGATAAATCTTTTAAAACGACTCAATTAGAGTTCGTTTTCTATTATTGTGACTATTGTGCCGTCGAGTAACACCCAGTTTGAATTCGGCTGCATCATTAAATTGGGGGTGTTACAGATTGGTATCAGAGACATGGTTATAGAGAAACGGGTCTAAGTGAGACCTAAACTATAACTACAATTACAAGCAAAAACATTTTTATAGCCTTCCGATCTTCGTGCCTTCCATCCTCCAGACGATTATGGACTTATTAAGCATTTTATACTACACAAACATAATTGCATATTGATATATGTACCCTTAGCATAATTGAGCATTTCCCTGTAAGCCTTTTTATACTACATGAACATATTAGTATATTGATATATACACTCGATTTATTTTCAATCATTTTTATCTAAACAATGGACTAAACATATCTGCGTATGCCTATTCTAGGGCATTTCGACACAACCACATTCTCCCAATCATGTTCCTACTCCAACATTTTATGTTCAAGATATTGTAACGAATTACAATGGTCTTCCCTATTTCCCAAACATTGTATGATACAATGGTCTTAATCATTTCTCAAATGTTTTGAGTCACACAATGGTCTAATCTACTTCCCTAACATTGTGAATTACACAATGGTCTAATCTACTTCCGAGACATTATGATTTGCGCAATGGTCTCTGGAATTATTCCATCACCTCACCAATATCATTTCATATGATATCAAAAACCCATCACAATATATCGATTTCCAAATAGAAATATGATATTTCTAAAGGATAAACTAATCCATCATCTACAAAAGCTGAAGTTTCTCTACATTCATCAAAGTTTTCTTCTGAAACCTTCATTGTAAAAAGTTCGTGATCCTGGCCAAGTATGGACTGTTTTAGAACTACTTAAAACTTCCTTTCCACGCGTATCTACCCGTACTATCTTTTATGTAATGGAATGTGAAAACATAGGTTACAAGTCTTGTATGGGCGGGACTTGCAACTGAATGGTTTGACATCGCCTTTGTTTAGTGGACAGTTTCCCAAAAGCAACGGACATATCACAAGTATGCCTAATTTAGGTATTTGAAAATTTTATCGAACCTCGGCTAAATATAGACTAGTCACCTATATTTAACCTAGGGACAGTGAAACATAGTCTGACTAACTATGTTCGACTTAAAATTTTCAAATACTGAGAATAGTTGTACTAGGGTTATGTTCAGATTGATTTCCTACTTGAACTCGATAAACCACCAGAATTCTTTAAAACGATCTAGAGAAACGATAGTGTCTTACCACTCAGCAAGATCTTAACACCTTATTTGTACTACCTAATTTCATTCTTGAAAGTTTTCATTTATGAGATAATCCCAACTACTATCTTGGGATAGTTATCAATTCTTCTCTCTTATCCCTTAGAAGTACTATCCTGTTTAGGTCCTAAGGATACCATTCCGTCATAAACCTTTAAAATTTCTTAAAATTTTAAAGCAAACTTGACATGTCTACCAATATTAATGTTAAGCATACACTACACACTTTTGTTCATCAACATATCACATCATTATCTTCACAACCGTTGCAACCACAAGCTCATTAACAGATCTTGATGCACTTTTAAAGCTCAAATCATCCTTAGTTACACCACAAGCACCCTCATCAGCTTTACAAGATTGAATATTCATCTTGTACTTTTGGAACACCAGTATCATCTCGTAATACACTACCTTGTAACTCACCGGCTAATTATGAATGTTGTGTTGGGAATTCATAAGTAGGATGATTTATAATTATTTGAATGGATTGGGATGCCTTTTCATTTAAATAAAGAAATTGTAAATCACCGAACCATAAGTTTATATTCCCCTATTTACATTGTTTGGGATGCCTCTCTATGTAAATAAAAAATTATAAACAAGTGGGCTTATTTGTATCCGAAATAACATAAGTATAAAGTCAATAAACACTAGGTACAACAACAGATTACCTACTAGACTATGATTGCAACTACTATCCCAATTTTCATTTATTCGATTCCTATGTCAATTGCTATTGTTGTTCAACTACTATATCAATTGCTATTGATACTTGACAACTATATCAATTTCTATTTGATATTCAACTAGATCAATTTCTGTACAACTACTATATCAATTTATATTAATATTCGACTGCTATATCAATTTCCTTTGATATTCGACAATTATTTGAATCTCTAGTAATATTCAACTATGTTATCAATCCCTATTGATACACCATATTCTGAGACAAATCAAACTACATCACTGGTAATCACAGACTCTAGTCCTCAAAAGTAACCACACCTCTTCATCGACACCACTCCAACATATAACACACATAGAACTTCGGGACGAAGTTCCATTAAGGGGTAGAGACTGTAACAATTCGCATTTTCAGGTTAATTTCTAATCCTGAATTTTTTTACTATTCATTTTTACTACTCACTTTTTACTATTCACTTTCACTATTTACTCCCAAAATTTTTATTTCATATTCTCATAAGTTAAACTATTTTAATGATAATCCGAGAGTTTGACACTCGTCGGATCATTTCTGCAAAAAATCACGAAACCGTGTCCGAGATTTACTTTTAGGTTTAAACGTCATTCCAGCATCCCGATATGTCCATAAAACATTATAAACAATAAAAATATGAATTTCTCTCATTTTACGACAATTCCAAAAGTTTTGGAATTTTACGTTTTCCAGTTCAGCGTTTTACGCGAATTACGCGTTTTAGACCCGCGTTTCCAGTTTTAACAGCTTTTAAGCAACCCGATAGAACTTATCACTTATTAAATATGCTAATATAGGTTATATTAATAAGTTCTAACATATTTATAAGTTTCATATTTTTAGGATACCCGATTTTAAGTTTCATGACTTAACCACTTACCGTTAGCGATTACCGGGACCAAAACTCACTCCGTAAACAAGATAGCACCAAGATTCATCATCTAGTCACCCTTATCTCATCTTGGCTGACTTAGAGGGAGGGGAGTCACCTAGTATGTGTCTTGATCTCATACTTGAAGTCTTGGATTCATTACATGTGTAAAACTTCCTAAGTAAGCTTCCTAAATATCCAAATATTTGCACCTCCTCAAAGGAAACTTCCTAACACTTTTCTAGCACCTCCTCAAGGCCCTATATAACCCTCTCCTCACCCTTTGGTCGTTCATACCATAAAAAATACAAACACATTCATGATTTTCTCTCTACTTCAAGTATTGTTCAAGAATACAAGTTCCATATCAATTCTAAAGCTCTTGTAAAGCTTTGATTGATCCAAAGTCCTTGTTTCTTCCATCCTTTGGTGATCTTCCATCCACACAAGAAGTGTCTTGTAGAGACTTCAAGTGCCTTCTCAAATAGTCACAAGTTGGTGTCAAGAGATTAGAGAAGTTGGAAGCTAGAGATCCTAGTTCAATCAATGTCCTCATCCTTGTTCTTAACTTCCTTTCTTTAGAAAGCCAAAAGTTGTAAGCAAACCCTAACATACTTTCTTACTAAATATCATTTTTATGCTATTTATATTTCATTCATACTATATATTGTCTTGTTATTATGTTCATGATGTATAAAAATTGGTAAAACAAGTTATGGTATATATATGTTAACTTATGTTAAGATAACAAGAAAACTAGTGACTTTTATGGAGAACCACGACCAAAATAGTATAACCATGATATGAAACACTTACCTACTGTTATAGAGGACTTAAAAATGAAAACATAGCAATTTGAATCACCTAAAATGAGTACACGAGTCAAAAGTTATGGCCAAAAGAAGTTAACGAAACCAAAACGCCGAAACTGCCTAAAAACAACGTGTTAGCATTCTGACCATTTTGAAAGTGGCCCTTCTGGTCCGATTCATCAAAAATTTAAAACACGAAAGTTGTCCGGAACGACGTTTTCGTTCAGGAATAAAGAAGCTCGAGCCCTGAAAACGTTTTACGAGTGATATTTTTCTTCAAAATCTTAACAGCCCATTTTTATACCAAATGACCATGTAATAGTTATGGTTAATTGAAACCAAGATGTCTAATGACCTAAAGCTAAGACCATAACCATGGCTAAGGCCAAGGTTGAGTCTCAAGCCCATGGTAACAACGATCAAGGTCATGGCAAAGCCATGGCTAAAGACCATATAAACTTACCTAGGTGTCACAACTCACCATTTCAGGTCATTTCCCAAACTTTGGAAAAACACTATTCATCAGTTTACTATTCATCATTTTTTGTGTCAGTTTGACATTCCGAGAAGCATTCAGAAATTTTACTATTCACTGAATACTATTCATTGCCGGAAAAGTTTTCACTATTCACTTGCATTACACATTTCATCGTAAATTTAGTTTACGAGTATTAAAATTCGCGTAACCGTATGGGTTTAGGTGCGAATTCATTTCATTATCAGTAAAGACATTGCATACGGACTAGAGACAGTCTGCATATCATCAGTAGGTCATTTACATGTTATACCACTCTTAGGATTTTCAATTTTATATATTTGATACATTTAACGTTTACGTATAATTATTTATAAATAAACGTTAACACCCGGTTAATAAACACGAAGAATATATCTAAATATTCCCACAATGGTCCCGACATATTTTTATATCCATTTTATCATCATAAAAGTTATAACATTCAGTTACCCAGTATTTTGGAAATTTATTTTATTTATAACGTAAGCTTATGAATATTACGACGGTTTTCGTGAAAACTAAACAATAATCACCCGATCACTCAGTATTTGTACCCAACATATTTTTATCATTCTTATGACTTTATTTTGTCTCGGTTAACTTTATTAACATTTATTTCTATCAAACCCGGTACCCGATTTTAACTAATAACACATATCAACACATAACCTTACACTAAAATCCTAATTAAATCAAAACTACCCCTACCCCCTCCTCATCCACCATGGACCGGCCCCTAAAGTCCTCTCCTAGGCAAATTTACACAATTTCTTAACCCATGGCATTTATGTATGCATATAATACATTATACTTGTTTACTTATTTACATAAACCACAAAAACATAATCATGTATAATTTTTAGATCAAAAAGCTCTCATTCTTCATCCTTTCCATCTCAAACCTACGACTCCAACCCAAATCTAAGATCAAGTGAAGATTTTCCAAAAGTTAAAGCATAGAAGTTGTTCATTTTGTCATCCGAATCAAGAATCATACCACAAAAACACAAGTAATCCAAGGTTTCTAATCATCTCATCACCTATTATTTTAAAGTGAGTTATCAAATTTATTTTCATGTTTTCATCTAATTAACACATGTATCTTATAGTAATAATGCTTAATTTCATGCACAAGTTAGCTATACCACATTATTTTTGTTAACTTTTTGAACATACAAACCCTAGATTTTGATTTAGGTGTTCCTTTGTTAAATTAACATGATTACTAGTGATTAGGAACCCATGGCACCCTAAGAAGGTGTATGGTAGGATTAGTATAGCTTTGTGGTGTGGTGTTTGCAAGAAATTTGGTTGAAGTAGAAACTAGTTTTGAACATGAAAAAATGGATTTGTAACAAGTATATAAGCCTACTGTCCCATTTTGGTAAATCCTGGAAAATCAGTAAACACAAAGGAAACTTTGGCAAAATTTTTAGAAAATACTTTCAAAAACGAATCCGTAGGCGAAAGAACGGATTAAAAAGAGTTTATAACGAAGAAGTTATGATTTTTGCAAGTTTGTTGACGAAAAGTATTTTTCTGAAAATTACGTGCTGTTGGACGTTTTTCGTCGGACGAAAAGAGGCTTTAGACATAACCCGGAGGAGCCAAGCTTTCCAAAATATATTACTACATACTAAGACGTAACCGTGGATATAAAGAACAAGTAAAACGGGCTTATAACGACAAAGATATTCACGTTTCAATATCGGCAAAAATCCTCTATAATTGGCAGCTTTCACTAGTAATAAAAATAATACTACTTCTACGTACTAAATTCTAGATTTTCTAGAAATATTAACCAATTACCCAAATTCATAACTAATGAAGTATTAGTGATTACAAGTATATTTTTATCACTACAAGGCGTTATTTCAAGGATTTCAAACCGAGGATTTCAACACTAACATTGATACATACGATATATATATATATATATATATATATATATATATATATATATATACATTTCAACTAGTTTTATTTTTCTAGTTGCCTTATTTTCCTAAGTCTTGGAAAATGTATATTTTTTATAACAACAAGTATTTTTCAAAGAGTAGAGTGGTATAGGAAACATGTGCATGGACATTCATAACATCATTTCATGATCTAAAGTAGATCGTTCATCATTCATATTAGGTTGCGGCTAGTGTGCGCGCCTTGTTTTTCAGCTCATTACATGTTCATGGTACCATCATATCAGGTGAGTTTTCATAGCCCCGTTTTCAATTCAATATTTTGATTTCAAATCCCACGGGGGAATACATTGCATCAACCATTTTAGTACGAGCCCAAGTACCAAAACATATGTACATTGCTTAAGTTGCTTTACCAACCTGTTAAAGTCCCCTATTTATTATCATGGACCGTTAATTTGCCGATTAAGCGAAAGTGAGTGGATAGATCTATCGAGGGTGACGCCTCCATCCGTGGTAGTTATTACCAACAGTAAGCGGATGCATGTCATTTTGACATTTTGGCAGTGTTTTGGTAAAACATTCTGGAGGGGCATATAATTTCATCAGTCATAGCTTCGGGGTCATGAGCTTAAGGTCTATTGTACAATTTTACTTAACTTTTGTTATGCACTTTTACTTGTGGTGGCCGTACATCATTACATTTTATAAACCTATGGAATTCACCAATATTCGTGTTGACGTTTCAGCAATGTATTTCAGGTTGTTAAAGTAGCTCATGTGACATGCATTTGGACCTTCATGGAGTCGCGGAGTCGACGCGTCTCACCATTATTTCATGCACTTATGTAAATGTTTGATCTAGCATGACTTGTTTTCATAAACTTGCAACACCTTTTGGGGACCTCATTTTGTAAACTCTGGATTATTTCAATGATCAAACGCCGTATTTTCCAAACGACACTTTAGGTCGTTCAATATAACTGTAACTGTGGTGCTATGACAGACACCCCCAGGTATTCCATTCCGCTGCAAGTCAGGTAAATTGGGGGTGTGACACTAGGCGAAAACATGAACTAAAGAGTTAATGGCAATATAAACATCCAATTTGGATCTACTCCTTCAAAATAACCACGAGACTCATTGTAATAACAATCTTCATCCAAAAGTAAACTTTCCTAAGTTTATTCAAATATTAAACATGTAATTTTTCAGATCAAAACTTATATATATATATATATATATATATATATATATATATATATATATATATATATATATATATATATATATTACCAAATACTACAATAGTAGGGAGCCTCATGTGAGGAGTTCATTAAGTAAGCCGTCGAGATGAGTTGTGGATTTACGAATTAAAGTGTCCTGGCTCCTCGAACGTTTACTACATGGCTTCTGAATTATGTCGGCCCGAACGGTAGTAAGCAATATATAAACTATACATGTTTCATAAACCATTTCTTTTCAAAGACTTACACTATACTAAGTACTACATCATGGACTAAACGCAAGACATATATAGGCAATTCTTCATATTCTTTACTCCAACTCTAAGTCGCAACATTCTATTATAGGTTGCTCGTAGAAACCTTCACGATTCGACCATCACATTCACTACTTGCTATATAACTTAAGGTGAGTTCATAGCCCCACTTTCCATTACTTAATTGTTTTACAAACCCTTGGGGGGAATACATGCTATTTTAAACCGAACACAATGCTTTGAACTTATATGCTATCCGATTGTTTTATTATCACTAAGTACCATCCTTGCCAATCCAATATCCCTTATCATGAACCATTTAATCACTAGTAATAGTGAGCGCGAATATTATGAATAGGCCTATTGGGATTGACAAATCCCATTTGTATTGACTAAGTTCAAACAAATGCATTAATATTTGAAACATAGGTATGACGGCAAAGTACTTACCGGGATAACTTCGCCGATTGATATTGGTACCCGTTAACGTTTTGGTGTCATGAGCTTAGTGTAATAGTACGTTTTATGGGCGTATAACAACGTAGCCCATCGTTTTCGAGTCTAATTAACTCACACTACCAACATATTGTGTTCAACCATCTAATAAACTCTATGAATTTCACTCAACCTTTGTGTTGACCTCTTAGGCATGTATTTCAAGTCCATGATGATCAAGGATGGCACGGAGGGACACGGATATTCAAGAGGGCTATAAATTTTATTATCATTCGAAAACTCATCTAATGTAATTTGTAAACATGGAACCATCTGGGACCTCATTTTGTAATCTCTGATATTTATATAATTTGAATGATAAATCTTTTAAAACGACTCAATTAGAGTTCGTTTTCTTTTATTATGACTATTGTGCCGTCGAGTAACACTCAGTTTGAATTCCGCTGCATCATTGAATTGGGGGTGTTACACTCAAGATAAGTGCATGTAATATCTTAGAAATCATATTAAAGAAGTGTTAAATATTTTAAGGTGTCATATTTTAATACTTGAACCTTTAGAGAGATAATTGTGTAAGACAATTGTTTTCGAAAAACATGATTAATCAACTTAGTCTATTCATCTAAGTGATTTAAAAAAACATTTTAACATAAGCAAGCAATAAAAAAAACACATAATCATTTAGCACGGCACACACAAATATATTCATAATCATTTTGTACGCTAGATACAACAATGTATACATAGCTTGATTTAGTTTTAAACCAAAACAGTTTTCCTCCCCATTTTAAAAATTTAGACAAGATTGATATTTTGAAAGATAAAGACTTGGTTTTTCAAAGATTCATTTACTAGAAGTGTCTGACTCGAAAGTAAGAGTAAAATGCAAGTTTTACGTTAAAACGTGACATACGGTTTTGACTACTATGTAGTAATTTGCATTTACGACTTAATTAAGTTTGGAATCAATCCTTGAAAGTATTTTTAAATGAAAGTACATTCAATTACCTTTAAAATGACGGATGGCACGACTCCTATGGACTTACGATTGATTTTATATAAATTTTCAAAGTTTGACACTATTCAGGTGGAGGTCCCTTAAATACCCGACAGTCCCTTAGTGATAAAGAACCCCTCCCCCCAGAGATAAAGGACCGCCCCCAGTAAGCAAAAACATATTTTTCGTGTAAAAATTCATTTTCATCAAACTAGTATACAAAGTGCATTCAACCAACAAAACTAGTACGAATTAACAATAAAGCACATGTTTAGCAACTAAACACTTTTCATATTTAATCCCTCTTAATGAGAAATTTGATACGTGGACCATACTCTATTTTAAAAACCATTTCTTTTGAAAACTAGAGCGACGTGGCTCTAATACCAATTGTAGAAATGTAGAAGGGGGGGTTGAATACGTTCCTCTTTAAAACTTAAAATGTTTCGTATAAAATTCCCGATCAAGTGTGACTAAATATGAATAGTAGTTATGTCACTCATAACAAACATATATGTCACTTAATAACAAGTATGCAAGCAATCACATAAACATAAAGATAAAATAAGGTTTAAAGGTTTTTAACCAATTTAGATTACATTGGGGACGGTCCTTAAAATGTATGGACGGTCCCTTAAATGTTTGGGGACCGTCCCTCTATAAGGGACCGCCACCAGTGAGCATTTTATTACGTGTGACTAAGTTTTATTTTGTTTTGCGTTTATAAGTTAACTAGTTTATATCATAAGCATACACACAACAAGCCACACAAACATAAATGTAATACAAGCATAAAAGTAAAGAGATATGAAGAGAAAACGCAAACCGGACACGATTATTTATAGTGGTTCGGCACGAAGCACCTCTTCGTCCTACTCCACTCCCCGAGTACCACACTCGAGAGTTACTTCACTAATCAACACGCTCCTTCAGGCGGAACAAAACGTACACAAGCTTACACAAGGTTTAACGACACTAAGCGAAATATCGAGTCCTAATCCTAGCTAGAACCAATCTATACAAAGGCCCACGTGGCCACACAAACAAGCACTCTTGTCTCACTTAGATCGACACACGATCCAAGCCTTCACACGAACGAGCACTCCCATTCACTTGAATCTTCACCCGACTCAAGCCTTCACACAAGACACACTTGGATCATCACCCGATCCAAGCCTTCACACACCGACTCAACTAACTCTTAACCTACACACTAGGACACCACACACCATACAACAATTACATGACCTAATCTAGGTACAAGACTTCTTGGATCTACATCACCATCCAAGTTCACACAAATAACCACATCCTCGACTCACACACAAGTCAGAAATATTACAAGACCTATTCTAGTTACAACACCTTGTGAAGATTAGAATTGTAACACTTGTTACGTTTGTGTGTGGACTCTTATAACATCTTGATTCTTCATCTAAGTCGAGAGTTCTTCTCTTACCTATGAGGTAGAGGAAAAAGAAAATCATGACACTATTTACGTTGGTGTGTGGACTCAATAACACTTCGATTCTTGACGACTTCGAGTATTCTTCTCTTGCACATGATGTAATGGATGACGGGATCAATTATAAACACATACCAAAGAGTTATATTGATCAAAGATGAAACAGGAAATTTTTGTGCAAAGAGGATTAGTTTTTCTTTTAATGAAAATGGGTCAGAATTTATAGACTGCTCGAGGAGCGTGGACGGTCCCATAAACCTTGGATGGTCCTTTATCAATAAGGGACTGTCACCTATTTAAGGGACCTTCCTGACAATTTTTGTCCTTTTGTGGTGAAATGTTACCTGGTGAAATTTTATCTGATTTGGGCGGGAAATGAGGCCGTTTGGACATTTTGAAATTCAAATTTCAAATATATTTTTCTTATTAAAACATTTCTTTATAAATAAAAAAAATAATTTGTCTAGTTTATTTTTGCAAAAATATTTTGTGATTTATAAAATGTAGGGATTAAGGACAAGAGATTTTTCTTTGATCACTTAACAAAGTTGGTAAAGTGTTTGTACATACCTGAAGTGATATCGAGAGACGTTGATGTGTGAACGAGTAACTTGTGCACTTTACGTTATGTATTACAAGTTACGTGTTTGTCATCATTAAAACACAAAGACATTGTATAGATTAAACGTCGTAACGTTTGCACTAACACAAACCTATATTGAACAATCAATCTTTGTCGGATAAGAGAGAATTCGACTTTAAAAAACCGAGCACGCGAAGACAACACCTCGTGTGCTGGTTTGGTGTCTGAGCCCAACACGTTGGGCTATTCTTTTCGTTTGCTTTGGTTTTAAGCTATCGCTAGCAATTTTAAATGTTTCATAATATATATTTATCATCATTAAAACACAATGAGATATATGTACAACTAGCTTATAGACCCGTGGAATCCACGGGATTTTGGAGAGTTTTTGATTAAAAAAAGTAAGTACGTGAACAAAATAAGAAAGAACAACGAACGTAAACGCTATGAAATTTTCTTGTAATGGAATAATAAGTTATAAGTGACTGATGGTATAAAATACAATGCTTGTAAATATATGTGTAATAAACGTTCATTCCCCCGTGATCTCCAATATGTTTGTCTTCAGAAACAAATGTATGTAGTACCATTCTAATACTTCAACAGAAGGTCCATTACGTGAACATTTAATAAGTTTAAAAAATAGGTAAAAGAAGTTTGGGATTTATAATAAGTGTAAATAAGAAAAATGCCACAAACCATGTAATATGTATATTGTACATACCTATTAACCGTTTGATTTATAGAACTTGAAGAACTTTATATACCACATTTATATGAGTTTTTGATAGGTTACTATATACAACAGATTCATTGATTGATGCCCCACGGCTAGTTTTATCAATATTATCGCAACTAAGGTAAACCATTTCCTCACCCGGTTGTGTTAAGCAATTGATCATTTATATTGTCGACCACTTAATTGGTCGGAGCAAGAATGGCCTTTTATAACCCTTGTAGACTCACATTGAATCGGTTTGATATGTAGCTGCCCTTGCTAACCCTTTTTTCATCTATAGAAACTGAGATATTCACCTATTGAGATGGAAGTGAGCCTGATCGTGTTGGTGCAAAAGGTATATGTGTCGGTTTTCTGTTGTAGTGGGACAATAGTTTGTCCATTTTCATTTCCTCTACATCAACTCCACAATCAAGATTTTCACCATGTAAACTCTATAAATCAAATTTATTTTAAAATTAGTATTAGCGACTATACAATATAGTTTATAAACCCGTGCATACATAGGTCTTTTGCATTAAAATTAGTTTTATTTTATTTTTTTGTTTGTTTTTTAATTAAACTCTTAACGGGTGTTTTATTAAGACCTTTAAAATCCTAAAACATGAAAGCCTCATAAGAAAAACAAAATTACTAATTTTGTAACAAACAACTAACCAAACACTAAGAGTTTTGATTATTTGATGTACAAACCAAACACTAAACACCCCTACATGTGGGTATCTTACTATTTATTACTCCGTATATGAAATAGTTTGTCATTTGTTAAAGTCATCTAACATGAATTTATTGTTATCCGAGAGTTATTGTCACACAGAACGTGTAACTACTTGCCGAAAATTTTAGTTACACGGTACCAGTCATCGCAATGTGCGGATACCCTGCTACTATATATTAATTGCAAGTTTAAGTTGTTTATCTCTGTAGATATTTGTTTATTAGTTATAGACCCGTGGAATCACAAAATTTTTTAAAGAAATTATTCATTAAGGATGGACATGTGTGAATAAATTAACAAACAACATTGAACATAAATAGGTTTTATTATTATTGAAAGGAATAATAAGTATTTTGTCAATGGTACGATAAATAATTTAGTTTGTAACTATTAAGAAAATAAATGTGTATGTATTATCTTTTCTCCCACTCATAGACAGTCTTGGAGATTAGAGCTATGAAGTTAACGTCAAACACTTTCCAATTTTAAAGAAGTACAACTTTGTATTCAACCCGAAGATATTGATAGAAGTAGGGCTGAGCAAACGGACCGGATGGACCGGACCGATCGACAAAACCGACTGGACCGGACCGGACCGACCACATTCGGTCTGATCCTCGGTCTAAGCTTTTTGGCTAATTCGGTCCTCGGTCCGGTCGGTCCGGTCCGGACCGACCAAAAACCCGAAAAAACTTGCCAAATCTTGCCTAATTGGACCGGACCGGACCGAGACCGGACCGACCACATTCGGTCCGGTCTCGGTCTATGGTTTTTCCAGTTCTCGGTCTTTGGTCCGGTCCGGTCTTGGTCGGTCCGGTCCGGATTTTGGACCGTGATCACCCTTAGATAGAAGTTACAAAAATTTAGAAGGCCACGGTTAAAGAGTATCATTTGATTTTATCATCATCTCTCTATTAGTGACAAACTATATGTGCTCACATAATTAGTAACATTATGTTTTGAAAATTCAATGGTTAAAAAACCTTTCAAAGTACAGTGACATTATAATCAACATTGCCAAATGCAAAAAAAAGTGCCTTTTTTTTTAATGCAAAAAAAGTAAGTTATAACGCTAAAAAATATGGGAAGATAGCAGTAGAATCTTATTATTTGACTCTAAATTGGTTTAGTTATTTTGCATTCTTATAAAATGGCAAAATAGAAACCAACTTCATTTTTATTCTATACTTAATGCCTTTCCTGTTCGAGTATTAATCTTGATACGTAATCCAAAACATTTAGCATTATATATAAGTAAATAATGTATAGCCCTGCAACAAATAAGTTTGTGAAGGACGCTAAGTGTTTCATGAGCTTAAGATTCAATCACAATGAGTAACTCAACACTATGAAGAAGGCACACAATATAGACCTTTGGATATAATGTAAGCTTTAAGCTTGTGAGTTGTAACAGGTCAAACACAGGAAAAAAAAAAGTTAGTTCAAATGAAATGGGTTGCTCCAGTAAACTGTCAGTTAGCTTCTTCCTTATAAGATTGAGTACCTCCACACACCTTTCAGCCTTTTCAAACTTTTCTTGTGCAGTCATAAGCTCTCGACGCATCACTTTCAGATCCATTTTGGCTGCTATTGTAACCAAACTGGTGTTTGTTGTCACTTTCATCAGCAAACTGCACTCTTTCTTGGCTTATGTCCTTTTGTGAATGGCTTCTAAGTGAGCTCGAAGCCATGACATGTTAACTTTGATTGCCTCTGCAGCTGAAACTTGGCTCAGTACTTTTGGTATATTAAAAATGATAGTTGCAACATCATTGTTTTGAATTTTCCTAACAACTTCACAAACAACCTCAAGGATACATTCTCTCGCTCAAGGATAGTTCATATGAAATGGGTCGCTCCGAGTGTGTTTTGATGTTTAAAATCTCCTAAATCAATCCTTAAAAAAAAATACTACAGAAAAAAAAGGAACTCTCTTTGTATCAGATTATTTGAATATGAAGAAAGGTAAACAAAAGTCACAATTACCTGTTTTCTTTTCACTAATCTAAGCAGTAGGCTTGCTTGTTACTAACATCATTTTTCATTCAAGGAATGAAGCCATGGAAAACCACCCTCACCTCACAGCAGCAGAACCATGAAAATAGAATTCAAACATAACAAATACATACCATCAAAAAATCATGCAAAGAGATAACATGAACACAATTGTGACTTTGATACAATCTTTAAAAGAGTATGCATATTTGTTATTACAAAATTTAATTTTTCAATGACACTGCATAAATTTAAAAAGATTGCTTCTCACCTTCACCATTTATTACCCTTCTTAAACATACAATATTTTAAGATCATCCCCTTATTAATAAAAAATAACCAAATGAGTTTAGAGATGTCTATCATGAACACATAAAGTAATGATCACAGAAAATGGAATCAAGTTTAGAGATATCTATCAAACATTTGGTGTTCAACAAATAATTATTACCTTCATCTGAATCAAACTTCATACTGAATACAAAAAAAGTAGTGAAAACATTTACCAGGATAGAAAATCAGTTACTGAGTAGTTTTTCAATTACTGAGTAGCTTTTCGATGGAGATATACATTGGATGTGCCTTGTTTCTAGTATCTTGTATCATGTATTCCCTGGAATAAAATAGAAACAACAGACAATAGTTAGTGCATGAACCAAAGGCAAAAAATGGAACACCCTATATCTAAACTCATAAACTCATTCTAGTTCCATTCCACCCTATACCGATTCATAGCAATAGTGATTCAAGACTCGAAACTCATAGCCATATCTCCATAGATTATAATGTATATACTTTGCCATAAGCAAATGTAAGTTGGCACTTTTACACACACCAACTCTACCTTGAGTGCCAAGTCTTTTTTGAATTGCAATCAATAACGCCATGACACAAAACAAAGAAACTCATACCAATTTCGATAGGTAAGCCGAAATTTTCCCAAATGATTTATCAAACCCATTCACATTTGATATCATAAATGAAGGATTAACAAAGGAATACCGGTTTGTGAGGTATTTACCTTTTAAAAAGAAATGATGAAAATGTGTGTGTGGGGGGTATTTATTATTATTATTATTATTATTATTATTATTATTATTATTATTATTATTATTATTATTATTATTAATTTGATGAAAAAAATGGCCAAATTTTGTTCATTTAATTTTGACAATTAATAAAAATTAAATTAGTACTCACTAAACCAACAAAAAAATAGAACTAATATTTGTCTTGATTCAACATTAGCATAATGTATCCATTTTTTTCGGAGTAAAAGGGATATCACCCCTAGTAAACTTTTATAACTATTAAAAGAAAAAGCATTACAATACAAAATAGAAATACGATGAGATAGAAGTGATAACTAATGACATGCCATTAGTCACCCATTTATAATCGCCATAAGAAAAATAATTACAAATGACAACCTGAGACTTATAGATGCTCTCGTCCTTCGCCATGAGATAACCGTTAATAAAGAGCTTGATCTGCTTCAAATCTCTTTTTCTAAGCTTTCATTTAACTAACATCCTAACCACTTGTGCTGATGAGTGTGACAACTTAAAACGAACTACTACATATAGGCATGTTTCATAATAAAGTAGACTCATTTATCTTTTGACCAAACTTAAGTTGTGAAAGGCCATTAAAAAAATAAATGTTCATGTGAATCTTGTACCTGTTTGCATAATGAACACCGAAAATCCGCCCTGTTTACTGAAACAGCTACATCCCATGGCTTGACTTTGCCTAGTGTTTTTAAGCGTTGACCGTCGGATAAATTGCCATACTTTACTAACTTCAAACTTTATCATCTAGTTTTCTAACAGCCATTATGTGTTGAAAATTGTTGGCAGTAGAGAAGACTCCAATAAATAAATCAATCTTCTTTTTAGAAGAAATCTAAGGCTATTTAGGAGACCCCAAGTAAATAAGATGATCTGAATCTTCATAATTGGGCAACCCATCGGCTACCACAAACACCAATTTGAAGCCAAGCATAACTATCAATAAAAACATAGCGTGAAATTTAAAGTTAGAAATACAGAAGTTGGAACCATTCATAGTAGTCGAGTCATGTCTGGTGGCCTGCAACCAATATTTTTAAACCATTGTTTTTTTACCATAGATCTGATAGTGAATAAAAATTTTAACCAAAAATTCAGTTATGTTGTAGCATTTGAATTGCTATTGGCTTTTGTTTGGCTGAGCACACCTACAACCATCAATATGTAACGCCGTCTTAATTAGAAAAATTGTTTTCACCAAATCCTTTCACTCACAAAGCAATCACAAGCACCCCTAAACCAATGTTTGCTTGTTTCTAGCAAATCATTTCACTCACCACTGGTGTATAGGCATAGTTCAAGCAAAGCAAAGCCGACCACCGCCCAATGAAAACAATTGACCACACATTCAACATGATCTAATCATATTCAGATTTTTAGATGTTTATTATATCAGTTAATAAGAATTAAAAGAAAAAAATGGGTTCTTTGAGGATTACCTGCTTTACTTTATGCACACAGGTCAAAGAATGTCATGCTTTGATTTTATAATTAGAAGCGGCACCAACGACATACCTTGAGAACGCTATTGTTCCCCATGGGACTGCAACAAACCAAGTTGCTTGCCTTAAGTCCACTTTAAATACCTATTTATCACAAAAACGTTTCACAGATTATTAACAACATTCATATGACATCACACAATAGAACGAAAAGCCAAAATGAAAAATAAAACTTTTTTAGTTTTAAAATAAACAGGCACCAATGATAGGACAGAAAGTTATAGCAACAAAAGTAACAATTCAAGTTATAGCAACAAAACTAAAAGTATTTATTCAAGCTATAGCAACAACCCGTAAAAATGCATTAGTAAAGTAAGATAGACGGTGCTAAGAATAATAAAATTCTTATATCTTAGATTAAGCAATGTGCTTGGAAACATACCGTAAAGACTAAAAATTCAAAGCATTAGGGTACTTTTGAACATGTGCTTGGAAATCAACATCATATCTTGGTTATAATGAATCATCACGTGCTCTATTTTTCCCCTGCAAATGACAATTATACAAACACAATTTATCAAACAGTTGGTGTGCATAAGAAACGCACATAGAACATAAACTACAAATAACCATTTTCATCAATCCATATAAGCTACTAACAATTAAATTGAAGAATGAAAAGAGATAAAACATGTCAAACCTGGTTAATCTTCCTCAACCACATTCTACCTACAAAAATAAATTATTCCACAATCAATCGAAATATATCATTGTGATTTCCCCCAGATAAATTATAACATGATTCATCAAGGTGAACTTCCCCAATTTTTTAGGGTTCCGATTAAAATTATATATTAAAAATTATTACATAATCAATCGAAATATATCATATTAAAATTATAACATAATCAATCGAAAATACACACATTATAAAACTAACTCATGAATGTTACTCCCCATAATTTTTTTCTAGGGTTTAGAAACACACAAATTAATTGAAATAAACACAGCCAAATACATTGTAAATTGAATCGAAACCACCAAATAAAAAGTCGGCACATCAAAATATCTTTACTACGGGATTTCAATCGAATCCCTAAAAAAAACTTGAATAAATGCGATAGTTACCAAATATACGGTGTGGATGGCATAGAAATCATTGGCAAATCAAGAAAATTTGTAGAACGAATTGAATTGATAACCGCCATAGATCAATTTAAAGGGATCATGAACGATGCTGTGATTTGAGTTGCAATTGTGTGTGTGCTTTATTAATCAGAGAGGAGGATATGCATTTGAAGGGTAAGGATTTTGAATGCCTTTATATTAAATGTTGAATTGAAACAGCCTGTTTTTGAATGATAGAAGAGGAGCATACCAATGGTATTGAATACCTTACAAAAATAACACCTAGAAGGAGCCTGTTTTATTTTTTGTTTTGAAGAGTGTAAAACATGCATGCTTAGACTTGTTGTACGCAATAAATCATCGACCAATAGGAGAAGAGACACATCAGCGAATTAATTGCAATGTGTGTGATGAGGCGAAAAATGATCCATTTTTAGGGGGTCATTTAAGCCCGAATCCGACTTTATTTGATCAAATATTGCCCTAAATCGTTCCTTTTGTGATTTTAGGTACTTGGAGAGTGAATTCTGGAAAAGAAGCCATTTTGGACATTTTTGGAGCATAAAAGTGAAGAAAACGGCAAAGTCTCAATTTTCCATGCTGGAAACAGTAGGTGACGGCGTCAAGAGTAATGCCATGACGGCGTCAAACATCAAGAATTAAAATCCGTAGTTCATGAAGGCGTCAAGAGTGTTCCTGACGGCGTCAAAAGCCCAAGAATAAAAATCTGTAGTTGATGACGGCGTCACACAGGGCGTCAGAAGTAGATCAAGGCCGTCCGAGGAAGTATTTGGCGACGAGGTGACGGCGTCACATTGTTGTCTTGACGCCGTCAGCCTTATTTTCCTATATATAGTTTTCTAGTTTTTCACATTTGAAGAGAGAAGTTTTGGAGAAACCCTAAAGACGAATTTGGTGCAACTTTTACAGGTTTTTCAAGGGTTCCAAACCCTTGATACCTTGCATTGTAATTGAGATAAGTGTTCTTCTAATTCAATCAATATGTCTATGTGTTGGTTGTCTATATCTTGTTCTTGTCTCAATTCCATTATGCTAGGCTAGATCTCTTTTGTGTTTGCTTAGATCTAATGAAACCTAGATATTGATTATGTGTTGATTACTTGTTTATTCTTGTTGTGGATGAATGATTTATATGTTAGGCTTAAGAAAACTGGTAGATCTCCAAATGGTAACATGCTTGAACGTCTTAAGAAACATGAACCGAGGCGTACTAGGTCTTTATTGGTTGTATTTAATGCATGAGCCACTGTTTACAATCCCTATAGTTGTGCTGGGCATGGTGTAGGAGGAGATAAGAGCTCATAGAATTGGGGAGTTATGTATGCCACCCCATGAATGGTATTAAGGAATATGATCCGTCATCCATGCAATTATAACAAGTAATTAACGTGTAAAAGATATCTAGAGAGTAATGAAATCTAAGTAAACACATTTTCTCCAATTACTGCTCACAACTTTAGTATAATTAGTTTATTTTCATTTTTTGTATTTTATTTTGATTGCATCTTAGTTTTGGGTTAGTTGAATAGCAACTAATTCCGCCCACTCTTCCAAAACCCCGAGATTTTACTTGCTTTCATAAAAATATAAAAACACAAAAAGAATCATCCCTCACCTTTAGAACTAGTAATTAGGCTTTCTAATCCTAGCGACACTATTCCTAAGCTGAACGATCAATCCCCCGGTACTTGTCACTATACTATACTAAAACGATCAGGTACACTGCCTGGTGGGGGTTGTAAGCTTCTCGAGATCCCTCGAGAGGTAAAGCCTGTTGCGATTCCCACGCATCAAGTTTTTGGCGCCGCAGCCCGGGGAATAGTTATTGTCTAGGTTAGGATTTCTTTTTATTAGGTCTACTTGCTAGATTCCTTTCTAGTAAGATTTTATTTTTATTTTTAGGTTTTCTTTAGTCTATCTCATTTCTTTGTGCCTCTGTTAGTAAATTAAACTCATTGACTATTCCGTTGACCATTATGGAGTACGCGAATCCACCATACCACCAACCACAAAGGCCATTCTACCCTATTGACATCTCGAATTTCAAACAATATCGAGATGAACCCATATATGATGCATGGACTCGTTTTAAAATTTTACTTCGAAAATTCCCTCATCATAGTTTCTCTTTAGCATCCCTAACCCAAACCTTTTACTATCGTGTCAGCCGATGTGACCAAATGTGCATTGATGATTTTACCAATGGGGGCCCTAGGGAATTAAGTGCTGAAGAAGCATGGGATACCATAGAAGACTGTGCCCAATATTATTATAGAGTATACAACCCAACAAACAACATCACAAATCAATCAAAAACAAGTTTGAAGGAGCAAACAGGAAGTTTGTCTGGGGATGATTACTCAGGGATACCTGTGTGGATGTCACCTAAAGCCATAGTACAAAACAAACACATAGGTAATCTAGGTACAATGGAGGATGAGGTGGATAATCCAAGCCCACAAAGTACCCCACAAGTCTTACCATCATTTGAGGCACATACACCGCCAGTGACTTACCCGGAAGAAATAGAATAGACTATAGGAACTCCAATAGAGGTGAAACCTTTGAACCAAACACAACTAGAGGATATAGGTTTGAATACTTATAATTATAACCTTACTCTTAGTTCTAGGGAAGTTCCTGTTTTGATGAACCGGAGCCTCAACCAAAACCGTTACCTAATCTTCCATCCTTGGATGAAGATTTAGGAATTGAAATAGGTCCCGATCCACCCATCAAACCATATAGTCCGGGTAGTCTTAGGATGAAGGTAGTGGACTCTCAGCCTTGTAGAGAGGAAGCTACTATAGGAGTGGAAAATGACCTTACGTACTTACATCACCCATTCGTGACTGATCACAAGAAACATTATGGGTTTAAACCGGGTTTATTAGGTCAAGATGGATTCCCAACTAGGAGTCTTTTGAAATTGATAGAAGATGATCCCTTTTTAAGAGAAAACTTCAACTCACCCATTGACCAAAGTGAACTAGGTAAGGTTATGATGATAGGAGCACAACCCTTTGAGCACATAATTAATCCACCACTCTT
Organism: Artemisia argyi; assembly: GCA_030686995.1. Classification (NCBI taxonomy): domain Eukaryota; kingdom Viridiplantae; phylum Streptophyta; class Magnoliopsida; order Asterales; family Asteraceae; genus Artemisia; species Artemisia argyi. The sequence goes on from CM060689.1 coordinate 38,801,287, forward strand.
TCCTCATGAGGCATACTTCCACCGAGATGGTGTGTATCGCTACTTCCACCCGCACTTAATCCAAAGTGTAGGGAAAACTTCCCCTATTTCCATTAAATAAGGGTAGAGTCAGGCTCGTGACTCGAACAAAAACAAGCGCTTCTTGGGAGGCAACCCATGTTTTGTGTGATTTTATTTGTTTGATTGTTATTTGCTTCCGTATGCATGTTTTGTTTTTATTGTTGGTTGATCATGTTTCTCAATTAAAACGTGGAAATACTTTACTTTGTTGTTTGGCCTAGTCTTAACTCCACCTAAAAGTATTTTTGCAAAAGATAAGTGTAAGGGGAAACCCCAAATATGTTTTTAAGAAGCAAACCGATCATGATTCTCCACAATATTAAATGAACGTGTATATTCGTATTTGTTAGAGTCAAATGCTTGTATTGAGTCATAATGAAGTTTTGCAGGATTTTCCAGGAAGTAGGACCAAGTTTTTCCAGAAATTTTCCGGAAACTTAACATAAGAATTTCTGCAGGTCCATTCTGACGGCGTCAAAGGTTTACTCTTGACGGCATCAGGAGTTAAAATCTGGAAATTTTACCAGTTTTGTTTTTCTAACGGAGTCTTATGGTTTTTGTGAATTATTAAGTTTTATAATCTCCAGGAGATCTGCAAACTTCATTCCACAAGCATTATATCTTACTTTGTTTTCTAGGATTTAGTAACTTATATAGGATGCCGTCGATTTTACGCGAGGTTGTCTTGTCTATTTTTGTCAGGATTTACAGGTTATGTTCGACAAGGAGATGATTTATATTCTGGAAGGGAAGCTTTGATTGTTCATTTTCTTGGAGGAAGATTTAACCTGACCAACCTATAATCCATACCGAGCAAATCAGGGGAGTATTTGATTTCATTCTCTTTACTTTTTCACTTTTACATTCTTTACTTGAACATTGGGGACAATGTTCATCTTAAGTGTAAGGGGAGGGTAAAAAGATGATACCTTACATATGCACTTTCGCTTGAGTTTGTTTTGTTTGATAGTAGATGTGTAATAAAACTATGAGAAATACTTGTTAGTGTAATTTTAGCGCCAAATTTAAAATTTTTTACAACATTTAGGAGTGAAACTTTAGCCACAGCAAGCGTCTCATGGATAGGAGATTGTATGACTAGCACATAACCGTATATTCAGAAAAATTTTCCACCCAAATATGTGAGGTTCGCCTTTAGATTTGATAGGAAAAGCATTTATTATTAGTGCTTCTGAGTGTACCGGTAGCATTTAGATTCTAGAACTTGCGTTAGTGATGCATCCCGAGACCGCTAGTGAGACTACATTCGTGTGGTAGGATTTACTACATGATAAGAGGCATTAGGATCACCCTTGTGTTAAACCCGTATCATAATTACTTGACCATTTAAGTCATATTACTTGGCTAGTTAAGTCAACTAATTTTTTCCCACACCTTAGCGTTGTACTCATTTTTAGTACACGAAACCCCTAGTACACCCCTCCGAGCCTATCTTTTCGTTTCTAACTTTAAGCATCTTACTTAAAGGAAGAATTTGTTACACCCCACTTAAATGTACACCCAAATCGCCTTAGCCTTCCGTGTATGCGCTCATTTTTAGTGCATTATTGTTATTTGTTAAACCCTAAGTTAACTTTCTAATTGATTACATGGTTGCTAAGTCGAGTCATATCCTTGTACATATTGTTTTGGGACGATTGGGACTCATGGGTAAGTACTTATTTTATGGAGTAATGGGAAAGAACATAATATTATTACCCCCATATGTACGTTAATCTTAAAAATGCTCCAAGTGTTTTGATTTTCTTAATTCGAGTCATTAGATTAGTTGATTGTAAAGTATGTAAAGATTCAAGTATAAGGGGAATTCTCATCCCCTATGATGTATTATTTTGGATGGTAGGGTAAGAGTGTATGCAAAAAAAAAAAAAAAAAAAAAAAAAAAAAAAAAAAAAAAAAAATCGAAAAAATCAAGAAAAAGAAAAAAAATAGAAAAAAAAAGAAAAAGAGAAAAAAACATACGGACTACCATCTCGTTTCATTCTATGTTTATTTTATGTTTTTGTTATTTTTCATTTATTAGCTTAAGTCGAGTCTAGTCTTGGCTTAGCAACGCCATATTGTACATGTAATTAACCAAGATTGTTAACTCGCCACCAGTAAAACTTCCTTTATCCAACAAAACCGTGTAATTCATATCCCTATACCTAACATTACAACCCTTTAAAAGACCTCTTTGATAGTTTATCCTAGGTGCTTACGCCATGTGGTGGAGGTTTGATCCTTTCCCAAGCCTATGGTAATCTATTTTGCTATGACAGGTAGTGAGAGATATCTTCCGTTTCCATATTGTAATTTACACTTTATTACACCCGAGAGATGTGATTATCTAAACACTATTTGTGAGGTGCTAGTGTATGACCTCCGTGCTTGTCTATTGGTCTTTAGTGGAACGATTATTTGTTGTAATTACTTTTATATTAGTGTTAAATGACCCCTAACTTGTCTTTTGAGTAGAATAAAAGCGCATTTGCTTGAGGACAAGCAAATCTCAAGTGTAAGGGTATATGATGAGGCGAAAAATGATCCGTTTTTAGGGGGTCATTTAAGCCCGAATCCGACTTTATTTGATCAAATATTGCCCTAAATCGTTCCTTTTGTGATTTTAGGTACTTGGAGAGTGAATTCTGGAAAAGAAGCCATTTTGGACATTTTTGGAGCATAAAAGTGAAGAAAACGGCAAAGTCTCAATTTTCCATGCTGGAAACAGTAGGTGACGGCGTCAAGAGTAATGCCATGACGGCGTCAAACATCAAGAATTAAAATCCGTAGTTCATGAAGGCGTCAAGAGTGTTCCTGACGGCGTCAAAAGCCCAAGAATAAAAATCCGTAGTTGATGACGGCGTCACACAGGGCGTCAGAAGTAGATCAAGGCCGTCCGAGGAAGTATTTAGCGACGAGGTGACGGCGTCACATTGTTGTCTTGACGCCGTCAGCCTTATTTTCCTATATATAGTTTTCTAGTTTTTCACATTTGAAGAGAGAAGTTTTGGAGAAACCCTAAAGACGAATTTGGTGCAACTTTTACAGGTTTTTCAAGGGTTCCAAACCCTTGATACCTTGCATTGTAATTGAGATAAGTGTTCTTCTAATTCAATCAATATGGCTATGTGTTGGTTGTCTATATCTTGTTCTTGTCTCAATTCCATTATGCTAGGCTAGATCTCTTTTGTGTTTGCTTAGATCTAATGAAACCTAGATATTGATTATGTGTTGATTACTTGTTTATTCTTGTTGTGGATGAATGATTTATATGTTAGGCTTAAGAAAACTGGTAGATCTCCAAATGGTAACATGCTTGAACGTCTTAAGAAACATGAACCGAGGCGTACTAGGTCTTTATTGGTTGTATTTAATGCATGAGCCACTGTTTACAATCCCTATAGTTGTGCTGGGCATGGTGTAGGAGGAGATAAGAGCTCATAGAATTGGGGAGTTATGTATGCCACCCCATGAATGGTATTAAGGAATATGATCCGTCATCCATGCAATTATAACAAGTAATTAACGTGTAAAAGATATCTAGAGAGTAATGAAATCTAAGTAAACACATTTTCTCCAATTACTGCTCACAACTTTAGTATAATTAGTTTATTTTCATTTTTTGTATTTTATTTTGATTGCATCTTAGTTTTGGGTTAGTTGAATAGCAACTAATTCCGCCCACTCTTCCAAAACCCCGAGATTTTACTTGCTTTCATAAAAATATAAAAACACAAAAAGAATCATCCCTCACCTTTAGAACTAGTAATTAGGCTTTCTAATCCTAGCGACACTATTCCTAAGCTGAACGATCAATCCCCCGGTACTTGTCACTATACTATACTACAACGATCAGGTACACTGCCTGGTGGGGGTTGTAAGCTTCTCGAGATCCATCGAGAGGTAAAGCCTGTTGCGATTCCCACGCATCAGTGTGCTTTAAGGGGCTTGTAAAGTTTTCTGGTTTATTAGCATTAATAGATATTGTACCAACACTATTCAACTCCCTTATAGTTTTCTACATTTTTTTTTCTCATTTTATTATATCATTTCTTTTTTCCTTTTATAAAAATCTTGAGAATTAAGTATTAACATCCAAGCGTGGATTTTTGCCCGTGCCCACCCTATAACTATTTGCTAATAGGTTTATTATTAATGAATGTGGTATCGATTTGACATAAACATTGTTGCTCTTATCTTTAACCAAACTATCAATCAACATTATGACACATCAAAAATCAACACCTAAAAATATACATCAATTTATATACTTGAAAAACTAATTATCTAACTAGGCCTAAAGTGGAAATGTAACTGTCCATAATATTAGGTTAAACAATATACTCATACATAAATACTATTTTATTTATTTATTTTTTATTATTTTTTATTTATTTATTTTTTAAATAAAGACTAATAGTAATGATGTAATCGTGTGACATATCAACATACACACTCACCACAAACATGCAGTGATTAACATATTTATTATCGTTCAGATATAACCTATTTGAATACACAAATACCGCACAACATACACAACTTTTATTTTCATCCGGTGGTCGAAACAACCGAACCAATACAATAATGGGCTCAACCACGAGTGGACTTTGATTATGTAGCAAGGACAATGTGTGGTTTTATGAAGTTCACGTGTGAAACATCCTTTAAACCGATGGTAATGGTGGCACCACCCACACGTGGTTGGCCTCCGCCACAAGTCATCACCCATTACATCGTCACCATCTCCACGCGTGGTGGTAGTGTTTTTCATATGCTCTATTCAAACTAATGACTAAACGAAAAGAGAAGGAAAAGACATAGCTAACGTGATTTGGATGTGTCTATATACTGTTTAGTGAAGGATTTGATAAAAAAATTAATGTTGAATTAAAGCTGAGTTAATAGTGATAAATCTGGTCACGATTAGATCACGTCTTACTTCAAATATTTTAAGAGACTTAAGACTACTCCTAGCAGTCACATCACTTCACCTTCCACCTCAACGTCTTATCAATTTTTTCTCTCTCCTCACTCTCTTTGACTTTTCACCCCCAATAGTCATCACTTCCCCACCTTTCATTAAAATACCAACTTTTATGCAAAAATACCCACTAAATACCCCATATATACTCACAAACAAATTAATTAATAATAAAAACACATGTGAGGGCCCACTTTTCACACAAATCGAGTGGTGAGAGGCTTGCCTTTCACCCTCCTTTTTCTTCCTTCCTCACACGCCACACAAGTATGCCCAGTAAGGCCTCACGCGTCACTAAAGGAAAAAACCACCCTCTCACGCTATTGATGGGAGTAGCCTAATGAGAAACCATGTCATGTTAACACTAACCATATGTAAATTTTAGACGTAAGGCTACTCCCAACAGTGACCCTCAACGACTCTCAATTTTCCTGCCACCTCAGCTTTCCTTCTTCTGTGACCTACATGCGACCTTTTAGGCACAGTAAGACGACATACACTACAAAAAACATACCCCATAAAAATATACTCCCTCCGTCTCAAAATTATTGTCATGAGAGAGAAATTATAAAGTTTAATAAAAGTGGGTCACTTTAATTTTCAACCACTAAAATGAAATATTCCCTCACTAGATTCTCTAGTTTTTACTTAATAAGTAAAGTAGACAATTATTTTGAGACATCTTAAAAAAGAAATATAGACAATAATTTTGAGACAAAAGAAGTACTTTAATTAAATTAAGGGTTTTGTTAAACACAACCCCATGGGTTGTGTGTAAGCATTCCAAACTTATGCAAATGACAATTAATGAACTCATATATTCCATAATTATATACTTTTAATAATTATAAAAGAGGTAAGCAACGTTAATTATGAAATGTTTAAAGTTCATTAAATGTTAATTATCTATACTACTATATAATGTATTTGAGACTATTCTATAATTAGAAAGACTTAAAAATTCAGACTTTTACTTACTAATTATAGAAACAACCATCCCTAACAATCATCATCAACAATTTATAACCACTTCAACAATTTATAACCACCTCAACAACCACCCCAACAATTTATAACCACCCCAACAACCACTAGTATATTTATAAAAGACTTATACACAACCTACAGGACTGTGTTTAACAAAACCCTTAAATTAACACACACAAACAAGTACAAGAACTCAATCGTCACCCCGACTTTGGTCTCTTAAACAACACTAGCCGGCCCACAATGACCTTTAGATCATTCGGGTAGCCTAAGATAGTAGGCGCATTATTTTTTGGGGTAGGTTATTCTCACGGGCCCTATTTCTATTGACCGAACCCTCTCTAAAAGATAGCTCACTCTTTTTTTTTTTTTGTTTTTTCCTTATTTTGTCGTTTAGTTGTCTTTTTTTTTTTTTTTTTTTTTTTTTTTTTTTTTTTTTTTTTTTTTTTTTAAATGTTTGGTATAGTATATATATTTGGTATAGTATATATTTTTTGTAATGTTTTTTTTTTGTTTTATTTGTTACGTTTATATAATTAACGTCCAATAACGTTACCACATTAAACGACTATGACAACAAATGTTATTATTCAATTAAACAACAACGCTAACACATTATTTAAAAAACAACAACATTTACGACATATGAAGATTATTCAAATCATTTAAAAGATCATGGAGCCGGGCACTTGACTGACAAGCGTGATCCTCAGGATTCCTTGCCATTTCTAACTCCATTTCCAGCGCCTTTATTCTTTGCTTCAACAACTTGTTCTCATTTTTTGTAGCAACGCACTTTGAGCAATGCGTTGAAGAAGAGGCTTGACTAAAGTGCTCTGCTTCAAATTCATCTTTCCACTTGAAGTATCGACACCCATAGCCGTTTGTACCTGGCTGTTACATGTTAAGAAAATAATAAGAAATGTATTTTTAACAAACAAATTATTTACATAACTAAGCAAACGTATGATTATTTACCACTGAAAGAGGACATGCATAAAACAGTCGCCCACGATATCTTGCCAGGATTTCCGTTCTACAATAAATCCTCTATTACATCGGCACCAGAAAGGATTTCTTTGGCTCATCTGACAAAAGAATTTGCATAATAATTTACATCAGCAATCAATAATGTTATTACTAATTTAAACAAAGTAATAATAACTGGTGCAGAACTAACACTCTACAAAAAAGCAGACTTTTAAGTTTCAAACAATTAACATTTAAACGATGTTGAATAATCATTTACAACATATGATTCACTATGTTTACAATGGTTTTGTCGGTGTCTCTATTATTTACAACATAAATCAGTAATCATTTACAATGGTTTTGTCGGTGTCTCTATTATTTACAACATAAATCAATGAACCATTAGTCGATCTTGATACAAAGTTTCCCATTCGGCTGCAACTGACTCTCTGAAATGCCTCCATTGTGGATGGATATAGGGTAGTCGAAAATCTCTGTCGAGCGTCAATACAATGTAGTGAGCACCCACACGGGCAATCACAATGGGGTCGGTTCCTTGTGATGAGTTTGGCCTGGTAAAAAGCGGAAAACATGTGTTCCAACCTTGATCGGATATAAATACAACATGTCGGTGAATGCTTGAAGCGATAACCAGCCCCGTGAGTGGCATCACCATCCAGCGATCGTTAGGTGCAGGTCCATTGAACCAATCTATTGTATACCAAAGTCGGTCAAAGTCTTGTTGGTCCCACATATCTATGTATCTTTGCCTATGATAATCTAACTATTGCAATAACATACCTCTGACTTCGTCCCACCTATTTTCGTTTTGAACAATACAGTGGGCAACGCACCGAAACCCACAATTTCCATCACCCTCAACATTATGTATACTTATTACGAGTGGACGGAAAACAGGTGGAATATGCTTAATAAACGCATTGCTCACACTATCTCCAGCATAAAATCTGTGGCGTAGAGTATCACCCGTGTAAGAGCTATGTCTTGCAGGTTCTTTCCGCATGTTCGGCACTTTTGTAGATCTTGAATTCGTACTTCTTCGGTGATCTACGATTGGTACTTCATCAAAGTCAGGGACTTCATTCAAGTCAGGGACTTCATTCAAGTCCGGGTCTTGTGTAGCCTTGCCCTTTTTGTCCTTTGCGCTCGGACGACCACGGGTATTTTTTTGAATAGCTGGTTCACGGGTGTCAACAACTTCAGGTTGGAATATCTTTCTCAACTTCGTTAACATATTTTTCTTGACAAACGACGTTGATTTGCTAAAAATATTCTTGAATTGTTGCACGCCATTGTTAAACGAAGTATCATCATCATCATCACCAGCTTCACTGGAATAGCCATCTTCAGGTGGAGCCCTATTGATAACAGGCCACGGAACAGATAGGGTTCTCCAAAAAATAGGAATTTCATCCAGTGGAATGGGGCGTCCTGAATTCAGTAAAAGCGACTTATGTAAATTACTGATAATAGTGGGGGAAACAACTTGATAGTTATAAATTTAATATACTTACCATGATATACATAGTATTGCATGATGTGAAAGCATGGTAGTCCGTGAATTGACAGCAACTTATGGCTACATTTGTCTGGTGTGATCGACAGTTGGAGTTCTCTGTACATGAGAGTGAAAGCATGTTTGGAAACTTTATACCACAATTCTTCAAATATATCAACATTACAATGATTTAGTTTCTCGTTCATGCTTCTATTAAAACTCTCTTTTATCCCAGTTTCTTGCGAAATGAGAATCTTATCAATTGACCATAACAACCTGTCTAATTTGGATTGTGTGCCGTCCAAATATAATTTCAACAACGCGTGGTGAGCCTCAACTCTGCACGTTGTTGACTGGCCGTAAGAGCGATATTGGTCGGTAATATACGAGACAAACTTGGGTGCGTATTGTCGCAGCCACGTGTTATACAGATACTCAGCGACATCTGCAAAAAAACCATGAATTAATAAAAGGTCATTCGGGTGCTTTTTTATTAAAATAATTAATAATTAATAATTAAGTACCCGGATGGTTGACCAATTTCTGTTGTAGGCGTTGATAATGTTGCCTGAACGATTCGAATGTCGGAGCTTTAACCATCCAATCCCATCGGTTTTTAACGGACTCATACTCTTTTGGGTCACTGAATTTATTTTTGCAAAACTTAGCTAGATTTTGATGTATATGCCATCGACAGAGTAAATGGTGAGCGTCAGGAAATTCTGCTTCGCATGCGCCAACCAACGCTAAATTTCTGTCAGTGACGATAACACGTGGGTAATATCGTTCGTCTATGACATCCTTCACACGTTGCAATACCCATTGAAATTTATGCCCTTGTTCATTGTTTAAAAAGCTATATGCCATTGAAAATGTTTTGTTTGTTGAAGTTACTCCAACAATTTCCAACAACGGCAATTTAAACATAGTGGTATTGTATGTGGAGTCCATCAATATGATTTCAGGGAATGTACACCATATAGCATACGACATGGGGTGCACAAAAAATAGCTCCTCAAGCTCGTTTGTATGCTCATTTACCCTCGGGTACCATGTATACCCTGATTCCATCAAATGCTCGTAAAGGACTTGAATTGGAGTTCTACCACCTTCTCTGGCTATCCGGATCTTATTTCGTGCGTTATATATAGTTCTAACGCTAGACACGTTATCCGGATTACGACCCTGTATTGTCGAAAGTATAATACGTGGTTTCACGGTATAATCTGTCAATTCTTTGACCAAACCGAACTCATCATCCTTTAATCGCATTGCATATGGCAAACCATGCAACGACTCTAGCAAATCATGATTATGCGTATCATCCTTCACCCTCAGAGTCCAAAATTTTTTTGTATATTGATATTTCGCCGCTAATTTGAATGGACAATTTGTTTTAAAGGTACTGGTTTTCCGTTTTCCGGTACCTTCAGGTTTATACTTCCCACCCTTTGAACACCTATAATTGATTTCGTACAAATAACCCTTGTCTGCTTTGGTTCTGTCTTTAACAATGACAAAACCGAGCCCCCGAGCTATATTTTGCACCCATTCCATTACTTGCTCTTCAGAACCGAATTCCTGAAAGTATATTGTCGAAAGTATACAACTTTATTTTTAGAAATGATACTTTTTTTTTACAAATGATACATTTTTTTTTACAAATGATACTTTTTTTTATTATTTTTTTTACATATGATACTTTTTATAAAAAAGGTATCATTTGTAAAAAAAAAATGTATCATTTGTAAAAAAAAGTATCATTTAAAAAAAAAAAAAAAAGGTATCATTTTTAAAAGTATCATTTATAAAAAAATGTATCATTTGTTAAAAAAAAAGGTATCATTTTTAAAAGTAATAATACTCTTCAAATGATACTTTTTTTTTGTAAAAAGTATACTTTTTTTTTTTTTATTACAAATGATACTTTTTATAAATACAAAAAAAAAAAAAAAAAAAGTAATAATACTCTTCAAAACCGCTCCACCCACCTACGGTTTTATCAAACCGTCCCACGGTTTTAACACCCCTCTCTCACTCACTCAATCAATCCACTATCTCTCTCACTCACTCACTCAATCCACTCTCTCTCTCTATCACTAATAACATACAACTCTCTTTTTAGATCTAAAAACTGAGATCTAAAAAGTTGTTAACGTGATGTTGTAAGTGTTAGTGGTGGTTTGATGGTGATGTTTATGGGATAAAACTGTGGGTGGAACGCGGTTTTGAAGAGTATTATTACTTTTTTAGCGGTTAGATCTGTTTAGATCTAAAACCGTGGTGGTTTGATGGTGATTGTTGGTTTAGATCTGTTTAGATCTAAAACTGTGGTGGTTTGATGGTGATGTTTATGGTGATTGTTGGTTTAGGGAGGGTTCGGTTAATAGAAATAGGGCCCGTGAGAATAACCTACCCCTTGGTTTATTGTGATGTTTTATTGGTGGTTTGAAGGTGGTTTCTTGTGATGTTTTATTTGTGATTGATCGTTGGTAAGAACTTGATCGTTGGTAAGAACTCTGTATTTTTTTGATCTATTTTTTTTAGATGTAAAGTAAGAACTTGTTATATTTTTTAGACCTAAAGTAAGAACTTGTTGGTGGGGTTATTCTGTTTAGTTGCTAAAAACTTGAATATTGGTGATGGCTCATATTGGCTTGTTACTGCTTAGTTGCTAAAAACTTGAATATTGGTGATGGCTCATATTGGCTTGTTATTGCTTAGTTGCTAAAAACTTGGCTTGTTGGTGATGTGAATATTGGCTTAGTTGCTAAAAACTTGGCTTAGTTGCTAAAAACTTGGCTTGTTACTGCTTAGTTGCTAAAAACTTGGCTTGTTGGTGGGGTTATTCTCACGGCCCTATTCTATTAGTCCAACCCTCTCTACTTGGCTTGTTGGGCAACATTAACTTGGCTTGTTGCTAAACGAGATAGGGCGATGATGATTTAAAAAAAATGATTTTGGCATGGCATTTCCGAATGGACGGCAAAAAAAAATCTTAATTTTGCTACCTTTGATGTTGCAGCCATATATGATATATCTTGGTAATGTGAAACTATTATAATCTGAGCCTACTATTATCTCGATGCCTTTTTAATATGTAAAATGGAGATTACCTCTCGTGTGTAAAATTGTGATTGAGACATTTCTGCAGTTTTGTGGCTTGTTGCTTGCGGCTTGTGGTCTGCTTCTTTATGTTAAACGGACGGGGTCTAAGAGGGTAGTATGACAAAGCTGTAGTTGTTTTGCTTTGTTTCACTTTGCTTCTTTGTGATGCTTGCTTTATTTCACTTGGCTTCTTTGTGATGCTGCTTTGTTGTGAAATTTGCTGCTTTGTTGTTTTGCTTAGTTTCACTTGGCTGCTTCGTTGTGAAGCTGTGACCTTGTGAGAATCTTACTTTTGAGCTGCTTTGTTTCACTTGGCTGCTTTGTTTCACTTGCAGTTTATAATGGGGACCTTTGAGTATAACACCTCCCTTATACTGTTGAGCTTATGACCTTGTGAGAATCTTACTTTTGAGCTTTGTGTCCAATCTTGTGATACTGCTTTGTTGTGAAATCTTCTTACTGTGGCACTTTTGAGCTTGTGACCTTGTTACCTTGTGTCGGATCTTATTTTGTGCTGCCTTTGAGCATCTTACTGTGGCACTTTTGACCTTGTGACCTTGTTACCTTGTGTCGGATCTTATTATGTGCAATCTTGAGAATCTTACTGTGAGCTTGTTACCTTGTTACCTTGAGAATCTTACTGTTGATGATTATATGACCTTGTTACCTTTTGAGCTTGAGACTATAAGGCGATGATGATTACTTGTTAATCTGAGCCTTTGTGTGGAATAACCTGCTTGTGTTTGCTGTGTTTGCACTTGGACAAAAATATTGTTGTGTTTGCACTTGGACCTGCTGTGTTAGCACTTGTGCACTTGGACCTGCTGTGTATCTGCACTTGTGCACTTGGACCTGTTGTGCATCTGCACTTGTGCACTTGGTTGTGTATCTGCAGTTGGACCCAAAAAATGCTTGTGTGCAAGCACTTGGACAAATGGTTTACTAATAGGCGATGACAAATGGTTTTTAAAACCGAATGGCATGGCAAAGTGATATTTTTATTACTTTGCAACCTTCATATCCGAGCCTAACATATTTTTAAAAACCGAATAAGGCGATGACGATTACGTGTTAGTCCGAGCCTTTGTGTGGAATAACCTGCTTGTGTTTGCAACTTGGAAAAAAAAATGTGTCATCTTGCTGTGTTTGCACTTGGACAAAAATTTTGCACTTGGACCTGCTGTGTTAGCACTTGGACAATTGGACAAACACAAAATAACTTTAGACAAAAAAAAAAAGAAAATATGTATAATAAAAAAAAAAACAGCTAAAAGACAAATTTGTCAGATTTTTGCAGCTACTTTGACCGGGCTAGGCATACCAGTTAATACATCCCTATTTTTTACATAAGCACATAAAAACACACTTAGCACAGTTCCACCAAAAAACCTTATTATACATTATACAATTTTAACAAATACTGTAGACAAAATGTATCCGCGACACACCAAATCCCCCCACTATAACTTTTGTCATATTCAACTATTAATATCAGAAAATCTGTGGTCCTCACTTTTATTTATTTCATTTCATATCCGACCCCTATATTTATTTTATTAAATAAAACTATAGTAGTGTACTAGTTAGCCTACGGATACATCACATCAATTAATCAATCAATATTTTGTTAGGGTTTAACCGGCGCCGTTTCCACTCTCCGTTAACGGCACCTACATCCAGCGGTAGGTATAATTGTCAAAATTTACGTGCTCGCATTTTTATATGATTCATTTATAAAATCACTGCATTTTGGATTTGTATATTGATTTTTTTATTTTTTGTTTGTATGTGTTTGTATTTAATAGGATTTATTCGCCATCAATTTTGACCATAACATTGTTGCTGTGCGGCGAAATAGGTAACATAATAAGATAAGTCAGTAGAAATGATAGTAGAGGTGAAATGTTAGGTTTACTGATTTGTTTTATTTTGTTATAGTTTTGGTAGTTAAGGAAGAAGAATGGCGTTCTCGACTACTATTTCGTCGTCGTATTTGCCTAGACTGTACTCGCAGTTATCGGCGCATGATGCGATTGCTGAGACGAAGCCTAGGGTTTGTTTGTCGAATGCGGCGTCTTCTGTCGTTCAGCGTGGTTTGAGTTACAAGTAAGTGTTTCACTTGTGGCGTTGTTATTTTGGAAACTGAATGGTGAAATGTTACTTGTTTAAATGAATGCCGACGAGAAACTATGAGTAATTATCTGTTTTTCGTTTCACTAATATCACGTTGGAGTTAAATAGTTAGGGGATGTTTGGAAGTACTTATTTGCTTCTTTGTAAGCAGGAGTTTTGTGTTATCCAAAGTGCTTCTGTTTAGGGGTGGAAATGAGCCGAGCCGAGCTTGAGCGTGCAAAATCTCGAGGTCGGCTAGAGCTTGTTTTGAGTGTTGTATCTTTAGCTCGAGCTCGACTGGTTTTTATAACGAGTTAAACAAAATAAACCTCGAATCAAACTTGGCTTGTTAAGCACATTAGGCTCGAGCTAGTTTATTTATTTTGTGCTCGTTTATATATATTTATACGTATACGCAAATACATATGTTATATTTCTAAGGCTCGGAGCGTAACCGATTTTTGATATATAAAGCTATCGAGCTTGATTATTAATTGATCCCCAACTTAGGCTCGACCTTGGTCTTTAGCTCGTTTAGGCTCGGTTCATTTCGAGCTTATACCAATCCGTTCTTGAGTTTTTACGAGCAGCTTGGCTCGTTTCCACCCCTATTTCTGCTTATTTGCTTCTTTTGACTTTTGAGGTAAAATAAGAAGATTCTGATAGGAAGCTGCATATTAGAAAATGATTATTTGAGATGAATATAAAATTATTATATTTAACCTAAACCTTTTTTAAACTAGGTGTTGAATTCTTTCTACAAACTTTTTTTTTTTTTTTTTTTTTTTTTTTTTCCCCTGTTTCTGAGTACATTGATTCTTTTTACAAAATAAGCAAATTCAAACATTATTTTCTGAAGTGCTTATTTATTAGCAGCTTATAAGTACTTACTTTAAGCGGAAAAAATAAACAATCCCAAACACCCCACGTGATACTCTGAAGCTTGCAATAGTTGCTGTTATTGACTTAGTTGATTAGTTTTAAATGCCTTATAAACTACTGTTTCATTGTTGACGCACTAATGTTATCCATGTGACTTGCAATTCAGAGCAGGGTTCCCTTCTCATTTGGAAAAAAAAGAGTTGTACAATTTCAAGGTCTCTGCTTCAGTTACAACAGGTCTAAGTCAGCCTTTTTTTCACTCGTTACAGTTTATATATATGTAAAATGTATTACTGTATGACATGATTCACTTATTAATCTCTTTCAACTGTTCTATTTATCGATTGCTCAGATGTTTCGACACCAGAAGTTTCTATAAAGGATTTGATTGTCAAGGGTGACACTTGGTCAATCCATAAATTTGGTGGCACATGTGTAGGAACTGCTCAAAGGATCCAAAACGTTGCTAATATTGTTATGGACGACATTTCTGAAAGAAAGTTGGTTGTTGTATCTGCAATGTCCAAAGTTACAGATATGATGTATGATCTTGTTGAAAAAGCTCAATCACGAGATGATTCATATATATCGGCACTTGATGCTGTATATGAAAAACATAAGTTGACTGCACTTGATCTGCTTGATGGGGATGAACTTAATAGCTTCTTGTCTACTTTGGGTCGTGATGTAACTCACCTTAAAGAAATGCTACGTGCGATGTATATAGGTCTGTTTCTCCGCTCCCGCTCTTCTGACCATGCACGTGTTAATATTTTGTCGTTTTACTAAGTCTAAGAGTATTGAATGATATTTTTTTATGTTCTCAGCTGGACATCCTACGGAATCTTTTTCAGCTTTTGTTGTTGGACATGGAGAGTTATGGTCTGCTCAGATGTTGTCATGTGTCCTCAGAAAGGTGCTGTTTTGATCATTATTTTTGATACCGAGTATACTTAAAATTTGTCAGCTTGTCAAGTCAACTTGAGTGAATCACACTTATTTTGTTTTCCAGGGTGGGATAGATTGTACATGGATGGACACAAGAGAAGTTCTCATCGTGAACCCTGCTGGCTCTAATCAAGTTGATCCTGATTATGAGGAGTCCGAGACAAGACTTGATGGTTGGCTATTGAAAAATCCCTCTAAGGTAGTTGTTGCTACTGGTTTTATAGCTAGCACCCCTCAAAATATACCAACAACTTTGAAACGGGATGGGAGCGACTTTTCTGCTGCTATCATGGGTGCTTTATTCAGGGCTCGCCAAGTGACGATTTGGACAGATGTTGATGGTGTGTATAGTGCAGATCCTAGAAAAGGTTAGTTTCTATATTATAGGAGAGATGACATAAAACTTGCTTGTTGGTCAATGATAGATGTTTTACATGTTCTATTTACTTAAGCAGCATTCACTATTTTCTAAGTCTGGCAATTTATACCCCTACACTTGTGAATGGGTCATACAGGTAAATTTAATTAAGATTAGCTAGGAAGGATACATCATACGTGTCAAATGGGTTGTACAGCTTGAAATCAACGAAAATGCATATCTAATGTATAAAACCCTCTAAATCATATTATTTTTTTTGAATTAATATCGTTAAAACAAATCTGATATATTTAATAATATCAGACACCAGTTTTGTTAAAAGTTTGTAAGATAAAGGTGTTTGGGGTCAACCCTCCCCAGGCTGTTTCAACATATACAAAAATTGCCTATAACACGACATACCTAGTTTTCCTCTTCTTGACATTCCTTCCATGCTTTGCAGCATTCAAACATCTGTTGACATGCATCTGAAATTTATGCTAAGTATCTTTAGCTATTCTAAAAATCAAAGTCTTTTGCAGTTAGTGATGCTGTTGTACTGAATACATTATCTTATCAAGAGGCATGGGAAATGGTAAGTACCTTTATCTCATTAAGCTTATACCGTGAAACATTCTCATTTATGTTTGTAATCGGTTTCTGGGAAAAAAAAATATGTTTGTAACCATTTCAAGGTGATTGATGCAGTCTTATTTTGGGGCAAATGTCCTACATCCTCGAACTATCATTCCGGTCATGCAGTATGACATTCCTATTGTTATAAGAAATATCTTCAATCTTTCTGCACCTGGAACCAAGATTTGCAGGACACCTGTCCTTGAAAGTGAAGAAAACCAGAAATTAGAAACTTATGTAAAAGGCTTTGCAACCATAGACAATTTGGCTCTTGTGAATGTTGAGGGGTGAGTTCTTCCATTTTGTTTCATCTTTGGGCCATCATATCGTCTTCACCCATTTTTCTTATGTTTTCTTTGTGTAAATTGCATTTATGCAATGCTTATTTTAGAACTGGAATGGCTGGTGTTCCTGGAACAGCAAGTGCTATTTTTGCGGCTGTAAAGGATGTTGGAGCTAACGTCATCATGATTTCTCAGGTATCTTTCTACACTTTCCTATGAATTTGTATAGAGATGATTTCTTATTGTATTGTGGTTTTATTACAGGCTAGCAGTGAACATTCAGTGTGCTTTGCTGTGCCTGAGAAGGAAGTGAAAGCAGTTGCGAAGGCATTAGAGGCTAGATTTCAACAAGCTTTGAGTGTTGGACGTCTTTCTCAGGTTTAAAGCTTTGACTTGGATTAAAAATGGATTTTGTTTATTTATTTATTTATTTTTATGTGTTGAAAGTTTTCTTGCTCACATTTTACAAAAAGTTCTGTACAATCTATCAAAATACATTTTACAAAAAGTTCTAGAGGTTAATAATTTTGGGACACAAAAAAGCCGATAACACAAACTTTGGCTGTATCATAGTGACGTTTCTAAAAAAATCTTAGAAATTGAAGTATTCAACTATAATGGCTAAACCACCCGATCATCTAAAGATAGTTATATACAACTATTTAGTAATCGTTTCTCAACCACAATTCACCTATTGAGGTTGTTAAAAATCGGTTGTTAACCATGAACCTAAGGGCTATAGTTAGCATTTCCTAAATTTATTTAGGAATTAGGGACATATCTTGCAGTTTGGTACAACAAAATGTAATGCGGTTTGAGTTAGTTCTTAACCTTGTATTTTTCAGGTGTCTTACATACTTTTTATATTGATTTTGTGTACTTCCAGGTTGCAGTAATTTCAAACTGTAGCATTCTTGCAGCAGTTGGCCAGAAAATGGCCAGCACTCCAGGTGTTAGTGCGACACTGTTTAATGCACTTGCAAAGGTCAGATGTGTACAACTTTGTTTGTTATACGTATAATGTGGTCTGCATGGATCTCTCTTTATCTTCCAACTAATGGGCAGCTGCCCACTTTGTTATAACTAATTTATCAATTTCATACCATAAATTGATTTTGAGAAGTTGAACATATTATGGAGTCAAATATAGCATCTGCTGTCTGCTTTTATGTATATAATTCATAACAATAACTTTTTCATTGATTATAATGTTTGCAAGTTTCTTGCAATGTAGGCTAATATCAACGTCCGAGCTATTGCACAAGGCTGCTCTGAGTATAACATCACTGTAGTTGTCAAAAGGGAAGATTGTGTAAGAGCGCTAAGAGCAGTGCATTCACGATTTTATCTTTCGAAAACATCAATAGCCGTGGGCATCATTGGACCTGGGCTGATTGGTGCCACTTTACTTAACCAGCTAAGGGATCAGGTATATCTTACTTTCTATATCAAATTTTGTGTGCTTGGGAGTATTCTCGGTATGTTAAGATTTATAAAAAGTTTTACAGTAGTTAATAGCTTCTGAACATGCTAAGCTATTTCTGTTGCAGGCAGCAGTACTGAAGGAAAAGTCAAATACCGATTTACGTGTCATGGGTATCATTGGATCAAGGACAATGCTGTTGAGTGACACGTAAGTTTCATCGTAATTAATATGACTTTATATCTCAGTCTTTAATTAATGTATGCATGCAAATATCCTTTTAAGCAGAATCTGGTCCTGGAAGTCAATTATACTCTGTTATTATTACATGACATTTGATAAGTAAGCCTACATGACAAATTTCTTACGATGATTGAACTGTTCTAGACAAGTTTGGAACTGCACTTGTTCATTATCTGCTATACAAATGCCGCTGATGATGCACTTTAGAAGTTTAAATGTAAAGAAAGTTCAAGTTATAAGCCTTGCAAAGTACGTAAAATAGTTTTGCCTTCTGGAAATGGGGAACAAATCAAATAAATGAAAATTGTTAAGAGCTACTACCAAGCAACTAATATGTTCTGGTGCATCATAATGGTTGTAGTTCAGGACCTTGCGAAATATTGATACAAAGTTATGATACAAAATTTAATTTTTTTTTGGTAAAAGGGAACTTCCACCCTAGTAAAATATATTAACCAAAAAAAACCGTTTAAGTTATGATACAAAATTTAAGTGAAGGAGTATTTTCAAGATGAATAGAACAGACCAACTCTTGTTGTTTAGCATTATAGATATTTATTGGACGCTCATTCTCAGTACCTAAAAAGTTCTTTTTT
Organism: Artemisia argyi; assembly: GCA_030686995.1. Classification (NCBI taxonomy): domain Eukaryota; kingdom Viridiplantae; phylum Streptophyta; class Magnoliopsida; order Asterales; family Asteraceae; genus Artemisia; species Artemisia argyi. The sequence goes on from CM060689.1 coordinate 38,820,402, forward strand.
GTCTCTGCTACTCTTATTGCTCTCTTTCATTGGTCATGTGCAAGTAACACACTGTTTCAGAATGTGAGCCATAGCGCATGTGGCAACATATGCCACTTCTTAAATCACTAGGCGTTACTTAATTGTAAGTCTATTAATGTCATACTAGCAGGGTACCCGCGCATTGCGGCGGCGGGTACCCTGAAATAAAATTTTCCGGTGAATCATGTATTTTAGTTTATTATGTTCTTTTTGACAATAAATTTACGGATATCAAGAATTTCGTTTAGCCCGTGCCCGTTCGAGTTCGAGCCAGTTGACCCGTGCCCATTCGGGCTCGAGCCAGTTGACCCGGCTCGAGCCCATTTCACCCATATCCCGTTCGGGCTTGATTATTTGTATAATGTGCTTTATTATTTGTATTAGTGACATTTAATGCATGAATTGTGTTTAAGTTGGTTGTACAATATGCTTGAATCCTTTGATAATTTGTATTTCTTATGTAAGGGGTGTTTTAATAAGTGCATTAACTGTATTTATTGACCGGTTAATTAATTGACCACATTAAATATCTTGACCACATTAATAGTGCTTTGTATTTTGTACATTAATCTTTAAAACTTGTAAGTTATGTAGTAGAGAAATTATGTGCAAGCTATTGAATTTCTATAATAAGCAAGCTGAATTTTTAAGTATTTCTATTTAAAGAAGGCCTTCGTCCATTATAAGATAGTAAGATAAGATAAGATATGTGAAAATTGATACAAATGTAACACTAACAGAAAGATGCCTTTTTGTTTATCATAGCAGAATGGAATACCATGAGGATAAGGTAGAGATGAACCATAAATGATTGCCACTCTAATATTACAACTGTGTATATGATTCAATGTTCTACAATATGATCACAATTTTAGGCTCATCTAATCCGTTATTGAGAATGTTTCCTAGTTGTTCTACAAGCACACATCTCCTCAGTAATGTTTCTTACTTATTGTAGGGGTATCGACCTTTCTAAATGGAAAGAACTTCAGAAGGAGAAAGGAGAAAAAGCTGATTTGGAGAAGTTTGTTCAGCATGTGCATGGAAATCATTTTATCCCAAATACGGTATTAGTCGACTGTACATCAAGCACTGAGGTTGCAGACCACTACCGTAACTGGTTGCACCATGGGATTCATGTTATCACCCCAAATAAGAAGGCAAATTCTGGACCGCTTGATAAGGTAATTTGATGCCATCTGTTAGGAACTATCCGTTTGTGGGGTTTTAAGCTCATTATCCGTGTCACTTAACAAAAAAATATGCATATGCTTTCTATTTTTGATGAAGCCTTATACTTGGTGCAGTACTTGAAGTTGCGTGCCCTTCAAAGGCAATCATTCACTCATTACTTTTATGAGGCCACTGTTGGGGCTGGTCTCCCAATCATGCATACTTTACGAGATCTCCTTCAGACAGGGGACAAAATTATAAAAATTGAAGGAATATTCAGGTTAGTCAAGTAACCCTGTTTACTTATGCTGTTGCTTGATAACAAAGTAAAAGTAAATCTATTGCAAAGGCCAAAATCACCACTTACCATCATCCTCTATGACATTTGTTACTTTAAAACAGATTGATTATGAGAGATAACGTTCGTTGACTGGTTCTGTAAAAATGTCGACTAGCAAAAAAAAAAAAAAAAAAAAAAAAAAAGGTGACCATTTTGAGTACCCAATTCATAGTACCTGCAGGTTTATCTGTTTTACTTTGTTTTGTTTTGATATGGCTATTATATATAATTGCTCTTTTAATAGAAGCTAGAACTGAAAGGCTCAAAATAAAATAATTAAAATTTTGTTGTGTACTATCCTTGAAGTTGGTTGTTTTGGTTTCCAATGTAGGTTGTAACTTACAATATTCCTTAAGCTACATCTTTTCTTTGTGAATTAATCATGACTTATATTTGCTATTAAGTTTGAGATTAAATGGATGAATTTGCTCACATAATTTGCTTATGTCTTTGCAGTGGGACGCTGAGTTATATATTCAATAGTTTTGTTGACACACGAGCATTTAGTGAAGTAGTTGTCGAGGCAAAAGCAGCAGGTTACACCGAACCAGACCCCAGGGATGATCTTGCTGGAACAGATGTAGCCAGAAAGGTATTTCTAAATGGAATATGGTTTTATAGTTAGTTTGGTTTGTCCTGCGAATGTGTTGTTATAGTTCTGAACCAATGTTGCAGGTGATAATTCTTGCTAGGGAATGTGGTTTGAAACTTGAACTATCAGATATCCCTGTCCAGAGCCTTGTACCAGATCCATTAAAGGTTAGAAACCTACCTCAATATGATATTTTTTCACCAGATTTGACCAAAATTTTCTGATTTATTCCAGTGTTTATCAAATATTTTCTTTTATTAAGTTCTTATGCTGTGTTCTTTTGGGAATTTGAAAGTGTTATAAGAGGCCGAGAAGCCGATTAATGTTATACTTTACATTTCTCAAAATACGGTTCTTATTCAGGCTTCAGGCGGGCCTTAAATATTTACCTCAACCCGAGATGGAATTGATTAATCCAATTTTTCTTAATTTTGTTAGAATTATTTTGTATTCTATACCAATGTTTGGTTAGGTCACAGACTCACAGGTGAATAGATCACTTATCTTCTGAGGATTAATAACTGTTTGGTCAAGTCAGTGATAAATTTTGATACAATATGTCAATATATACACATGCACGGCAACATGAAGCAAATAGTACTTGGCAGCTTACATATATGCAAAATGAAATGTTCATAGCGCGGTAGTTGAACCGTTTTAGAAGGAAAGCTTAATGCAAGATCAAAAATAACTTTCTGTTGACTGTCAGGAAACTGCATCAGTGGATGATTTCATGCAGCAGTTGCCATCCTTTGACGCAGATATCGCTGCCAAGCGGAAAGCTGCTGAGGATGCTGGAGAAGTGAGTAACTTATACTTTATGTGGAACCCTTAATCCTTTTGCATTGTTAATAAATGTTTATGTGATCTAATATTTGTTTATTTGTCAGGTTCTAAGATATGTTGGGGTTGTGGATGTTAAAAACCAGAAGGGGACTGTAGAGTTGCGAAGATACAACAAGCAACACCCATTCGCTCAGCTGTCAGGTTCTGATAATATCATTGCTTTTACAACAGAAAGGTACAATAAACAACCACTAATTGTTCGTGGTCCGGGAGCCGGAGCAGAAGTGACAGCTGGTGGTGTTTTCAGTGATCTATTACGACTTGCCTCAAATCTCGGTGCCCCATCATATTAATTGTGTTTGTAATCGTGTAAGCTCGGTCCTTTTTTTGTTATTTAATAAGTCAAATCCAGGTTGTTGCATTGAGTTCCCGCTTTTCCTTTGCAAGGGTTCGATGGTGACACGCCCTCAAAGGATTTAATAGTTTAGGTTTTGAAAGTGTTGGGACGAAAAAACCATTGTACAATGGTAATCTTCTCACGTTCCAACAGTAATTTATTTAATAAGTTGCATTTCAAATGAGAGCTATATGAAATGGCTAAATATATAAGTTAGATGATTTACCCTTTAATCTAGGTGATCTAAAATATGATATGTCATCAAGATACTGTACAAGTATTTACTGTCACAAATCTCTTTACATGTATGTTAGACAATCAATGACCCAAAAAAGGCACTCTGAAGAACTTTAGCAGTCTTGAAATGTAGATTTGGGTTGTGCTAGTTTAACGGGGTCTACCCCCACCCCTGCCAAACCCTCCCTACAAGCAGTGGCGAAGCTTGGAATTTTTAAGTGGGGGTCGAGATCTAAATTTTTTTTCTTCCTAAGGCTATATTTCAGGTATACCGAAATTTTCGGGGGGTCGAAACCGAATATACCGAAATTTTTCTACACGAAAACTATATACCCCCTACATCGCAAAAAAAATTTCGGGGGGTCGGGCGCCCCCCCCCCCCCCCCCCCCCCCCCAGAAGCTGCGCCCCTGCCTACAAGTAGGGTACTGTTCATGTACGGATTGGCATATTTTATTTTTTTTATTTATTTATTTATTTTTATTTTTTTGTTATCACATTTTGTTTATGGGTTTTTTTGTTAAGTGCACAAAGTGCATAATCACAAGCAGTTTTGGGTCCAAGTGCATAAGCACACAAGCAAGTTTTTGGTCCAAGTGCATAAGCACACAAGCAGTTTTTGTCCAAGTGCATAAGCACACAATCAGATTGATTGCACACAGGCTCAGATTAACAATCATCATCGCCTATTTAGAACACAAGCAGTATTGCACTCAAGCAATTTTTGTCCAAGTGCATAAGCACACAAGCAGATTGCACAAAGGCTCAGATTAAGATTTAATCATCATCGCCGATTTAGAAAACCATTTGCTCAAGTGATAAAAAAGTTAGGCTCAGATATGAAGGTTGCAAAGTGATAAAAATATCACTTTGCCATCCTTTCGGTTATAAAACCAATCGTCATCGCCTTTTTTGTCCAAGTGCACATTGCACACAAGCAGAATGCACAATATCATATTGCAACCAAAATATATTGCCCAGGTGCATAGATTCCACAAGCCAAGTACACATGTTCACAAGCCAAGTACCAGCAGCAATAGTAAGATTCCCAAAACTGCAGGAAGTCATGCCCAAATGCACCCAAGTGCACAGATTGTTCACAAGCCAAGTACCAAAAGCAAAGTAAGATTCCCAAACTGCAGGAAGTCATGCCCAAATGCACCCAAGTGCACAGATTGTTCACAAGCCAAGTACCAAAAGCAAAGTAAGATTCCCAAACTGCAGGAAGTCACATGGGGAGGTAGGTAGTGAAACAACCTCCTAATATACTGAGCCTCACCACAAGGCAGATTCACAAAGTAAACATCATCACAAACAAAGTAACTCTTACCACAAACTAAGCAAAACAAGTACCCCCAAGTTGCAACAAGTGAAGATTACACAAGTTACAAGTTACAGATAGGGTTGGTTTATAAAGACGGTGGCTAGTTTTTTAGAACAAGTTACAAATAGGGTTGGGTTATAACACAAGCCAAGGGAAACACAAGCTGCAAGTAAAAGCCGCAAGTAACAAACCACAAAGAAACAAGTGCAGATATGTCTCAATCACCATTTCACACACAACAGGTAATTACCATTTTACACATTAATAAGAGATAACATTAGGCTCAGATTATAAGCTGTTTCACATAACCAAGTTAAATCATATATGGCTGCAACATCGAAAGTTGCAAAATTAAGTTTTATTTTGCCGTCCAGTCGGAAATGCCACGCCAAAATCATGTTTTTTTTTTTTTTTTTTAAATCATCATTGCCTTATCTCAGTTTTTTTTTTTTTTTTTAAATCATCATGTTTTTCATAAGCACTTTCATAACCCCCGTTAAACTAGAAAACTAGCTACAGTCAATATAGCCCAACCCGTAAAGTATATAATAACGGGGTCTAATCTGAGCCTGTGTGCAAATGGTTTGCTTGTGTGCAATAAGCACATAAGCACTTTTTTATCATAAGCACATAAGCAGTTTGCCAAAAAACCACACAGAGCCTGTGGACTGGGGTAGGCCAGAGCAGGTTTTCATACCACTCAAAGGTGGCAGATCAAGGTGTTAACCTACCCGTTTGCACCCACACAACTCAAGCAGTTTCACATAAGCACAACTGCTAAAGCAGTTTCAAGAACCAAATCCTTCAATTAATCACATAATCACCCACCACAACTTCATAGATCTGGTAAATTAAGCAAGAAAACCTTCAATTAATCACATAATCACCCATCACAGACCTCAAAAAACCCAAACCCTAATTTTTATAATTTAAGCGTTTCTTAAAAAATTAATAGATCTGGTAAATTAAAGCAGAAAACCTTCAATTAAACACATAAAAGTCACATATCTAACAATTAATCACATAATCACCCACCACAGACCCAAAAAAAACCCAAACCCTAAATTTTATAATTTAGGCGTTTGTTAAAAAATTAACAGATCTGGTAAATTAAACAAGAAAACCTTCAATTAAACACATAATCACCCATCACAGACCTCAAGAAACCCAAACCCTAATTTTTATAATTTAGGCGTTTGTTAAAAAATTAACAGATCTGGTAAATTAAACAAGAAAACCTTCAATTAAACACATAATCACCCATCACAGACCTCAAGAAACCCAAACCCTAATTTTTATAACTTAGGCGTTTCTTAAAAAATGAATAGATCTGGTAAATTAAACAAGAAAACCTTCAATTAAACACATAAAAGTCACATATCTAACAATTAATCACATAATCACCCACCACAGACCCAAAAAAAACCCAAACCCTAATTTTTATAATTTAGGCGTTTCTTAAAAAATGAATAGATCTGGTAAATTAAACAAGAAAACCTTCAATTAAACACATAATCACCCATCACAGACCTCAAAAAACCCAAACCCTAATTTTTATAATTTAGGCGTTTCTTAAAAAAATAATAGATCTGGTAAATTAAACCAGAAAACCTTCAATTAAACACGTAAAAGTCACATATCTAACAATTAATCACATAATTACCCACCACAGACCCAAAAAAAACCCAAACCCTAATTTTTATAATTTAGGCGTTTCTTAAAAAATGAATAGATCTGGTAAATTAAACAAGAAAACCTTCAATTAAACACATAATCACCCATCACAGACTTCAAAAAACCCAAACCCTAATTTTTATAATTTAGGCGTTTCTTAAAACATGAATAGATCTGGTAAATTAAACAAGAAAACCTTCAATTAAACACACAAAAGTCACATATCTTACAATTAATCACATAAAAGTTACGTACCCCCAAATTATATTTATGAAACCCTAATTAGAAACCCCCAATTTTTGAGAAATCCCCAACACAGATCACCAACAACATCACCACACACTCACAAACTCTCTCACAAATCACAAATCACACATATTATTATGGTGAATTTAGATCTAAAAGCGTTTTTAGATCTAAAAATAGAGAGAGAAAAGAGGAGCAAGAGATAGAGAGAGAGAGGTGTGTGTGAGTTGTGTGGGTGAGAGTGGATATCAGAAGCGTGTGTGGGTGTGGGACAGCTGTCCACCCATACACGTTATTTATTATTTTTTTTTAAATTTGTATTATTTTAAAAAATTTGTATTAGTTTTTAAAAAGTTTGTATTAGTTTTTAAAAAGTTTGTATTAGTTTAAAATTTGTATTATTTTTAAAAATTTTGTATTAGTTAAAAAAACACTTAGTTGTTATAAAATTTGTATTAGTTTCTTTTTTAAAAAATTTGTAAATAAAGTTAGTTGTTAAAAAAAAGTTATATATCATTAGTAAAAAAAACCGTTTTAAAAATGTAAAAGTATTTTCAGGTTTTCGATTCTCACGAGCAAGTAACTGAGTGGGCGCAAAATATAGCTCGTGCGCTAGGTTTTGTAATTGTTAAAGATAGAACCAAATCAGAAGATGGTCATATGAACGAAATCAATTACAGATGTACAAAGGGTGGGACGTATGTACCTCAAGGTAGTGGCAGACGGAAAACCAAAACATGTAAAACCGGTTGTCCATTCAGATTAAATGCGAAATATCATCGAACAAAAAATTATTGGGTATTGAGGGTGAAGGATGATACGCATAATCATGATATGCTAGAATCGTTGCATGGTGTGCCATATGCAATGCGATTAAAGGATTATGAGTTGGGTTTGCTCAAAGAATTGACAGATTATAACGTACGACCACTTAATATACTTTCGACAATAAAGGGTCGTAATCCGGATAACGTGTCTAGCGTTAAAACTATTTATAACGCACAAGATAAGTTCCGGAGGGCCAGAGTAGGTGATAAAACTCCAATTAAAGTCCTTTACTCACATTTGCAAGAATCAGGGTATACATGGTATCCGAGGGTAAATGAGCATACCAACGAGCTTGAGGAGCTATTTTTTGTGCACCCCACATCGTATGCTATATGGTGTACATTCCCTGACGTCATGCTGATGGACTCCACGTACAATACCACGGTGTTTAGATTGCCGTTGTTGGAAATTGTTGGACTAATTTCAACAAACAAAACATTTTCAATGGCGTATAGCTTTTTATCCAGTGAACAAGGGCATAATTTTAGATGGGTATTGCAACGTGTGAAGCAAGTGATTGGCGAAAGATATTACCCACGTGTTATCGTCACTGACAGAGATTTAGCGTTAGTTGGGGCAATAAGTGCAAAATTTCCTGACGCTCACCAATTACTCTGTCGATGGCATATACAGCAAAACATACTTAAGTTTTGCAAAAATAAATTCACAGATGGGGATATTGACTATGACTCCGTTAAAAAACGATGGGATTGGATGGTTAAAGCTCCGACCTTCGAATCGTTCGAGCGACGTTATCGACGCCTACAAGAGCTATTGGTCAACCATTAGGGTACTTAATTATTAATTGATTGTTTTTAAATATGCACCCGAATGACCTTTAATTAATTCATTGTTTTTTTCAGATGTCGCTTTGTATCTGCATAACTGGGTGCAAGATTACGCACCCATGTTTGTCTCGTATATTACCGACCGATATAAATCCTACGGCCAGACAACAACGTGCAGAGTTGAGGCTCACCACGCGTTTTTGAAATTATATTTGGACGGCACACAGTCCAAATTAGACAGGTTGTTGAGGTCGGTCGATAAGATTCTCATTACGCAAGAAGATGCGATAAAAGAGACTTTCAATAGAAGCATGAACGAGAAACTAATTAAGTGTGATGTACCACTATTTCACGAATTAACGTATAAAGTTTCTAAACATGCTTTGAACCTCATGCACAAAGAACTCCACCTGTCGATCGCCCCAGAAGACTGTAGCCATAAGAATCGGGCAATATACGTACTACCATGCTTTCACGAGATGCGAATCTATGTTATTCATGGTAAGTATATTAAATTTATAACTATCAAGTTGTTTTCCACATTAATATCAGTAATTTATACAATTCACTTTAATTGAATTCAGGAGTCCCCATTCCACTGGAACGAGTTGATATTTTTTGGAGAACCCTATATGTTCCGTGGCCTGTTATCAATAGGCCCCCGAATAAAGACGACTCTTCCAGCGAACATGGTGGTGGTGATGATGATGATGATGACAATACTTCGTTTAACGATGGCATGCGACAATTCAAGAACATTTTTAGCAAATCAACATCGTTTGTCAAGAAGAATATGTTAACGAAGTTAAGAGATATATTCCAACCTGAATCTGCTGACACACGTGAACCAGCTATTCAAAAAAATACCCGTGGACGTCCGAGCGCAAAGGACAAAAAGGGCAAGGCTACACAAGTCCCGGACTTGAATGAAATCCCGGACTTGAATGAAGTCCCGGACTTGAATGATGTGCCAACCATGAATCACCGAAGAAGCACAAATTCAAGATCCACGAAAGTCCCGAAACGCGCCAAAGAGCCTGCAAGACATAGTTCGTACACGGGTGAAAAAATAAGACACAGATTTTATGTTGGAGATAAGGATAGCGAGGATTTTATTGATCGCATTCCAGAGCTTTTCCGTTCACAGGTAATAAGTATAAATAATGTGGAGGGTGACGGAAATTGTGGGTTTCGGTGCATTGCCCATTGGATTGTGCATGACCAAAATAGGTGGGCCGATGCTAGATACATGTTAATGGAAGAGTTACAAAGACATAGTGTAACTTACGTGAGTATGTGGGGGGAAGAAGACTTTTACCACCTTCGTGATACATTAAACTGGTTTAATGGACCAGCGCCTGAAGATTACTGGATGACGATGCCACATAACGGTTTGGTCATCGCTTCAGCTATTCGCCGACCTCTTGTATATATAGACCGTCATGGTTGGTTCACATGTTTACCCCTATTTTCTGCTCCAAACTTATCACATGGAATTGACCCCATTGTGATTGCGCGTGTGGGGGAGAACAGTGGTGCTCATTACATTTGTCTCAATATAGACAGAGATTCTCCACTACCACATTACCACCCACAATGGAGGTGGTTCAAACAGCCACTTGCAAACGAATGGGATACAATATATAACCATCGATGTATTTTGTAAATGTTGTAAATGATTATTCATTTATTTAAATGTAAATTGTTTGTAAATGTTGTAAATGATTGTTCATTTATTTAAATGTAAATTGTTTGAAAATGTTGTAAATGATTATTCATTTATTTAAATGTAAATTGTTTGAAAATTTTTTAGAGTGTTAGTTCTGCACCAGTTATACCCCCTGATCCCGCACTGGCACCACCTAGTCCAGAAAAGGATCCAGAGATGGATGATGATGAGATGGATCCAGAGATGGATGATGATGATGATGATGAGATTGCTCCTGCAGATGATGAGATGGATCCAGAGATTGCTGCTGATGTTGATGATGATATTGATGATGAGGAGGTTCTTCCTTTGCCACCTTCGCCAGCCATATCAGATATCACTTTTGAGTCAGACACTTCAGATGCCTTAGGTCATGCACTTGAGACGGAGGTCAGATCTACTTTTGAGGTTGGCGAGTCTTCGACCAGACCACGAGTTTCTCCTGCCGAACTTAGGGCAGAGTTGAGTCGTTTGAGGGATGACATCTCTTGGTGTCGGGGTCGCTATGTGTCAATGTCGAGGAGGTTGTGTGAGCGACAATCTGATGCCAAAGGATTGAGGAGGGAAGTTAAGCGTGATAGGAGAGATATAGGTGATGTGTATGTTACGTTGGATGAGCACGCATCTAGGTTGAGTGATTTAGAGAAAGCGGCTGTAGAGTTTCGAGAGCAGTTAGAGTCTTTTGAGAAGAGGATGAAAGAGATAGAGAAGTTGTTAGAGCAGGTGGACAGTGATAGTAGTTAGTATCATAGTTAGTATCTTGATAGTAGTTTGCCTTTGTATGTCTTTATTTTCAATATGTATGTTATTTGACAAACCTTTGAACTCTAACTGCTTATTTATTTAATTCGAATGGGTTTTTTTTTTTTTTTTTTTTTTTTTTTTTATTATTATTATTATTACTTTGTTTAAATTATTAATAACATTATTGATTGATGATGTAAATTATTATGCAAATTCTTTGGTCAGATGAGCCAAAGAAATCCTTTCTGGTGCCGATGTAACAGAGGATTTATTGTAGAACGGAAATCCTGACAAGATGGTAGTCGTGGGCGACTGTTTTATGCATGTCCTCTTTCAGTGGTAAACAATCATACGTTTTCTTAGTTATGTAAATAATTTGTTTGTTAAAAATACATTTCTTATTATTTTCTTAACATGTAACAGCCAGGTACAAAAGACTATGGGTGTCGATACTTCGCGTGGAAAGATGAATTTGAAGCAGAGCACTTTAATCAACCCTCTTCTTCAACGCATTGCTCAAACTGCGTTGCTACAAAAAATGAGAACAAGTTGTTGAAGGCAAGAATAAAGGCGCTGGAAATGGAGTTAGAAATGGCAAGGAATCCTGAGGATCACGCTTGTCAGTCAAGTGCCCGGCTCCATGATCTTTTAAATGAGATGAATAATCTTCATATGTCGTAGATGTTGGTGTTTTTAAATAATATGTATAACGTTGTCGTTTAATTTAATAATAACATTTGTTGTTGCAGTTATTTAATGTGGTAATATTTAACGTGCTATTATACAAATAAAATAAGAATACAAAATATTATACATATACAAAACATTATTAAACACAAATATACAAAACATTATTATACATACACAATCTTTTATATATAAACACAAAACACAAAACAAAAAAAAAAAAAAAAAAAAAAAAAGGACTAAACGACAAAACTGCAAAAAATAAAAATAAAAAACAAAAAAGTACGCCCATGTGTACGGCCCATGGGCTAGCCCCCGTTAAAATAGAAAACTGCCACCGTCATTACTATATATATAATGTGGCATCGTTAAACGACGCACCACATGTCGTTTTGATCTTCGGTTTCTTAGCCCAGCCCACTGAGGTTGTCCAGGCCTACAATTTAGCCCGTTTCATTTTTTTTTCGTTCTTGGATAATAACGATACCACCGCCTCCATTTTCAGCCTTATCTTCTTGCTATCTCCTTTTCTGACCTCTTGCCGTTTTCCCTCGCTGAGATCGATTGCTTTTTTCTCTTACTTGCCTCTTTTGTTGTAGGTGAAATTGGGTTGCATCATTGCTGGTCATGGTTTTCTTCACTTTGTTTTAGTATCATATTTGCTTATGTATCTGTTGGTTTTTGTATATGTGTTTGGGCTATGTCATGGGTTTCATAATCTTATATATGTATGCTGTTTGTAGTTTAGCTGTTTTTGGATGTTTCAAGTGTTGTCTGTGTTATGTGTTTTAATATGAAAACCAAAAGTAAAGGGGTACGTAGAACCAGTAGTGAACAAGCCTTAGCAGAAGCCGTTGTTGATGGGGGTTTAGTTGCCACATCGTTAGATCCTATAGGTTTTGCTCTTGCCAGTTGTCCAAATGATGGAACATTAGTTGATACTTTTATAGACGCCGATACTTGCTTAGATTCCAGTAACGGTTGCGGGGTAGGTGTTGTGGATGTACCTGCTGCCATGTCAAATAATTTAATGATTCATGGGCCGGAGGTTCGTACAGTTATGGATGTGGACCGTTCGTTGGATTATAGTAACGCTCCATGTCACGGGGATATTACCGGGGATCGTTGGATTATAGTAACGATTCATCTCACGTTACGGGAAGGGCATCTGCTCACCGGTTTCATGAGTCAGCGGATGTTACCAGGAAGGGAAAGAGGAAAATAGCTGACATACCGACGTCTACTGTTGATGGTAATGTGAATTTCCCGTGTGTATTTGTTGCAAGTGTGTGTTACCGTGGCCGATAACGTTTGTCTAACAGTTTCCGTTTGCAGCTTACCATACTATTCATCAATGGACCTCTCGCACTTCGTCGGCTGCTCAACGCGTTGCAGGGGTCTTTTCAGTTTCTTCCGATCATATCAACGGTATTCTCTTACATGCTTGCTACAATATTTATTTGTCACTATGTTTAGCGTTTTACTATTTGTTAACATAATTGAACGTAAATGGTAAATCACATTACTATATATATTAAATACCGTGGATTCGGTGCTTTCTCATTGGTTGTCCTCAATTTTGATCTCCGCTCTTTTCATCCAGTTCAACTAATCTGTCCAGGTACAGTATCGGACCCGTCTTTTCTTTCTTTTTTTTTTTTTTTTTTGGGACGTTTGATATTAACGATATAAACGATGCGACCGCATGTTATCTTCATTCCTCGGTCTAAAAAAAGGGTGAAGGTGAGTTTGCTAGATGAAGTTAATCGCTTTTCTTGATAGCTTTATGAATTGCTTTGTGTGAGCTGCTACCTATTGGATCAGTAGGTTTTGGTTCATATGCTGACCATCTAAAATTAATATCCATCCTTTTGAATTTTGTGATTTTTATACATCAAGATACCAGAAGACTAGCGGTCGCAGTTACACATGGATTGGCAAGAACGGCGGCAATCATGGCATCAGCTTACAAGGCTTATTTGGGTGTGGGAGTTGGTCCATTGTCGGTAAGTGTTAACAAACACCCCCTTCAAATCATATAAACCCAAGGTTTTGAACAATCTTTTGAGATGTATGAGTATACTAACCTTTGTTTTGCATTTTTTGACTAACCTCAGAATATACCAGTTGCTTTTTTCAAACATAAATTTGCTATACGCCTTTTTAAGCTTATTATTAGAAACTTTTTAAGCCGAGTATTGCAATTCGTGTATGTCTAATAGAATACGAACTGCACTTCCTAATTTATACACTTTACCAGTAGATATTCTTCTTTCTAATAAAGTAGCATCATGTTTGAGTTCTGATGGCTCTTAATGATCCTTTCGCAGATTACCGGAACTTGGTGCTAAGATGATTGGGGCGTTATGGAAGGATGAGGTGCAGAGTCACGACGTCATCGGCATTCATAAGGTGTCCTATGTATTTCTTATTCTGCTAAAGCTTAAAGTTGTAAGTATTTTGTACTCAATTTAAAAATCAATTATGTATTTTCAGTATATTTTTTATGGGGGGTTCTGAACTTTGGCTAGATGTTTCACATATATAATTACAAACTTCATAAGACCCTTTCAGTTGACTTTCACATAGACAAGGCCGACGTATGATCATAATTACAATCTACTCTTACAGAAGCAATGAATGACAGATCCTTGAAATCGAATTTTATTGCTATACTTGCGTAAAGAATCAAACTTTGTTGTTAATTAACGTAAAATTCAATTTTGCAGCTTCGAAGGCAGTGGAAGATCAGGTAACCATGACATGGGATTTTAACCAGTCATTCACAAATGTACCGCATTCGACTGAATAAGCGTGGGCGAAGGCCTACAAATGGGGTACGTAACAAACCATAATTTAGTGAAATTCATGTAAAATAGTCGGTGTTGGTATTTTTACGGCGCAAAGAAATAAGAAACTCATTTTGATAGACCTTATGAGTTATGAGTTATGCTCATTTGTACATACTGTTTTTCTTTATCCAGATTATGAAGAATCTGCTTTTAGAAGGAGACCTTTTGCGAGTCAAGAATGTCACCCTGCCAAAGGGTACATATGTCAAGCGGCAACCATATACTTTGGACTCTTTGAATACATCCGCCTCAAAAGCAATGTAAGTCGATAAGTTGGTCCATGGTCCTCTATTAGAGGTGGCAGCATGGGGGTCTGCCTACGGGTTATGCATTCAAGATGTTAACGAGGTCGAAAAATGGTCAGTGTGCAGCTTTCATATCATTGTTGTGATCATATTTGGCGGACTTCCCACCCTTTTTAGTAACAAGTTGTGTAGGATTTTTTTTACCCATTTTGCTTAGTTACGGGTAGGATTGGTTCACAATCTATGTTTACATGGATCTTAAACGACTGTTAGTCTATATTGTTATTATTTGCTATTTTATATTGTGGCACTTGATAGTCGAAACAAAATACCGTGCAATTATCAACGACGTGAGGCGACGCTCCGCCGCAACGCGGCGGCCCGTCGCCCATCTCGTTATAGTAGATTTATATCTTGTGTTTGTCTACTAAAGAGAATCTACGGGGAGAAAGTGCTTTTTATTTATTCATCGAAAGCCCAAATATTTTTGTCATGTAGGTAATGGATGTGCATGTCATATCAGGTTGAAGCATAATAATCGGTGAAAGTTATACTTTATAGTTTATACAAGATGAAATGGACCTATTAATATTGAAGCCAAATAGTTGTTTAAATATTCGATTAACATGATGAATTAGATAAACTACAAATAGAAAAAAGCTAAGCAATCTGTGACTTCCATTTTTTCATACAAATTTTGGCTTCTCCGAGATATGATGACTAGTGATATAAGTGCAAAGATCATAATACTTCGCCAAAAAAATATTGCAGCCTGGTGTTGGAAAGCAATGCAGTTTATAATGATCTCCCATCCATCTTTTAATGCCGATGATTGAAGGCCAACGGGTGGTCTTGTAGGCTCCATGCCTCCCCTTTCCCCTGTTAAGCAGGGTGTCTGATGTTACCATATGGTGCTTTGTCATGAGGCTTGCGCAAGTCTGAAGAAAATTTGTTTTCTGTGTTTGGCAGGGATGGCATTTTCCAGCCCATGAGAAATTTGGCCCTCTCGTCATTCTCCACACAAGACACACGCCGGAAACATCAATATGATAATTGTTCCAAGAACAAAAGATATTTGGAATCTTATCCAAAAGTTAATTTTTCCAAAAACGTATATTTCGTAGGAAACAGTAAGATCTAATTTGGACCCGAAAAGAAAAGAAGACGAATATATAGGATCGACATAGAAAGAAAAAGAACAAATTCATCACTAGTGACGACCATGGACATGTTGAGCCTGTTCAAAAAGTCCTAATCTACTATTATCATCTGTTTTCTTGTTTCTTTTCTTAAGACAATAGCTTCAACACCATTTCGTTACTAGTCTATACGAGATTCATGCAAAAACGCCTCACTTAATTACACAGATAATAGTTTCTTTTACCATTATAAAAGATGGCGATGACTATTCTACAGGAATGTCTCAGACAAAGATTGATCTAAAGATTTGTTTTAGCACTTATACCCCTCCTCACTTTATTGGCAGTGATATTAACATAGATAATTTTCATTTTTTGGGGTCTACACTCCTTATCTTTTGGAAAATACCCAAAACAAAGCATATCTACTATTCTTTGTTCTTTGAGACTTCAACGTCTAGAGATGTTCTCCAAATTCCTCCTTTTAATGTGCTTCTCAAGCTGTAAATTTGACTTTTAAATTATATAACATGAAGTTATGAAAGTGATAGTAGTACACTTGCTAACTTTATCACCCACCTAACTCTATTTTCTCTTGTACATGAATACTAACCTACAATTCACCACCATAAAACCACACTTTGTTTTGTGATTTTTATCAGCTGAAGAAACAGTTTCACCGGACGTTATTTGGATACAGAGAAAAGCATAGAGGCTGGCAAGAACACGCCGTAAACTTTGGCTATATTTTTGTGTACGAAAAGAAACCAACTTTGACAACTTTCAACTATTTATAACAATTCTTACCAACGGCAGTCTTTTAATATAGTTTAGTAACCAACTTCAAAGAAGGAAGGTTAATTAACTGCCACCAAATGGGCTAGTGGTGAGGTCCTTAGTTTTCTCATAAGAGGTCAAGGGTTCAAACCTCGTTATGTGTATACATTTGGGGTGGCCATGGTAGGGTCGACACGGTCCCAGGATTTACACGGTAAGGCTGCGTAAACTTAGGTTATTTCGCTTTGCTCCGACACTATTAAAAAACGGATCATAACTTAGATTATTGAAATATCACTAGCTCTTGAGGTAATGCTTATTTAAAGCTGTGGCATTAAATTACTAAACTAGAATATATTATATAGACAATATACATACAACAGTGAAGATATTCTGGAACCTTTATAGTGCCAATTGAAATATATGCCCTATCAGCAGGGATCATTATTGATGCGATTCTCAACGCTTTAGATGAAAAACTAATTACCTAAATGAACTTATAGGCAGTCATTTTACGGGAATGAACGTTTTTAATATAGTTTACCAAAATGACCAAAACATGTCATTGTCAACATTTTCGGTTTTTGTGCACCCTAGATGTATTATCCAAATAAAAATATACTTACCATTCCCAAATGGTTTTTACTAAAGTCAAACCATTATTTCAAGTGTCACATATACATTATACATTAAAAATTATATGATCATCGGGAAATAGTAGCTCTTGGCATATGACTAGCAATTATTAATATATACG
This sequence comes from Artemisia argyi, assembly GCA_030686995.1. Taxonomy (NCBI): domain Eukaryota; kingdom Viridiplantae; phylum Streptophyta; class Magnoliopsida; order Asterales; family Asteraceae; genus Artemisia; species Artemisia argyi. The sequence continues at coordinate 38,837,715 of CM060689.1, forward strand.
AAATCAAACATTCAACCTCTGTCATACAGTATATAATTATATAGTCATGCATGATACGTAGTTATATACTCGTACTAGTAGTAATAACCAACTAAAAGACAAATTCCACGAAGGACAAACACTTAAAAAACTATTTGATGTATTATAACCAGCTAAATGATTAAAAAAAAAAAAAAACTAATTTAAAAAGTACATCTTCAACCTCAGATCATCTTCTGCCTCATCATTGTGAACGTATAATCTGGATATTGCTATACACGAAACTAAAGAAGTCTTGTTGAACGAAGAACAAGTACAACCCCGGAAATATGCTACAACAGATACTAGCATATGGTATTTAGATAATGGTGCAAGTAACCATATGACGGGCACCAAGAGTCATTTTAAGGATATTGACGAAAGCATCACTGGACCCGTTCGTTTTGGAGATGGATCATATGTAGAGATAAAGGGTAGAGGTTCAATACTATTAGTATGTAGAAACCAACAACAGAAGATAGTTTCGGACGTTTACTACATTCCAAACCTCAAGAGCAACATACTTAGTATAGGACAACTTACAGAAATAGGTTGTAAGATTATCATGGATGGAAATAAACTGACTTTGTATGACAAGAATAAGAAGCTGTTGATGAAGGTAGAAAGATCTAAGAATCGACTTTACAGTATTAGACTACAAATAGAAGCACCTATATGTCTCTTAGCAAATATAGATAACCAAGCATGGTTATGGCACGCTAGATTAGGTCATCTGAACTTTGACGACTTCAACAAGATGACAAGAAAAGGTCTAGTAAAAGGAATACCGAGAATAAATCATGAAGGACAAATCTGTGATGCATGTTTATTAGGAAAACACAGTAGAACACCATTTCCAAATCAAGCTAAATTCAGATCAAAAAACCTGTTGGACTTAGTTTATGGAGATCTCTGTGGTCCCATAAGTCCAACCACACAGTCTGGAAAGAAACTCATCTTCTTATTAGTAGATGACTGTACACGTTTCATGTGGGCTTACTTTCTAACATCGAAAGATCATGCATTTACCACATTCAAGGAATTTAGACAGAAGATTGAAATAGAGTTGAAATTGAAATTAAAAATGCTAAGAACAGATAGAGGAGGTGAATTTACATCTAATGAATTCACCAAATACTGTAAGGAGAATGGTATACCAAGACAGTTGACAACACCATACTCACCACAACAGAACGGTGTAGTAGAGAGAAGAAATAGGACAGTGTTATCAACTACTAGGAGTGTGATGAAAGCGATGAAGTTACCTTTAACTTTTTGGGCGGAAGCAGTCAGACACGCCATTTACATACTCAATAGGGTGTCTACGAAATCCCTGGAAGATAAAACACCATATGAAGCACTTTACAACAGAAAACCAAATCTGGAATACCTAAGAATATTCAGATGCACAGGTTATGCCAAGATAACGAAACCTCACTTGAAAAAGCTGGACGATAGAAGCATACCTATGATTTACTTAGGAGTAGAGGAAGGATCGAAAGCATGTAAGTTATATGATCCAATAAGAAAGAAAAAACATGTTAGTAGGGATGTGAAGTTTATGGAAACGAAACTGTGGGATTGGGACAACAATGGAGAAGATACGAATACACAAAACACATTTTAGGCTAGTTTTGTGGTAGACGGAGTTGACAATGAAGATCCTATACCAGTCAACATAGAAAACAATGATAACACGTATCAGAAACCGGATCAAATACCATATCCAGACTCACCAATCACATCACCAGCATACACTTACAACCCTAACTCAGAAGATGAACAAGAAGCTACTTTTATCTCATTAGGAAGCTCAGAACAGAGATTTGATGTTACACCAGTACGAGGTTTCAAAGAGATAACGGAAATCTATAAGGATGCACGTGAAGTAATAGCTGAAAGCTTATTCTTCATGGAAGAGGAACCCCGTAAATATAAGGAAGCATCAACAGATGAAAGATGGATTGAGGCCATGAAAGCAGAACTGGATTCGATTAATAAGAATCACACACGGACTCTCACAACATTGCCGGAAAATCAGAAGGCAATAGGACTCAAATGGGTTTATAAGACCAAGAGAGATGCACAAGGAAAGATCATCAAATATAAGGCAAGATTAGTAGCAAAAGGTTATGTACAAGAACAAGGAATAGACTTCGATGAAGTATTTGCACCAGTTGCTAGGATAGAGATAGTTTGTTTGATATTAGCATTAGCAGCATATCATGGATGGCAAGTACACCACTTAGATGTAAAATCAGCATTTTTACATGGAGAGTTGAAGGAAGAAGTCTATGTTACACAACCTGAAGGATTTATTCAACAAGGGAACTCAGGAAAAGTCTACAAGCTAACTAAAGCTTTGTACAGCTTAAGACAAGCACCACGAGCTTGGAATGTGAAACTTGATAAAACCTTGAAGTCATTAGACTTTAAGATATGTAATCTCGAACAAGCAGTTTATACGAAGAGAAGCAAGAATTCTACACTTATAGTTAGAGTTTATGTAGATGATTTGATAATCACAGACACTCCAAAGAAGGAAATAGACTTGTTAAAATCCCAGATGGAAGAAAAATTTGAAATGAGCAATCTAGGATTGCTAGCTTATTACCTTGGGATCGAAGTTACACAAACAAGAGGAGAGATTACAATCAAGCAAAAAGGATATTTTAACAAGATCTTGAAAGAAACAAGTATGACGGACAGTAATGATACGAAGATACCAATGGATCCCGGCACTAAGTTGGTCAAGGTGGAAGATGGAAACTCAGTTGACACACCTTATTACCGAAGTTTAATTGGAAGTCTCAGGTACTTACTACATACAAGACCAGATCTTAGTTACTCAGTCGGACTACTCAGCAGATTTATGCAAGACCCGAAGGATCATCACCTGAAGGCAGTGAAACAAGTAATCCGATACATCAAAGGAACAAAGGAGCATGGAATAATTTACAAGAAAGAAGGCGGCTGTAAGATTACAGGTTAAGTGACAGTAGTTATGAAATCAACAGTGATCAAGGAAAAGGAACTACTGGCATAGTATTTTACTTTGGAGAGTCACCTATTACCTGGTGTACTCAGAAGCAACCAACTATGGCGCTCTCATCATGTGAATCAGAATTCATGGCGGCTACTGGAGCAGCATGTCAAGCCTTATGGCTAAAACGACTACTTAGTGAATTAACTTGATGGCAAAAGAAAAGGATAACGCTTAGAGTTGACAACAAATCAGCAATAGCACTCGTAAAGAACCCAGTTTTTCATGAAAGAAGCAAGCACATCGACATTCGCTATCATTTCATTCGTGAATGTGTAGAGAATGGTCATATCAATGTGGAACACATTAGTGGAGAACTACAAAGAGCAGATATCTTAACAAAAGCCTTACCAAGACTGAAGTTCGTGACTATGCGACAAATGCTCGGAGTTCAAGACTTAGGACGAAGCAACGATCAAGATTAAGGAGGAGAATGTGAACGTATAATCTGGATATTGCTTCTCAACGAAACTCGAAGGACCAGAGATGTTAGTTAGTTAGTTTACAACCGCCAAGCGGTTATAGTTAGTTACAAGGGTAGTTATTAGTTAGTTAGTTACAGAAAGTTAGTTACAAACCAAAAGGTTGTGTCGTTTGGTTAACAACCATTCGAACAGATATGTCTTTTGGGTCATACCATTCGACTAATATATATACATGAACATATGTAACGTTACATTGGTTAGACGAAATAGATGTTATCTAGTTTATTTGTTTGCAAATCATTTCGACTCACACTTTGGGACCAACAATCATCTTTAACTTGGTCGATCTATCTTTTTTTTGTCTTTCTTCAAAAACAAAACTCAAAAACACTTTTCCCTCATCATCTTTAACTTATATCAATAATCTCCCTCACCTCGCCTAGGGCCACGCCCGTCACCTCGCCTCCTCGCCTAAGGCCTCACATCTCCCACAAAATTCAATTGAATACCTCGCCTAGGGCCTCGCCCAAGACCTCGGCTAGATCCTCAACTCCACCTTCGCTCAGATCCTCGCCTACTCGAATTATTCCTCGCCTAGGCCTCGCCTAAACCCTTACCTCGCGTAAACCTCGCCTACACCTCGCCCAGCTTTTAAATGTCACATACACCTCGCCTATCTTTCGCCTAGTATTCCTTTTATACACATCTACTAGATCTAACGGTTAGAAACTAATTTAGTAATAGATCTAACGGATAATATGTAAAAAGTTCATTTTGTATAATTTTATGCGCGAGGTTTATATCTGTAAACTTGTTCTATAAAGTGTTCATTTAAGTAATTTACTCTTAGATGAATACTACAAGACCTTAAACGGATGGATGGATGCAAGGGTAAGTTTACCAATTGCCTCCTGCATCCACCATGAGCGATATATAGTTAAAGAAGACCAATGTAACTTTTAGAAGTAATAGTCCGTACCTTTGGAGCTCTCTAGCCTTCGAGCCCCAATGAAGCAACTGTGATCATCCTTCATAAGGAAAAACATTGGTTAAAAGATGTCTGGAATCTAATCCATGAAATAATTAATTATGATAGAAAAGCAAGCCAACATTATGACCTTAGTTGGCACAAAAAAGATGAAACATATCTGATCAAAATATAATATAGAATAAGAATCACAAATTGGTCTTTAATGAAGACTTCAGCACTCTTGACATAAATGATATGCCGATTTACTGGTGACTGGCATACATTTAGCAACTATAATCACAGTGGAATTCTTACTGGTTGGCGTCCACGCCTTACGCACGTCTATTTCCTTATCTTTGGGAAAAATTCCCTTTTTATCCATGTCATAACAGCCTTAAATAGACTCTTCTTTTCTGAAATTCCTTTTTAGTGTGGTATACTGGTATTGAAGCTATAAATTTGGCTTTCAAATATATTGAGTGGTGTGGGAATCCTACAGTCCATTACAAGTCACTGTTTTTAGGTTCCCTATCTTAGAAAACCGGGGGCTTGACATTATGATGATACCTCTACATAGCACGCACATTTTTTTATATGGACACAAGCAGATTAATAAGTCAATCGTATGCAAGGACCACCAGCCTACATTATAAAAATAATTCCATCTTCTATGGAAAATTTATACCTGAAATCTATTGAGATGATAAGGATTCTACAATATCAAAAGTATGGAGTTTTTTATACAGATTCTTAATGCATTTCAAACCTTCATATCACCCATAAGCAGGTCCCTCCACCCACATAATGGGGAGTATCTTGAAGCATCGGACCTCAGCAACTTGTCCAAATGATGAGGCCACCATCACTTTCTGGTTTTCCTAATATGTGTCGCTATTAAGACTTTGATACAAGAAATTATTTCCTCTGGAAAGCCGTAAGTTTCTATCTTCTTTGAGCTAGTCAAACTGGATTCTTTCGTTGTACGAGTAGAAGGCTAGTCCCTAAGTATCCTTGTGCATAACACACTAACCTCTCTAGACATGGGCATCGATAAAAAAAATATCACATAATGTATCCATGTACTGGATAATAAATGATTATACGAAGCACTACATGCATGATGCTTGGACTTGGGACAATGTTAGAAACGTTTATAAAGGGAATGGCTCATGATCATTTAATAATACTCCAAAAAATTTGCCTTATAAAAGTATCAAATATTCTATTAAGCTCACTGTCAGCACCAAAGGCGTTAGAAAGGGTTAATTTATAATTTTAGCAGATATTAGTCCCGTTGTAATGTATACGAGAAAGGGATGCTTGCGTTACATGATATTATTAATGCAATGATATCCAACCAAAGATAGCAATCGCATAATATCTTACAGTGTAAAAATTCATGCTGTCAGCGCATCTATCTTCAATCCTAATGGGTAGGCTTTGAATTGGGGATCTAATACCATAAGCTAAGGTAAGTGCCATCAAAAAGCCACTTGCTGATGAATTGATGATATTTTAACGTACAGACAAGAATAAGAATTTCAAGAATAGATAGGGTTTGTTATTTACCATTCTTTAGAATGTAACTACCTTACGTTGTGGCTGCCAATGGACCGATCGAATAACATAGTGTTGTATGTTTTTATAAAGAAAATAATAATAATAATATGATTCTCCAACTTGCTCCACCTTGCATCTTTCTCTTCTTATATATAGACAGGCAGCATGGCAATCTAAAGCATACCATCCCATTTGACTTCAGTCTTCTCTATTGACTTAAGGCATTTTGACTCTTCTTATTTCAAATCCTTCTTTTCACTTCATACACTTTAATTTCTATAATGGCATCAAGCTCTATGACATCTTCACGTAGCTCGGGATCCTCATGGACGTCAAGACAAAACAAGCAATTTGAAGAGGCTTTAGCTTACTATAACAAGGACACCCCTGACAGATGGCATAACATTGCCAGGGCTGTTGGTGGAAAGTCAGTGGACGAGGTGAAGAGGCATTACGAAATCCTTGTGAGGGATATCATGCAAATTGAATCCGACCAAGTTCCTCTACCTATTTATAGGGATATTGGAAGCAACGGCCGTGGATTTGCAAATGAACAAAGGTAGTTTTTGTTGTCTTTTCCTTGCAAATTTATAACTATGATATAACTAATGATGACCAGTCTGCGTAATCATAACAGACAACATTGTTCTGATGTGCCACTGTAGATTTTCACATATTGATTCTCAAGCTGAAAATTTTTTATTGGCATGCATGTTGTAGTGGTACAGTATGCTGCTAGAAAAGAATACTCACTTTCGGCTTTCACAAGCCAGAACAAATGGCAATCAGACAATAACCACACATATACGAAAAATGCATCACAAATCTATCTGCTTCTCTATACATGTATTATTTTAACATTCCTATTGTACAGCATTTGAATCTTAAAAGAAACCACATGAAATCCAATCTTACTTGTTTTGGTCACGTGCACATGCTCCAAACCTATACTTTAACTACATGTTATAATATCAGCTAGTGACTTGTGTCTTGATAAGGGTGGACACATGATGGACAAATATTATATAAGTTTATCACATTCCACGATACTATTTCATTAATCTCAAAGGGTGGTCATGACAGTTCTCCTTGGATCTGGTTGTATATATTTAGGCAACAAATTGTTTCTACAAAAGGTCGGTTGCCATGTTGGTATGAAGTCAACTGCCAAAAATGGTCATGATGAGTATGATCATTTCATAAACATGTGCTTGATCATGAATGTGTAAATTAACTATCTATTAACAAAGTCATAAGTTGGATGCTTTCTAGGCAACGTTATAAATGTAATGGAAAGGCGTAAAGAGAAGGAATTTTTGTTTTTACATTGAAACTATGTATATGCTTAATAGGTTTCGATTAAACTTTTAAAGTGTTAATAATTTCCTCACTCATTTTGTTCACTTAATTTGCAAACAGGCTTCTGAAGAATCTAAAGCTATAATGAAGCTATGGACAGCTATTACAAGAATAACATGGTTCATGAAGAAAAAGCAAATTATGTGTTTGTGTGCATTATTATCACTATTTTCCTGATTTAGTCATGCTGTGATTGCAATTTACCTCAAGAATGGAGTCTAAATTTGCAGAAAAGGAGTGACTGCAAGTGTTATGTTATAATTTTTTTCTGTAATTTATTGTAATCTATTCTCTTGATTACGAAATGTATCATATTGTGTGCTTTTCTTCTATCAAGAGCTTCTATATATATTTCCAAAAAGTAATTAACCTTCGTCAAAGTAGCCGATATATACATGCTATATATCAAGACACAGCATCACCCGGACACTAAAGCATTTTAATATACTGATGAGACATAAAACAGTTTAACATGTTATGCCATAAACTGTGAAAAAACCATTTTAACCAACCAAATGTAAGCATCAGACCGAAACCAGCATAAAAAATAAAGATATTAATTAACAAAACAAATCCTTATAGAAGTCTCTGTTTTTTAATATTCCACATTAGCGACACATTATCAAGCCACATATAAGATATAATAATAATAACGCCTCAACCTTAAAACTGTTAAGAAAAACATTTAACTCACGGTGTGCACTTGTTCAGACACAAAGAAAAAAACTCACCGTAGTATGTAAGTATAATACTAGAGTGGATCGCGTTGAAACGAATTTTACTCAAAATAGTGATCATAATATCATTGCTTCCATTCCCATTTCGTAGAAAAGAAAGGTAGTAGAGAGTTGAGAAAATAGTTAACATAGAATAATTCTGAATAAAAGGATTGGTGATTGAATAAGAGATCCGCTACCTTAATATAGATTAGCAACTACCCGCTTGTTATGGCGGCGAGTACGTAATTGATATTTTCGGCGAATAATGGTCTTTTTTATTTATTTATTTTTTTTAATTATTTGTTTACGATGACAATGAGTTGAGAGATGACAGGAATCTTTTTGTAGTTATGGTAATAAAGTATTGAAGTTCTAGGCCGTTGATGATATCTTATTTAAAGCCACTTTTATTTTATTTTTCTTTTTTATTTTGAATGTTTGAACATAAGATATATGAAATTGTTATTTTTCTGTGATTCACAAGTTTGTACTATTTGAAAAAAAAATTGTACTATTTAAAATTATTCATGAAATGTCTTAAAAAAAAGAAAACAAAAGAAAAGAAGAGTATATTTAGCAGTTTGAACATTCCTCATATACCAAAGGACACATCCCACCATTCATCTAAAAAGAAATCAATGGTTGAGATTAAAAACATTTTAATATTTTACATATTTTTTATAATTTAAATATCTCTTAAACCGTTAATCGTTAAGAAAAAATAATTACACCATCGTGACGAGCATTTAATTATCTTTCTATAGATATGCTATTTGATATATTTTCGACAAATTTTTTTCCGTTTTTTTCACATCTTTTTTCGTAGCCGAAAAAATCATATATGATATTACATATGATATGTAATATCATATATGATATTATATATGATATGTAATATCATATATGATTTTTTCGCATATATGATATGATATGTAATATCATATATGATTTTTTCGGCCACGAAAAAAAAAACGTGAAAAAAACAAAAAAAAAAAATTTGTCGAAAATATATCAAATAGCATATCTATAGAAAGATAATTAAATGCTCATCCTAACGGTATATTTTTTTCCGCTTAACGATTAACGGTTTGAAATATATTAATATCTGGAAAAAAAAAGGATGAAAGTGAGTTTTTTAAATTGTTGGGATTAATCTCATCCATTAGATCAAATAAAGATGGGGGAAGATGGATGATGGAGATTAGTCCCTTTGTATGTAAAAAATATTTGGTTCTCAAATGATCTTTTACCTTTTATTAAATGGTGTTTTAAAAATTACATTAACTACAGGTGTTGACCAATTAATATATGTAGATATTGAGGCATAAATTGATTGTATATCTAGCTTAATTAGTTGTATACGCTTAAAATCTATATATGAAAATCTTAAAAAATTAAAAAAAAAAAAAAAAAATGTGCTTTGTGCTTTATATGTAGTTAGATTGCCTTGTCTTAGTCCTTAAAACTTGTTAACCATTTAGAAAGAGACCCTTCATCTTCTTTTTGAGTGACAGTTTGTATTAAAACACTACAAGAAGCTAGCAAATACGAGATACAACGATTACAATTTAAGTGTAACAATCCAAATCTAGGGCTTGCGATCCATTCAAGCCAATTTGATCGGGAAAATTCTTACTTCTATGTGTTTTCCAAAAGTGTGAACGTGACATGATATCTTCCATAAGCGTATCTCTTTTGGAAGGTTTCAAGAAAAAGACACTTGATTTCGAATTAAAACACTAAATAGTCCAAGTAGTTGTGTGGACAACAACCTCAAAACACATTTTTTTTTTCTTTTTTAGAAAAGCCAAATCATTCCAAGATAAAATACCATTAAAATGTAGGAATGGAATTCAATCGATGGATATTGTTCTAGAAATATTTAATTTATTTTTAGTAAAATATATGTACACAATTTTAATAATTGTCTTTGTATGTGTAATGCTGGTACAATTGTAAAGAAATAAAATCTTATGCAATGCTCTTTTTCTAAAAATTGATTCTCTTTACTCGAAAGGTGAAATCTCCCCGCTCTCAGAGGTTGAAATTAGGGGTGTAAACGATCCGAGCCGAGTCGAGTTTTGGCCTAAACGAGCTAGGCTCGTTTATTAACAACTCGGCTCGAGCTCGAATAAACTTTTAAGAATTGGCTTGAGCTCGAGCTCGAATATTTTTTTGTTGTTCGAGCTCGAGCTCGAAGCTCGTTTAATATTTTTAACCTTTTTTTTAATCCTATAATAAACTAACTTTCAAGTTTAAGATGCTCGTATAAAAGATCGAACTTGATATGCTCGTTTATTTACTCAAGCTCAAGCTCGACAGCTCGTTTACAATTACAAAAATTGTTCTAATGCTTATTCTAAAGTAATACTTATAAGCTTAAATGAAAAAAGAAAAGAAAAAAGATTCTATTTCACATACCACATTGGATGAGTGAAATAAAAGGAAAACAATGTGAGGTCTATAAAAACAAAAGCTCAAGTTTACTAGTTAAATTTTATATTTTTATATATAAACTAAAGTGTAGATCTTTGATGTGATTGAAGGTTAACATATTATTAGTTTTGGTTTTTAACCTATAATACTAATAGTAATTAAAAATTTATAATTACAATTTTGTAACTACATATTTAGCTCGATTAGCTCGTTCGGCTCGTTTAGCTCGAGTAACTCGTTTGGCTCGTTCGGCTCGAATAACTAAACGAGCTTTCGAACGAGCCGAGCTAAATACCAGTTTTGAAAGCTCGGCTCGTGAAATTATTCGAGCTCGACATTTTGTTTGAGCTCGACTCGAGCTCGAAAATTATCAAGCTCGACTCGAGTTAAACGAGCTCGAGCTCGAGTAGCTCGCTAAAAGCTCGACTCGTTTACACCCCTAGTTGAAATCAACATAAGAACAATATTAGTTAAATCACTTGTTGATCTTGAGTATAGAAACATCATGGACTTAAGGCAAAAAGCTAAAATTCGACGAGCTTTGGAAGGTGATGAGAACTCGAGGCTGTACCATGGCAATCAAGAATTATGTATACGATTATTTTGGTGCAAGGCTTAAAGAGACGAACCCCTCAAGGTCTTTCTTCAAAAGTATCATCTTCAAGCAATTTTCTTTGGAAGAGGTACAATTACTTGATTGCCCTTTTACTCATTTAGATAGTATAGGCGCGGTTTGGGATTGTGGTATTGATAAAGCCCTCGGTCCCGATAGCTTCACATTTAAATTTTTCTTAAATTTGGGACATTGTCATATCTTTTGTACAACACTTTGAAACATCTTTATTCATTCATATTGGTTGTAATCATCGTTCATCACTCTTGTCCCCAAAGTTGAAGACCTCCGGGTCGTTGTCAAATTTAGGCATTAAGTCTAATCGGGTGTCAATATAAATTTATTGCAAAGGTTATTGCGAATCGCCTCTCTTAGGTCTTGCCTAAGGTTATTGGCGATGTTTAAATGGCTTTTTATAAAAGGGAAACAAATCATTGATGACCCTCTTATAATTGACAAAATTATTACTTGGGAAAAAAGAACAAAAAAATCATTCTTCTCAAAGTGGATTTTGACAAGGCTTTCGATTAATTGTCTTGGTCGTTTTTTCTCTCCATCATAAAACAATTGGGGTTTAGTAATAATTGGAGATATTGAATCATCTCTTTCCTTGATTCGGCTTATGCCTCAATACAATTAATGGCTCCCCAACTAAGGAATTTAAACCAGAACTTGGTCTTCGTCAAGGAGACCCTTTATCTCCCTTCTTGTTCATCCTTGCGATGGAATTCCTTAATGTAGCTATTCTTGAGGCAATTGATAGCAACTTCTTTCATGGCATTAAAGCGGGGAAAGATAAGATTCATGTTTTTCATCTTCTATTTGCGGATGATGCTCTTATATGGGGTGAATGGTCCATCCTAAACGCTAAAAACTTATCCAAAATCCTTACTTGCTTTCACCTTGCATCCAGACTTAAAGAAAATTTCAATAAAAGCAAGCTCATCGGGGTAGGGGTGTTTAGTGAGTAGCTTTATTCCATGGCTTCCGCGAATGGTTGTCTCGCCTCTCAATTAGCTTGCACTTACTTGGGTCTTCCCATTGTAGCCAAAATGTATGTCATAATTGGGAACCTCATTAATAGATTCCAAAAGAGGCTATCTAAATGGAAAGCCAATTTCATTTCTTTTAGAGTTCGCCTTATTCTCATGAATTCTGTGCAGGGTAACATGGTTGTTTACTATTTTTCAACCTTCAAAGCTCCAAAAAAGATCATTCACAAGCTTGAAGGTATTCGGAGGAGGTTCTTTTGAGGTTGAAATACCAAAGTTGATAAAGTTGCATGGATAGCCTGGGACAAAGCATTATTTCCTCGAACTAATGGTGGTTTTGGAATTAGTAGTCTTAAGGCAAGTAACCAATCCTTAATTGCTAAATGGTGGTGGCAATTCCGAAATGAAGACATACTATTTGGTGTAAAGTTATTCGCTCTATCCATGGGTTAGTCGGGTGGTATACTCTCTCGTAAATCACATAAAAATCTTTCAGGTACGGGGTCCCAAATTATAAAGCTCAAAGATGATCTTTCTAATATTAGTATTAATCTTCCAATGCTCTTCAAGAAAGAGACTGGAAATGGTCAAACAATAAGCTGATAATTAGTTAAGAGGCTCAATGCTCCATGAAACTTTCCCATGCTTGTATCGTTTGGAATTAGACCCAAATTGCCTTTGTAAAAGATCAGTCAATGTCCCTCAACCCTTCCATACCACTGCGACTGTTAATTCAACCCCTCACAACCTCCTGATGTCGCCAACAATAGTGGCCAAATTCATAGGCCCATCAATAAAAATTCTCCACATTCACACAATATTGGGCCTTATCCATCTTGGTCCTGAAGGTTAGCCATTAGATTTCAAATAGAGTATGTGGAAACGATGGACTTACGAATCTTTTAATTAGACTTCACCTCTCTACTAACAAAGATACTTAAGAGTTCACACCAGGCGCCTCTAGGAGCTTTACGGTTAATTGCATGCGAAATATCATCTCTTCTACGTTGATCAATCCCAACTCTTTTCACACTAGATGGAATAAGTTGGTTCATTTGAAGGTAAATATTCTTGCTTGGAGTGTCTCGAACAAAATGCTTCCAACTAGATATAATCTTGATAGATGAGAAATTGACATTCATTCAACTAGATGCCCCGTGTGTGACAATGACACATAAACAGATGAGCACTTGTTCGTGAAATGCCCCATTGCCATTGATTCATGGAAGATGGTATTTTCATGGTGGCAGCTTGTGGATATTCCCTTCTCAAACCTGGTTGATGTTCTAATCATGGCCAAATGCATATCTACGACACAATCTTAAAGGAAATTCTTTGATGTGGTGGTTGATACAACTATTTGGGCGATATGGAATCATCGAAACAAAGTCGTTTTTTGTAGAAATCAAGGGAATACTGAGATTATGTTTATCACATTAAACTAAATAGTTATAGTACAGACACATTAATTAGAAAAGACAAAAACCTAAACCCTAAATGCTAAAAAGGTTTAAACAAGTGGGTCGGGCCTATAGGTTTTTATTATCTAACATCCTATCTAAAACTCTTAATGCTGCAGCGGTAAACATAAGAGTTTGTTAAACAGAAAATAAATTAACACTGAAAACAAACAAAAAAATGGAGTGTCACAGAGTGCAAACTTGGTGCTAGACAGAGTCTCAATCCGATGCAATCCAAACTGTAACAATGCGACATCAGTCAAGTCTGAAACAAACGAGCCAAAGTCATTGCAAAACCAAAATTAGAGCAACATCAATACAGATATGAATGAGAGTAGAGCAAACAGAACCAGGTGAAAATTCAGATAGATGTAGATAGGTGTAGAGCATAGAATCAGCCAGGGGAAAAGAGTAGAACAGGCAGACATGTGCAGATGCAGAATCAGAGCAGAGTCACACAAATACAAAGAAGAATCAGAGCAGATTCAGGCAGATTGACAGGCAGATGCAGAGCAGGTTTAGGCAGACAGATGTATATAGAGCAGATTCAGGCAAACAGGTGCAGACATAGTAGATTCAGGCAGACAGATGCAAATTCAAACATGCAGATGCAGATTCAGACAGGCAATTGCATAGCAGATTCAGGCATACAAAGCAGATTCAAGTAGACAAAACCAGACAGTGGAGAACCATAGCAAAACCAGATGCAAGGTGTAATTTAGATGCAGAACCAAACAAAACCAAGTGAAATAAGACAATTGCAGAGCCAGACGTAACCAAATGCAGAACAAGGAAGAATCCGGGTGAAATCGGGCGAAACCAAAACATGTTGTTGATGTCGAGATGCTACACATAACTACTAAAGACATAGTCTAATTAGTTAAGACTATAATATCACCATAACCAACACCCATTCAAAACCAATTTCCAGTACCAACTCTAATACTAATTACATACCAACGCTAAACAAATATGCACAACCAAGGCAGAAGGATCGAAAATTGCTTATCAGTAATTCGAACCCAATAGTGCAAAATCAAAATAATGTCGCTGAACCATTTTTTTCTACAATGTTCTTTCAATAACCCAAATGGACATGAGAATACCAACAAATGCAAATCCTCCCCAAAACCGAGACGATGCAAATACCAATAACAATTACCAATACCAATAAGGCAATAATACTTCAAACAAAATCCAAACCAATAAACGATTGCTTCAAATCACGAAACTTTTAATCAACCCGAACTATACCAACACCAATTCTACCGAAATCCAAAAACCTACTAATTCAAGACAGATGCAAATTCAAACATGCAGATGCAGATTCAGACAGGCAATTGCATAGCAGATTCAGGCATACAAAGCAGATTCAAGCAGACAAAACTAGACAGTGGAGAACCATAGCAAAACCAGATGCAAGGTGGAATTTAGATGCAAAACCAAACAAAACCAAGTGAAATAAGACAATTGCAGAGCCAGACGTAACCAAATGCAGAACAAGGAAGAATCCGAGTGAAATCGAGCGAAACCAAAACATGTTGTTGATGTCGAGATACTACACATGACTACTCAAGACATAGTCTAATTAGTTAAGACTATAATATCACCATAACCAACACCCATTCAAAACCAATTTCTAGTACCAACTCTAATACTAATTTCATACCAACGCTAAACAAATATGCACAACAAAGGTAGAAGGATCGAAAATTGCTTATCAGTAATTCGAACCCAATAGTGCAAAATCAAAATAGTGTCGCTGAACCATTTTTTTCTACAATGTTCTTTCAATAACCCAAATGGACATGAGAATACCAATAAATGCAAATCCTCCCCAAAACCGAGATGATGCAAATACCAATAACAATTACCAATACCAATAAGGCAATAATACTTCAAACAAAATCCAAACCAATAAACGATTGCTTCAAATCACGAAACTTTTAATCAACCCGAACTATACCAACACCAATTCTTCCGAAATCCAAAAACCTACTAATTGAAGCAAGCTGCACCATGAACTAAAACAAAATAATCAAAACATTAAAACATAATACGGCCTAAGAATCTTCACGTCGATAATATGCCCCATATTCATATTTAATTATACTACCGATCCACTAGCTACCATGTATTAATTTCATGAACCAATCACAATATCCCAATCTAGCAATCGAAAACTTACTTTGATTTTAGTAATCATAACATATACGGCAGTGGACAAATAGTGAACAAAGGGTTACCTATATTTTTTCTTTTCTTCCTTCCAACTGACCAGAAACATACAATGGCAATATGTGATCAAAATTTAAGGTGCATACGACTCTGATAACTTCTTCATATAACCAGCTCTTAATACCATGTAAAAATCAAAGGAATACTTATGTTTATCAGATTTAACTTTTGAGTTACAATACAAAGACATTAAATAGAAAAGACAAAAATTTAAACCCTAAATGCTAAAAAAGGCTTAAACAAGTGGGTCGGGTCTATAGGCCTTTATTATCTAACAGTTTTCAATTTCAAGCGACCTCAAAAAGAGCTTCTTTTCACCGATAATAAAATGATGTCGTTTATTTAGATCAATAGTGGAAGTAATAAAGTCTTTTGTAATTGGTTAGAATGGTTTTGTAACTCTAAATTTTTGTATTGTAAATCTCATTTTCTAGCTTCTTGCCGGCTTTATATAATCTTGTTAAAAAAAATTGTTTAACTTTAGATCATTCAAAGGAGTTTCCGCATGGTAAAAAAAGGAGTTTCCGACATCACTAACGAGCATTTTAAGCGTGTTTTCTTGTTTGAGATATTTTGCGAAGGGAATCTTTCTAAATAATGGATGTTGCTTCAAAATATATGCCAAGGGTCAAATCATCTTTACAGATTCCCAAATGAAGATGAAGTAAAAAAATTCAAATACTGTAAAAATGACGTTTTTTGTAGAGGAAAAAAAAACTCAAAATATTAAACATCATTCAACACATTGACCACCAAATTATGGTTACATCAAAATTTGCAAACTTGAGTTTTTATTTAATCTTTTTGCAAATTTTGCTGGTTTTAAATAATTTGCTATTTTTTTAAGTGACACTTTTCTTTTTGACCTCTACTTAGACGTTTAGAATTAGTGACAACGTATGACAACTAATGACACTTTAACAACAACTTAGCGACAAATTTTTAATTTTTAAATCATGGCTTCATAGCTTGCGAGACGTACTTTTTGGATGAACATCATACCTTGCAATATTTTATTTTCTACCTTAGGATATTTTTCTTAAAAAGTTGTAAAGCTGTCAAGAATCGCATATTTGCAATTAAAATGAGTATTTTGGTTGAACCAATTCTTTTTGTGTCATTTGTGATAAATGTTGGACATTGTAAACCACGAAGGTATAACTTTATTATTGATCATTATTTATAATGGTGAAAACCACAGATACCTTAAACTCACAAATCGGGCTTGTGCCTATTTATTTTTTAATACTCCTCTGCACTGTAGGGGTGAGCAAACGGACCAGATGGACCGGACCGACCGGACTGAGACCTAAGGGTGTAATCGAGTCGAGCTCAAGCTCGAGCTTAACAGGGCTTGAGCTTGGTTTGAAATTTATAAGTTAGGCTTGAGCTTGGCTTGATAGCTTGACGGGCTTTAATTATCTAGGCTTGAGCTTGGCTTGAAAAATTCAATTAAAGCTTGAGCTCGGCTTGAAAAGCTTGAATGTATATAAAAATATCGTATCTAATAGCCAAGCTTATCAATAAATATATGTAGAAAGTAAAACAAACTTAAACAATAATAGCCAAACTCACTAGTGTTTTACACAAATGATAACACTATAACAGTCGAAGGTCCAAGAAATGTGAAGAATACAAAAGGTAGAATACAAAATGTTTGGATTAATTAGGTTTAAATGACCTTCTAGAATATGTTCAATTATTTACAAAGTAAGTCCCTATGATTATGTTAATACTCAAACTATCTCTAGTTAGTTATATGAATTTAAAATGGAAATATATTTATATTAAAGCTCGAAAAAGCTTGAGAGGAGCTCGAGCCGAGCTATTAAAAGCTTGAGTTTGGCTTGTTATATGTTTCGAGCTAATTTTTGGGTTTGAGCTTGATAAAAAGTTGACTCGATCGAGTCAAGCTCGAGCTCGAGCTCGAATTGCTTGATAAAAACTTGACTTCATTGTAGCCCTAATGAGACCGGACCGACCATATTCGGTCCGGTCTCGGTCTAGGGTTTTCCATAATTTCGGTCTCGGTCCGGTCCGGCTTAAAAACCGAACATTTAGCCTATTTGGACCGAGACCGGACCGACCACATTCGGTCCGGTCTCGGTCTAAGTTTTTTGCCGGATTCGGTCTCGGTCCGGTCCGGTTTTTCTCGATCCGGTCCAATTTTGGACCGACGAGTAGCCTTACTTTGTAGTTCGAGCGGTGGAATCGCAAAAGCCCGTACTGGAAAAGTAAACATTGATAATAAAAGATAACAATTGTTGACGAAGAATCTTTCATATTGAGTGATAAGCTTATAATGATCATCATCCTTGTTCCACTTTTCTTGCACAACATGAAGTTTTTGAGCTTCCCACGACCAACATCTTCCACCATTTTAAGACCTTTTCATTAACCACAAACCTAATGGGACCCGCACTTACAATAACAGTAATACTTTATAAAAAGACAAAAACTAAAAATTTATAAAACCACCAACGATCGACTGAAACAAGAGTCGATTGATAATCAACAAACAGTGAAAATTAAACGTAAAAGTCAACTGGTATAACAACACCAACGATCGACTATAACCTATTAAAAACGACGACTGGTTATCAACAAAAATCAACGATAGACATAAAACAGAGAACGCGTTGACTGGTTATCAACGAAACCAACAATCGGCCGCATTGACCGGTTATCAACAAAACCAATGATCGACGAAAAACAAGGGTTTGGAGGAAGCGGTTTTAGGGTTTTGTGGATGATGAAGATTGGTAATAGTGATAAGTGGATGTGTCGGCCAGGACCTCATTTTGCTTCCAGTGGTCCACCAAAAATAATAAAGTGATAATAGATGGCGGTTAAGGTATGACGGGGGTGGCATAGAGGCAACGGTTTATTTTGGCCAATTAGGTCTCGGCATCAAACTTGTTAACGATACCATGTTAGACATTGTAAACCCCGTAGGTATTTTATTATTGATCATTATTTATAATGGTGAAAACTCTAAATACCTAAAACGCACAAACCGGACTAGCTTGACCTATTTATCCTCTAGTTCCACAAATATGTCAAAGATTTACATTTACAGTTCATATATGTTGGAATGTTGATATAAAATCGTGAAGACAAAAACGAGCCAAGAGAGGGTCGCATATGAGGAAACATGAAATGACAACACAAAATATAAATTAGATACAAGAGACATGGTATATAATCAGGAAAAAAGGAAAATAAAAATGACCCCCTGAACCCTCCATAACTACTATTAAAAAGAAAATTTGGTTTACAGATCGATTTAGGTTTTGAAATTGGTTACTAAATTAATATGAGAGAGACTTTTTAACCTACCAACAAAGAATGAACTTTACAAATTAAATGAAATAAATTTTCACATAAACAAAAAATATGTATTTTTTAAGTTTCATAAAAGAAACTATAGTAGTACACTACTACAGTAATATATTAACTATCTTAAGAGATTTATAGTTTATTAAATGAGAAATAAAACCATGCTACTGACTGAATTTAGCTAAACAAAATTCATATTTTTAATTAAATCTTACAACAAATTCAACAAAATCATGTCACCAAAGAAATGAAAACACAATGAAGATCACAAGATTACAACATTCTACTTGATTGGACCGTACAATCAATCAATGGTTTCATTGGAATCTTGAACCTGCAGTTTCTTCGCAGAAATGGCTTTATTATTATGCATCCAAACTTTTAAAACTTGTCTTTTAACTCCAATCTCTAAGCAAAATCTTTGAACCTCTACATCATCTTCTCTTGGTATCCTCCATCCCACTCTTTCTGCAAATTCAACCATTTTCTCCTTTTGTTCGGTCGTAAATTTTGACCTAAACCTCTTTTTTGGTGTAGCCGCGAAATGAAGCTCCTCGCTTGAAGATTCTGTTGCAAAACTGCTTCCTCCCACCGCTATTTTTAGTGGCGGAGCGTTTATTGGTGGATCTAAAAGAATCACATAGCATCAAAACTTATCATACCATAAAGAATAAAACGAAATTAGCTATAGTACACATTATATGTGATTATTTCGGATTACTTATTTAGATCTTTACCTGCTTTTGCTTAAAATTGTGTAAATGCAAGCCTTTTAGTGTTTGGAAACAACTGTTTATATGCCATTGATATTCTTATGTTCTATAAAGAAAATCAATTTAAAACCAGTAATCTTAAGTGTACAGTACACTTTACCAATGTGATTACTATACCAATAAATCTTTAGTTGATAAAAATGTCTAATTCATATGCCCAGATAAATGTGTACTACACTTGCTGATGGACCACATCATAGACATAAGTTTTAAGAATAAAGATAATTTTAATTAGAGGGTTTTGCTAATATGCGCTCGATCAATGAGCACATGTTAAATTATCATCGTTAATAATCAATATCATTAGGATGGTCAGGGTTACTTTACATGTGGATCCGCCTCTAGGAGTTACGACTGAGGATGCCCAGCTGGGGTGGTGGTTAAATGGCGCTGAAGGTGAGGGTAACGGGGGAGGAAGATGGAGAAAAGGTCGTCCAACTGCTACGACGGTTGTGGTTTCCTTACGGTGGAAATTACGATGGCAATTACAAGCTGCACATTTGAGTGCTTCTAGGGTTCCTTCATCACCTGAAGGCATGAACTCGCCACATCCATCCGTGATATTACCTCCAGTGTTAGCAGCATGGTTCTTTAAACACTCTCGGTACCTTGGTGGTGACTTTAGGAGCCTAGATCCGACAGAAATGGGTGTAGCTGAAGCTCCATATCCATCAAACCGATCTGGTTCGGACCCATGATTATCCATAGGTTCTGAGGTATATTCATGAATCAAGTGATGATTGTTGTATGGAACTGAAGAAGTCTGTGTTCTTATCTCTTTGTCAGTGTCACTCATCTCCATTTTTGTTTCTTGTAAAACCCCTAAAAACATGCTTCATATATTAGTTTATACTATAAAATCTTCCTTGGAAAAGATGCTCGAGAAATAAATGTAACCAATTGTGTCCAATAGGAAGTGTTAAAATTCTAGCTTTCTTATATCTCTCAAAATATTAAGATTGAAATTTAACTATATTGAATCTAGTAATCAATAATCACCTTATTCAGCAGATATCTTGAACGTGGTAAAGGATGAATAGAGCATAATTTGTAAAAATATTATAGAAATTCATGAGATGTCACAAGTGAGCGTAATTCTAGTTTATAGGAGCAAAACCTATAAACCAGATTTAGCTCAATTTAGTTGAATTTGCTCAAAGAATTATGTATGTCTTTAGGGATCTTACATGGTGTGCTAATAACAAAAAGGAAAGCGTACCTTAGAAATCTTAATTAGAAGTTGAAGACAAGCATGCACACACCCTTATGAATTGATGAATTAGGGTTTATAAAGTATTAGTGGTTGACATATGTGTTTCAGAGGTTCCAACAAGGGACAACTTGGTTTCTTGCGATGAAGCTAAAATATAAAGATGAGGGAGCTAGGATGAGAGAGAAAGGGAGTGGGAAACAACCCAAGAACAAGAGATGACATAACATGACACTTGAATGAGTTTTTGTTGTTTTCTAGCTTCACTTTAATTTTGATAAGATCGCAAGTGTATGGGTGAAATTTAGCTCTTTGTTTAGGGTTGATGCACTTTTAATAGCAAAAGGTTTTATATCCTTAAGATTTACTTTCTCTTTAACAGCAATTGGACTAAAGTATTTATTTTGCTTTCCTTTTCTTCTATGGACGTTGATATGTGTGACAATAATTCCTAGCAATGTATTAGACTCTAAAGTTTTATGAATCGTCACATCAAACTCCATTAACATTACGAGTGGCAATGTTTTTCTAACCTTGTCGACAAATCTAGGTAAGTCGAATATTTTCTAACCTAGCTCGTTGATCATTAACATTACGAGTTGTACGTCGTAGACTCGTAGTAGCTAGAATACATTTACCTAAGCCATCCAATCTATTGAAAAAGATGTGCAATAATTTTGAGAACTAAGAAAGGACAATGTCACATTAAGGGTCTATCTCCCACACCCTGCAAATTTGGTCCCAAGTGCACATAAAAACCTCCATTATTGCCCCTTTTAACCCTTCCTACACAATCCCTTGACACTCCATATTCTCACTAAAACTTATTTATACTACAAAATAAATTAATATACTTTTATCTTAAGGGAAAGAAAGTTAGATAACGTGGTATTTTTTTTGCCACTTGGACACAAATATAAATAAGACTGGGCCGTGTACTCTAGATATGACTCAATAATTTGATTTTGAATCAGATAATTATGTTCTCAACATTATTGCTGACATATATGTTTTTTACTAGTAAAAGACAGTCTTATCGTTCTGTACTATAAAATCAATGCCTTTTGAATATCTGTTAAAGAATCTTTCTTAGTCGATCAAGTTATGAGATGTCTTTTTCTTGTAATTTTCATCTTAAATCTTTACTTATTCCATGCAATGTTTGTTGTAATGAATCAATATTCTTGTTTAAATTTCGTCTTATACGATTAGTACTTACAACGTTGAATTGAAGCCATTAGTTGTTATGGTTTATGAGAATCTCGTATATACAAACATCAAAAGCTATTTCTATAACAAATTTTTATTGATTGGGGCCGTGAAAACCACCAGGCGCACAAGGTGTACGCATATTGTGAATAAGCTATTTTCGCTTATTCATAAATTACTGTATAATACATTCTTTCCGCTTTTACTTTGATTAATCTTCAAATGTTTCCCTAGAGATTTCTTGAAACTGTCATCAACTTCTTTATCAAACTTCATCTCCATCACGACGTCCATTTTACCCCACATGAATCGATCTTTAGCTAGCCATCGTTGTATCTTACCCGAGGTCGTTTTTGGAATACTTCCACTCTTCACAAGAGCGATGATCCCAACATGAATATCCTCTTCCCTTTCCACAAACACTTTTATTCCTTCACATATTCTTTTTAGCATGCCATCTTCTTCATCACCTATCTTTTGCAATTCTGCTACAATGGTCATAGATTCATGAATCTCGAATGCTGCAATACACCCTCCTCGTAGAAAACTTGTACATGATTTGTATGCAGCCGTTTCCAGATAATGAGCATGTGTTTCAACCCCGTTTTCATGCTTTATGATGTCTGCACATCGACCTGTCACAAAGAGGAATCTTTCGGGGCCCTTGATGATCCCTCGGTCGCCTGTTTGAAGGAAGCGTTCGTGGCTGAAGCTTCCCTGTAACCTGTTTTGAAAGACTTCTTGTGTTAAAGAAGGGTGGCATAAATAACCGGAAGCGTTGCTTGGAGAAGAAGCAATCCATATTTCACCCTCAACGCCGTCTTCTACAAGTTCATTTGTTTCCTCATTGACAATTACCATGCTAATTTGGTCTTCTTCGTCGTCTAGTTCATCATATTTGAGCCGAGCACTTGGTAATAGCTTCTTGTGGATAGGAAAATCAGCTGCTTGCACTTTTGATCTCCATGCTGTTGATACGAAAGTGCAATTTTCAGCTAGCCCATAGGATGGAGAAATTGCGGAAGGGTTCAGACCAAATGGGATGAATGTTTCCTCGAACTGCTTGATGGCTTCATGATATATAGGTTCATTAATGATTATCAAGTTTTTCATGGTGGTTAGGTTTATAGGAAGGCGTTTCTTTTCGAAAGCTTGACCACGTTTGACAACCAATGGTAACGTAAATGAAGGAACTGGAGTGCAAGTCGCCTTGAAACTGGTTATCAACTCAAGCCAAAGCCTTGGCCGGTTAATAAATGCATTTGGTGATGTTAAAACACAAGTTGCACCTGAAACTACTGTCAATAAGAGAAACATAAGCCCGCAATCATGGTATTGAGGTAACCACGATGTTATAATGCTGTTTGGATGTAGATCATAGGATCTTCTAGCCACTCTCACATTATGAGCGGCTGCTCCTGCTGTTACTAAAACGGGCTTTGGGATCCCGGTTGCGCCAGAGGTGTACTGAACCAAGTACACCTCATCTGGCTTGCAACCCATATATGATGAATTTAAGCTGGCGCGGCCTGAGCTTAATTTCTTCTTAGTAAGGCTTTCCACATCTATCCATGTGAGATTTCGCAAAAGATTAGAGAGATGATTTTCAGGATGAGAAAGTCTTATATATCTTTGCACCTTTTCGATGTAACCCAAGTCCGCTATAGCCGCTTGTGGTCGTGTTTGAGACAAAACACGAATGAGATGATGGTGATCATCTTTTGAAAAAGTTGGGTTTGGAGGGATGATAGGCACTCCCTTTATCCCCGCTCGTTGACATCCAAATATGATCTCAACGAGCTTGAGTCCAAGAGAGCATAAGATGACAAGAGTGTCACCCCTTTGAAAAGATTGGACAAGTTGAGAGGAAATTGTGTGAACCGAGTCGTTTAGCCCCTCATAAGTGAGACTCGAGCATTTTATTGAACCAGACAAACCATCTTCGGCCCAAATGAAAGCTGGCTTAGACCTGAAGGAAGGAAGACTAGACAAAACCGGGAGGTACTGATCAACTACTGGCTGGTCAGGGAAACAAGGGTCATAATTCTCGATGCTCATTCTTTTTTATAATTGATAGTTATAGTTCATGAAACAAGTGTTTGTTTTGTCAACTCTTATATAGAGACCCAAATAGAATTTTGTACTATAGGACCCCTAACTATGATCTCTAATTCCATTTCGACTCCTTAAGCCTTAACTTTTGTTATTACTCAAACACTGGCTATTGAAAAACGTAATAAGTCATCAAAAGGCTTGTAACTTAGCGGTATTTGTGATATGCTTCCAATTAAATGATTGTATGTTTAGTTAGAATCTCGCCTAACACAAATGTGTAAGATATTTTGAATGTATACATTATTGTTTGATTGCTTTTTATTAAAAGAAAAAAAAAATAATAATAATAATAAATAAAAAAAGTTGAAGTTGTTGCCCTTTGCAGAAACGATGTAAACATAAATTGTTTGCAGTTTAATGTCCAAGGATCAAAATGCAATTAGGCATATAACTAAAAGCGCCAACAAGCAATAACCCAGTTTGGAACATATAGGATTAAGTCACGCTACTTTAGATAAGGACACACAAGACAACATGCACAAAAACAGAAATAATAAGATTAACAAAATAAGGTCCGATTGTGACAGCAGAATATTACTCGAACTATGAAATCTTAACTATTGTATAAATAATATTCTCCACGAATATCCTCATATGACTGTGAATCTTCGTCTTATGTTAATGTCGTATGCTCAGTCCAGGCGGCAAATCACACGAATTGAACCACTTATATGTTGGAAATTTAGTTCAGACAACTGGCAAATTAGGGAGCCATTTTAAAAACCCGCATTACGTAAAAGTTCGTTTATAAATTTATGTTTAAAATTTTATTCATAACGAACTTGTAAAACTTATATTGTGGTTGATTATATTTAAAATCTTTATGGAATCAAATTTGGATTATCGATGTGATGAGAATTTATTTCGAGATTTTATTTGGCACTACGTTGACTCCGGCACTAGAACGACCTAACAAAAATTTAATGTTTTGAATTACGGTTCGACTATATATTTATTTATTGAACGTATTGTGATATTTTAAAGTTTTGAGAACGAGCTTGGTTCGAGAGAGTTTGTATATTTTAAATGAGTTTCGGGTTTTGGTCCGTGTATTCTACACCTAGCCACCTTACCTTAAATACTAATAATACTCTTATTATTATTATTATTATTATTATTATTATTATTATAGTTAACTAAAAAGAAAGAAAAGAAAGAAAATAAAAAGAAAGAGTATACTACAAAAATCGTCCTTTGTGGTTTCCCTGGTTCACACCACACACAAACACAAACACCATCTTTATCACTTTCATCTCTCTCTCTCAAATATACCCTAGCCGCCGCCCCTCTTCTCCGGCGACCACCGTCACACCGCCACCCCTACAACAAAAATAACACCATCACATTAATCCCCTCATCGAGATCTATCTTTTGGTATAGCTCGCGCGCGAAAGAAACACCTCTAACATCACGAATCCACCACAAATTCGTCATATCTTTCTAGTTTTTGAAGTTTCTTTACGATTTGATCTTGGTAATCAAAGGTGAGACGAGTTGAGACTCGTATCTTGGTGAAAAGCGTGACCAAGGGTCACAAATCTTGTATTTTCTTTTGGGTTTATGAAAAAAAAACATGAAATATATATGGGTTTTGATTGAAAACATGATTTCTAATAAGTTTGGTATCCAGGTTAATGATTCTTGTGGGTGTCGAGGTGAAAGCTCTCGGCTTGGTGATTATCTTGAGCCATGTGGTTTTCTTGTCGTTTTAATCTCGTTGTCTTAGAAGCGAGCGTAGCCGATTATATGGAGCTTGTTTTCAGCTTGATTCTTGGTTACTTGTTGCTGTCCTTGTGTTGTCGAGACCCAAAGGGGGTCCGTTTGGTTGATTTGTTGTGCTCGGATGAGCTTAGCCGAGACCCTTGTGGTCATAGGGCTTGAGTCATCTTGACTCGTGGAGTTTAGCCGAGACCCAAATGGGTCTTCCGGTTCATATTGTTGTTATTATTGTTGTCATTGAGACTTGGGTACATTTGGTTACCATTTGTTGTTGTTGCGGTATATTACTTTTGGTATTGTGAAGTTGTTGTTGAGATGATATTGGGGACCGATTGTGAGACGGTCAAATTAGATTGACGGAGATAGGTTAGATGGGTGCCGTAGTCGGACCCTATTGTTGTAGCACGTGATGTGGGAATTGTTGGACGGAGATTGATTACTTGGGTTGACTTGATTATAATTTTACTTGGACTTGGACAATGAGCCGAGAGTAATGACTCGGACATGTGACCATCTATATGACTCGATAATTATTTATAATCAAACATAAATAATAAAATTCGTAACAATATTATTAATAATATAAACGTTTATATAAGTATATAGACGTGAAAACGTATATATAACTATATAAGTGCGTATATTAAAAATAAAACGATCACGAGTAAAATTATAGTAACGCGATGATATATATTATACTATGTGAATAGTGTAATAAATGTCGGGAACTTTATTATAATTAAACAACTATAACGAGATGAAATCTATGACGTTGGATAATTATATTAAATAAAATACATTTTTTAAAATAAACGAGGAAACTATCGAGTTATATGGGGTCGTGGTCATTTGAGTTCAAGTGGGCTATATTATTTATTTTGTGACTTTTTGTGCTTGTCACGGATATGTGACGTTAATACATCAATTTTCTATAACTACGTAATTTATTTGATCGACGGATTAAATAGGACCTATTTAGTTATATAAAATGAGTATATTAATGGGCATTGTATCCTACGATGCCCATAGGTTATGGTATGTGTACAGGAATAATGGATTACTAAATATCTCGTGAGGCTTACCAAATTGACGAGTTTGGTAAGTTTGACGATATATTTAGGGAATCTATTAGACTTTGATACTCACAATATAGTACTCAACGTGCTATGTAATTTAGGTTTTGGGTATAAGCTTGGAATAATATATTAAGTAAATAAAGTATGGAAGAATACCAAGTCGACGGATTTGGTAAACTTTGATGTCTTATTTAAATGATATATTGGACTAATATTAGACCCGTAAGTTGTTATTATTTCTTTTGTTTGTGACTTCTTGGTTTGAGTTGTGTCGACCCTCCACCCGCTTGGATACCAAACGCCAAACTACTAATACGAGAATAATACGAGAAATAGATTTTCGGAAAGTAAAATGGAATACGTTCGGGATTGAGAATAATTGATTTTGAGTAAATGATCCTGAAACGAGTTTATATTGTTAGGAAGTGCCGAGTCCGTAGTTGCCGTCTTTTGAGTTGCTATACTTCTTACTTCTACCGATTTCTTCTTGCTGATTTATGGACTTGAGGTGAGTCATAGCCTCACTTTTACTCTTGAACTATGTTTTCAATACTTGGGGTGAGAAACGTGCAAATTATTTTATGTGGACTATTATCGCTTTTGTTTTTCAAAACTTGCTATGCTTATGGAACTAGGATGTTATGTCAACCGTAGTCACATAGTGAATTATCGCGTGTCGACTAAATATGGTTAGACAAATGTTACAACAACCTTAGTCACATAGTGAACCATCGCGTGTGGACTAGATTTGGTTAGATGAGTTACATCAACCCTAGTCACATAGTGAACCATCGCGTGTGGACTAAATAATGGTTGGATTATGAGATTGGCTTATTTGAGGATTTCGGATGATCTATAGTGTGCACTATAGGATTTTGCGTTGAGGATTGAGCCCTAGTCTAGCTAGCAAGCGTTTTGCGTATATGTCCACTAGATTTGATATTGAATATAAACCTATGATCTCACCAACGAAAGCTGACTTTTAGCACGTTTTCTCAGGTAATTAAGTGATGATTTGGATGCTTGGATTGGAGGCTTGGCTATGGCACCTGGTTTATGGATCTATTATTCTAAAAACTCTGATATGTAATGTTGGACCTACTTTTACTCCTTTTGGGCCTTACTTTGATAAATTTGGGATGAATGTAAACTTTAAAACCCCGTTTTGGTTGTGTTTTACTTATGTTTACTTTATCTCGTTCTTTCAGGACTTTGAATGGATACCAATCCTCGTAGCACCCCGAAAGCTTGTTGAGTCTTCCGCTGTACCAAATTTTGGGGGGTGTTACAAATTGAGCGTTTTAGGTCACGTCTGGTAATAGGGTCCGGAGGTACGGAATGTACACTCATCAGGTCGCTGATCACTCTGACTCTAATAGTGGTAAAGTATGGTTCATGTCGCTGATAAAGTTCAAAGGGTCTACTCTTCAGAGGGTGTCACTCTGAACGACATTCATCAGGATGGTGAGTTCAGCTTTGTACTCTCTGAGTAGTCAGATGACGGATCTCATTAGGGAGTTGTCTCATGAGAGGATTCATCTTTTCAGTAAGTGAACTTCTCGGGGAGCTATCTAATCAGGGTCAAGCTCATCAGTGAGTATAACTCGAATTCAAACTTGGATTATAACTGCTTTGACCTATTCAAAGGCAGTATAACTGTAACTTAATAACCATTAATAACGGTCATGTAACTACTATTTCCTATAACGGAGGAACATTATGACATAATTAATGGGCCGTTAATTATCATAATTTCATTATTGGTCCCTGAGTATTTCCATTAAATAGGAACGCATAATTGCATGAAAAGACAAAAAAACATAAACACTTGAAAACGAACAGGTTCTTGCTTTGTGCCTAAAACAAGAATGAACACTTGGTATTATCCCATAGAAATATTCGTGTAACCCAGGCATTAGGGTCGAATAGTTTCTATTGGAAAGTGATTACATGATTTCAAGTGCTATCCGGTACCATTGATTATCTATACCCAACTGGAACTGAAGCTAAACAACTAACAATCAACAGAAAGTATTTAGTGATAATCAATGGCTGACACTATAAAGCATATGGCTGCTAACTTTTTTAAACTTGAAAAGTTTGAAGGGATTGATTTTACGAGATGGCAAAAGAAGATGCACTTTCTTCTTTCTAGCATGAGTATGGTATATGTTCTGACTACACCAATACTAGAGGATGATAAGAATGCTACGATGGAGAAGATGAGGAAGAGGAGCAAATAGGGGAATGATGACTATGTATGTCGTGGTCTAATTCTCAATGGTATATCTGATCTTCTGCTTGATATTTATCAAAATGTTGAGTCTGGCAGGGACGGAGCCAGGAATTAAGAATAAGGGGGGCTGAAATTTTTTTCTCAAGCTAACAAAGTAATCTTGACTAAAACTTCAAACAATATGTTCTAATGATTACATACATTAGGTTACAAACTTAAAATTTTGATAAGAAAACACATTGATAACTAATAAAAAAATATTAGATGAAAACATTGTGCATGAAATGGTGTCAAGTTTCTCTTAATTCTTTTGACATCTAAAAGTTAGGGGGTCATTTGCTTATAGTTGGGTCATAGGCTTAAATTTTATAAGGTAAACAGCAAAGCAATTGGACATGTTGGAGGGGGCCGAGCACCCACTGGCTCCCCTACTGTATCCGTCTCTGGAGTCTGGTAAAGAACTATGGGAATCTTTGGAGGCTAAGTATATGGCTGATGATGCCTTAAGCAAGAAGTTGCTTGTAAGTAATTTTACTCATTACAAAATGGTCAATTCTAGACCTGTAATAGAACAATACAATGAACTTTTTAGTATACTTGGTCGATTCACACAACACAAAATAAACATAGACGAGGCTATTTCAGTCTCTTGTGTCATTGATAAACTTCTCCATTTTTGGAAAAATTTCAAGCATATGCTGAAACATAAGAAGAAGGAATTAACTCTTGTTGAGTTTGGCAGTTATCTGTGCATTGAGGAATCACCCAGAGCGCAGGAAAATGACAAGCCAAAAAGTAGCAATGCTATTGGTCCATCAGTTGTCAATATGGTGGAGCATACAACTCCACCAGGTACAATGACAACAGGGACAAACGTGAGCATTAGGATAACACCAAAGTTGATCTTAACCAGAAGCCAAAAGCAACTTGTTGTAAGTGTGGAAAACCTGGAAATTTCAAAAAGGATTACGAGAGTGTTAAATATGGTAATTAAGCTAATGGATCAGGCACAAGTGGTTCAAGGACTGCTTCAACCAACCCTCTGAAAGGAAGATAATGTTTAATAAGTCTTTTCAGATTTACTACGTTATATATATATATATATATATATATATATATATATATGGTGAGGTTATTCTAAAAAGTCTTATAATAAAAAGTTTAGGAAGGATTGTGTGAGTGACATGTGTCACCCCTATGCCACATCAGGTGCAACAATTCTTCAAGACTTATGAGTCGCTGAATGATGGCTCTATTCTTCATATGGGAAATGAGTCAACAGCCCTGGTGCATGGAAGAAAATGTGTGGATTTAAGATTTTGTTCCAGAAAGACTGTTTCTTTGTTTAATGTTTTACATGTTCTTGATATTAGAAAGAATTTGGCTTATAGTAATATTTTAAATAATTGTGGTTATAAAGAAGTTATTGAATCAGATAAGTTTATTTTGTCTAAATATAGTGTTTTTATTGGTTTAGGCTATTTGTCTAATCAAATGTCCAGGCTCAATATTGTTAATGATATTGCTAATGCAGCCTCTAAATTGAATGATTTAACTTTTTGGCATGCTAGAGTTGGCCATGTACACTTTAAGAGAATGCGAGATATATCTAAGGATGGGTTAATTCCATCTTTTGATATGGACAATGAAAAGTGTAAGACTTGCATGCTGACCAAAATAACTAAGAAGCCATTTCAAAGTGTAAAACGTGAAACTGAAGTCTTGGAGCTGATACATAGTGGCCTATGTGACTTGCATGCTACTCCCTCATTGGGGAATAACAAATACTTTGTGACTTTTATTAATGATACTTCTAGGTATTGTTATGTTTATTTATTGCATACTAAGGATGAGGCATTAGATAAATTTAAAGTATTTAAAACTAAAGTTAAATTACAATAAAGGTCTCTGATCAAGAGATTTAGGACTAATAGGGAGGTGAGTATATGAATACTCTGTATTTTCAGTTAGTAGGTATTCTCCATGAAGTGACTAATCCTTATACTCTACAACAAAATGGTATCTCTGAAAGGAAAAATAGAGTACTGAAGGAGATGGTTAATTCCATGTTGTCTTATTCAGGCATGGGTCAAGGGTTCTACGGTGAAACTATGTTAATAGCTTACTATTTATTACATAGGGTTTCCAACAAAAGGAACATGGTTACCAAGGAAACCCAACCTAAAATATCTCAGGGTCTAGGGTTGTAGGGCAGTTGTAAGAATCCCTGATCCAAAGCTAAAAACTTTGGGTGAAAGAGGCATTGAATGCATCTTTGTTGGATATGCTGAGCATTCCAAGGTATATAGGTTTTATGTTATTGAACCTAATGAATCTGTTTCAATTAACTCAATAATTGAATCATGGATGCAATCTTTGATGAGAATAGATTCTCATCTATCCCTTCTAACAAGTCAAAGGATTCCAAATGGAATTGATGGCCTTAGTGTTTCAGAGGTCTCTGATGAGATTGTGGTTCAGCAACCTAAACCTGAGCTTAGGAAAAGCAAAAGGGTCGAGACTACAAAATCATTTGGACTTACGTTTCAATTAGACTTAATTGAAGGTACAATGAGGTTTCTCACCAATATTCCTATTGCTTTATTGTTGAGAATGATCCCAAGACATTTAATGAGGCAATGAAGTCTCATGATGTTGCTTTCTAGAAAAAAGCAATAAATGATGAGATGGATTCCATCATGGGCAACAATACTTGGGTGTTGGCTGATCTACAACCAGGGTGCAAACCTCTGGGTTGCAAATGGATTTTCAAAAAGGAAAATGAAGGTAGATGGAACTATTGAAAAGTTCAAGGCTAGATTGTTCATTCAGGGTTTTAAACAAAAGTCAAGGATAGATTACTTTGATACTTATGCTCCTGTGGCACGTATCAGTACCATAAGACTGCTGATTGCTTTGGCATCTATTCATAATCTGATTATTCATCAGATGGATGTGAAGACAGCTTTCTTGAATGGTGAATTGGATGAGGAGGTCTATATGAACCAACCTTAGGGCTTCATCATGCCTGACAATGAAAATAAAGTGTGCAAGCCGATTAAGTCTTTGTATAGACTGAAAGAGGCACCTAAGCAATGTCATCAAAAATTTGATGAAGTGGTTTTGTCAAGTGGTTATTATCTAAACCAATCTGACAAATGTGTGTATAGCAAATTTGATGAATCTGGTAAAGGTTTCATCAGTTGTTTTTATGTTGATGACATACCGATCTTTAACACTGATCAAGTTCAGGTTGACCTGACAAAGGTATTTTTGTCATCAAGGTTCTCGATGAAGGACACGGGGGAGGCTGATGTTATCTTGGAATAAGTATTAAACATGAAAGTAAAAGAATTTATATCTCTGAGTCTCATTATATTGAGAAGGTTCTGAAGAAATTTAATTACTTTGATTGTACTCTAGTGAGTAGTCCTATGGATACAAGTGAGAAGCTGAAACCTAATAGTAGTCAGGTTGTATCTCAACTTGAGTATTCTAGGGTGATTGACTACTTGATGTATGCCATGAATTGTATAAGGCCTGATATTGCTTTTGCAGTAGGTAAGCTAATTAGGTACACTAGTAATCCTAGTGTTCATCACAGGCAAGCAGTTCAGAGGGTACTGAAGTATCTGAAGAAGACTATGGATTATAGTCTCTCATATATAGGTTATCCTTCAGTGTTAGAATGATACACTGATGCAAGTTGGATCAGTAACACTGAAGATAATTTGTCTACTAGTTGCTGGGTATTCCTGCTTAGAGGAGGTGCCATTTCATGGGCTTCTAAGAAATAAACATGTATCACAAGTTCAACATTAGAGTCAGAGTATGTGGCTTTAGCAGCTGGTAAATAAGATGAATGATTGAAAAACTTGCTTATAGAGATTCCTTTGTAGGCGAAACCTATAGCACCTATTTCTATCCACTGTAATAGTGCAGCTATATTGGCAAAGGCTTATAGCCAGGTGTACAATGGGAGGTCTAGACACTTAGGTGTCAGGCATAGCATAATTCATGAGCTTATCGTAAATGGAGTGGTATCTATAGAGTTTGTAAGGTTTCAACAAAATTTAGTTGATCCATGATGAAGGGTTTGGCAAAAGACTTGGCTCTAAAGTCTGCAAAAGGGATGGGTTTAAAGTCCACTATAATCACTGAGCAATCAAACGCCCAATTCCCTCTGAAGGAAACTTTGGAGCTGAATTCAATGGGGAAAGCTTAATGATGAGAGGCTGGAGCACATATTTTATATCACATCCCATAGTTGTGCTAGGTCCTGCTGAAAGGTCAGGTAGAAGAAGGTTTCTTCTTAATAGTTTGAATTTTGAAAAAGTGCAAAGTAGGTGCATGAATAAAAGGGAACTACCTATGTGAGTGTTGAAATTTGCCGCTTCAGGGAGCATTGGGCTTTTGGCTCAAAAAACATTCATGAATTAGATATTGACATATGGCTTGTTAGTATCAGGAGCGTTTATGTGTTTGAAAAATTTATGTGTGTATATTATCTTCAGGTATTCAAATGGGTTGAAGGGTTCAATTCTTAGAACACCCTAATTCTTTAGAATTTGAACGTGTAATATACTAAGATGGAAAATCAATCTTCCAGATATTTTCATTTATGCACTGGCTTTGTTTTATGTTTATTTTCATGCTAAGGAATTGTACTAAATTGGGGAGGATTGTTGGAAATTTAGTTCAATTGAGGGTTTCAGGTCATGCCTTGTAATCGGTCTAGAGGTACTGAGTGTACACCCATCAGGCTGCTGATCACCCCGACTCTAATAGTGGTAAAGTATAGTTCATGTCACTGATGAATTTTAAAGGGTCTACTCTTCAAAGGATGTGACTCAAAACAACATTCATGAGGATGATGAGTTCAACTTTGTACTATCTAAGTAGTAAGTTAATGGATCTCATGAGGGAGTTATCTCATCAGAGGGTTCATCTATTCAGTAAGTGAACCTCTTAGTGAGAACTCTCATGGAGCTACCTAATCAGGGACAATCTCATCAGTGAGTATAACTCACTAGACTGAATTCAAAATCAGATTGTAACTGCTTTGACAATTTGACTTATTTAAAGGTAGTTATAACTATAACTTAATGTCCTTGAATAACGGTCATGTAACCACTATTTCTTATAATGGAGGAACATTATGACGTAATTAATGGGCCGTTAATTATCATAATTCCATTATTGGTCCTTGAATATTTCCTTTAAATAGGAACGCATAATTGCATGAAAAGGCACAGAAAAACATAAACACTTGAAAAGTGAACGGGTTCTTGCTTTGTGCCTAAAACAAGAAAGAACACTTGGTCTTATCTCATAGAGATATTTGTGTAACCCAAGCATTAGGGTCAAATAATTTCTATTGAAAAGTGATTACACGATTTCAAGTGATATCCGGTACAATTGATTATCTATACCTAACTTGAACTGAAGCTAAATAACTAACATTATATTCCTGGTTAATGTGAACAATGAGATTAAGGTTAATTAATAAAGGTAATAGATACTTGTTACAAATTTTTTACCGCATACATTTCTGCTGCTCCAAACCCGTGACGTGTCATGCAACGTCTAAACATATGTCTAATCATGAGTATTATTAGGGGATATGTTAGGTGGTTCAAGCCCATTTGTCTAATACATGTAAGTTGTAACAACAATTTTTGGCTAAAACCTTTTGTCTAATGTTTGAAATAATATTTGTAGGGAAATTTACATTTTCACTTATTTCTAACTTGACTTAACTTTGTGGCATATTGCTAAAACTAGGACACCGAATTACATTTTTCTGATTTTGACCTTTTACACCCACTTCACACATGTGTCTCACATATTTACAATTTTATTCAATAGCTTACTGCACCCCCAACACCACATACTCGACCCTATCTACTCACATGCACCTCCATTCTTGCTGAAAATTGTACCTTCTTCATCGTTGTGTCATTCCAATCATGAGGAAACCTGTCTCATCTGTTTTCATGAACACTGGCTTTCGACTGGAATAACTACAAGGATGCAACGATTCAGATGCAAGGTCAGTGTTACGTGATAAATAAATAGTTCACTCTCAATGGTTGCATTATTTCAACATTCTGCGAAGCGATTACAAATGTTTCAACAAAATGGGTCATTTTGTGTAGTGATTGTGAATATGTTGCTAATGAATGTGAGGGCAACGCTCGCAAGACAACTTTTTACCTTTCCAATAACTTGGGTAGTTCAAATTCATCATCACTATATAATTGTTTTTCTTTCCTCTAAATCCACTCTACATTTTTGTACTTCAACCTATTAATTTTAAACGCTCCTTACCAACAAACACCATCTTAAACTCTACTTATGATACTTCCAATTACTCTATATTTACTACTTTACGAAGGTTAACGGCAGAGTTCAGTGGAAACCGAGAACTTTGATGGCTTGTTTTCCAGCTATCCATATTTTTTGCTTCTAAAACACCAACAATTTGCTTTAATTGTTTGTCTGGTGTCTGAAGTGTCTCAAGTTCCCAGCAAGATGCAGGGGGATTGAAAACTTGGTTGAGCCTCTTTGCATGAACCAAGTGTGTGAACTTGAACAAACCATCCTTATTCGGCTATTTGTTAACTATAACCACCCTCACCGCACTTGTTGCATCCACCCCCCCTCCATCTTGATTACATACTTTCGTGTAAAGCATCATGGATGAACTCACGTGCTTATAAAGAAGATGCTTAAACTAGCATTGTTTCTACGTGAATGTTAGATTGAAAGAAGAGGTCATGGATACAAAAGTGTCATGTCATACATGGGGTCATGTCCTCTCCAATATTCTCCCATCTTTTAGACACATGCACCTTTTCTCTCCAACTTTTTAAAGAAAGCACCTATATCATCTGTATGATTGGGTCTTGTGTTCCCCAACCCATTTTCTTTAACTTATTCACGTAAGTACCCTTATCATCTGATTCATTATCTCCAAGATGCTTCAACTACGATTGTGTGAATCATATATGTTTGTTTATAGGTTATTATGTGTATTGTAATCACTAGAAGAAAATAGAAATTTAGTGATAGAGGTTCTAATGACATAAAAAGTGTCATTATATCTAACATTTAGTGACACTTTTTAAAAAGTGTGGGCAAAAGCCTGAAATTTTGATATTTAAAGACACTTTTTTATAAACAAAAAGTCACAAAAGGCAAAAAAAATGTGCGCTCACACTTTTTTTGTATCATTGTAAATAGACTTTTACCTACACTTTTTTAAGTGTCGGAGAAGTAAAGGAGATTTTTAGTGAC
Organism: Artemisia argyi; assembly: GCA_030686995.1. Taxonomy (NCBI): domain Eukaryota; kingdom Viridiplantae; phylum Streptophyta; class Magnoliopsida; order Asterales; family Asteraceae; genus Artemisia; species Artemisia argyi. Next base: position 38,874,524 of record CM060689.1, read on the forward strand.
ACTTCTTTTATACTTTTGGCGACACTTTTTTTTTTTCTTTTTTTAACCATTAGTGACATTTTTTGTGACACATTTTTTAAGCGTCATTAGATGACAATTTTTTTGTAGTGAGTGTAATAATTTGTAAGGTAATATTCTTCGACTTAATAGAATGTATTTGTAATGTAATGTAGAGACCTTACTATGTAATGTGATATGATATTACAAATTTATGATAACTTTTATTAAAACAAACACTAGATAAAAAAATGAATTAAATTAAATTAGAAGCAATTGAAACAAACATTCGAAATGTAATGCTAGAACATAAAAGAATTTTAGTTGCCTAGTACTCAATGTATTTTTTTCTTTCTTCAAAGTTCCTTTGCAACCATTGAATCTCAGTGTGGAGCGTACAATTTCTTCTTCTTCTTCTTCTTCTTTTGCTATTTTCTCATTAGTATCGCAACACACCTCTTTTCTGCAAGAGGAACTTGTCTTCTTATGAAGCGTAATTCGATATCATACAACTTTCTACGAGTAGCTGAACTTGTCCTCTAATGGTGAAGTCATTTAGAAATAAGAAGCCATGTTGTTTTTACCTTTAGAATTAAGAAATTGGTCTACCTATGGTTGAAAGTCTTTCTGGTGAATGTGTGTAAATAGAAGTGTATTTACCTTTATTGTTTTTTGCAATAAAATTACAATCAAATCACAACCAAGAAATGAAATAAAGTGGCAATAGATACTTTTCTAGTAGTTCATTCCTTAAAGTAGTATTCGTCACCAAAAAATCCTTTATGAACTTGCTTTGTTTCTCAACAAAATGAGATTGTGTTGTATAACCCAATTCTCCTATATTTCTTTAGTTTGTTGTGTTTTTGTAATATTTTGTTTCTAATGATTTGAACACAGATATGAGACCTTTATAAGAAGGAGACTTGTAGGAGGTGGAAGAATGCAAAAGGTCAATTACGAAACAATTGTAAATGTGAAACCATGTCACTCGTACTTTTTCTATTAAATCAAATTGTGATGCATAAATTACGAAGAGTTTGCAAAATATAACCTTAACTCCCAGCTTTCCTATATAAACACATTTGTTGTTAAGTCATTATATCACATCTTTGTATACATTTACCAGTAAAAGCTTCCTTCACGACATATTGACTATTCATATCCCATCTTTTCACCATATAAACCATAATGTTCTACTCCTACCTACCCAATAGATCCATAAACTTAAAAATTTTCATCTAGAGGCGTTATGAGGAAATTTTCATTATAGTACACGAAGATCAACAACTGGATTCATGGAAAAAAATCTGGTTTTAGGAACAATGCTCTAAGCTATCATCGAAACCGGATGTTGTTTTGTTACGAATGGAATTACTTTCATTGAGCCAATTTGTAGAAATTTGATATGAGACACTTATTTTCTATGGATCACATTCATGCAGCTATATATTTTTCTAGACCTAAAAGTGGAGGAGTATATGGGTTGATCATATTTATTACCAAAAGGTTCACAATAACTATATTCCCATGTTCTCAACCTTATTTGCTGAAAAATGTCAAACACCTGTAGCGCATAGAAATCGTGGAGCTAAGGTCAAACATGTGTTATTTCTTACACAATAGAGGAACACAATATTTGACAGCAGCTTTGTCACTTTTCTTCTGCATCTTACGGCTGGGTGATTTTTTTTGAAAAATAAGAACAAGGAAAATATGAAGTACATTTTATGCGTACGAAAATAAACATTGTCTCTTCTTTGGCTACGAAAAGGAACAAAGCAATGAAGCATAACCGGAAAAACATTATAATTTACTGAAACTTTGACACCGGTCAATAAAGCACAACACGAGAAACGGGAGATAACACCAAAGTCACTTAAACATGACACAAAAGTATTCATAGTCTATGATTCTTGAATATTCGGTTGTATTTTTTCTAAAAGCGATTGTTATAAACTTCAATTTAATATAGTTATGATTTAATAATGATTTTCATTGCGAATATCAATATGATGAGGCGAAAAGTGTACCGCTTTTAAGGGGTCATTTAAGCCCGAATTCGAGATTATTTGATCAATTATTGCCCTAAATCGTTCCTTTTGTCATTTTAGGTACTTTTGAGGAAGAATCTGGAAAAGGAAGCATTTTGGACGTTTTTGGAGCATAAAAGTGAAGAAAATGGCAAAGTCTCAAATTTCCTTGCTGGAACAGTACCTGACGACGTCAAGCTTCAACACGTGACGGCGTCAAGAGTGATAAAAGAGGTGGATATGGAACTTATAATGTGACGGCCCAGAAAGGTTTCAAGCTTATTGGCCTGACGGCGTCACCAAGGCCGTTAGGGTCCAAATACTAGTGACGGCCCAGAGTGTTTCTCTACATGACGGCGTCAGAAGTGGATCTAGGCAATACGATTTTTATCATGGCGGCGAGTTGATGGCGTCACAAGCTATAACGTAACGCCGTCAAGGTGTAAAATCTATATATAGTTTTCCAATTTTCATTCATTAGTGTGCAACTTTGAGGGAATAAACCCTAGACGAATTTTCCAGCTTTTTCAAGGGTTTAAACCCCTTGATTCTTCCATGTTCAATTGAAGATAAGTACTTATTCAAATCATTCAATATGTCTATGTGTTGTGTGATTATATCTTACGATTGTCTTCTCTTTAACATGCTAGGCTAGATTTTTATTGTGTTTGCTTAGATGTAGTGAAACCGAGATGTTGATTATGGGTTGATTGTTTGTTTATAATTGTTATGGATGATTGTATTCGATGTTAGGCTTAAGAAAACTGGCAGACTTCCATTGGTAACTTGCTTGAATGTCTTAAGAAACATGATCGGAGGTGTACTACGATTTTTGGTTGTACTTAATGCGTAATAGAATTCTAATGATCCCATGTTAGGAGCTTCTAACGGCTCGACATAGGAGTGAAGTAGGATCTTATAGAGTTAGGGAATATTATACACAGCCCTACGACTAGTATTAAGGAATATGACCCGTCATCCATGCAATTGTAACAAGCTAATCAACCTGTAAAAGATATCTAGGGAGTAATGAAATCTAAGTAAACACAAATTTCCTCATTATTGTTTCCACCACATTAGTATAATAGTTAAATTTTCATTTCTGTTATTTTATTTTGATTGCATCTTTAGATTAATTGGGTTAGTTGGCTAGCAACTAATTCCGCCCACTCTTTCAAAACCCGAGATTTTACTTGCTTTCCATAAAATATAAAAATACAAAAAGAATCATCCCTCACCTCTAGACCTAGTTTAGTAGGCTTTCTAATACTAGCGACACTATTCCTGAGTTGAACGATCAATCCCCTGGTACTTGTCACTATACTATACTACAACGTATTTTTGAAAAAAACCCTAACACTCTCTCCCCCATGGAGAAATCCAGCCGCCCCCTCCCTTCCTTTCCGGCCATAAAACCACCCCTCATGTCCTCTCTACCCTTTTACAATTCTGTTTTGTGATGGGGTATGCAATACGCTAATTGGGGTGGGTTTTTATTAAAGGAGGTGGCGGCTGTAAGTTATTATCTTGATATATCTGTCGGTTTCTTCATGTTTCATATGGTCGATTCTCCTTTTTTAGGGTTTCGTTCATATTGGTCCTTTTATTGAACCTAAACGCTTAATCGTTATCCTCTTGGATTTCGATACTATCTGTTTGCTAGTAATTCTTTTAGGGTTTTGGTATTGGTACGTTCCTTCCTGGATTTATGTGCTATGTTAGTGGGTTAGAGGGAGAGAGGCTGTAACCGATTAGGGTTTTGATGAGTTGGTCGACTTAGGGTTTTCATTACCATTGGTTTTGTCTTCCTGCAAGATCGATCATGGGCTGTACAAGGATGCGTTTGTATTGGATTGCCTTGTCACTCCGATTAGGTCTTTCAATCTTCCTTGTTTTGGGTTTATACGGTGGTGCTGCGTTTCACTCTTTTGTTGATGTTGATCCGTGGCTTGGTGTCGATGATAGGATTTTTATATGGTCATGTAGCTGTTTTAATTCGGTTATGTTATTAGCTTCCTTGATCATTTAGTTCGCTAGTATTGTTGCAAGTTCTGTTGGGACAGTTGCTTCCTTCGTGCTGCTGGGTTGCTTCCTTCGTGTTGCTTCCTTCGTGCTGCTTGTTATTATACCTAGTTTGATGATTTGTAATTAGCTAGGTTTGTTTTATGTTTATGGCCTGTCATGAACACTAGTTTATCAAGCGCCTGTGCTTGAGGTTAATGTGGTACTTCAGCTACATTCCATTTGTACTTAACAATTTTTTGGTTATATATTTACCGGGGTCTCCCCTTTACCAAAAAAAATATACTATACTACAACAATCAGGTACACTGCCTGGTGGGGGTTGTAAGCTTATCAAGATCCCTTGAGAGGTAAAACCTGTTGCGAGGGCGCAATTCCCACGTATCAAGTTTTTGGGGCCGTTGCTGGGGAATAGTTATTGTCTAGGTTAGGATTTTTTTATTAGGTCTACTTGCTAGATTCCTTTCTAGTAAGGTTTTATTTTTATTTTTAGGTTTTCTTTAGTCTATCTTATTTCTTCGTTTCGTTGTTCGTAACCCTTACCATCCGACATCATGAAAGATGGTAATATCCTTGAACCCATCAACCCACCACTACAAAACCACCCACAAAACCCACCATTAGCAAACCCACCTCCTAGGCCCCGAACTTTAGGAGAGTATTCCTGTCCTAGCCACCAAGGCTATCGAAACACTATTGAGCTCACTCAAGGAGCCAATGTGTCCCCCTTGCGATTCGACACCATCCGGTTGGTGCAAAGCGGATGTGCATTCCATGGACTTCGTTCCGAAGATCCTAATCAACATCTCAAGGATTTCCTTAAAATCGTTGATTCCATAGACCTTGATGTTACAACTAGAGAGTCGACCCGATTACGTCTATTCCAATTCTCTCTACGTGATCAAGCTAGTCAATGGCTTGAACGTTTACCTGCGGGATCCATCACCTCTTGGGATGATCTCACTACTCGTTTCCTTGCTCAATTTTTCCCACTGGGGAGAACTACCAAGCTTAGAAATGATATCTTGATGTTTCAACAACGTCAAGGTGAAACTCTATATGAAGCATGGACTCGTTTCAAGGACTTACTCCAAAAAGTCCCTCATCATGGCATAGATCTTTGGCTCCAAGTCCAAATCTTCTATGACCATATCGATCTCTCCACAAGGCGAACCATTGACCAATCGGCCGGTGGAAGCTACGTGATCTAAGTGCGGAAGAATCATGGGAACTCATAGAAGATCTTGCTCTCTATGACAACGAAAGTTGGAATGATCCCCGTGATTTGAACAAAATGGTCAAGGCAATATATTTGCCGTCGAACAATTCTAGCACTTCCGACCGTAGGATCATGGAACTTGAGGACCAAGTCAAGTTTCTCATGAAATCCTACGAAGCTCCTAAGCCTTCAAGCCAAGTGAACAAAATCACTTCTTCATGCGAATTATGTAGTGGTCCCCATGACACTTGTGATTGCATGGAACTCCCAGACAAGCTTTTGCGGATTACGCATCCTCGCGTACCGACGAAGCGGGAGACAAGTGGTACACTTTCAAACCCGAGCCAAACCCTTACGGTGATTCCTACAACCCTTCTTGGAAAAATCATCCGAACCTTAGGTGGAAACAAAACCAAAACATGCCCGAAAACAATTCTTCCAATCCACCTAATCGTTACCAACCTAACGGTCCACCCTCTAACTGCACTTTCAACAACAATCCTTCCAATAACTATGGTAGTACCAATAATCTTGAAGGATTAATGTCCAAATTTTTGGAATCTAAAGAAGCCTGCATAGCTAAGTTTGAAACCGAATTCAACCAACAACAAACGGAGATGACCAATAAAATTGACAACTTGTTGAAACCCTCAGCAACCAAGTGCTAACGACACCTAGAAAGGACACTGATGAGGCGAAAAATGATTCATTTTTTGGGGGTCATTTAAGCCCGAAATTGAATTTATTTGATCAAATATTGCCTTAAATCGTTCGTTTTGTGATTTTAGGTACTTCTGGAGTGAATTCTGGAAAAGGAAGCATTTTGGATGTTTTTGGAGCATAAAAGTGAAGAAAACGAAAAAGTCTTAATTTTCTTTGCTGGGAACAGTACCTGATGACGTCACAAGATTCTACATGACGGCGTTAAGAGTAAAACAAGAGGTGAAGTGGATAGAGTCCATGACGATCCAGAGAGTTTTTACACTAGGGGCATGACGGCGTCACCATAGGCCGTCATGGTCCCATTACAAGTGACGGCCCAGAGAACATTTGCACTTGACGGCGTCAGATCTAGATCTAGGCAATCCGATATTACTATGGGCGGCGAGTTGACGGCGTTAGATATTTCTTCTTGACGCCGTCATGATGGAAAATCTATATATAGTTTTGTAATTTTCATTCATAAGAGAGGACAATTAGAGGGATAACTTGGAGAAACCCTAGCACGATTTTTACTATACTTTCAAGGGTTTTTACCCTTTGAAACCTTTCATGTTCAATTAAGATAAGTATCATTTCAATTCATTCAATATGTCTATGTGTTGTTTGAATATATCTTACGCTTGTCTTGATTTTAACATGCTAGGCTAAATCTCTTGTGTGTTTGCTTAGATGTAGTGAAACCTAAATGTTGATTATGGGTTGATTGCTTGTTTATAGTTGTTACGGATGAATGATTTCGATGTTAGGCTTAAGAAAACTGGCAGACTTCCATAGGGTAACGTGCTTCAATGTCTTAAGAAACATGAACCAATGCGTATTAGGTTTTTATGGTTGTATTTAATGCATGAGCGAATTCTAATGATCCCATGTTAGGAGCTTCTTGCAGGCTCGACATAGGAGTGAAGTAGGAGCTTATAGAGTTGGGGAAGTACGTACGCTACCCCACGAATGGTATTAAGGAATATAACCCATCATCCACGCAATTGTAACAAACTATCAACCTGTAAAAGATATCTAGGGAGTAATGAAGTCTAAGTAAACACAATTTTCCCATTTATTGTTCACACCACTAGTTTAATTAGCTTTATTTTCATTTTTGTTATTTTATTTTGATTGCATCTTTAGTTATTGGGTTAGTTGATTAGCAACTAATTCCGCCCACTCTTCCAAAAACCCGAGATTTTAATTACTTTTATAAAAATATCAAAATACAAAAAGAATCATCCCTCACATCTAGACTTAATTTTTAGGCTTTCTAATCCTAGCGACACTATTCCTGAGTTGAACGATCAATCCCCCGGTACTTGTCACTATACTATACTACAACGATCAGGTATACTGCCTGGTGGGGGTTGTAAGCTTCTCGAGATCCCTTGAGAGGTAAAGCTTGGTGCAATTTCCACGCATCAAGTTTTTGGCGCCGCAGCCCGGGGAATAGTTATTGTCTAGGTTAGGATTTCTTTTTATTTGGTCTACTTGCTAGATTCCTTTCCAGTAAGATTTTATTTTTATTTTTAGGTTTTCTTTAGTCTATCTATTTCTTTGTGTCTTTGTTCGTAATCTTTACCATCCGACATTATGGAAGGTGGTAACGTCTTTGAACCCATCAACCCACCACAACAAAACCTACCACTAGCAAACCAACCTCTTAGGCCCCGAACCCTAGGAGAGTATTCCCGTCCTAGCCACCAAGGCTATCGAAACACTATTGAGCTCACTCAAGGAGCCAATGTGTCCCCCTTACGATCCGACACCATCCGGTTGGTGCAAAGCGGATGTGCATTCCATGGACTTCGTTACGAAGATCCTAACCAACATCTCAAGGACCTCCTTAAAATCGTCGATTCTATAGACCTTGATGTTACAACTAGAGAGTCGACCAGATTACGCCTATTCCAATTCTCTCTACGTGATCAAGCTAGTCAATGGCTTGAACGTTTACCCGCGGGATCCATCACCTCATGGGATGATCTCACCACTCGTTTCCTTGCTCAATTTTTCCCACCGGGGAGAACTACCAAGCTTAGAAATGATATCTTGATGTTCTAACAACGTCAAGGTGAAACTCTATATGAAGCATGGACTCGTTTCAAGGACTTACTCCAAAAAGTCCCTCATCATGGAATAGATATTTAGCTCCAAGTCCAAATCTTCTATGACCATATCGATCTCTCCACAAGGCGGACCATTGACCAATCGGCCGGTGGTAAGCTACGTGATCTAAGTGCGGAAGAATCATGGGAACTTATAGAAGATCATGCTCTCTATGACAATGAAAGTTGGAATGATCCCCGTGATTTGAACAAAACGGTCAAGGCAATATCTTTGCCTTCGAACAATTCTAGCACTCCCGACCGTAGGATCATGGAACTTGAGGACCAAGTCAAGTTTCTCATGAAATCTTACGAAGCTCCTAAGCCTTCAAGCCAATTGAACAAAATCACTTCTTCATGCGAATTATGTAGTGGTCCCCATGACACTCGTGATTGCATGGAACTCCCCGGAACAGCTTTTGCGGACTATGCATCCTCGCGTACCGGCGAAGCGGGAGATAAGTGGTACACTTTCAAACCCAAGCCAAACCCTTACGGTGATTCCTACAACCCTTCTTGGAAAAATCACCCGATCCTTAGGTGGAAACAAAACCAAAACAATTCTTCCAATCAGCCTAATAATTACCAACCAAACGGTCCACCCTCCAACCGTACTTTCAACAACAATCCTTCTAATAACTATGGTAGTACCAACAATCTTGAAGGATTGATGTCCAAGTTTATGGCATCTCAAGAAGCTCGCATAGCTAATTTTGAAACCGAATTCAATCAACAACAAACGGAGATGACCAATAAGATTGACAACTTGTTGAAAGCCCTCAACAACCAAGCGCTAACTATACATAGGAAGGACACTAGGGACGCAAATAGCGGAATCCAAATTAAGGACCCCTCGTCATCCAAACACGTCCACTTTGTCAATGTTGTCACTATTAGGCCAAAAGATAAGGATATAGAAGAAAGTAACAAGGATGAAGTTGGAATAGAAATCGAGACTAGGGATGAAATTAAGGAAGTTGAGGTTAATAAGGGAGAAAAGTTAGAGGAAGTAGAAAACGTAGAAGAGTACTTTGATAAGTTGCCCACCAAGGAAGAACGGGAATATCACAAGGATTTATTCAATGATCCCGAGACACCATATATCCTTGGTTCACCCCTTATTAAAGTAGGTGATCCCTCTAACATCAACATACCATGCAACATTGGGCATATGCATATATGGAAAGCTTATATCGATCCTAGGTCTTCTATAAACATCATGACTAGGACTTATTATAATTGGGTAATGAAGAAGCAACTTGGTTATAGGATGATGCCCAACAAGAATTTGATAAGTAATTTTGTAGGAAGAGTGAAAGGATTGCATGTGATTGTTGGAAACTTCATTTATGAGATCGACTTTGTGATAGTGGAGGATACTCGTCTGGTGATAGATGATTGCCTAAGTCAAGTAGTGTTCGAAAAACCGTTCGTTGAGGCCTCTAAGATGAGTTATGATCCGACTCTAGGGATAGTTAGATTCAAGGAAGAGAATGATGAGATTGCTTACCAAATGCCCTATAAGATTGAACAATACCGCCTCCTATCAAACATAGAAAAGGAACACAAACAAGCGGTTTACTATAGGAATGATGAGGATAGACATAGAGGAGTAGAGTATGTTATGAATAGAATACTTGGTTTCTACAAAGAATGCTTGCAACTAGGTCCGGAATACAAAACTAATATAGGAGATGACCTAGAAAGTGAGACCAACGATGAGGTCACGTAATTGCCCATGACCTTGAGTCTAGCTACAAGACTCGTAAATAAAGAAAAGCGCTTCTTGGGAGGCAACCCATGTTTTGTGTGATTTTTATTTGTTTAATTGTTATTTGTTTCCGTATGCATGCTTTATTTTTATTGTTGGTAGATCATGTTTCAAACATAAACTGGTGAAAATACTTTATTTTGTCGTTTGACTTAGTCTTAACTTCATCCAAAGGTATTTCGCAAAAAGATAAGTGTAAGGGGAAACAATATGTTTTTAAGAAACAAAAATCGATCATGATTTCCCACAATATTAAATGGACATGTATATTAGTATTTGTTAGAGTCAAATGCTTGTATCGAGTCATAATGATGTTTTGCAGGATTTTCCAGGAAGTAGGACATAAGATTTTCCAGAAATTTTCCGGAAACTTAACGTAAAGATTTCTGCAGGTCACTTCTGACGGCGTCATGTGTAAAATTCTGGAAATTTTGCTAGTTTTGTTTTTCTAACGGAGTCTTAAGGTTTTTGTTAAATCTTTAGTTTTATAAACTCCAGGAAATTTGCAAACATTCATTCCACAAGCATTATATCTTACATTGTTTTCTAGGATTTATTAATATATATAGATTGCCGTCGATTTTACGCGAGGTTGCCTTGTTTGTTTTCTCAGGTTTAACAGGTTATGTATGACAAGAAGACGATTTATATTTCTGGAAGGGAAGCTTTGATTGTTCATTTTTCTTGGAGGAAGATCTAACCTTGTTACCACACTATCCACACCGAACGAATCAGGGGAGTATTTGATTTCATTCTTTTACCTGTTTTACTTTTACCTTCTTTAATTGAACATTGGGGACAATGTTCATCCTAAGTGTAAGGGGAGGGTAAATGATGATACCTTATAGGATACAATTGCACTTGAGTTTGTTTGTTCGATGGTAGGTGTGTAATAAAACTAAGAGAAATACTTGTTAGTGTAATTTTAGCGCCAAATTTAAATTTTTTTACAACATTTAGGAGTGAAACTTTAGCCTTAGCAAGCGTCTCATGGATAGGAGCTATATGACTAGCACAAAACCGTACCATTCAGAAACATTTTCCACCCAAATATGTGAGGTTCTCCTTTAGATATTATAGGAAAAGCATTTACTATTAGTGCTTATGAGTGTACCGGTAGCATTTAGATTCTAGAACTTGAGTTAGTCTTGCATCCCGAGACCGCTAGTGAGACTACATTCGTGTAGTAGGATTTACTACATGATAAGAGGCATTAGGATCACCCTTGTGTTAAACCCGTATCATAATTACTTGACCATTTAAGTCATATTACTTGGCTAGTAAAGTCAATTAATTTTTCCCACACCTTAGCGTTGTACTCATTTTTAGTACACGAAACCCCTAGTACACCCCTCCGAGCCTATCTTTACGTTTCTAACTTTAAGCATCTTACTTAAAGGAAGAATTTGTTACAACCCACTTAAATGTACACCCAAATCGCCTTAGCCTTCCGTGTATACACTCATATTTAGTGCATTATTGTTACATGTTTAAACCCTTAGTTAATTATCTAATTGATTACATGGTTGCTAAGTCGAGTCATATCCTTGTACATATTGTTTTGGGACGATTGAGACTCATGGGTAAAGTACTTATGTTATGGAGTAATGGGGAAGAACATCATTTATTACCCCCATATGTGCGTTAATCTTAAAAGTACTCCAAGTGTTTTGATTATCTTGATTCGAGTCATTAGATTAGTTTATTGTAAAGCATGTAAAAATTCAAGTGTAAGGGGAATGTTCATTCTCTATGATGTATTATTTTGAATGGTAGGGTAAGAGTGTATGCAAAAAAAAAAAAATTAAAAAAAAAAGTCGAAAAAATCAAGAAAAAGAAAAAAAAAAAGAAAAAAAGAAAAAAAAGAAAAAAAAGAAAGAAAGAAAAGAGAAAAAACATACGGACTACCATCCCGTTTCATTCTATGTTTATTTTATGATTTTGTTATTTTTGATTTATTAGCTTAAGTCGAGTCTAGTCCTGGCTTAGCAACGCCATATTGTACATGTAATTAACCAAGATGATTAACTCGCCACTAGTAAAGATTGCCTTTATCCAACAAAACCGTGTATTCCATATCCCTACACCTAACGTTATAACCCTTTAAAAGACCTCTTTGATAGTTTATCCTAGGTGCTTACGCCATGTGGTGGAGGTTTGATCTTTTCCCAAGCCTATGGTAATCTATTTTGCTAAGATAGGTAGTGAGAGATGTTTTCCATTTCCATATTGTGATATATACTTTATTACACCCTAGAGATGTGAGTATCTAAACACTATTTGTGAGGTGCTAGTGTATGACCTCCGTGCTTGTCTTTGGTCTTTAGTGGAACGATTATTTGTTGTAATTACTTTTATATTAGTGTTAAATGACCCCTAACTTGTATTTTGACTAGAATAAAAGTGCATTTGCTTGAGGACAAGCAAATCTCAAGTGTAAGGGTATATGATGATGCGAAAAATGATCCATTTTTAGGGGGTCATTTAAGCCCGGAATTGAATTTATTTGATCAAATATTGCCCTAAATCGTTCCTTTTGTGATTTTAGGTACTTTTGGAGTGAATTCTGGAAAAGGAAGCATTTTGGACGTTTTTGGTGCATAAAAGTGAAGAAAACGGCAAAGTCTTAATTTTCCTTGCTGGGAACAGTACCTGACGGCGTCACAAGATTCTACATGACAGCGTCAAGAGTAAAACAAGAGGTGAAGTGGATAGAGTCCATGAAGATCCAGAGAGTTTTTACACTAGGGGCATGATGGCGTTACCATAGGCCGTCATGGTCCCATTACAAGTGACGGCCCAGAGAACATTTTCACTTGACGGCGTCAGATCTGGATCTAGGCAATCCGATATTACTATGGGCGGCGAGTTGACGGCGTTAGATATTTCTTCTTGACGCCGTCACGATGGAAAATCTATATATAGTTTTGTAATTTTCATTCGTAAGAGAGGACAATTAGAGGGATAACTTGGAGAAACCCTAGCACGATTTTTACTGTACTTTCAAGGGTTTTTACCCTTTGAAACCTTTCATGTTCAATTAAGATAAGTATCCTTTCAATTAATTCAATATGTCCATGTGTTGTTTGAATATATCTTACGCTTGTCTTGATTTTAACAAGCTAGGCTAGATCTCTTGTGTGTTTGCTTAGATGTAGTGAAACCTAGATGTTGATTATGGGTTGATTGCTTGTTTATAGTTGTTACGAATGAATGATTTCGATGTTAGGCTTAAGAAAACTGGCAGACTTCCATAGGGTAACGTGCTTGAACGTCTTAAGAAACATGAACCAATGCGTACTAGATTTTTATGGTTGTATTTAATGCATGAGCGAATTCTAATGATCCCATGTTAGGAGCTTCTTGCAGGCTCGACATAGGAGTGAAGTAGGAGCTTATAGAGTTGGGGAAGTACGTACGCCACCCCACGAATGGTATTAAGGAATATAACCCGTCATCCACACAATTGTAACAAACTATCAACCTGTAAAAGATATCTAGGGAGTAATGAAGTCTAAGTAAACACAATTTTCCCATTTATTGTTCACACCACTAGTTTAATTAGCTTTATTTTCATTTTTGTTATTTTATTTTGATTGCATCTTTAGTTATTGGGTTAGTTGATTAGCAACTAATTCCGCCCACTCTTCCAAAAACCCGAGATTTTAATTGCTTTTATAAAAATATAAAAATACAAAAAGAATCATCCCTCACCTCTAGACTTAATTTTTAGGCTTTCTAATCCTAGCGACACTATTCCTGAGTTGTACGATCAATCCCCCGGTATTTGTCACTATACTATACTTCAACGATCAGGTATACTGCCTGGTGGGGGTTGTAAGCTTCTCGAGATCCCTTCAGGTAAAGCCTGGTGCAATTCCCACGCATCAGACACTAGGGACACTAGTAGCGGAATCCAAACTAAGGACCCCTCATCATCTAAACACGTCCACTTTGTCAACGTTGTCACCATTAAGCCAATGGATAAGAATATAGAAGAAAGTGACAAGGATGAAGTTGGAATAGAAACCGGGACTAAGGATGAGGTTAAGGAAGTTGAGGATATTAAGGAAGAAAAGTTAGAGAAAGTTGAAAACGTAGAGGAATACTTTGATAAGTTACCAACCAAGGAAGAACGGGAATATCATAAGGATCTATTCGATGACCCCGAGACACCATACGTCCTTGGTTCACCACTTATCAAAATGGGTGATCCCTCTAACATCAACATACCATGCAACATTGGGCATATGCATGTGTGGAAAGCTTATATCGATCTTAGATCTCCTATAAACATTATGACTAGGACCTATTACAACTGGGTAATGAAGAAGCAGCTTGGATATAGGATGATGCCTAACACGAATTGGATGAGCAACTTTGTAGGAAGAGTGAAAGGATTACATGTCTTTGTAGGAAACTTCACTTATATTACCGACTTTGTGATTGTAGAGGATATTCGTCCGATAATAGATGGTTGCTTAAGTCAAGTAGTATTCGGAAGACCATTTGTCGAGGCCTCTAAGATGAATTATGACCCGTCCTTAGGGATAGTTAGATTCAAGGATGAGAATGATGAGATTGCTTACCAAATGCCCTATAAGATTGAACAATACCGTCTTCAATCAAACCTTGAAAAGGAACACAAGCAAGCGGTCTACTATAGGAATGATGAGGATAGACGTTGATGTGCTCACGGTGTGTACAAGCTTTAAAATTTATAAACACGCTTATTCAATTAACTATTTAACACATACGAGCAAGTATACTTGTCTGTTTTAGTAAAGGTGGGTAAGTCGAGATCGTCCCAAAGGATTTATAGATCAAAGTATTAGAAAACTAGTTCGTATTAAAAAGAGTTGTCAATCCTAATTATCGAAAATTCAAGTATTCAAGAAACAATATTAACTAAAACATATACTTGTGTGAAATGCCACAATCAATCATTTGGAGTATTCATGTTAAGTTTCGTGTAAACTTGTTATGATGCACAACTTTTATATGAATGACTAACAATCAATGGTGTTTATCATGTTAAACCATTACTTGAATTCAATCATCTAGTTACTTCCTTTCAGCCTAAGACAACTAGAATAATAATTCCATTAACACAATGTTGTTTAAAAGCAATTCTTTTACTTATGAATTCCTACGAATCCTTTCGGCCTAATTTCGTGATGAAATCTTCTCAAATACATTTTAAAGAGTAAACATGATGCTCGTCACACACCATATCCCATACTAATTCGTGCACTAACTTTTTGGAATATAAACATTAAGAAAACCCTTTCGGCCAATATTCCCAAAGATGTTTTTATCAACAAATTAAGTAAGATTAGATATTATCCCAACAAACTCATAAATTAAGAAGAGTTTTCATGCATCACCTTTTTAAAGAAAAGAATACTCCATGACTAATTACATCATTCACACAAGTATATACCAAATCACTCCATATCAATTATATTAAAACACAAGTAGTAAACAAAACATTCATTATATTCAAAGTAACAAGAGTTCATTGTAAATAACAAGGTGTACCTAGCTTGAAAATTACAAGAACTAAAACCGTGGAACTATAACAACCACACGCCTCCAATCGACTATCAAATATAATAAACAACTCACACACTCAACCAAACTATTGAGACTTTAACTCAAAGCTTCCCTGGACATTTTTACTGCTGTAGCAACCTTTTGGGTGAGAAATATTAAGATAGTAATAACTTGGTGTAAGTTATTACTTAGGATTTTTTTGGTACTGATTGGTTCCAAACAGTCAGGTATTATTGACCAAGTGAATTGGTCAACAAAGTCAAACTGCCTAGAGTCAATGCTTCGTGGAATACAGTGTTTCCGCGGGTCGTTGTGTCCCAATGAGGTGTGATGGTATAAAAACGGGTTTGTGATCGGGTGAATTTGAATGGGAAGTAACCAAATAAAGATTTGGATTTGTTTACACTACTGGAATGATTAGGAATACAGTATAAAACAAGCACAGAAACATATGTGTATAAACGTAAATCAAATTAGAATCAGACACGATTGCGTGCTGAGAAAAATGTAAGTTTTAAGGAAAAATAAACTACAGGGGGTGAAAATGAAACTTTTACAAACTTAATATTAAAAGAAAATTTAATTAAAAAGAAAATTATTTTTTTGATTATTTTATTATTTATTATTAATTAAAACTATTTAATTACTTATTATTAATATTTAACTTATACTAAATATAATATAATATTAAATTAAAACTAAGAAGATGAAAATTTATTTTTAAAACTTCTAAAATTACTTAAAAATAATATAAAAACTAAAAATACATCTTTTTGTCTTTTTGTGGTTTTTTTATTAATTAAATACTAATTATATTAATTAAACTATTTTAAATTACTAATAATACTAAAAATGACTAGAAAATTATAGAAAAATTTATAAATCTAATTAACCATCACAGGAATCCTAAAAAAATTATAAAAAGTTTGTTTTATATGTTTTACACTATTTTACTAATTATTAAACTAAATATTAATTAATTACTAATTAAACTAATTAAATTATAAAAACTAGAAGATGAACAGTAAAAATTCTAGAAAATTTCCTAAAATTATTTTATAACATATAAAAGCTAAGAAAAATATAAAAACTAGGTATTACTTGATAAAAACTAATTTTGCTATTTAATTCTCAAATATTAATTAATAATTATTTAAATTATATTTAATTCTAATAAATACTAGATGACCATATTAAAATCTGAAAAAATTACTAAAATTACTTTAAAATAAATTAAAATTAAGAAAAATATAAAATTGCAAAGTGCTTAATAAAAATTTAAAAAGGAAAATTAAATAGATAAATAATATTAAATAGAAACTATCACTTAATTTAAAACTTGATTTTTCTGGATTTTCTTTTATAAATATATTTAAATACTAAAAATAGGAAACTTTTGTGAAGACAACTTTTTTCTAGCTTAAAAATAAGCAAAATGGACACTAAAAGGTAAAACAGTTGACTTTCTTTGACTTCGGATGGAAATAAGCCTCTGTGGGGTCCACAGTGGTGAAACTTGGTTCAAATAAGTTACTTGGACTGGTATAAGTTAGAAACAACAAAAGTGATCCAATGAATAAGCCAATAAGCTAGAATAAGCTCTTGGATTCCTTGATTTCACACAGAAAATAGGACAAACTTGCAAGCCAAATTCAGGAGGGGGCAAGGTTACCTTAGCTCAAAACTTTGTTTGGAATAGCTAGAGGGTCAGTTGGGGAGTCCAAAGAACTAAGAGGGAGGCTGTGGGGCCCACTGTGGAGTCCTGTGGGACCGACAGAAGATGGGTAGCTGGTGTGAGGCTGCTGCTGCACAAGGGAAGAAGAAGGTCTGCAGCCCGGTTTGAGGGACTGTGGGGCCCACAAAAAAATCACAAAAATGTGGGGCTTGTGGGATTCAAGATTTGAGGTGAGGGGCTACAATTCCTGAAAAGCACAAGCCCTAATTCTAACCACAAAATCCTAAACAAATCTTGCCATTTTTGAGATTTTCTGCCTATATGAAATTTGACTTTTGTGATGAACTTGAAATTTTAACTTTTATGGATTTAAAACCTAATCTAATGACTGAGAATGTTGTAATAAGTAGAAATGAGGCTAAATTAGGCTAAAGTAACAACTTGTGGACTAGTATGCAAGGTATAGGAACCTACTGTACCAACAGTTAGGTATTGAGGGGGATTTGAAGTGATTTTTGACTTCTACAGAAAGAACCTAGGATTTACTGATTTAGTTTGAGCTAATATTGGATAGTAAACATGTCTCAACCATTATAAGGAAAAAAAACTACCAAGAACCCCTAGGAACAGGATATACCAAACACCCCTTTAAGGGCTGGTTTGCACTACACTTATGACTTTTGGCTGTAATCCTACTGTTTTAATGGTTAATGCATGTTACTTAAACTAAATTAAAACTAATTACACAGGTTTTCAGCACAAGAACCACAGGAACAAGAAAATGCAATTTATGCTAAATCTAGGCAATGAAATGCAAATTAAGTCAAGACTTATCTAATCTATTAAACAACCACAAAGGCTTTCATCTCTATTGATAAGCATACAAAAACTGACATAAGCACATAAATGAGCAATTGGAACAGTGAATAAAGAGAACATGAGCAAAATGTTAACTTACAAACAAAGGAAAGAGCATAACACCCCAACTGCTTCTCAAATCATCCTAGTGCTTTCCAAAAGCTCTAAACCATCCCAATTCTTCACTTGCTTCTCCTCTTCTATTTTCTTAGTCTCTTTTTATTTATTTATTTTTTCTTTTTTTTTTAAATTTTATTTGGAATTAATGAAAACTTGAGTAAATGCTTAAAAATAGTTATATTGAAAGTTAAAACTCACAATAGGCTATATGAGCTTATCTGATCTTATAAAAACAGGAACAAATAACATGAACAAGGTTTCCACCTAAACTTAAATTTGAAACTGAGTAAACTTGGAAGTGAACTTAAACTTGTTATTGATTGAAAAGAACAAATTACAAGATGAACTGAGAATACTAACATTAAAGCATAAAGGAAAGGATTACATGATTAAAATTACATTAAGGTCTAAAAACACAAAAACTTAACTAACTAGCTGCCCCCCTCTCTGCTCTTCTCTCTTTCTTTTATATTGACTTTTTTTTAGCTCCACTTGGGTCTCTGAATAAATCCCATCAATATTCTTGACCATTGGATTATTTCCATCAATCTCAGCCATTTGATTGGTTTTGGCGGGAAATGGATTTTTGGCAGCTTATAGGTAACTTGGAGGGATTTGTGGGTAATTATTGTTTCTTGGATGTTGTGGTTGGAAAGGGAACAAAGAGTGGTGGAGGGATGGGGAAGGTTGAGTGTGCAGGGATGTTGCAGGGGACCAAGTGGAAGGGGGAAGGAGGGAGTCAAACCTTTGATTGACCCGTTTTTATTATTAAACGGTTGGGAGCTGGGCTGGTGTATGGGCCTGGAGTGGAGTTATAAGGTGGGATGGGCTGGTGATGGTTGTTTGGATTGAATATGGAATTTGGGTGGAATAATAACAAGGGTCCATTTGGTTAGTAGTATTACATAAGGAGCAAACATGCAAAAATCTAAAAATGGAGGGGCTGGATTAGTAAACTTCCCAAAGTATTCCAAGGATTATTTTTGCCATATTTCAATTATCCAAGGACCCATGATGCCATTTCTTCATAATTAGATACCCAAGGACCATTTTTGCAAATTTCCAAACTTGAGGGACTAAAATTGTAATTTCTCAAAACTTTTGAAATTTTTCACCAAAGGACAAAATATCACAACTTATGATTTCAAAAGGACCTTTGGTGACTTTTCTTTTAAAATAAGTGCTCAGGGACTATTTTTGCCAATTTTTGAAAGTTGGGGGACTAAAACTGCCAATTATGCAAACTTTGTTCGTTTTTCATCCGTTTTTACTCATTTTGCATCTAAAACATATAAAACATAATTTTGGAATATTTTCAGTATTTTGATGCATTTTTGAGTGTTTTTAAATATTTTTTGCAGTTCAGATTGACCAAAAATGTTGAGTGTTTGAGCACTCATCAATCCCCCACACTAAACTATTGCTAGTCCCTAGCAATAAACTATTTTGAAAATTTAATGGATTTTAATCTCTTTACCAAAAGCCATTACTTCTGGAGTAGCCAAATATTTCAGTTCAAGTAAGAACTACAGTACACCAATAACCATGTGATTTTGAGCAAACCACCAGCTGTCAACGGTTTTGATTTGTCTTTACCAGAAGCCGTTTGCTTCTGGACTAGCCAAATCTTGATGGACATAGTCGACATCTTGGTGAGTTGATTACCAATTATGGTTTTCTACTGCCTTTACCACAAGCCATAACCATGCAGGCTAGCCAACTCTTTACTTTTTAGGATATGGTGAGTTGAGTACGATACAATTTTGGGCAAATTGTCAGCCATCAACGGATTTGAGTTATATTTACCAAGAGCCGGTTGCTCATGGATTAGCCAATCCTTTTGTGGTTTAGACATGGTTGACTGATAACCATAAAAATTTTGAAGCTCCAGTGAATTTTTTTTTTTAATTTTTTTGGAGTTTTGGCCAAAAACGGGGGTACTAGAAGGTAAAATGTGATCAAATTCGCTAGAATACCCCCACACTTAGAATTGAATATTGTCCTCAATATTCAAAGTCCCGGCTATTATGCCGACTCATTGAACGTAAAAAGGCAACATTACAAGCTAAATGTGGAAACACCATTTTTTTTTCACTTTATTGGTAACCACAGCAGGGGTAACTCCCCCACACTTAGGGTGAAAACCCTATATGCATGCTACTGTTTTTGTATACCGAGTCGCTAGCTTGACTCGACCCCGAATTCATTTGTTCATGCGGAAGTATCATGTGGAAAAGACAATCTCCATCGGACTTTCATTCAAGATGTTTGGACAAACATTTGAAGCACGTGAAAGTTCCACACCGATGAGATAAGTACCTGGCTCAAGATAATGGTAAATGAAAATGCCGGGATCAAAGATGGTATCTTCATTCCCGAAGGAGTGAAGAAGAGAATAAGTCACCCGGTAGATGAAGAAAAGGAAGAAAACCATGATGAAAATCATGATAAGATCTTCTTCCTCGAGATCGGGCTCAGTTGCCTGAATTTGGATTTCAAGGGTTAAGCTCATTGGGTTTGAAAACATCCCGGGCGGGAGGGTGGGAATTTGTAAATTCTCATGATTGAGTGCATCTCCCCCCGGGCTATCATACTCCGGAAGAGTCATGATATGAGTGAGTTCACCGGAGAACTCCTCATGAAGAGAATCATTCACATGGTGTGAATCTGTGAACTCTTGTTCCATTATGGACTGATCCTTATCCTCATTCTGAATACCAAAGATTGAATTATCAGAAATCAAAGTGAATTCAGAATCGAATTCAAACAAAGGATTGGTGAGGGTAGTTTTGAAAGTTTCGGGAACAAAGAGATTAACATTCTCTATTGGACTGTTGGGATCAGAACTGTGTGACGGATCATGATATAAGAGACTTTCAATTTCTCCTAGATCGGCTTCAAAGTCAATGAGATCATCGTCACCTCCCGTTAGAAGTGGATTGATGTGAGTGAGTTCATCGGCGAACTCCTCGAGGAGATGATCAACATCAGAATGTAGAACTGATGCCTCAACATACTCAATGTCTCCATAAGATGCACAATCTTCGCTACACTCGGAGAAAGTCTCAAATTGATCTTTTGGACACTCAAGAGGGGAAGGTAAATCACACACATGATCAAAAGTTCCTTGTGACTCTCCTGGGAATGGGACAAGGATCTCAACACTAGACTTTATGAATTCGTCCAATTCCTTTTCAGGAACAGTGCTAAGATGCTCATCCCCCATGTTCAAAGAGTGGGTGTGAACTTCGGGTGTGATAGCAGTTAATTGAGATGGAATCTCAACTGCTGGTATATCAACTGATGAACTTGATGAATCTTTGTAAAATTGAAGGATATCAAGTGTATCTTCATCAGCACTGTCATCAGGAATAAAACGGAATTGAGAGCTAGATTTGGCTGCTTTTTCTTTTGCAATCGATTCCCTAATAGATTTTTGATAGGCATCTTGGGAATTTATTCTAGCAGCCTACTCTTCAGCTAGCAATTCTTCCATGGATTTTTGATGAGTGTCTTTTTGGGCAAAGTTTTTAACTAAACCCTTAAGCTCATCAAGTATTTCCAGTACATTTTGAATTTCTGGAAGAATTGCTTGATTCATTTGGTACTGTGGAGGTTGATCATAATATGATGTGTCAAGATTGTTACAGGGAATTGGATTCCCTGTTTGACAATCTGAGCTGAAGTGTAGACCTCTACAGTAATCACAACAGTAAAACTGATGTGGCTGGTTTGGTGAATCGTATGGATATTGGTCATAACCAAAATTCTGAGCATCATCGGAGAACTGTTCATAGACAAACGTATTTTCGGATTGACACTCAAATCCTTGATGAGGACCTCCACAAAACTCACACAGATATGTCTGTATCTCATGATGTGGAGGCTGGTAGAATGAATCAGATGTGTCATGGTAAGGATAGGGAGCTTGGTTATAGACAGACCCATCTCCTGACTCCACCATGCTACAGCTGGGACAATTCCCACCATTATGAGGACCACCACACCATTGGCTACCAAAATGGTGTGGATCCGACATAGGAAAGAATCAAAGGTTCATAGAGGGTGAGGAATGGAGAATCAAAAGGGTATGAGGGTGAAGAAGGATATTTTTGGTGTTTTTGGAAAACAATTTATACAAACGATAAAGAAAATCTTTTTGGGTTTTTTGTGTTCGTTGAAAACTGATTTTAAAATGTTTTCGGGAACTGTTTCATTTTTATATGATAATAATATGAACAAGGATGGATAAATTTACAATGAACGTATATCCAGATTCACTAATCAGCAAAACCGGTTTAGAATACGCGCACAACCTCCCCGGCAGCGGCGCCAAATTTTGATTGGTTCCAAACAGTCAGGTATTATTGACCAAGTGAATTGGTCAACAAAGTCAAACTTCCTAGAGTCAACGCTCTGTGGAATACAGTGTTTCCCCGGGTCGTTATGTCCCAACGAGGTGTGATGGTATAAAAACGGGTTTGTGATCGAGTGAATTTGAATGAAAAGTAACCAGATAAAGATTTGGATTTGTTTACACTACTGGAATGATTAGGAATACAGTATAAAACAAGCACAGGAAACAGATGTGTATAAACGTAAATCAAATTAGAATCAAACGCGATTGCGTGTTGAGAAAAAGGTGAGTTTTAAGGAAAAATAAACTACAGGGGGTGAAAATGAAACTTTTACAAACTTAATATTAAAAGAAAATTTAATTAAAAAGAAAAATATTTTTTTGATTATTTTATTATTTATTATTAATTAAAACTATTTAATTACTTATTATTAATATTTAACTTATACTAAATATAATATAATATTAAATTAAAACTAAGAAAATGAAAATTTATTTTTAAAACTTCTAAAATAACTTAAAAATAATATAAAAAACTAAAAATATGTCTTTTTGTCTTTCTTTATTTATTAAATACTAATTATATTAATTAAACTAGAAGATGAATAGTAAAAATTCTAGAAAAATTCATAAAATTATTTTATAACATATAAAATCTAGGAAAAATATAAAAACTAGGTATACTTGATAAAAACTAATTTTTCTATTTAATTCTCAAATATTAATTAATAATTATTTAAACTATATTTAATTCTAATAAATACTAGATGATCATATAAAAATCTGAAAAAATTAATAAAATTACTTTAACATAAAATAAAATTAAGAAAAATATAAAATTGCAAAGTGCTTAATAAAGATCTAAAAAGGAAAATTAAAAAGATAAATAATAGTAAATAGAAACTATCACTTAATTTAAAACTTGATTTTTCTGGATTTTCTTTTAGAAATCTATTTAAATATTAAAAATAGGAAACGTTTGTGAAGACAACTTTTTTCTAGCTTAAAAATAAGCAAAATGGACACTAAAAGGTAAAACAGTTGACTTTCTTTGACTTTTGATGGAAATGAGCCTCTGTGGGGTCCACAGGGGTGAAACTTGGTTCAAATAAGTTACTTGGACTGGTATAAGTTAGAAACAACAAAAGTGATCCAATGAATAAGCCAATAAGTTAGAATAAGCTCTTGGATTCCTTGATTTCACACAGAAAATGGGACAAACTTGCAAGCCAAATTCAGGAGGGGGCAAGGGCACCTTGGCTCAAAAATTTGCTTGGAATAGCTAGAGGGTCAGTTGGGGAGTCCAAAGAACCAAGAGGGAGGCTGTGGGGCCCACTGTGGAGTCCTGTGGGACCGACAGAAGATGGGTAGCTGGTGTGAGGCTGCTGCTGCACAAGGGAAGCAGAAGGTCTGCAGCCCTGTTTGAGGGACTGTGGGGCCCACACAAAAAATCACAAAAATGTGGTGCTTGTGGGATTCAAGAGTTGAGGTGAGGGGCTACAATTCTTGAAAAGCACAAGCCCTAATTCTAACCACAAAATTCTAAACAAATCTTACCATTTTTGAGATTTTCTGCCTATATGAAATTTGACTTTTGTGATGAACTTGAAATTTTGACTTTTATGGATTTAAAACCTAATCTAATGACTGAGAATGTTGTAATAAGTAGAAATGAGGCTAAATTAGGCTAAAGTAACAACTTGTGGACTAGTATGCAAGGTATAGGAACTTACTGTACCAACAGTTAGGTATTGAGGGGGATTTGAAGTGATTTTTGACTTTTACAGAAAGAACCTAGGATTTACTAATTTAGTTTGAGCTAATATTGGATAGTAAACATGTCTCAACCATTATAAGGAACGAAAACTACCAAGAACCCTTGGGAACAGGATATACCAAACACCCCTTTAAGGGCTGATTTGCACTACACTTATGACTTATGGCTGTAATCCTACTGTTTTAATGGTTAATGCATATTACTTAAACTAAATTAAAACTAATTACATATGTTTTCAGCACAATGAACCACAGGAACAAGAAAATGCAATTTATGCTAAATCTAGGCAATGAAATGCAAATTAAGTCAAGACTTATCTAATCTATTAAACAACCACAAAGGCTTTCATCTCTGTTGATAAGCATACGAAAACTGACATAAGCACATAAATAAGCAATTGGAACAGTGAATAAAGAGAACATGAGCAAAATGTTAACTTACAAACAAAGGAAAGAGTAACACCCCAATTGTTTCTCAAATCATCCTAGTGCTTTCCAAAAGCTCTAAACCATCCCAATTCTTCACTTGCTTCTCCTCTTCTATTGTCTTAGTCTCTTTTTATTTATTTTTTTTTCTTTTTATTTTTTTTTTGAATTTTATTTGGAATTAATGAAAACTTGAGTAAATGCTTAAAAACAGTTCTAATGAAAGTAAAAACTTACAATAGGCTATATGAGCTTATCTGATCTTACAAAAACATTAACAAATAACATGAACAAGGTTTCCACTTAAACTTAAATTTCAAACTGAGTAAACTTGGAAGTGAACTTAAACTTGTTATTGCTTGAAAAGAACAAATTACAAGATGAACTGAGAATACTAACATTAAAGCATAAAGGAAAGGATTACATGATTAAAATTACACTAAGGTCTAAAAACACAAAAACTTAACTAACTAGCTTCCCCCTCTCTTCTCTTCCCTCTTTCTTTTATATTGATTTTTTTAGCTCCACTTGGGTCTCTGAATAAATCCCATCAATATTCTTGACCATTGGATTATTTCCATCAATCTCAGCCATTTGATTGGTTTTGGCGGGAAATGGATTTTTGGCAGCTTGTAGGTAACTTGGAGGGATTTGTGGGTAATTATTGTTTCTTGGATGTTGTGGTTGGAAAGGGAACAAAGAGTGGTGGAGGGATGGGGAAGGTTGAGTGTGTAGGGATGTTGCAGGGGACCAAGTGGAAGGGGGAAGGAGGGAGTCAAACCTTTGATTGACCCGTTTTTATTATTAAACGGTTGGGAGGTGGGCTGGTGTATGGACCTGGAGTGGAGTTATAAGGTGGGATGGGCTAATGATGGTTGTTTGGATTGAATATGGAATTTGGGTGGAATAATAACAAGGGTCCATTTGGCTAGCAGTATTACATAAGGACCAAACATGCAAAAATCTGAAAATGGAGGGGCTAGATTAGTAAACTTCCCAAAGTATTCCAAGGATTATTTTTGCCATATTTCAATTAACCAAGGACCTATGATGCCATTTCTTCACAATTAAATACCCAAGGACCATTTTTGCAAATTTCCAAACTTGAGGGACTAAAATTGTAATTTCTCAAAACTTTTGAAATTTTTCACCAAAGGACAAAATATGACAACTTATGATTTCAAAAGGACCTTTGGTGACTTTTCTTTTAAAATAAGCGCTCCGGGACTATTTTTGCCAATTTTTGAAAGTTGGGGGACTGAAACTGCCAATTATGCAAACTTTGTTCATTTTTCATCCGTTTTTACTCATTTTGCATCTAAAACATATAAAACACAATTTTGGAATATTTTTAGTATTTTGATGCATTTTTGAGTGTTTTTAAATGTTTTTTTGCAGTTCAGATTGACCAAAAATGATGAGTGTTTGAGCACTCATCAGGTACTCATTAGTTGTAAGCCTAGATGTGATTAAATAGCCTCCAAGTCACTTAATTCTCAAGTAAAAACGTTCCCAAGAAGTTATTTGTGAGAAATGATCAGACATCCATGATAATGAGGAGTCAAAACGCCATTAAATGCAATCTTGTCAAAACAGTCACCTTCCAACCGATCGGTAATTCATCCAACCGATCGGTTGGATCTTCTGGTCAATTCCAACCGATCCGGTTACGGGCTCCAACTGATCGGTTGGATTGAACCTGTAACCAATTCTTCTTTTTCTTTATTATTCTTCGTTGCATGCATTCTCTTCCACTTTGATGCTGACTCCTTTCATAGAACTTGATATTCTTCTGATATATGAATGTAGAAATCTTAAATCTATCAAATCCTTGAATCTTTGTGTGATTCTTCACTCGATTCCTTCTCGAAAATCTCCAATTATGCACCTTCACTTCATTTCTTCATCTTTTCATCACTTTTTCCTGTTTTTGGTTACATTTGCTTGTACAAACACTTTTCCATGATTAAGTAACAAATACGTACAAATATGACCAAATATGATGCACAAAACTAACAATAACGCACCTAAAAACATGTATAATTTAAGCGTTATCAAATCCCCCACACTTGAGTTTTGCTCGCCCTCGAGAAAGTCTAGAAGAATAATAATCTTAATGGTACAATTTATTTATGTTTCCAAAAATCTAACAATCATCCCTAAGGTCAATTGTTAATTTTTAATGCGAAAATTATATGGAGCATTAACAAGTGTAAAGCATGATAACATAACTAAGCACCTCATGAAGAATAATTTGAATTCACTCATCACTTCAAAGTAATTTGATTGGTAGACACTCATTACTCAGTCATGATTCATGTTTCTTACCATAATCTTGTATAAGTATCAAAACAACAAAACAAAACATCAAAGAGGACTTTTATTGGGTTGTAACATGAGGCTTAATGGGTTGTACCGGCTAATGTTCAAACATCTCATACAAGAATCAAATAAATCGCTGGCGCGTATTTTTAGTAAGTAATAACGGATCGTCACTGGATTATACCTTGGATTGCTGGCGCGTCATTTGCATAACGGATGGTCACCAAAACATTCTCTATATCGCTGGCGCGTCATTCCATTACCAAAAATACGGATGGTCACTAAAATTTTCATGTACTTGAATATTTTCAAAAAGCCAAAAAGGGTAGGGATAAGGCATGGGAAATATTTATTTAATTGGTTATAAAAGAAAAACAAAATCAAGTCTAAATCCCATTGTTGCTAGTTACCGAACAAACCTCAAACCCAAAAATGATTATAGTTACAATCATCTCTTCTTCAAATTTTCACATATCGATACATTGATTCGCCATAACAATATTCTTCATACTTTAGCACATTGACTAACAACATATCACATAACTTTCTTTCTTCATCTCCATACATAATATAGCACATTGGCTATAATTGTCACCTTATAGTTGTGATGACTTATTCTATTTTTTTTTAAATTTTTTTAAGACATTCTTACATCACATCTCCCCCACACTTCGCATAAGCATCACCACAAAAATACAAAACTAAAGGTGATCAATCTTCATCTTTGTTGGAATGGCACACACGAATGGTAAAGTGTGTAAAACTAATAATCATAAAAAACAATCCATCACACCAAACAACTAGCAACCAACCGTTTAGACTTTGACAAGGGTTTAGGCTAAGGTTTAAAGTGTAAAATATTTTTGTATTTTTCTGGATGTAACAAAAGAAAAAGATTGGCTCGAAGGGTGTAACTAAGGGTATCTAGCATTAAAAATAAATGCTAACAAATGGGTTCCAAATACAAGGATAACTAACCGATGTGGTGAATACTATAACATGTACTAGTAAATGTCATTAATTCCGAAATGAATTTGCTCTAATAACTTGATTAAGCTCCAAAATTTTCAAATACCCTTATTTTTACCATTAAAAAATTTTTATTTAAAATTAACTCAAGTGTTCAAACAACTAGATTTTCAAGGGCGAACGAATCCTAGTTACTTTAATTCTCAACTAATTCTAAAAATTAAAAATAAACCTATTTTTCCTATTTTCTTCCCTCCCCCACACTTAAGTTTTGCATTGTCCTCAATGTAATAAAAATAATTTCAAAGTAAAGGAAATGGAAAAAATTTAGTAAAATAGAAACTACCGGGGTGAAAATACGCGATATGCATATTTGATAACAACTAAGCGAATGAGTTCTCCGACCCCAAATATTGATCAACCATAAGCTTCCGTAATGTCACCCCTGCAAAAACTATAAAAATATACCAAACCAAACAAACAAAAACACAAACAAAAATACTAAAAACAAACCAAATGTTAACATAATACGTTATTAATCCTAAAAGAAAGAGTTATAGAAAGAAATAGAAATTATCCAACACACATAATTGTTTTTTAATCAAACCATAAACCACATGACGATCACTCGTCGTCATCATAATCCATGTTGGGGTTGATTAACTCATCCTCGCTCTCCTCATTTTCTTCCTCTTCAACTATACGCTTCTTCTTGCCACAACGAGATGATCCTCCAACATCGAAACTGTGACCTCCAACACTCGTACCTCCCACGTTAGGAACTCTACCATAAGCCGGATACTGTTCGGGAAATGGTGAATAATTAGGATAGAGGTATGGATACGGACCAGGATATGGCTCATAAGGAATTGGGTAGGGAGGAACATTAGGTGGTACATAAAGTGGTACCTCATAGCTATTCTCACGTGCAATGTGTTGGAGCATCGACATAGAATAATCGTAGTTATAGTTTTGTCTCATCAACATCGAATCTCTCCAAACATCCCTACGCTCTATATCATTCAACTCACTATGCCAATTTCCTCACCCCGAATCAAAACTACCCGGAGCATGTTCATAGATACCTCCCATGTGTGGTGGTACTGGTGGTTGTTGGGATTGTTGTTGTGGCATCTCAATGTTAGGCTCAGTCCATTCTCCTAACGTCTTAGTTCTCTTATTCAACGCCTTACCAAAACCTTTATCATCCCAAGTCTCACTCTCCTTTGGCTCTGAACATTTAGCCAACTCTTCATCTACAAAATAACCCAAATTTCTTGCCAAAGCGGTCACATAATGACCTCCACAAATGTCACTCCGTTCCTTGATCCCCGGTGCTCTCCTAGAAAGATACTCGGCTATAATCCAAGCCGCATTGCCATTCTTGTCCTCCTCAAGCAATTTCATCACCCATAAATCTAGATTGTTACACTTATCACAACCACCCGTCCTATGCAAAACTCCCCAAGTAATTAACTTTTTCAAAATCTTCATCAACGGGTTCCTAATTCTAGATGCATTCTTCCTAGAGCAACTTGGATCACCAACATGATTCCAATATTCCAAAATACCATCATACCTATGATGAAACCTTGTTAACCTCAAGAAGTGTGTCTCAAACAACCTATGATTAATCTCATCTTGCTTGTACAAACCCAAATGAACCGCAAACTGTGGCAAAGTATAAGCATGCTCAACTCCACATAGTCTAAACCAAATGCAAACTTCCCTCATAAGATCATAAACTTTCCTTTCAAAATAGAATGTAGAAAAGAATTCTTGGCACCATTCATGATAAACATCTTCGTAAATGCTAAAAGCTCTTTCCCAAGAAAGATCCATAAATGTATCTCCATCCGCCGGATACACATAACTCATTCTCACCATTTCCCTCAATTGATCCTCACATTCATATTCAGTAAATAAACTCCAATCAATGAGACGTGGTGGAGCAACTTTCCTACCTTGAAGCTTAGAAATTCGTTCACGAAAGGCATGCTTCTCCTCGTTCTTCAAATTTTTGAACTTAAGATTGTCGTTCCTTTCCGCTTGAAGATTGTACGAAACCCTACTCTTTGAATTCCTTAAAATATATTTTGTAACAATCGGGTTAACCTTCACTCCTCTAGAACTTGAATTACCTGCACCTTGACTTTGAAAATTACGAATTAATGTTAGTATAAGAGTATAAGAGCCAATGCTACACAAATTAGAAGTCAAAAAGTCGAAACACAAAAATCTTCAAAAAGAATAACGAGCCATCCAACCATTCGGTATCCCATCCAACCGATCGGTTGGATGCTCAGGTCTCATCTAACCGATCGGTAGTCCCTCGCAACCGGTCGGTTGGATTTTTGTCCAAAATTCCAAAAACTAATTTTACGTCTCCTTTCACTTCCAATCCATTCCTATTTCATCCTAACTTATTTTTGATCATCCATGGTGGTTTCTAATCATCCAAATCATCCTAATAACGATCCATATCATCTCCAAACACTTCCTTAATCAAACACAAGAACATGTAAGAACACTATCTAATCAATCCTTTCAATTAGTGTTCTAATCAACAATGCACTATCCTAACATCACTAATTAACAAGTATAGAACATCTGGAAATCATCAATTGCAAGCAAACATGTTCTAAAATAAAAACCCAATTCAATTCAAATTTTCAACTAATTAATTCTTCCTCAAGACTTAATCAATCAATCTAATTCTTTTTGCAATGACTTCCACTATCAATTACCCACTTATCCTCAAAAGATTACATCTTAATTCACACTATATCAAAAATACCTAAATCTTGACCTAATTCCAATAATTCGAATTAAAACTTAATGAAAGTAAATTGATGATGTTACTTACTTGTTTTGGAGCCATGGATGATATCCTAACACTCCTGCAACCTCAAATAACCTCTATGTGATCGAATTTCTAGACCCCCAATTTGGTGTGTGTTTGTGTGTGTGTGGTTTTCTTGTGATTTTTGAAAAGTTGGGTTTATATATTCAATTCTATCCGTTTAGTTTTTGATCCATCCGTTTTGGATTGAATTTTTGCAAAATTTGAATTTTTCGAAACCTCAACACTTAGTTTACTTGATACAAGCAACTAATGTGTTTACTTCTAACTAAAACCATTTTTGTATGTAAATTTTCCACCACACTACCAAAATTGGTCTATAACTTCTAACTCTTAACAAAACTAAATACTAAATACTCAACTAAAAAACTTAAAACTCATACTCTTATTAAGACATAAACATAAAATAAAACATAAAACCTAAATAGATAGATAGATAGATAGATAGATAGATAGATAGATAGATAGATAGATAGATAGATAGATAGATAGTCTTAACCATAAAACATAAAAATAAAAATGCATAAAAATAAAAATAAAATCAAACAAACTAGCACAAGAAGTGCTTTATTCTTGAAACTTGCTCCTCTTGCTCATTTAGCCTTGAAAATATTCATTCCTAAGAATGTCTTCACTTTGGTACTTTCCGGATATCTTCCGGTTTGTCTTTTGTGTTTTGAACCTTTTTGCAAAGTTTCTCCCGCTTGGGCATACAATATCAAATTTGACATGCCATTCTCCATCTCCTTCTTCTTTCTTGTAATTGCTAGGTCCATCGGGCCCCCACTCCAAATTTTTAAGTTGAACCGGTAACGATCCAAGAAAATCTGTAAGTTTATTAAACACATGAATATTTTTAAACGGGTTAAAGAAAGCCTCCATAGCAAGAGCTCTTTCCATTTCATCCTCTATGTCAAAGAAACTAGGTGTCAATGGCTTTATGTTTTTAATTAAGATTTAATAATAATAAATATAGTTTAATAAATAATTAAGTCATTAGAATAAAAGTTATTTTTAATTAATTTTAATATATGTAAAAAAAATTAGGTTCAATCTAACCGATCGGTTACAACCCGTAACCGATCCGGTTAGACTTATACAGGATCCAACCGAACGGTTAGATGTGATACCGAACGGTTGGATGCCTCGGAAAAATTTTTAGTGATTTTTATTTTGAGTTGTTTTTGTGTTTTTATAGCTTTGGTTTGTTAACTTATTAGGTATTCTTTCATTTTAAGTTTATTTTAGATTATGACTAAACCCAACGCTAATAATTTGGTTGTTTTGTTGATGGTTATGTTATAGTTAGTAATTTGCTTTAATGAAATGGAGAGTTTAAGTCAAATTTCGGAATACTTGAGGAATTTGGAGGATATGTTCAAAGATTCGGGCGATTCTTTGGAGAGATTGGAAAGCATGTTGGAGAAAGCGAATACGAATTTGGAAAATGGAGAAATAGTTGGGGAGAACGATGTTTGTTTGCCTAAGGAACCTAAGAAAAGGGTGGTTGTTTTCATAAGAGCTCCACCTAAGAAGTTTGATGCCCCACACATGAGGTATTCTACACCTTGTGTGGTGGAGGGGGTCAAGGCTTGGGATTCGGAACTTAATATGGAGTATGGGGACAACTATATAACGGAGGATGTTTTAGACAACCTTGGTTTTGTTCGTCTTGATTATGAGGATTATGGTAGAAAGAAGGTTAAGGATGTGAAACTGAACATTCATGGACACATTTTTAAGGTTGACTTTGTTGTTCTTGATTATTGCAATTCTGATGAACTGGAGGTTGTTTTTGGTAGGGAATTTCTTGTGACTACCAAGTGTACGGTGGACTTTGCACTTAGTGAGTTAAGGATCAATATAACTGATTTGGAGGAAGAAAAAGAAGTGGATGTTATGATAGCGGAGTTATGTGAAGGTGTGGAAGAGAAAAAGGAAGGAAAGCAAGAGGTTTGTAAAATGGGAAAAGCAAATAGGAAGAAAGCACCATTAAACAAACTTACCCAACCCTCCAACCCAAAAGTAATTAATTCCACATCATCATCATCATCACTACCTAGTACACCACCAAATTCACCAAAAGTTACCCAACCGTTAACTAATGAACAAAAAGAAGCAATATTGGAGAATTTAGAAGAGAAGATCCATGAACTCATGGAAAAGAAACCGGTTATTGAGGTTTTAAATAATTACATGACCTATAGGAAGAAGTTGGATTCGGTCATGATAGCAAGGTCAAGGTTGGAAGATACAACATTTGATGAAGTTGAGAGAGAGAGAATAGTAGAAAATGGGCTTCCTAAGAAGATGAGTGACCCGGGAAACTTTGTCTTACCAATTAAAGTGAACGGGACTACTCCAATGTATGCGTTGGCCGACTCGGGGTCAAGTGTTAGTGTGATGCCATATCCGTTGTATCAAAGGTTAGGACTTTGTAACCCACAACCTAACAATCAAATCTTACAATGGCGGATAATTTGAAAGCTAAGGCTATGGGAGAAGTTAAGAATGTACGTGTTCAAATTGGCTACCAAGCATTTAATTACTAAGAATTAAAACTAAAAACTAAATAATAATAAAAAAAACTAAAAAGAAAAAAAAAAAAACTCTTCCGAGCCATCCAACCGTTCAGTTGGAAATCCAGCCGATCGGTTGGATTAGCCAAAAAAAGTTTACCTTTTTTTTTTTTTTTTTTTTTTAACTTTTATCAATTTGAATTCTATGAAAAACAAACTAAAAAACTATGAAATCTAATTAAATCTCCGGCAACGGCGCCAAAAACTTGATGTGCTCACGGTGTGTACAAGTTTTAAAATTTATAAACACGTTTATCCGATTAACTATTTAACACATACGAGCAAGTATACTCGTCCGTTTTAGTAAAGGTGGGTAAGTCGAGATCGTCCCAAGGGATTTATAGATCAAAGTATTAGAAAACTAGTTTGTATTAAAAAGGGTTGTCAATCCTAATTATCGAAAATTCAAGTATTCAAGAAACAATATTAACTAAAACATATACTTGTGTGAAATGCCACAATCAATCATTTGGAGTATTCATGTTAAGATTGGTGTAAATTTGTTATGATGCACAACTTTTATATGAATGACTAACAATCAATGGTGTTTATCATGTTAAACCATTACTAGAATTCAATCGTCTAGTTACTTCCTTTCGGCCTAAGACAACTAGAATAATAATTCCATTAACACAATGTTGTTTAAAAGCAATTCTTTTACTTATGAATTCCTACGAATCCTTTCGGCCTAATTTCGTGATGAAATCTTTTCAAATCCATTTTAAAGAGTAAACATGATGCTAGTCACACACCATATCCCATACTAATTCATGCACTAACTTTTTGGAATAAAAACATTAAGAAAACCCTTTCGGCCAATATTCCCAAAGATGTTTTTATCAACAAATTAAGCAAGATTAGATATTAACCCAACAAACTCATAAATTAAGAAGAGTTTTCATGCATCACCTTTTTAAAGAAAAGAATACTCCATGACTAATTACATCATTCACACAAGTATATACCAAATCACTCCATATCAATTATATTAAAACACAAGTAGTAAACAAAACATTCATTATATTCAAAGTAACAAGAGTTCATTGTAAATAACAAGGTGTACCTAGCTTGAGAATTACAAGAACTAAAACCGTGGAACTATAGCAACCACACGCCTCCAATCGACTACCAAATACAATAAACATCTCCACACACTCAACCAAACTATTGAGGCTTTAGCTCAAAGCTTCCCTGGACGTTTTTACTGCTGTAGCAACCTTTTGGGTGAGAAATATTAAGATAGTAATAACTTGGTGTAAGTTATTACTTAGGATTTTTTTTGGTACTCATTGGTTGTAAGCCTAGATGTGATTAAATAGCCTCCAAGTCACTTAATTCTCAAGTGAA
This sequence comes from Artemisia argyi, assembly GCA_030686995.1. Taxonomy (NCBI): domain Eukaryota; kingdom Viridiplantae; phylum Streptophyta; class Magnoliopsida; order Asterales; family Asteraceae; genus Artemisia; species Artemisia argyi. The sequence continues at coordinate 38,909,227 of CM060689.1, forward strand.
AACGTTCCCAAGAAGTTATAAGTGAGAAATGATCAGACATCCATGATAATGAGGAGTAAAAACGCCATTAAATGCAATCTTGTCAAAATAGTCACCTTCCAACCGATCGGTAATTCATCCAACCGATTGGTTGGATCTTATGGTCAATTCCAACCGATCAGGTTACGGGCTCCAACCGATTGGTTGGATTGAACCTGTAACCAATTCTTGACTTTTTCTTTATTATTCTTCGTTGCATGCATTCTCTTCCACTTTGATGCAGACTCCTTTCATAGAACTTGATATTCTTCTGATATATGAATGTAGAAATCTTAAATCTATCAAATCCTTGAATCCTTGTGTGATTCTTCACTCGATTCCTTCTCGAAAATCTCCAATTGTGCACCTTCACTTCGTTTCTTCATCTTTTCATCACTTTTTCCTGTTTTTGGCTACATTTACTTGTACAAACACTTTTCCATGATTAAGTAACAAATACGTACAAATATGACCAAATATGATGCACAAAACTAACAATAACGCACCTAAAAACATGTATAAATTAAGCGTTATCAGACGTAGAGGAGTAGATTATGTCATGAATACAAAACTAAGATTGGAGATGACCTAGAGAATGAAACCAATGCTGAGGTCACGTAATAGCCCACGGCCTTGAGTCTAGCTACAAGACTCGTAAAAAAAGAAAAGCACTTCTTGGGAGGCAACCCATGCTTTGTGTGTTTTCATTTGTTTGATTTTTATTTGTTTGATGTTATTTGCTTCCGTATGCATGTTTTATTTTTATTGTTGGTAGATCATGTTTCAAAATAAATTGTGAAAATGCTTTATTTTGTTGTTTAACTTCGTCTTAACTTCATATAAAGGTATTTTGCAAAAGTTAAGTGTAAGGGGAAACCCCAAATTTGTTTATAAGAACAAAATGACCATGATTCGCCATAATATTAATGAACATGTATATTAGTAATTGTTAGAGTCAAATGCTTGTATCGAGTCATAATGATGTTTTGCAGGATTTTCCAGGAAATAGGACATAAGTTTTTCCAGAAATTTTCCGGTGACTTAACATAAAGATTTCTGCAGGTCACTTCTGATGGCATCAGGATTTAACCCCTGACGACGTCACGTGTAAAATTCTGGAAATTTTGCGAGTTTTGTTTTTCTAACGGAGTCTTAAAAGTTTTTGTTAATTCTTTAGTTTTATAAACTCTAGGAAATCTGCAAACATTCATTCCACAAGCATTATATCTTAAATTGTTTTCTAGGATTTGTTAGTATATATAGATTTCTGCCGATTTTACGCGAGGTTGCCTTGATTGTTTTCTCAGGTTTAACAGGCTATATATGACAAGAAGATGATTTATATTTCTGAAAGGGAAGCTTTGAACGTTCATTTCTCGGAGGAAGATCTAACCTTGTTGACACACTATCCACACCGAACGAATCAGGGGAGTATTTGTCTTCATTCTTTTACCTATTTTACTTTTACATCCTTTAATTGAACATTGCGGACAATGTTCATCCTAAGTGTAAGGGGAGGGTAAATGATGATACTTTATAGGATACAATTGCACTTGAGTTTGTTTGTTCGATGGTAGGTGTGTAATAAAACTAAGAGAAATACTTGTTAGTGTAATTTTAGCGCCAAATTTAAAATCTTTTACAACATTTAGGAGTGAAACTTTAGCCTTAACAGGCATCTCATGGATAGGAGTTGTATGACTAGCACAAAACCGTACCATTCAGAAAAATTTTCCACCCAAATATGTGAGGTTCGCCTTTAGATTTGATAGGAAAAGCATTTATTATTAGTGCTTATGAGTGTACCGGTAGCATTTAGATTCTAGAACTTGCGTTAGTGATGCATCCCGAGACCGCTAGTGAGACTACATTCGTTTAGTAGGATTTACTACATGATAAGAGGCATTAGGATCACCTTTGTGTTAAACAGTATCATAATTACTTGACCATTTAAGTCATATTACTTGACTAGTAAAGTCAATTAATTTTTTCCACACCTTATCGTTGTACTCATTTTTAGTACACGAAACCCCTAGTACACCCCTCCGAGCCTATCTTTTCGTTTCTAACTTTAAGCATTTTACTTAAAGGAAGAATTTGTTATAAAACACCCAAATGTACACCCAAATCGCCTTAGCCTTCCGTGTATGCTCTCATCTTTAATGCATTATTGTTATTTGTTTAAACCCTTGGTTAATTATCTAATTGATTACATGGTTGTTAAGTCGAGTCGTATCTTGTACATATTGTTTTGGGACGATTGGGACTCATGGGTAAAGTACTTATATTTTGAAGTAATGGGGAAGAACATCATATATTACCCCCATATGTGCATTAATCTTTAAAAGTACTCCAAGTGTTTTGATTATCTTGATTCGAGTCATTAGATTAGTTTATTGTAAAGTATGTAAAAAATTCAAGTGTAAGGGGAATGTACATTCTCTATGATGTATTATTTTGGATGGTTGGGTAAGAATGTATGCAAAAAAAATAGAAAAAGAAAAGAAAAAAAACATACGGACTACCATCCTGTTTCATTCCATGTTTGTTTTATGTTTTTGTTATTTATGATTTATTAGCTTAAGTCGAGTCGAGTCATGGCTTAGCAAAGCCATATTGTACATGTAATTAACCAAGATAATTAACTCGCCACCAGTAAATATTGCCTTTATCCAACAAAACCGTGTTTTCCATATCCCTACACCTAATGTTATAACCCTTTAAAAGACCTCTTTGATAGTTTATCCTAGGTGCTTACACCAAGTGGTGGAGGTTGGATCCTTTCCCAAGCCTATGGTAATCTATTTGCTATGACAGGTAGTGAGAGATGTTTTCCATTTCCTTATTGTGATATATACTTTATTACACCCGAGAGATGTGAGTATCTAAACACTATTTATGAGGTGCTAGTGTATGACCTCCGTGCTTGTTTTTTGTTTTTAGTGGAACGATTATTTGTTGTAATTACTTTTATATTAGTGTTAAATGACCCCTAGCTTGTATTTTGATTAGAATAAAAGCGCATTTGTTTGAGGACAAGCAAATCTCAAATGTAAGGGTATTTGATAAGGTGAAAAGTATATCACTTTTAAGGGGTCATTTAAGCCCGAATTCGAGATTATTTGATCAATTATTGCCCTAAATCGTTCTTTTTGTCATTTTAGGTACTTTGAGGAAGAATCTGGAAAAGGAACCATTTTGGACGTTTTTGGAGCATAAAAGTGAAGAAAACGGCAAAGTCTCAAATTTCCTTGCTCGAACAGTACCTGACGACGTCAAACTTCTACACGTGACGGCAAGAGTGATAAAAGAGGTGGATATGGAACTTATAACGTGACGGCCCAGAAAGTTTTCAAGCTTATTGGCCTGACGGCGTCACCAAGGCCGTCAGGGTCCAAATACTAGTGACGGCCCAGAGTGTTTCTCTACATGACGGCATCAGAAGTGGATCTAGGCAATACGATTTTTATCATGGCGGCGAGTTGAAGACGTCACAAGCTATAACGTGACGACATCAAGGTGTAAAATCAATATATTGTTTTCCAATTGTCATTCATTAGTTTGCAACTTTGATGAGGCGAAAAATGAACCACTTTTAGGGGGTCATTTAAGCCCGGAATTGAATTTATTTGATCAAATATTGCCCTACATCGTTCCTTTTGTGATTTTAGGTACTTTGGGAGTGAAATATGGAAAAGGTAGCAATTCGGACGTTTTTGGAGCATAAAAGTGAAGAAAACGCCAAAGACTTAATTTTCCATGCTGAGAACAGTGTATGACGGCGTCAAGAAGAAATTCCTGACAGCGTCAAGAGTAAAGTTCATGACGACCCAGAAGAAACGTGAAGGCGTCACATCAAGAGCGTCAAGAGTTAAAATCATGACGGCCTGCATAAGGTGTACACATGACGGCGTCAGACCCAGATCTAGGCAGTCCGAGGATTTATTTGGCGGCGAGATGACGGCGTCAGACATTTGTTCTTGACGCCGTCACCTTCCTAAATCTATATATAGTTTTCTAATTTTCATTCATTAGAGAGGAACTTGTGTGGAGAAACCCTAGGGCCGAACTTTGTGAACCCTAGCTCGTATTTTACAGTAAATTCAAGGGTTTTTACCCCTTGAATCCTTTCATGTGCTATTAAGATAAGTCTTCTCTTTAATTCAATCAATATGTCTATGTGTTGGTTGTCTATATCTTGTGCTTGTCTTAATTTCAACATGCTAGGCTAGATTTATCTTGTGTTTGCTTAGATCTAACGAAACCTAGATGTTAATTATATGTTGATTACTTGTTTATGGTTGTATTGGATGAATGATTTCAATGTTAGGCTTAAGAAAACTGGCAGATCTCCATTGTGTAACATGCTTGAACGTCTTAGGAAACATGAACCGATGTGTACTAGGTTTTATTGGTTGTATTTAATGCATGAGTAAATTCTAATGATCCCATGTTAGGAGCTTCTTAGCCGGCTCGACATAGGAGTGAAGTAGGCACTCATAGGATTGGGGAAGTAAGTACGCCACCCCATGAATGGTATTAAGGAATACAATTCGTCATCCACGCAACTATAACAAGTAATTAACGTGTAAAAGATATCTAGGGAGTAGTGAAATCTAAGTAAACACATTTCTCCCACATATTGCTCACAACCTTAGTTTAATTTAGTTTATTTTCATTTTTAGAATTTTATTTTGATTGCATCTTTAGTATTGGGTTAGTTGATTAGCAACTAATTCCGCCCAAATCCTTCAAACCCGAGATTTTTATTTGCTTTCTAAAAAATATAAAAAAATACAAAAAGAATCATCTCTCATCTCTAGACCTAGTCTTTAGGTTTTCTAATCCTAGCGACACTATTCCTAGCTGAACGATCAATCCCCCGGTACTTGTCATTATACTATACTACATCGATCAAGTACACTGCCTGGTGGGGGTTGTAAGCTTCTCGAGATCCCTTGAGAGGTAAAGCCTTGTGCAATCCCCACGCACCAAACTTTGAGGGAATAAACCCTAGACAAATTTTCCAGCTTTTTCAAGGGTTTCAACCCCTTGGTTCTTCCATGTTCTATTGAAGATAAGTACTTATTCAAATCATTCAATATGTCTATGTGTTGTGTGATTATATCTTTCGCTTGTCTTCTCTTTAACATGCTAGGCTAGATTTTTATTGTGTTTGCTTAGATGTAGTGAAACCTAGATGTTGATTATGGGTTGATTGTATTCGATGTTAGGCTTAAGAAAACTGGCAGACTTCCATTGGTAACTTGCTTGAACGTCTTAAGAAACATGATCGGAGGTGTACTACGATTTTGGTTGTATTTAATGCGTAAGAGAATTCTAATGATCCCATGTTAAGAGCTTCTAACGGCTCGACATAGGAGTGAAGTAGGATCTTATAGAGTTAGGGAATATTGTACACGGTCCTACGACTAGTATTAAGGAATATGACCCATCATCCATGCAATTGTAACAAGCTAATCAACCTGTAAAATATATCTAGGGTGTAATGAAATCTAAGTAAACACAACTTTCCTCATTATTGTTTCCACCACATTAGTATAATAGTTAAATTTTCATTTTTGTTATTTTATTTTGATTGCATCTTTAGATTAATTGGGTTAGTTGGCTAGCAACTAATTCCACCCACTCTTTCAAAACCCAAGATTTTACTTGCTTTCCATAAAATATAAAAATACAAAAAGAATCATCCCTCACCTCTAGACCTAGTTTAGTAGGATTTCTAATCCTAGCGACACTATTCCTGAGTTGAACGATCAATCCCCCGGTACTTGTCACTATACTATACTACAACGATCAGGTACACTGCCTGGTAGGGGTTGTAAGCTTCTCAAGATCCCTTGAGAGGTAAAACCTGTTGTGAGGGCGCAATTCCCATGTATCACAGTACATACCCGTTATATTTTACATAGCTTGTACAACCTTTAATTGTTACATTGACATAAATCTATCACAAGTAAGTTGTCACATGACATAGATTTATCATAGGGAACTGGATAAAGTAGACCGAATATGTATAGAAAACATGAAGATGTAAAGTCAGCAACATAAGTATTCCGAACATATAGGTCACACTGTATTTTTACTCCCAAATTAGCGTCTTGTTTTCACTAGATGATTCATGCTGGACTTCAAGGTAACTTTACTTTTGATTGTTGCAACGAAATCTATCGATTAATCATAGTGTAATGACAAATGATGAGGCGAAAAATGATCCATTTTTAGGGGGTCATTTAAGCCCGAATCCGACTTTATTTGATCAAATATTGCCCTAAATCGTTCCTTTTGTGATTTTAGGTGTTTGGAGAGTGAATTCTGGAAAAGAAGCCATTTTGGACGTTTTTGGAGCATAAAAGTGAAGAAAACGGCAAAGTACCAAATTTCCATGCTGAAGATACAAGGTGACGGCGTCAAGAGTAATATCTTGACGGCGTCAGACATGAAGATTAAAATACCGAAGGTGGTGACGGCGTCAAACGCCTTCATGACGGCGTCAAAGTGGCAAGAATAAAATACCATGGTCAGTGACGGCGTCACATAGGCCGTCATAAGTAGATCAAGGCCGTCCGAGGAAGTATATGGCGGCGAGGTGACGGCGTCACAAGTAACTCTTGACGCCATCAGCCTACTTGTCCTATATATAGTTTTCTAGTTTTTTCATTAAAAAGAGAGAAGTTTTGGTGAAACCCTAAAGACGAATTTGGTGCCTCTTTTACAGGTTTTTCAAGGGTTCCAAACCCTTGATACCTTGCATTGTAATTGAGATAAGTGTTCTTCTAATTCAATCAATATGTCTATGTGTTGGTTGTTTATATCTTGTTCTTGTCTCAATTCCATTATGCTAGGCTAGATCTCTCTTGTGTTTGCTTAGATCTAATGAAACCTAGATGTTGATTATGTGTTGATTACTTGTTTATTCTTGTTCTTGGATGAATGATTTATATGTGAGGCTTAAGAAAACTGGCAGATCTCCAAATGGTAACATGCTTGAATGTCTTAAGAAACATGAACCGAGGCGTACTAGGTCTTTATTAGTTGTATTTAATGCATGAGCCACTGTTTACAATCCCTATAGTTGTGCTGGGTCATGGTGTAGGAGGAGATAAGAGCTCATAGAGTTGGGGAGTTATGTATGCCACCCCACGAATGATATTAAGGAATACAATCCGTCATCCATACAAGTATAACAAGTAATTAACATGTAAAAGATATCTAGGGAGTAGTGAAGTCTAAGTAAACACAATTTCTCCAATTACTGCTCACAACCTTAGTATAATTAGTTTGTTTTCATATTTATTATTTTATTTTGAATATATCTTAGCTTTGGGTTAGTTGAATAGCAACTAATTCCGCCCACTCCTTCAAAAACCGAGATTTTACTTGCTTTCTAAAAAATATAAAAACACAAAAATAATCATCCCTCACCTCTAGAACTAGTAAATTAGGTTTTCTAATCCTAGCGACACTATTCCTAAGCTGAACGATCAATCCCCCGGTACTTGTCACTATACTATACTACAACGATCAGGTACACTGCCTGGTGGGGGTTGTAAGCTTCTCGAGATCGCTCGAGAGGTAAAGACTGTTGCGATTCCCACGCATCAAGTTTTTGGCGCCGCAGCCCGGGGAATAGTTATTGTCTAGGTTAGGATTTCTTTTTATTAGGTCTACTTGCTAGATTCCTTTCTAGTAAGAATTTTATTTTTATTTTTACGTCTTCTTTAGTCTATCTTATTTCTTCGTGCCTTTGTTCGTAACTCTTTACCATCCGACATCATGGAAGGTGGTAACATCTTTGAACCCATCATCCCACCACAACAAAACCCACCATTAGAACCCCTTAGGCCCCGAACCTTAGGAGAGTATTCCCGATCTAGCCATCAAGGCTACCGAAACACCATTGAGCTCACCGGACCCAATGTGACCCCCTTGCGATCCGACACCATCCGGTTGGTGCAAAGCGGATGTGCATTCCATGGACTTCGTTCTGAAGATCCAAACCAACACCTTAAGGACTTCCTCAAAATCGTAGATTCCATAGACCCAGATGTTGAAACTAGAGAGACTACCCGTTTACGCCTATTCCAATTCTCTCTAAGGGATCAAGCTAATCAATGGCTTGAGCGGTTACCCGCGGGATCCATCACCACGTGGGACAATCTCGCCAATCGCTTCCTTACCCAATTCTTTCCGCCGGAAAAGACTGCAATGCTCAGAAGGAACATTTTGTGGTTTGAGCAACAGCGGGGTGAAACTTTCTACGAAGCTTGGGCCCGTTTTAAGGATCTCCTCCACAAGCTCCCTCATCATGGCATAAACCTTTGGTTGTTAGTCCAGATTTTCTACGACCATGTTGACTATCACACTAAGCGCACCATCGACAGGGCCGCGGGAGGTAAACTGCGTAATAAGAACGCCGAGGAGTCTTGGGCAATTATCGAGGAGCTCGCCACTGACAATCAGGAACTGTGGGAGTTTAAACATACGATAGAAGCGACCATCAATGCAGTCTCGACATCTGGAGGAACCATCGAAGTACCCGATGAACTCTTATGCGAACTTGAAGCAAAGGTTGACTATTTTGAGGAAAGGCAAAGGCGACCTTTGAGTCCTAGACGGGCTACTGTCAATTCTGTCTCAAAAACAACGTCGGCACCATTACCTGAATCACCCTCTAGGGAAAACGCCGAGACTTTTCAGAACTATGCCCCACCTTGTTCCCCTCCCAAGGAGCTTAGCTCGGAATTTGAGGCTAGGATGAGAGAATATATGGCAACTCACTCAGATCGGCTTGCTAGATTCGAAGAAGCAGTTTATAAGTAGAAAGAAGAAATGCAGGAGAAAATGAATGAGGTGTTGAGTCTATTGGAGGAGTATGCCAATCAGAAAACCCCCGAACGAATACTACTAAGGAAAGAAAGCGCCACTCCCACCACCCAATTTGTTAATTCCATCACCATTGTCCATAAAGATAACGAGAAGGTAGAAACTCCTGCTAAACAAACCTTAGAAAAACAACCAGAGTCCCAACCTTTGAGTTACTACCTGAAACATGATATAAACGAAAACACCATAACAAACTGGATTAAGGGTGATGGGCGTAACCAATCCTCCGGACAGGTTCCTAAGAAAGAGGAAGAAGAGGAAGATGAGTATGATACGCTTCCTGGAGGATCAGTATTCGAGAGGTTACTGGTACAGAAGGTGGCTACTAAGCAGGTAGCATGTGGGAACTTTGAAATACCAACGAGCATCGGGGACTTGAAACATCTTAGTGCTTTCGCCGACCAAGGATCGGAAGTAAATCTTATGCCCCTAACTACCTACATCCAACTTACGTCAAAAATGCCAGCACCTACTCGTGTGAGGTTATCCCTTGTCGGGCACTCGTACGTATACCCCCTAGGAATCGCAGAAGATGTATTAGTTAATGTTGCAGGATTCATGTACCCCGTTGATTTTATGATCATCGATGATAAAGGGGATGGATGCATGCCAATAATCCTCGGGGCACCATTCCTCACCACCGCTAGGGCTGTCATTAAGTATGAAGGTAGGAAGATTGAGCTTAAATCTGGAAAAAGAAAGATTAGTTTCCCGATGACCCAGCGAAGTGGGCGTGAGAATTTGAGTTGGAGAAAGATCAAAGATAACAATGGCACGACACCCATTCATGTTCAGAATAAGATTCTTGCATGGGAGGCAAGGATCAAAAGCTATAAGAAAGCTAAGGATGAAAGAAGAAAAAGCAATAAGGTTCTGATTGAACTCGAACATACTCGACATGAAGAAAATCATACACCTTTTGAGGAAGGGAACTTGGTACTCTCGAGACACTCGGAAACAACAATACCACCCGATAAACCAAGTCCTTGGTGGTATGGGCCATTCACAATCGAAGGATTGAGCCAAGATGGGGTAGCTAACTTGAGGAGCAAATTAGGTGGGAAGGTGATTGTGAGTACCGACAGATTGAGGCACTACCACCATAACAGTAATGATCGCAACTATATGGGGTACATCATTTCAAATGATGAGATCACGTAGTAACCCATGACTTTGAGTCTAGCTACAAGACTCGTAAATAAAGAAAAGCGCTTCTTGGGAGGCAACCATGTTTTGTGTGATTTTATTTGTTTGATTGTTATTTGTTTCCGTATGCATGTTTTATTTTTATTGTTGGTTGATCATGTTTCTCAATTAAAATGTGGAAATACTTTATTATGTTGTTTGGCCTAGTCTTAACTCCAACCTAAAGGTATTTTTGCAAAAGATAAGTGTAAGGGGAAACCCCAAATATGCTTTCAAGAAACAAACCGATCATGATTCTCCACAATTTTAAATGAACATGTATATTCGTATTTGTTAGAGTCAAATGCTTGTATTGAGTCATAATGAAGTTTTGCAGGATTTTCCAGGAAGTAGGACAAAGTTTTTCCAGAAATTTTCCGAAAACTTAACATAAGAATTTCTGCAGGTCCATTCTGACGGCGTCAGAGTATTACTCTTGACGACGTCAGGAGTTAAAAATCTGGAAATTTTACCGGTTTTGTTTTTCTAACGGAGTCTTATGGTTTTTGTGAATTATTAAGTTTTATAATATCCAGGAAATCTGCAAACTTCATTCCACAAGCATTATATCTTACTTTGTTTTCTAGGATTTAGGAACTTATATAGGATGCCGCCGATTTTACGCGAGGTTGCCTTGTCTATTGTTGTCAGGATTTACAGGTTATTTATGACAAGAAGATGATTTATACTCTGGAAGGGAAGCTTTGATTGTTCGTTTTCTTGGAGGAAGATTTAACCTGGTCAACCTAAAATCCATACCGAGCGAATCAGGGGAGTTTTTGATTTCATTCTCTTTACTTCTTAACTTTTACATTCTTTACTTGAACATTGGGGACAATGTTCATCTTAAGTGTAAGGGGAGGGTAAAAAGATGATACCTTACATATGCACTTTCGCTTGAGTTTGTTTTGTCTGATAGTAGATGTGTAATAAAACTACGAGAAATACTTGTTAGTGCAATTTTAGCGCCAAATTTAAAATTTTTTACAACATTTAGGAGTGAAACTTTAGCCATAGCAAGCGTCTCATGGATAGGAGGTTGTATGACTAGCACATAACCGTATATTCAGAAAAATTTTCCACCCAAAAATGTGAGGTTCGCCTTTAGATTTGATAGGAAAAACATTTACTATTAGTGCTTATGAGTGTACCGGTAGCATTTAGATTCTAGAACTTGCGTTAGTGATGCATCCCGAGACCGCGAGTGAGACTACATTCGTGTGGTAGGATTTACTACATGATAAGAGGCATTAGGATCACCCTTGTGTTAAACCAGTATTACAATTACTTGACCATTTAAGTCATATTACTTGGCTAGTTAAGTCAACTAATTTTTCCCACACCCTTAGCGTTGTACTCATTTTTAGTACACGATACCCCTAGTACACCCCTCCGAGCCTATCTTTTCGTTTCTAACTTTAAGCATCTTACTTAAAGGAAGAATTTGTTACACCCCACTTAAATGTACACCCAAATCGCCTTAGCCTTCCGTGTATGCGCTCATTTTTAGTGCATTATTGTTATTTGTTAAACCCTAAGTTAACTTTCTAATTGATTACATGGTTGCTAAGTCGAGTCATATCATTGTACATATTGTTTTGGGACGATTGGGACTCATGGGTAAGTACTTATTTTATGGAGTAATGGGGAAGAACATAATATATTACCCCCATATGTACGTTAATCTTAAAAGTGCTCCAAGTGTTTTAATTTTCTTAATTCGAGTCATTAGATTAGTTAATTGTAAAGTATGTAAAGATTCAAGTGTAAGGGGAACGTTTATACCCCTATGATGTATTATTTCGGATGGTAGGGTAAGAGTGTATGCAAAAAAAAAAAAATAAATAAAAAAAAAAAAAACATACGGACTACCATCCCGTTTTTATTTTATGTTCATTTTATGTTTTTGTTATTTTTCATTTATTAGCTTAAGTCGAGTCTAGTCTTGGCTTAGCAACGCCATATTGTACATGTAATTAACCAAGATTGTTAACTCGCCACCAGTAAAACTTCCTTTATCCAACAAAACCGTGTAATTCATATCCCTATACCTAACGTTACAACCCTTTAGAAGACCTCTTTGATAGTTTATCCTAGGTGCTTACGCCATGTGGTGGAGGTTTGATCCTTTCCCAAGCCTATGGTAATCTATTTTGCTATGACAGGTAGTGAGAGATATCTTCCATTTCCATAATGTTATATTACTTTATTACACCCGAGAGATGTGAGTATCTAAACACTATTTGTGAGGTGCTTGTGTATGACCTCCGTGCTTGTCTATTGGTCTTTAGTGGAACGATTATTTGTTGTAATTACTTTTATATTAGTGTTAAATGACCCCTAACTTGTCTTTCGAGTAGAATAAAAGCGCATTTGCTTGAGGACAAGCAAATCTCAAGTGTAAGGGTATATGATGAGGCGAAAAATGATCCGTTTTTAGGGGGTCATTTAAGCCCGAATCCGACTTTATTTGATCAAATATTGCCCTAAATCGTTCCTTTTGTGATTTTAGGTGTTTGGAGAGTGAATTCTGGAAAAGAAGCCATTTTGGACGTTTTTGGAGCATAAAAGTGAAGAAAACGGCAAAGTACCAATTTTCCATGCTGAAGATACAAGGTGACGGCGTCAAGAGTAATATCTTGATGGCGTCAGACATGAAGATTAAAATACCGAAGGTGGTGACGGCGTCAAACGCCTTCATGACGGCGTCAAAGTGGCAAGAATAAAATACCGTGGTCGGTGACGGCGTCACATAGGCTGTCATAAGTAGATCAAGGCCGTCCGAGGAAGTATATGGCGGCGAGGTGACGGCGTCACAAGTAACTCTTGACGCCGTCAGCCTACTTTTCCTATATATAGTTTTCTAGTTTTTTCATTAAAAAGAGAGAAGTTTTGGTGAAACCCTAAAGACGAATTTGGTGCCTCTTTTACAGGTTTTTCAAGGGTTCCAAACCCTTGATACCTTGCATTGTAATTGAGATAAGTGTTCTTCTAATTCAATCAATATGTCTATGTGTTGGTTGTTTATATCTTGTTCTTGTCTCAATTCCATTATGCTAGGCTAGATCTCTCTTGTGTTTGCTTAGATCTAATGAAACCTAGATGTTGATTATGTGTTGATTACTTGTTTATTCTTGTTCTTGGATGAATGATTTATATGTTAGGCTTAAGAAAACTGGCAGATCTCCAAATGGTAACATGCTTGAACGTCTTAAGAAACATGAACCGAGGCGTACTAGGTCTTTATTGGTTGTATTTAATGCATGAGCCACTGTTTACAATCCCTATAGTTGTGCTGGGTCATGGTGTAGGAGGAGATAAGAGCTCATAGAGTTGGGGAGTTATGTATGCCACCCCACGAATGATATTAAGGAATACAATCCGTCATCCATACAAGTATAACAAGTAATTAACATGTAAAAGATATCTAGGGAGTAGTGAAGTCTAAGTAAACACAATTTCTCCAATTACTGCTCACAACCTTAGTATAATTAGTTTGTTTTCATTTTTATTATTTTATTTTGAATATATCTTAGCTTTGGGTTAGTTGAATAGCAACTAATTCCGCCCACTCCTTCAAAAACCGAGATTTTACTTGCTTTCTAAAAAATATAAAAACACAAAAATAATCATCCCTCACCTCTAGAACTAGTAAATTAGGTTTTCTAATCCTAGCGACACTATTCCTAAGCTGAACGATCAATCCCCCGGTACTTGTCACTATACTATACTACAACGATCAGGTACACTGCCTGGTGGGGGTTGTAAGCTTCTCGAGATCCCTCGAGAGGTAAAGCCTGTTGCGATTCCCACGCATCAACAAACTTCGAGTTTGTAATCTCGTATAATGATCAGGCTTCACTTTAAAAACTTTTTCAAGGAACTGAGGATTTAACATTTGAGATGTGTTTTTTAGTAGACTTGGGTCAGGTTAATATGTAACACTGATTTTTCGGTAACTATAAACATGCAAAATGAAATCAGAATACTTCGTAATTCGATCGCAAGTTATGTCTCATCGTACCGATTGATATGTCATATGTGCCACACCATACATATTGAATTCGCATTAGGTTCGTAATAAATCATAGTTGATTACACTTTTCGTTGCATTGCGAAGTAATCATAAAAATAAAAAAGGATAGACTTGGTAACTTTTGGTTAGATGGTGAAACAACAAATGTAGTTGTAGTTAGGCATCAGACATTCAACAAATATAACATACTAGCTTCAAGGCCCGCTCGATGGGCGACTAGCTTCAATAATTCTTTTAAAGATAAAAGTAGTTAAATGTTTGGATAAAATAATGTTAAACGAATATAATGTTAAAAAAAATAAGGTCATGTTCTTAATAACTGTAAAAAGGATAATGTTACAAATAGCTCTTATAACTAAAAGCAAGGAAAAAAGTAGATGATAGGATGCTACCCACAGTATAAGAAGTAAATTCATGTCCTTTATACAATGCTGCATATGTGAAAGGGTTCCTGTCATCTACGCCAGTGCATATCTGCATTTGACTCGAAATTTCAAGCTTTTAAGTAAAGCAATTTATTAACTGACTTAAAAAGTAAGCATAGAAGTAGAAATATTGACCCATTTACTTATGGTTGACCCATTTAAAATATGAAAATCACAAACTAAAGAAACAACTTGAAATTACCGCATTTCATCTATCGTGTCCTTTTCCCAATAAAAGTAAAGCATCTGCATAGACGGGAATAAATAAGAAATATAAGTAAAAATATAATAACTAAAACAAAATTACGTTTTGTCTCAAGTTACATAAGACGAGGAATAGATGAAGTCACAACAAAATCATACTTTGGACATGTTTGAATACCTTACTTAAATGGTTAAAGCATATATAACAAAACATAGTATCTCCATGTTTTTACTTGTGACAACTGGCAACTTAGGGAGCTATTTAAAAACCCACATTACTTTAAATTTAACAATTTTTGGAATATTTGAAAATTTATTCGCGATGAAATTGTAAACGTTGAACCGTGGATTTGAATTTCGTAGTATTTATGGAATTTGAATGTTAATTATTGGTTTGGCTTGGTATATTCGTGGTGATTTATTTTTGAGATATCTGTTTGGCACTACGTTGACTCCGGCACTAGGATAACCTAACGAAATTTTAATATTTTGAATGATTGGTTCGGTTTATATATTCTTGGAACGTGTCGTAGTATTTTATAATTTTGAGAATGAACTCGGCTCGAGAGAGTTGGATTATTTTAATAAGTTTTGGATTTTGGTCTGTGTATTTTACACCGGGTTACCTCACCCACACTACTAATATTATTATTATTATTATTATTATTATTATTTTTATTGAGGGATACAAAAATCGTCCTTGTGGGTTTGGCTGGCACAAAACACAAAACACAAACATACAAACACACATCACCCTCATCATCTCTCTCTCTCTCTAAAAATATACATCACCTCCATCACCATACCCTAACTGCCGCACAAATCCGGCCACCACAGCCACCTCACCGCCGCACCTCCATCAACACCGCCACCACTATTCGAATCCCCATCTCACCCTCTTTCCAATCTACTACCACACTCGCCCTATACCCCCACTATTTCATTTCGAAATCACATAAAATCACCACCATCTTATTGTTTTTGAAGTTTGATACGTATTGGGTCTTGAGAATCAAAGGTGAGACGAGTTTTCACTCGTATTTTTGGTGAAAACGTGACCTATGGGTCACGAATTAACAATTTTCATATGGGTTTTGGTTATTAATATGAAAGATAAGTGGGTTTTTGAAGCAAATGTAATGTTTTGGTAGTTTGGTATCCGGGTTCTTGATTTTTGGAGGTTGTCGAATTGTAACCGAGAGCCCCATGCTCTCGGCTTATTTTTATTTTGAGCTTGGGAGGGTTTTGATCTTGCTTTTGTATTTTGGTTGTTGTCGAGAGTGTTGGAGAAGCATTTGCTTGGTTTTGGCCGATTCTTGGCCAAGGATTACTATGGTTTTGATGTTGTTTGGTTGAAGTCGCGACCCTTGGGGTCGGTTTATTTGGTATCGAGCTCATGAGAGCTAGCCGAGACCATAATGGTCTCGGGTATGGCCTTGTTTGATTCATGTTTGAGCCGAGACTCAAATGAGTCCCTCGACTCGGGGTTGGTTTTGGTAATCAACCCAGATGAAATGAAATATTTTGTGACCTTATATGACTTCTTGATTTATTTCTTGTGATTATTATTGTTTTATTGTTGAGGCATATTTACTTTGGGCATTATAGTTGGTATTGTTGTCGTTGCTCGGGAGCCGAGAATGGGATGATATAATGATTATGGTTGTGGAGTTGTGTTGACGAAATGATATGGGAACCGTATGTGAGACGGTTGATTAGAAAGACGGAGATAGGTTAGTCGGGTGCCGTAGTCGGACCCTATTGTTGTTGCACGTGTTATGGGAATTGTTGGACGGAGATGGATTACTTGGTTATGACTTGGTTATTATCACTTGGACTTGGACAATGAGCCGAGAGTGATGACTCGGACATGTGACCATCTATATAACTCGATAATTATTTATAACCAAACATTAATAATAAAAACATGCAATAATATTATTAGTAATATAAATGTTTATATAAGTATATAGACGTGAAAACGTATATATAACTATATAAGTGCGTATATTAAAAATAAAACGATCACGAGTAATATTATAATAACGTGAAGATGTATATTGTACAATATAAATAGTGTAATAAATGTCGGGAACATTATTATAATTAAACAACTATAAATGACGATGAAATCTATAACGTTGGATAATTATATTAAATAAAATACTTTTTGAAAAATAAAACGAGGAAACTATCGAGTTATACGGGATTGTAGTCACTTGAGTTCAAGTGGGCTATATTATTTATTTTATGACTTTCATGCTTGTCACGGATATGTGACGTTAATACGTCCATTTTATATAACTATGTAACTTATTTAATCGACGGATTAAATATGATCTATTTAGTTATATAAAATTGGCATATTAATGGGCATTGTATCCTACGATGCCCATAGGTTGTGGTATGTGTACAGGAATAATAAATTGCTAAATATCTCACGAGGTTTGCCAAATTGACGAATTGGGTAAGCCTGACGGCATATCGAGAGAATTTATTAAACTTTGATACTTACCATATAGTACTCTACGTGCTATGTGACTTAGGTTTTGGGAATAATCTTAGAATGATATATTAAGTAAATAAATATGGGGGATTACCAAATCGATGGATTTGATAAACTTCCATGATTTATTTAAATAATATATTGGCCTAATATTTGACCTATAGATTGTATTATTATTCTTTTTCGTTGTGGCTTCTTGTTTTGAGTTGTGTCGACCCTCTACCCGTATGGATACCAAACTCCAAACTAATATGAGAATAATACGAGAAATTGATTTTTGGAAAGTAAAAAGGAATACGTTCAGGATTGGGAATATTTGATTTTGAGGAAATGATCCTGAAACGAGTTTATATTGTTAGGAAGTGCCGAGTCTGTAGTTGCCGTCATTTGAGTTGCTATACATCTTACTTCTACCTATTTCATTCTGCTGATTTCTGGACTTGACGTGAGTCATAGCCCCACTTTTACTCTTGAACTTTGTTTTCAATATTTGGGGTGAGAAACGTGCAAATTATTTTATGTGGACTATTATCGCTTTATTTATTTAAAACTTGCTATGCTTATAGAACTAGGTAGGTTATAGAGCGAGGCCTAGTCCCGAACTAGGTAAGCTATTGATTTGGTTATAGAGCGAGGCTTAGTCCGGAACTAGGCAAGCTATAGATTGGTTGTTGAGCGAGGCCTAGTCCCGAACTAGGTAAGCTGTTGAATTGGTTATGGAGCGAGGCCTAGTCAAGAACTAGTTAAGCTATTGATTTGATTGATTTAGGCTATAGTGTGCACCTATAGGAGTGATTCGTTTTGGTTGGACGATTGAGGCCTAGTCTAGCTAGCAAGTGTTTTGCGTATATGTCCACTTGATTTTAGTTATGAGTTTAAACCTATGATCTCACCAGCAAAAGCTGACTTTTAGCGCGTTTTCTCAGGTAATTAAGTGATGATTTGGATGCTTGGATTGGAGGCTTGGCTTTGGCACCTGGTTTATGGATCTATTTTTCTAAGACTCTGATATATAATTGTGGACCTACATTTACTTCTTTTGGGCCTTACTTTGGTTAAATTTGGGATAAATGTAAACTTTTAAACCCTGTTTTGGTTGTGTTTTCTTATGTTTACCATATCTCGTTCTTTTATGTCTTGTGTTGGATACCAATCCCCGTAACACCCCGAAAGCTTGTTGAGTCTTCCGCTGTACCAAATTTTGGGGGTGTTACAGATTGGTATCAGAGCCAAGGTTATAGAGAACTAGGTAATAAACACCTAAACTATAACCGATTTTTATAGAAAACGATCCTCGACCAATGCCCGCCAGCCCGTCAAGCCGAAGCATCTTTGATTTATTGAGGTATTATGAGATAATGATTGGATATGAGATTTTTTAGATGATTTGAGAATATTGGATATATTGATTATGTGATATGATGGCGTTTTGAGGAATTATATGGCTTAATTGTTTTATAAATGTTTTAGTAATGCGGTATTTGAAATCTTTCTTGAACTATATGATTGAGATCTTATGATGATTTTAATACGGTATTTTGAGTTCGCGGTTTAGTTGTTTTGAAACACTTACACCTACCCTACGCCGTTGTCACAGACTATGGCCTCCAATACGTTCGATGTTACTGTGGATATTCTTACTGCCCCTTTCAGCCCAGCACAGATCACCATGGCTCCTGATGATCCTTACAGGATTGCCATGCATTCAGCTACTTCGTCACCGACAACTGCTACTTCTGCACCACCTGCTGCATCTACTTCTCTGGGACCCTCATCTTCTCTAGGGCTCCCTGGTACTTCGAGACAGCTTACTCTTCATCAGGATTTGGCTCGTGTGGCTCCACGTTTTGCCCACCGAGCTACGGCACGCATGTCTGTGCGCCCTTCGTCACCACCCATGCATTTTGACGCTCACACCCTTCTGTCAAATGCACCACCCACATCATTGCGTCGTCGTCCTAGATCACCTACCCCATCATCACATGATTCATCTATTCAGAGACGACTATTGATGGAGTACTCTTCAGATGAGGAGGAGGAGGAGTACGAGGGTGAGGAGGAGGCTGATGACCCTCAGGAGGCTGAGCAGGGAGATGATGACCCACAGGAGGGTGAGGAGGAGGATGATACTCAGGAGGAGGAGATGCCTGATGATGATGGTTTTCTAGCACAGCCAGCTTAGGCTAAGGAGCCCGATTCTCCGATACATCCGATAGAGCTTGTTTCACCTGATCACCCATTCTTGTTTGATTCACCACCTGGTAGTCCCGCGGCATCGGACGTACCATCTGAGATTTCTGCTGAGTATGCAGAGTTGGGTGAGACTGGTAGGATGTGCACTCAGATTACTGCACAGGGCGAAAGGATCTCGCGGTTGTCTGACCGACTTAAGATGGTTATTGGAGAGTTTATTGCGGAGTCGAGAGTAGATATGAATACTGTCGTGGGCAGGACGACATCGATGAGGAGAGGTATGCTGGAGATTCATGAGCAGATTGAGAGCTTATAGAGAGGTTTCATCATAGCTCGCGAGACAGATCGCAAGCTGTGGCAGAGGAACACCGAGTGGAGAAGGAGGTAACAGACCTCAAGAGAGATAGCGATACTCATAGTGTGGAGTTGGGATCATTGTGGAGAGAGCTGGATGGTTTGAGGCAGGAGTTGAGGAGCCTATGCCAGCATAGTGGCTAGATAGTTGGATTATGTGGTTATGTTGCTTTCTACACCGAGGAATGTTCGGTTAGAAAAGCTAGCTATCTTATTTTGATGTATTCCCGTTGGTTATTCATCTCGTTTGGAACGATTAGTATCTTTTATATCTTTGGTAGTTGGAACGAGGTTTTGATCGCTATTTGTATGGATGATGGTTATTATATGATGTTATGTGGTTTTGGATGTCATGGAAATTGAATTCCTATTCGTCTCATTGTTGTCTTGTGGTGTATTGTTGATATTATTCCCATGCCTTATGTAACACCCCCAAAATCATCACATCAGCGGAAGACTTAAAATGTCAGCGGAAGACTTTTTGGGTGTTACTTCGAGGATCTTTATCACAATCATAGAAAACGACACAAAAGTGACGCTTTAAAGTTTAATTCATTCAAAATACCAAATATTCGAGACATCAAGATGTTTCATAGTTTAAACAACAAGTTTATTTGAAATGTGTCAAAATGTTTATTTAAGCCCATGTCGGGTTACAAACCCACTCCGTGCCTTCAAGTTCCTTCTTGTATAGTTACCTGAGATAAACACATGCTAAAAGTGTCAACACAAAGGTTGGTGAGTTCATAGAGTTTATAGTTTCGAATATCGATTTCCAAAGTCAAAGGGTTTATGAGTCCAAAGTAGTTATAATAACCGTTGATTATCAAATTAAAGTGTGAGTAAATCCATAATATTCATGGCTTAAATCATTGATTTATCAAAATCAGAAAATGAGTGATTTCCTTATTAATTCAAAAATAGTCCGTTGGTTTGCCCTTCACCGGGTCAACACCAAAATAGTAGTTTGTTTGACCTAATCAGGCCAACACCAAAATAGTAGTTCGTTTGCCAATTATTAATAGTTTATCCTGCTATATAGTGAGCACAATCTCGTAGTTTAATAAAACAGTGGGCTACAGCATCGTACGCTCTTAACATCAGTCATTGTAGTGCTACATTATTACCGTTCTATTGCCCTAAGCTCATGACACTCAATGATTAACAGGCATCAAAATTATCCATAATAATGATGTAAAACAGTGGCCCTCAAGATAGGTATTTACCAGTAACCTATGAAATCAAATAAAGTGCATTTGGTGGCTTTCCTCTAGCGACCAAATGGGGATTGTCAATCCCTAATAGATCTATTCACAATTATTTACGTTCACCCTGCAAGTGATTAAGGCGCATGATCAAGGGACTTTTGGTAATAGGAAACTTAGGCAATAAAGATCAAATATAGCATATCGTTGAAAAATCACTTGTAATCAGGTCTATAGCAGGTATTTCCTTATGAGATATAAAAATGTGTAAACCAGTAAAGTTTATATGAAATACAGTCATGTATTTAGTTAATGAATACTTGTAAAAGTAAAAGCAGTAGTTAAGCATGTATCTCCCCCAAAAACGTTTATAAACCATTGTAAAACAAGAGTAGGGGCTATGACTCACCTGAGGATTATGATAGGCATAGATAACGTAATGTCAGAGGTAGAATGGAAATGACTTCAAGATAACCTGAATGATATGGAAGTCCGAGATAAGTTCGACTTATCGAGAATCGTGATTTGAATAGTGTTCGATGACAAAATGACTTTTGTGGCAGAGGTGGCTTGCGTGGCAAAACGCTTAATAGTTCAAGAGCAAGTTATATACAATATAACTTGTCTTTATGTATAAGTATCATTTAAAGTTTATATATTCCTTGTTATAAACAAATGATATGTATCAAAATGTAGCCTCTCGTAATTTTCCCCAACGGTTAGTAAATACTTACGAGTTATTACGTTATTTAAATACCCACTTTTGCGTGTGAAAATTTTTTTTATATAGTAGACTTGATATATAAATCACAACGGTAAATTGTGATTTATCTTTTGCTTAGAAACGTTGCTTGCACACAAACCTAGATAGTCTAAATTATCGCGAATATATTTTAAACGTTTATATTTTTATAATATACGTTTCGATTAAATACCGTACAATATTTATATATTCCCGGAGCCTACGAAAATTCTCGAGACTACTCATTAATATTATTTGATCGTAACCTGACTCTCAAAACACACCAGGTGGGCCCCATTGACCCTTTGGGCCACTTAAACCCACTTAACAAACCAACCGGACCCTTTCATTTTCTTTTTCTTCTTTTTCTGCTGGGCCGAAACCAAGCCAAGCCCAAAAGAGCTTATAAGCCCAAACGAACCCCTTTATTATTTTTTTCTTTTCTTCTTTTCTTTCTTCTTTGGCAGCCACGACACACCTCCAAAACCCCCTCGTTTCTTTTTATTTCGACACACAACCCTATCAAATCTCTACATGTCTCAATTGACGACCTAGCAAGGATCTAGGAATGATAAAGTTTATTAAATAACTCGCTCGTTTGATACACTAAATTCAGCCAAAACAAACCAACGAAACCATGTGAACAATAATACCAAAAACGTGGCCAAACATTTCTTAGCACCTCTCTATCACACCAATTGCATCAATTCAAACACTATACTCATTATTTGATGTCAGGAATGAATAGGATTCAGTCTTACATATCCTTCTTGTTGCTAGAACTCGGTTGGTCAAGCTTGTGGTGCCACCCCATGCAAACGAGCCAACACATGCACTGTAAATCTCTTGTGCTTATCTCCACTCTCAAAACTCACTATATAAGCATCCCATGCGACCCTAACAAATCCCACACCCTCAAACGTACCATAGTTACATATTCGTGAAGTACTAGTGTCAAGTTTGGGACGAGAAGTTGACAACAAGCTCGAAGTGTAGAAGTGATTCAAGGAGAACCTAGTTAGCTCGTTGTGAACCTTGCTAGGAGTGAACCATTGTACCATTGATCCCACGTACCAATTCGAACCATACGCTACGAGAACTCCACCCCAAGTGGTGAGGTGAGCTCTTGGAGCACCCTTGTTATATATTTTTTGATTTTTCCTCGTTCATTTTGATTCATTTATTCGAAATATAAAAACACAACCTACTCTTTTTATTCGACATATTAAAACTTTGACATGTTGTCTAACTAGTGGTATAAAGATTCGATCATAATAATCATGAGAAAATGTCACGTTTGATAGTCACCTTGACCCTTTCACATAAAATCACAACACTTAGAATAATTCTAAGTGTTGGAAAACAGTTTCAATAATTAATTTTGTACAAACACTTTGCCTCGATTATTTCTTAATATACGAACGTAACATATTATTATTTTTGGAGATACTAATTATTTGGAACGTTGTCAAACGAGATGTAAAGAGTTTCGAGTCTAAAAATAACGGATACTCAAAGTATTCGACCCCTTTTGAGACCCATTGAACTTTTCGAATAAGGTCTCAACACTTAGAATATTTCTAAGTGTTGAGCAGTTTTCATAATGAATTTCATACATGAACTTGGCCTCATTAATTCGAAATGTAAACACACGACCCACACTTTTTATAGTTCGACCTCATTATTAACTTAGTAAACAATTAGTAAACACTTTTCATTCGACCCCATGAACTTATATAAGCAGAATACGAGACCCCTTTTTGAACCTGCCTAAAACAGTTTTCGTATGAAACTAAATAAGCCAAGTGGGCTTGTTAGCCCGTTAAGCTAATTTTGAGCTTATGTGATAAGCTGGTCACACAAGCTTGTTTGCAACATTTTTGTACTATAAAAATGAGTCCAAGGTCAGGCCCAAAGGTCTCATAAGCCCAATGGATCTCAAATTATTAACGGGCCTTGTAATAGTCTCGTTAAGGCCCATTTATCAAAATAAGCACTTTATAAGCTAATAAGCAGTTGAATTAAGTTACTTTGAGTATTCTGAGCTTATTGAAAAAGTATAAAAACTAAATTCCAAGTTTGGTGAAATTTGGACTAGATTTGCAAAATTTCTTAAACCGGGGACTAAAAATGCAAAAGTTGTAAACTTTGGGTCAAAACTGTAAATCTGAGTTTTCTGAGTTAAAAACAGTAAATATTGAAACTTGGAGTTGAGAAATGTAAATATTGATACTTTTGGACCTAAAATGTAAATTATATATATTTTGGACTACGGTGTAAAATATATATCGTTAGGGTTAAAAATGTAAATTTTGGAAACTTAAAGGAATTTTCAGTAAATATTATTTTATAAAAATAATATTAACCTTTTACATATATAAACATATAATTAAACTAAGACTTATATAAACATAAACTTATATATATATATATATATATATATATATATATATATATATATATATATATATATATATATATATATATATATATATATATACTATATATATTCGTAATTATAATTAAACGATATAACGATACATTATTTATTTCTTGTAAAACGATACGTTTATTTTATTTCCGTTATAAAAACTAACTTTATATCAATCATCGATCATTTTACTTACGAGTTATATGTATATATAACTTTGTTTTTGAACTTTAGGCACTTAAACAAACACGAGATTCGTTCGTAACTAAATAACAAGTATTCGTGATAAAACCAGATTTAGACTATCAACTGAAACTTGCATTATCTTTTAGGTTGTGTTGTGTGAAGCCGTTTCCTTGCTTTGTTGAGACTACGATACCACTGTACTACTAAGGTGATTTCATAGCCCACTCTTTAACTATTTTCCCGTGGGGGAGATACATGCTTAAAACTCGAACACAAGTCTTTTATACCGGGTATTGAAATACCGTCAGGCCAATGTTATTTGCTTAAGTTACTATTGTCAGAAGTCCCTCGATCATGAACCTTAATCACTTGAAGGGTGAACGTAAATAATTGTGGATAGTACTATTAGTGATTGACAATCCTCGTTTGGTTGTTGGAGAAAACACCAGGCGCACTTTATTGTTCTTATAAATAGGTTATTGATAAATACCTATCTTTGGGGGCCTATTACTTACCATCATAATTCACATTTATGATTGGCTGTTAATCGTTGAGTATCATGAGCTTAAGGCAATAACAGGAACATTGAATTTTTAACATATTGATTGTATTTGATTACAATACATTCTTAACTTGTGATTCAAACTCTTAAACTCAAACCTATGAATATCACTCAACTTTATGTTGACTTTAGCATGTTTATCTCAGGTAACTAAACAAGACGGATCTGGATGGCACGGAGTGGGCAAAAGCATGACAAGGACCATAATAAACTACTTATTTTCCTTCAGAATAAAACATGTTCTTAACTTAATAATGTCTTGTATCCCAGATATTTGGTATTTTGAAATAAATTAAACTTTAATACGTCACTTTGTGATGTTTACTATAATTGTGACAAAGATCCTTGAAGTAATACCCCGAAAGTCTTCCGCTGACATGTTAAGTCTTCCGCTGTTATTAACGACTTTTGGGGGTGTTACAGATTGGTATTCAGAGCCACGGTTATAGAGAACCAGATGTTTTTAAACATTGGACTATAACTACACTTTAACTGGACCATTTTTACAAAATACCACTTCATGCCCTCCGTGCCTACATTCCAACATCTGGTAGAAAAGTTACTTCTCATTATTTTCTACATATATAACTTGATATATGCTTACATGTTATGATTATGCTAATAACTATGTTTACTAATCGGGATTATTACAGTACCATGTCTTCCAAACCCAACTTCATTGTTTTGTTATCGGATTCGGAAACTGAGAGCTCTACACCTATTGTATCAACTCTTGCTCCAACTACTAAG
This sequence comes from Artemisia argyi, assembly GCA_030686995.1. Classification (NCBI taxonomy): domain Eukaryota; kingdom Viridiplantae; phylum Streptophyta; class Magnoliopsida; order Asterales; family Asteraceae; genus Artemisia; species Artemisia argyi. Next base: position 38,934,931 of record CM060689.1, read on the forward strand.
ACTGTATCACCTACAATAGACAAGAATAAGGAAAGTCAGCAATCCTTTACTTCACCTCAAGCATCATCTGGTCCAATCAGACGCAGTAAGCAAACTTCTCCATTCCAGCCTTATGAACCAGCCACTGCTGGAAAAGCTCTTTCATATGCTGAAGAAAAAGACATCTGTGATGATACTGAATGGAAAAAGGAAATTGCTCCAGCTGCAGAACCAGTGATACTACCTAGTATATTTTATCAGCAGACTACTACTGTACCAGTGACAATCAACAGTCCACCACCTATGAAAACTCACAGTGCTCCTCTGCCTTATCAACCAAGGAATTACCAGATTTGTCCTACCTCCTCAGATCCTTACTATTATGCAAGAACCAACCATAAGGCTCGTAAGCGGGTCAATGCTCGCAAATGGACATTTCTACTACCAATCCTTAAGTATTGGAGATCACAAGAAGGTACTCCCACCAACAGAGAACTTGGTGAAAGATCATCATTTGCTGCACCCAGGATCCTTCCAGTCACTGGAGAACCCATTCACCATACCATACCACTCTTGGCAGCTAGATTAGTAAGACATGAAGACAGGTTAGACGCCATAGCCACCTTGGTGAACAACATCCCTAATGAACTGATAGAAATCATGTCAGCTGAGATAGAACAACTTGTGATGGGACACCTAGAGATGGGAGCCATGATGGAACAACTAAATACCCAATTCGGTGAAGCTATGGAATTCATCGGATTACTTTGTTCTGCTAACACCGTAAACAAGGACATCATGTGTGACATCGATCAAGCTCTCGACACCACAAGAGCCCAAGTCATGTCTCTGCGACGTGCACAACAAGAAACACAAGCTAGGGAGAGAGACCGAGACCAAATCATGGAAACCATGGCCGCCAAAATTCAGGAACTAGAACGTCGTCACGGGTACGTTCTTATTAAATCATCATAAAGCTAGAATATTATTTGATTCGGGAGCAGATAAGAGCTTCGTGTCAGATACGTTTGCCCCTTTTATTAACTCTAACCCTTCTAAGCTAAACACTACATACGAGATAGAAATGGCCAATGGGAACTTAATTAGCACCAACACTGTTTTAAAAGATTGTACCTTAACTCTCGTAAGAGAATCTTTTTCTATTGACCTAATGCCTGTCCAACTCGGTAGTTTTGATGCCATCATCGGTATGGATTGGTTATCCAAACATCATGCTAAGATTCATTGTGACGAGAAAGCCATACACATTCCTTTTAAGAATGAAACCCTCGTTATCCATGGCGACAAGAATAAAAACCGATACGGAATCATCTCATGTCTTAGAATGATAAAATACATGAACGAAGGATGTCATGTATTCATGGTTCAGGTGACGGAAAGTAAGTTAACCGAGAAACAACTTAAAGACATACCTATCGTTAAGGAATTCCCCGAAGTATTTCCTAAAAATCTACCCGGTCTTCCACCGACTCGTCAAGTAGAGTTCCAAATTGAACTAGTGCCTGGAGCGGCACCAGTAGCAAAAGCACCTTACAGGTTGGCACCTTCCGAAATGGAGGAACTATCGGAACAACTAAAGGAATTATCCGATAAAGGTTTCATTAGACCAAGTTCATCACCTTGGGGAGCCCCAGTTCTATTTGTTAAAAAGAAAGACGGATCATTCCGAATGTGCATAGATTACCGAGAGTTAAACAAACTCACTATAAAGAACCGATATCCTTTACCTAGAATAGACGATTTGTTTGATCAATTACAAGGATCGAGTGTATACTCGAAAATTGATCTAAGGTCGGGATACCATCAATTGAGAGTTCGGGAAGAAGATATTCCCAAGACAGCCTTCAGAACCCGTTATGGACACTATGAATTTCAGGTAATGCCATTTGGTTTAACGAACGCACCCGCAGTATTTATGGACCTAATGAACCGAGTGTGCAAGCCATATTTGGACAAATTCGTGATAGTATTCATAGACGACATTCTGATCTACTCTCGTAATAAAGAGGAACATGCCAATCATTTGAGAACAATCCTAGAGTTACTTAGGAAGGAAAAGTTGTACGCAAAATTCTCAAAATGTGACTTTTGGATTCCCACTGTGCAATTTTTGGGACACGTAATCAATAGTCAAGGTATCCACGTGGATCCTGCAAAAATAGAGGCAGTTAAAGAGTGGTCATCACCTACAACTCCCACAGAAGTACGTCAATTTTTAGGTCTTGCAGGTTACTACCGGAGATTTATTGAAGGTTTCTCTAAAATCTCAAAACCATTGACCAAGTTGACCCAAAAGAACGAAAAGTACATCTGGGGACAAGAAGCAGAATCAGCCTTCCAACTGTTAAAACAAAAGCTTTGTGAAGCTCCAATACTAGCGTTGCCCGAAGGAAGCAAAGATTTCGTGCTATATTGTGACGCTTCGTACCATGGTTTAGGTGCAGTTTTGATACAACGGGATAAGGTAATAGCTTATGCCTCACGTCAACTGAAGAAACATGAGGAAAATTACACAACCCATGATCTAGAACTAGGAGCAATAGTATTCGCTCTTAAGTTATGGAGACACTATCTATACGGCACCAAGTGTATCGTGTTTACAGATCACAAAAGTCTTCAACACATCCTAGATCAAAAGGAGTTAAACATGAGACAACGCCGATGGTTAGAACTACTTAGCGATTACGATTGTGAAATCCGTTATCACCCAGGAAAGGCTAATGTAGTAGCAGATGCATTAAGCCGAAAAGAAAGACTAAAACCTCTCAGGGTTAGATCGTTAGGCATGACTATTTGTTCACCCCTCCCAACACAAATCATTATCGCCCAGAGCGAAGCTCTCAAGAAAGAAAATCGACCAATTGAAAAGATTTTTGGTATGCCGGAAAACGAAAACGGATTTGTGAAAAGATCAAATGGAATGCTTTGTTTCAAGGAAAGAAGCTGGATTCCTCTCTTCGGAGGTATTCGTGACCTCATCATGTATGAGTCTCACAAATCAAAATACTCCATTCACCCAGATTCCGACAAGATGTACCAGGATCTTAAGAAACTATATTGGTGGCTGAACATGAAAGCCGACATCACTGAGTACGTCAGTAAATGTCTAACCTGTTCAAGAGTAAAAGCAGAATACCAGAAACCCTCCGGATTACTCACCCAACCCGAACTCCCCATGTGGAAATGGGAACGTATTACAATGGACTTCATCACCAAACTTCCCAAAACCTCTACTGGCTACGATACGATATGGGTTATCGTTGATCGTCTCACCAAGTCAGCTCATTTCCTACCAATCAAAGAAACTGATGAAATGAACACACTTGCTCAGATATATCTGAAAGAAATTGTGTCACGACATGGAGTGCCGATTTCTATTATATCAGATCGTGACAGTCGTTTCACGTCTCATTTTTGGAAATCATTGCAAAAAGCTTTAGGAACAAAGCTGGATATGAGCACAGCTTATCACCCACAAACCGATGGTCAAAGTGAGAGAACTATACAAACCTTAGAAGATATGCTACGCGCTTGTGTCATAGACTTTGGAAAAGGTTGGGACAAACACTTACCATTGGCAGAATTCTCATACAACAACAGTTATCATACCAGTATCAAGGCAGCACCATTCGAAGCACTTTACGGTAGAAAGTGTAGATCACCCATTTGCTGGGCAGAAGTTGGAGAAATACAACTCACGGGACCGGATCTAGTTCATGAGACAACCGAGAAAATCATCAAAATCAAACAACGTTTACAAACCGCTAGAGACCGACAGAAAAGTTACGCCGACCTAAAAAGAAAACCCATGGATTTTCAGATCGGAGATAAGGTTATGTTAAAAGTATCACCATGGAAAGGAATGATACGATTCGGAAAGAGGGGAAAGTTAAACCCAAGATACATCGGTCCATTCAAAATCCTAGAAAGAATTGGACCCATGGCATATAAACTTGAACTACCCGAGGAACTTAGCCGAATTCACAACACTTTTCATGTGTCAAACCTCAAGAAGTGTTTATCCAATGAATCTCTGGTCATTCCATTGAAAGAGTTACAACTTGATGACAAACTCGTTTTTACCGAGGAACCGGTAGAAATCATGGATAGAGAAGTCAAACAACTGAAACAAAACCGTATCCCTATCATAAAAGTTCGTTGGGATTCTAAACGAGGACCAGAGTATACTTGGGAACGCGAGGACCAGATTCGCACCAAGTACCCACACCTCTTCTCTTAGACACCCTTGGCAACCCTCCTAAACTCGAATTCCGGGACGGAATTCACTGTAAGGTGTATGTACTGTAGCCTCTCGTAATTTTCCCCAACGGTTAGTAAATACTTACAAGTTATTACGTTATTTAAATACCCACTTTTGCGTGTGAATTTTTTTTTATATAGTAGACTTGATATATAAATCACAACGGTAAATTGTGATTTATCTTTTGCTTAGAAACGTTGCTTGCACACAAACCTAGATAGTCTAAATTATCGCGAATATATTTTAAACGTTTATATTTTTGTAATATACGTTTCGATTAAATACCGTACAATATTTATATATTCCCGGAGCCTACGAAAATTCTCGAGACTACTCATTAATATTATTTGATCGTAACCCGACTCTCAAAACACACCAGGTGGGCCCCGTTGACCCTTTGGGCCACTTAAACCCACTTAACAAACCAACCGGACCCTTTCATTTTCTTTTTCTTCTTTTTCTGCTGGGCCGAAACCAAGCCAAGCCCAAAAGAGCTTATAAGCCCAAACGAACCCCTTTATTATTTTCTTCTTTTCTTCTTTTCTTTCTTCTTTGGCAGCCACGACACACCTCCAAAACCCCCTCGTTTCTTTTTATTTCGACACACAACCCTATCAAATCTCTACATGTCTCAATTGACGACCTAGCAAGGATCTAGGAATGATAAAGTTTATTAAATAACTCGCTCGTTTGATACACTAAATTCAGCCAAAATAAACCAACGAAACCATGTGAACAATAATACCAAAAACGTGGCCAAACATTTCTTAGCATCTCTCTATCACACCAATTGCATCAATTCAAACACTATACTCATTATTTGATGTCAGGAATGAATAGGATTCAGTCTTACATATCCTTCTTGTTGCTAGAACTCGGTTGGTCAAGCTTGTGGTGCCACCCCATGCAAACGAGCCAACACATGCATTGTAAATCTCTTGTGCTTATCTCCACTCTCAAAACTCACTATATAAGCATCCCATGCAACCCTAACAAATCCCACACCCTCAAACGTACCATAGTTACATATTCGTGAAGTACTAGTGTCAAGTTTGGGACGAGAAGTTGACAACAAGCTCGAAGTGTAGAAGTGATCCAAGGAGAACCTAGTTAGCTCGTTGTGAACCTTGCTAGGAGTGAACCATTGTACCATTGATCCCACGTACCAATTCGAACCATACGCTACGAGAACTCCACCCCAAGTGGTGAGGTGAGCTCTTGGAGCACCCTTGTTATATATTTTTTGATTTTTCCTCGTTCATTTTGATTCATTTATTCGAAATATAAAAACACAACCTACTCTTTTTATTCGACATATTAAAACTTTGACATGTTGTCTAACTAGTGGTATAAAGATTCGATCATAATAATCATGAGAAAATGTCACGTTTGATAGTCACCTTGACCCTTTCACATAAAATCACAACACTTAGAATAATTCTAAGTGTTGGAAAACAGTTTCAATAATTAATTTTGTACAAACACTTTGCCTCGATTATTTCTTAATATACGAACGTAACATATTATTATTTTTGGAGATACTAATTATTTGGAACGTTGTCAAACGAGATGTAAAGAGTTTCGAGTCTAAAAATAACGGATACTCAAAGTATTCGACCCCTTTTGAGACCCATTGAACTTTTCGAATAAGGTCTCAACACTTAGAATATTTCTAAGTGTTGAGCAGTTTTCATAATGAATTTCATACATGAACTTGGCCTCATTAATTCGAAATGTAAACACACGACCCACACTTTTTATAGTTCGACCTCATTATTAACTTAGTAAACAATTAGTAAACACTTTTCATTCGACCCCATGAACTTATATAAGCAGAATACGAGACCCCTTTTTGAACCTGCCTAAAACAGTTTTCGTATGAAACTAAATAAGCCAAGTGGGCTTGTTAGCCCGTTAAGCTAATTTTGAGCTTATGTGATAAGCTGGTCACACAAGCTTGTTTGCAACATTTTTGTACTATAAAAATGAGTCCAAGGTCAGGCCCAAAGGTCTCATAAGCCCAATGGATCTCAAATTATTAACGGGCCTTGTAATAGTCTCGTTAAGGCCCATTTATCAAAATAAGCACTTTATAAGCTAATAAGTAGTTGAATTAAGTTACTTTGAGTATTCTGAGCTTATTGAAAAAGTATAAAAACTAAATTCCAAGTTTGGTGAAATTTGGACTAGATTTGCAAAATTTCTTAAACCGGGGACTAAAAATGCAAAAGTTGTAAACTTTGGGTCAAAACTGTAAATCTGAGTTTTCTGAGTTAAAAACAGTAAATATTGAAACTTGGAGTTGAGAAATGTAAATATTGATACTTTTGGACCTAAAATGTAAATTATATATATTTTGGACTACGGTGTAAAATATATATCGTTAGGGTTAAAAATGTAAATTTTGGAAACTTAAAGGAATTTTCAGTAAATATTATTTTATAAAAATAATATTAACCTTTTACATATATAAACATATAATTAAACTAAGACTTATATAAACATAAACTTATATATATATATATATATATATATATATATATATATATATATATATATATATATATATATATATATATATATACTATATATATTCGTAATTATAATTAAACGATATAACGATACATTATTTATTTCTTGTAAAACGATACGTTTATTTTATTTCCGTTATAAAAACTAACTTTATATCAATCATCGATCATTTTACTTACGAGTTATATGTATATATAACTTTGTTTTTGAACTTTAGGCACTTAAACAAACACGAGATTCGTTCGTAACTAAATAACAAGTATTCGCGATAAAACCAGATTTAGACTATCAACTGAAACTTGCATTATCTTTTAGGTTGTGTTGTGTGAAGCCGTTTCCTTGCTTTGTTGAGACTACGATACCACTGTACTACTAAGGTGATTTCATAGCCCACTCTTTAACTATTTTCCCGTGGGGGAGATACATGCTTAAAACTCGAACACAAGTCTTTTATACCGGGTATTGAAATACCGTCAGGCCAATGTTATTTGCTTAAGTTACTATTGTCAGAAGTCCCTCGATCATGAACCTTAATCACTTGAAGGGTGAACGTAAATAATTGTGGATAGTACTATTAGTGATTGACAATCCTCGTTTGGTTGTTGGAGAAAACACCAGGCGCACTTTATTGTTCTTATAAATAGGTTATTGACAAATACCTATCTTTGGGGGCCTATTACTTACCATCATAATTCACATTTATGATTGGCTGTTAATCGTTGAGTATCATGAGCTTAAGGCAATAACAGGAACATTGAATTTTTAACATATTGATTGTATGTGATTACAATACATTCTTAACTTGTGATTCAAACTCTTAAACTCAAACCTATGAATATCACTCAACTTTATGTTGACTTTAGCATGTTTATCTCAGGTAACTAAACAAGACGGATCTGGATGGCACGGAGTGGGCAAAAGCATGACAAGGACCATAATAAACTACTTATTTTCCTTCAGAATAAAACATGTTCTTAACTTAATAATGTCTTGTATCCCAGATATTTGGTATTTTGAAATAAATTAAACTTTAATACGTCACTTTGTGATGTTTACTATAATTGTGACAAAGATCCTTGAAGTAATACCCCGAAAGTCTTCTGCTGACATGTTAAGTCTTCCGCTGTTATTAACGACTTTTGGGGGTGTTACACAAAAGTTGATAAAGGATAAATTATAGTAATTGCAAGTTTATGCCTGGTTAAGTGAACCAATGAGTTTTATTGTAGGAATAATCATTTCTTAACGTGTGTTCAAGTTATCCGATAATAACGTCAAGTTATATGTTTTATAATTCAAGTTATCTAGAAACATTATAGTCGTAAAATGTTAACTTGTCAAACCGTAATTAATTTTTAGTATAATCCTTAAGGTTATACAACGTTACGCTCTTTATTCTCAAGTTTCAAAGATGACATTTTATACAATTCAACTAACTAGACATTCTTAGTACAGATTGTTAAAAGAAATATTGATTAGTTCTTACATGTTCATGGGTCAAGTGTGAAACATTTTAAAAAGAAATAAATATCAAAACATCAGGTGCAGGGTTTGAACCCCTGACCTTACGCTTAACATCCCAACTCCCCAACCACTTGGGCTAGTCTTTCTTTTGTGTATTATTCTTCAACAGCTTGTTATTATTGTCATTTATTTCTGTGTTATATGCATGAATTCATAAGTGTATACATGAGTTTTATGTTTTATCGAGAAGAATATAGGTTGTAGACCCAGATTGTTTAATGAATACACATTCTTTCTACAACGAGCCAAAACTTTGTTTAAATTATATACACGATTTTTATGATTTAGTCATGTTTGTATAAAAGTTCACTTATCTTATTTGTTTTATGTAAGTTCGAAATAATGAAAATAAGTTCAAGCTCATTGAGCTTACTGGTGTTAAGTAAAGGAAAGTTTTACCACATATTTCTTAATTGTAACCTTATTTACTTTTGTATATTTTAAATAGTAATTTAGTATGCCGATTTGTAAAACAATTGTATGCCAATTTATTTATTGTTGTTTCTTCGTTTGCATGTCCATGCATGATTCCAATATACATTTTTAAGGTGAACTCAATATGTTTTTATATGACAAAAATGGAGTAAGTCACGCCTGAACAGAAGTCGTGAAGTACATATATATGTTTGGGTATTTTTATGCATAGCCACGCAAGGAGTTTTGATGCCACATCAATATCCAAAAATAAATACAAGAGCACACAACAAAATGAGCAAGCTGATGCGATATAGAATATTTGAGTGAACGTATCAAAGGAGATATAGGAGACTTACAACACCCCTATGGGTGGGGAGGACACTTGATACGGTTTAAGATCAGAAAAGGCGACAATGTGGTTCGCATGAGACTCCAACAATGAACCAAGACCAGCACCCTTTTGTCTTTCAAGTCGAGTTATACTCCTTGAAATGGGTCTAGTTTCTGCTCGTACGCACCACAGGAGACTAAGACTTTATGAATTAAGTTTTTGTGAATGTGAAGGGGTGTGTGGGTACGTATGAAAAGTATTGCGTTGCATGGTTCCTTCTCCTTCTTTTCGTGACAGGAATCAACAAAAGTAACCGTTTTATGTTTAAGTTAGGTTCAAGGATAGTGAGGGATGTGGAAGAGCGATGGTGTATAGCATGGTTAAGGCTCAATTATGAACCAAGATTAGTCCCATGTTTCCATAACCTTGCTTCCTCTTCCAACTAGGCTCGACAGAAGTTATAAGGGAGTATGCATGATTTTATGTGATGTGAGTTGTAGTGAGTTAGAAATGTCGATATGCATGGCTCTATATATACTCAAACTGAGTATGACAATTGGCAAAAATGGCAGGGAAACCATGAGAGGTGTACCTCAATTGCTTACAATTGTCACAAGTGATCTTCTCATTTGATACGTGTCAAAATGTATGTGCAAGAATCTATGCTAGTTTGCTTTTGAGACACACAAATAGCCAAGGAATATTATAACATGTGTGTCATATAATATGTAAGGAAGTAACATGGGTTACTTAGGTTACATTTGAGGGAGGTGGTATATGAGTTATAGGTTACATTTGAGGGAGGTGAGTCTTCAAGTTTGAGTCCAGGTCGTATTCCACAGATAACAGCCACGAATTACATTTATGGTTCAAAATCTCGCGAGTCTAGACGTAAAACATTATTTCAGACAACTTTCGTGTTTTACACTTTTCCTGGTTCGGACCAGAAGGGCCTTAAAATTGGGATTTAAATTCGTTACAGAAAGTTAGTGGTTCATTAGAATTTATACGAAGTGGTATTGGAACAAAATTGCTATTTGTGTCAAATTGAGATGAAATGTGTGAGGTGCCTTAACTTGATCAATATTCTAGTATCATAATTATATTTGAAAGTTGATAACAATTGTCATTCATGGTTCTTAGAGGTCAAATATTATTAGCGAGTACACATGAGAATTTTTGTAGGCTCGGGATTTATTTAAATTGTATTTGTTAATTATTGAAACGTATACTTATTAAGTATCAACGTTTTAAGTTATGTATGGTATCTAGGTTATTAAGGTTTAGGTGTAAATGGCGTTTCAAGGTAAGAGTGGATAACGTTGTAATTGACAAAGTATATATATAAAAAAAATTGTTATGGGTAAAAATGGTTAATTTATGTTGTAATAATGTGTTAATCGTAGGAAAATTTTACAAGATGTTATACCTTGGCTTCATTTATTCAATTCTTGTTGAGCGTATGATAAGTGCTATCGGAGACTTACGAACTTGTATGATGTTTCAGATCAATGGTTGTACGACGAAACCCTGTCAGAGCTACCCGAACTGGAACTGCCGCGACTAACCCTGGTCGCCGAGGACGCCGTCCTACTCGAAATGTTGAAACCCCTACCCCTGACAACCTGAACACCACCAACCACAACAACAGGAATCAAAATGTCGATGTTTAGGGAGACAATGATCATGTTCCACCGAATGCACCGACTGTGGATCAAGCATTGATCAATCAACTTATGGAGCAACGAGTTGCTGAGCTACTAGCTGAGTCAAATCACTCCAACAACTCTGCTGGAACTTTTCCACCTGTTCGTACTAATGGATGTAACTACAAGGAGTTCCGAATCTGTGGACCCATTGAGTTTGGGGGAACTGAAGGAGTGGTCTACTTGGTCAGGTGGATAGAGAAAACTGAGTCAGTGTTTAATGTCAGCAATTGTGCAGAGAATGCTAAGGTAAAGTGGCCTATGCCATGACTTTCAAGGATGAAGCATTAACTTGGTGGAACAATTACCGAAATTCGGTTGGGAGTGAAGTGGCCTATGCCATGACTTGGGAGCAATTTAAGTCTTTGCTGATTCAGACTTACTGCCCAAGGAATGAGGTTAAGAAGCTGGAGATTGAGTTCTGGAATCAGAAAGTGAAGGATACCGATATAGCGACTTACAATCATCGTTACCAGGAGTTAGCCTTGCTTTGCCTAGATATGGTTAAGACTGAGACTCAAAAGATTGAGCGGTATACCGATGGGTTTCCTGTGGCTACCAGAAACGATGTGATTGCTGCTAGGCCTGCAAATATACATGAGGCTATCACGATCGCTCAACAATTGATGGATTCGTTAGAATTGGAAGGAGCTGATAAGGATAAGAATGGGAAATGAAAGAGAGACCATCACTCTAAGGGTAATGATCACCGAAACAAGCGACAAGCTATTGCTAAGGCTTATGCTATTGGAGATGTAAATAAGAAGAACCAAAATGGTGATGCACCCAAGTGTGGTCATTGCTACAAGAATCATTTTGGAAGGTGTAATGTGATGTGCAAGAATTGCTCAAGGATGGGGCATATAGCTAAGGACTGTAGAGCTCGACCACTTGCTATGGTTCAAGCTACTCCCAAAGCTATGAGTAAGGCAAATGTTACTTGTTTTGGATGTGGAAAGACATGACACTATAGGAATGATTGTAGAGAATCGTGGAACCGAGGAAATCAAGGATCGGGTGGTAATGGGTACAATCATGGAAACCGTGGAGCTAGAGGAAACCGTAGACGTCATGACAATGAGGACCAACGTGTGGAAGCAGGAGCTGCTCATGGGAGAGTGTATGCACTTGGGAACGAGAGAGGAGAAGACCCGAACGTCGTTACTGGTACGTTCCTTCTCAATAATCGTTATGCTTCCATACTATTTGATACTGGTGCCGATAGAAGTTTTGTGTCCACTACTTTTGCACCCTTACTAGAGAAACCCCCGATGGCCTTAGGAATTGGTTATGATGTAGAGTTAGCTAACGGAAACATAGAAAGGATTAAGACTATCATTCGTGGTTGCACGTTGAATTTTTTGAATCACCCTTTCAACATAGACCTTCTACCCGTCACGTTAGGAAGTTTCGATGTCATCATTGGTATGCATTGGTTGTCGAAGTATCATGCTCATATACTTTGCGATGAGAAAATCATGCGTGTGCCTTATGGCAAGGAGATTTTAAATATACAAGGAGATCGAAAAAGTTTGAGGAGCCCATCCAGATTAGCGGTCATATCTGGCACTAAGTTACCGAAGCTAACGGAAAAAGGATGTTGCCTTTTCTTAGCTCAAATCTCTGAGAAAGGAGAGAAGGAGAAGAAAGAGAAATGCATTAGAGATGTGCCTATAGTTCGTGATTTTCCGGATGTATTTCCCGATGATTTGCCGGGAATCCCGCCTACTAGACAAGTGGAGTTTCAGATTGAGTTGATACCTGGTGCTGCACCCGTGGCACGGGCACCTTATCGACTTGCACTGACTGAACTAGAAGAGTTTCCGAAACAATTAGCGGAGTTAGCCGAAAAGGGATTCATACGACCAAGTTCTTCACCTTGGGGAGCCCCAGTTTTATTCGTGAAGAAGAAGGATGGATCGTTTCGTATGTGTATTGATTACCGAGAGCTGAATAAGTTAACGGTGAAGAATAGATACCCGTTACCGAGAATCGACGACTTGTTCGATCAGCTTCAAGGATCGAGTGTGTATTCGAAGATCGATCTGAGATCAGGATATCATCAACTTAGAGTTCGCGAGGAAGATATTGATGCGTAGGGATTGCACCAGGCTTTACCTCTCGAGGGATCTCGAGAAGCTTACAACCCCCACCAAGCAGTGTACCTGATCGATGTAGTATAGTATAATGACAAGTACCGGGGGATTGATCGTTCAGCTAGGAATAGTGTCGCTAGGATCAAAAAACCTAAAGACTAGGTCTAGAGATGAGGGATGATTCTTTTTATATTTTTTAGAAAGCAAATTAAAATCTCGGGTTTTGAAGGATTTGGGCGGAATTAGTTGCTAGTCAACTAACCCAATACTAAGATGCAATCAAAATAAAATACTAGAAATGAAAATAAACTATATTAAACTAAACTTGTGAGCAATATGTGGGAGAATTGTGTTTACTTAGATTTCACTACTCCCTAGATATCTTTTACACGTTAATTACTTGTTATAGTTGCGTGGATGACGGATTGTATTCCTTAATACCATTCATGGGGTGGCGTACTTACTTCCCCAATCCTATGAGTGCCTACTTCACTCCTATGTCGAGCCGGCTAAGAAGCTCCTAACATGGGATCATTAGAATTTACTCATGCATTAAATACAACCAATAAAACCTAGTACACATCGGTTCATGTTTCCTAAGACGTTCAAGCATGTTACACAATGGAGATCTGCCAGTTTTCTTATGCCTAACATTGAAGTCATTCATCCAATACAACCAAAAACAAGTAATCAACACATAATTAACATCTAGGTTTCATTAGATCCAAGCAAACACAAGATAAATCTAGCCTAGCATGTTGAAATCAAGAAAAGTAAAATATATAATCAACCAACACATAGACATATTGATTGAATTAAAGAGAAGACTTATCTTAATAGCACATGAAAGGATTCAAGGGATGAAAACCCTTGAAAGTACTGTAAAATATGACCTAGGGTTTACAAAGTTCGGCCCTAGGTTTCTCCACACAAGTTCCTCTCTAATGAATGAAAAATAGAAAACTTTATATAGAGTTTAGTAGGTGACGGCGTCAAGAACAAATGTCTGACGCCGTCATCTCGCCGCCAAACAGTTCCTCGGACTGCCTAGATCTGGGTCTGACGCCGTCATGTATTCACCTTATGCAGGCCGTCACACATTTAACTCTTGAAGCCTTGTTGTGACGCCGTCAGGTTTGCACTGGGTCGTCACCACTTTTACTCCTGCCGCCATCATGTATTTCCTCTTGACGCCGTCAGGTACTGTTCTCATAATGGAAAATTAAGTCTTTGGCGTTTTCTTCACTTTTATGCTCCAAAAACGTCCGAATTGCTTCCTTTTCCAGAATTCACTCCCAAAGTACCTAAAATCATAAAAGGAACGATTTAGGGCAATATTTGATCAAATAAATTCAATTTCGGGCTAAAATGACCCCTTAAAAGTGGTTCATTTTTTGCCTCATCAAATATTCCGAAAACGGCTTTTAGAACCCGTTACGGGCATTACGAGTTCCAAGTGATGCCGTTTAGGTTGACTAACGCACCGGCGGTATTCATGGATCTCATGAATCGGGTGTGTAAGCCTTACTTAGACAAGTTTTTGATAGTGTTCATCGACGATATTCTAATCTCCACCACATGGAAACGGAAAACATCTCTCACTACCTGTCATAGCAAAATAGATTACCATAGGCTTGGGAAAGGATCAAACCTCCACCACATGGCATAAGCACCTAGGATAAACTATCAAAGAGGTCTTTTAAAAGGGTTTTAACGTTAGGTGTAGGGATATGGAATACACGGTTTTGTTGGATATAGGCAGTCTTTACTAGTAGCGAGTTAACAATTTTGGTTAATTACATGTACAATATGGCGTAGCTAAGCCAAGACTAGACTCGACTTAAGCTAATAAATGAAAAATAACAAAAACATAAAATAAACATAGAATGAAACGGGATGGTAGTCCGTATGTTTTTTCTCTTTTCTTTTTCTAATTTTTTTTTTCTTAATTTTTCGAAATTTTATTTATTTATTTATTTATTTTTTTTGCATACACTCTTACCCTACCATCCAAAATAATACATCATAGGGAATGTAAACTCCCCTTACACTTGAATTTTTACATACTTTACAATAAACTAATCTAATGACTCGAATTAAGAAAATCAAAACACTTTGAGTACTTTTAAGATTAACGCACATACGGGGGTAATAATATTATGTTCTTTTCCATTACTCCATAACACAAGTACTTTACCCATGAGTCCCAATCGTCCCAAAACAATATGTGCAAGGATATGACTCGACCTAGCAACCATGTAATCAATTAGATAATTAACTTAGGGTTTAATAAATAACAATAATGCACTAAAGATGAGTACATACACGGAAGGCTAAGGCGATTTGATTGTACAATTAAGTGGGGTGTAACAAATTCTTCCTTTAAGTAAGATTCTTAAAGATAGAAACGAAAAGATAGGTTTGGAGGGGTGTACTAGGGGTATCGTGTACTAAAAATGAGTACAACGCTAATGTGTGGGAAAAATTAATTGACTTAACTAGCCAAGTAATATGACTTAAATGGTCAAGTAATTATGATACGGGTTTAACACAAGGGTGATCCTAATGCCTCTTATCATGTAGTAAATCCTACTACACGAATGTAGTCTCACTAGCGATCTCGGGATGCATCACTAACGCAAGTTCTAGAATCTAAATGCTACCGGTACACTCATAAACACTAATAGTAAATGCTTTTCCTATCAAATCTAAAGGCGAACCTCACATATTTGGGTGGAAAATTTTTCCGAATAGTACGGTTTTGTGCTAGTCATACAATCTCCTATCCATGAGACGCTTGCTATGGCTAAAGCTTCACTCCTAAATGTTGTAAAAAAATTTAAATTTGGCGCTAAAATTGCACTAACAAGTATTTCTCATAGTTTTATTACACATCTACTATCAAACAAACAAGCTCAAGCGAAAATGTATCTGTAAGGTATCATCATTTTACCCTCCCCATACACTTAGGATGAACATTGTCCCCAATGTTCAAGTAAAGAATGTAAAAGTGAAATAAGTAAAACAAATGAAATCAAATACTCCCCTTATCCGCTCGGTATGGATAATTAGGTAGCCAGGTTAGATCTTCCTCCAAGAAAATGAACAATCAAAGCTTCCCTTCCAGAATAATAATCATCTTCTTGTCATACATAACCTGTAAATCCTGAGAAAACAGACAAAGCAACCTCGCATAAAATCGGCGGCAATCTATATATACTAATAAATCCTAGAAAACAAAATAAGATATAATGCTTGTGGAATGATGTTTGCAGATCTCCTGGAGATTATAAAACTAATGATTCAACAAAAACTTTAAGACTCCGTTTGAAAAACAAAACTGGTAAAATTTCCAGATTTTTACACGTGACGCCGTCAAAAGTGACCTGCAAAAATTCTTATGTTAAGTTTCCGGAAAATTTCTGGAAAAACTTGGTCCTACTTCCTGGAAAATCCTGCAAAACATCATTATGACTCGATACAAGCATTTGACTCTAACAAATTCGAATATACATGTTCAATTAATATTGTGGAGAATCATGATCGGTTTTGTTTCTTAAAAACATATTTGAGGTTTCCCCTTACACTTATCTTTTGCAAAAATACCTTTGGGTGAAGTTAAAACTAGGCCAAACAACAAATTAAAGTATTTTTACTTTTTTAATTTAGAAACATGATCTACCAACAATAAAAATAAAGCATGCATACGGAAGCAAATAACAAACAAACAAAATAAAAATCACACAAAACGAAGAATGATACCATAAGCACATTCCATTAGTACTAATTAACGTAAGCATAAAGATAAAAATAAAATTATCCAAGGCCAACAGAGGCCACAACCTTAACTATTACAATCCCAATTGTTTCAAATTACATCATCATCAATAAATTGTTCAAACATAACAGATATCAAGAAAGATCACTGGGGAGGAGGACCATAACGGTAGTCATAACCATGAGGGAGGTGCCTTGTGTACCCGTAGGGAGGGTAGTCCGTCTCACGACCGGGGAATGGGTCAATCTGCAGATGGGGCTCGAGCTGATGACGGGTGGAGAGGTACTGCATCTGGCGGATGGTTTGATCATACATCCAATCAAAGCGCTGGTCAGTGGTGGCCCGCCATGCATCCACCTGACCCATCCAGGCCCCCTGGTGTGCCTGCCAGTCTCCCCGACTCATGTGTCGGTAGTAATCAGCTGACCCAACCTCATAACCCCCGAACTGATGTTGTTGGGGCGCTCCCTCATCATCATCATCATCCTCAGCATCATCAGGTCCCCCTGCCACGTACCAGCCATAGGACCCATCCGCCAACTGCATCAAGATACTCATCTGCCTGAGGGATTTAGCCCTCACTACCCTACACCTTGTCATTATCCCTCTCCCCCACACTGGTCTTCAAATAGCTAGCTACCAAAAATGGGATGTTGTAGTAAACATCCGCTGAAAAGATGGTATACAGGTAGAAAAGATCTGAAGCAGTGACACAGTGAGTGGTGCCATGACGCCCCGACAAGCTGTATGTGATGCATCTGTGGACTAACCTGACCACGGGGTCCCTTATTGATGCTGCCCCAGTAGTCGAGGTGTACACCCCGTTCCCGATGGTCGGCCAAAAAGTGGCGCACCTCATATCGCTCCTCACAGTCCCCCCATGTAACAACCTCTGCATAAAACCTCCCTCAACAGCCTCCTCCCTAGCATACAAACCTATCCTTCATCCAAACTCAGTAACCGAACATGATCGAACCTCCCCTCCTAACCTAAAGTAAATAGTGGTACCTCCCATGTCCGTCCTAGCCTCTGCCTGATCAAAGTGGAAGGTCGCAAAGAACTCCCTCATCAACTCACTATACACAGTCTCCCTCATCCTAAACAACCTCTCCCATTGAGGACCCGTGAACCCATCGGTTTGGATCCTCCCCAAAAACGCAGCCTCTAACCCTTGGGACCTCAGAAACGCCCAATCAATCACAGCACCAGCATCAATGTGGTGATTACAAAGCTCTTCATACTTAGTTGTAGCGGCAACATTGTCGAATTCACCCCAAATATGGACCAATTCCCCATAGTTAACTTGTTGGGACCTAGAGGAGCTGCCACGGTGTTGTCGAGATCGCTTGCTCATTTTTCTGGAAAAAGATAGAGTGGGCGGAAACAATTAGAACGAGAATTTTATTGACTTATGCTGTCAGACACATCTGACACCGTCAGGAACGAGATCCTGACGCCGTCAGATCAAGCAGAAATCGAACCATGCAATTACGAGGGAAAAATCAATTTTCAAACTCTTAACCCATTATCCAAACACTCCTTTAAGCAGAAAACATGGGTGGGGGGGTCAAAAAATCCGTGGTATGAAAGATTTTTCCTAGATTAACGCATGATTCAAGTGGGACAACATCACCTAAGGGTAACCCCATGATTACAAATCACCAAGGGGATGGCATTATGATTTATCAATGATGGGTCAAAAATGGGGTTTTGGATGAAAGGGGTTTTCAAAATTGGTTGAACCTAAGGACAATTGATCAAAAAAGAGTGAGGAAAAACTACTTACCAAGTGGAGATTAGTCACGGAAGATGTCGGATTGGATGATGGAGACTCGGAGGTGGAGCAGCAATTTGGGTGAGATTTGTGGGGTATGAGTTGAAAGTGATGGAGTTTGGGTTATTATTGCTGAGATAGCGAGGTGACGGCGTTAAGAGTACCATCTGACGCCGTCAGATGCCCGTATCAGGTATAGAAAGAGGTAATTCCACATTTAGTCCCTGTACTTAGTGTGAATAGCTAAACACAAGTAAAAACTATGAGTAGCTAACCCATTAGTGAAGTCCACCAGGGTCGAATGTTTCATTACTATCACGGAAAAAGGTGTGGTTGTAGAAAGGGGTGGGGTGAGGTTTTAGTTAAGTTGTAACCTTCGCATTGGTCAACGGTGGGTACAAAGAGGTGTTTTTCCATAGAGGGTCTCAAAGCTGTGGTGTTTTTTAGGTGCAACCTCTTCACATCGGGTTTAAAACCAAAAGAACGTCTCTTGCACAAATTTGGGAGCGTGGTTTGCAAGCATCCAACGAATATGTTATGAAATTGCGAATTCTTCTCTTCCTAAGGATGCTCACAAAAGTAGGAAGTGATTGATGGTGAAGCACTTGGAAAGGATTTCTCGTTATCCTCTTGGTCAAACACCAAAGGAGTTGAAACCTCGAAGACTTTTTTGATTTTTCTTGGTGCAGATTTTTCCTTAATCTTCTCTTTGATCCTTGATATGAATTTGTCTGCTAAATCCAAAAAAGCATTGCGAGTGCTTTTCATGCGTGCTTCTAAGTGCCGGATTTGTTTTTCCTGATTATTCATGAAGGTTACCATTATCCCTTCGAACTCCTCTTGTCGTGAACGTTCAGGAAAATTATGGTTGATAACCGCATTCCTACGTAAATTAGGATTCCACGCGGTTTCAGTGGCAGGTTTTTCAACTCTCATTAATTCTTGTACCTGCTTTTCGATACTTCCTAATAATTGCTCTTGGGTGGCGTGTGCGTAATCAAGTTTCCCCTTGTTTGAAAACATCGGGTCCTCCCATCCTTCTTCTTCGTACTGTGCCAACCCCTCAAGAACTTTCCAGCATTCGTCAATGCTAAGTCTGTTTAGCCTGCCCTTGGCTGCGTAATCTATAGCTCTCCTTGTTTGATAGTTAACTTTATCGTAAAAGATTTGAATCTGGAGCCATGGTTCGATGCCATGATGAGGGACTTTTCGGAGTAGGTCTTTGTATCGAGTCCATGCTTTGTAAAAGGTTTCACCTTGATGTTGTTGGAACATCAAGATGTCATTTCTAAGCTTGGTAGTTCTTCCCGGTGGGAAAAATTGAGCAAGGAAACGAGTGGTGAGATCATCCCATGTGGTGATGGATCCCGCGGGTAGACGTTCAAGCCATTCGCTAGCTTGATCACGTAGAGAGAATTGGAATAGGCGTAATCGGGTTGACTCTCTAGTTGTAACATCAAGGTCTATAGAATCTACAATTTTAAGGAAGTCCTTGAGATGTTGATTTGGATCTTCGGAATGAAGTCCATGGAATGCACATCCGCTTTGCACCAACCGGATGGTGTCGGATCGCAAGGGGGTCACATTGGCTCCGGTGAGCTCAATGGTGTTTCGGTAGCCTTAGTGGCTAGGTCGGGAATACTCTCCTAAGGTTCGGGGCCTAAGAGGTTCTAGTGGTAGGTTTTGTTGTGGTGGGATGACGGGTTCAAAGATATTCCCATCGTCCATGATGTCGGGTGGTGAAGAGTTACGAACAAAAACACAAAGAAATAAGATAGACTAAAGAGAACCTAAAAAAATAAAAAATAAAATCTTACTAGAAAGGAATCTAGCAAGTAGACCTAATAAAAAGAGATTCTAACCTAGACAATAACTATTCCCCGGGCTGCGGCGCCAAAAACTTGATGCGTAGGGATTGCACCAGGTTTTACCTCTCGAGGGATCTCGAGAAGCTTACAACCCCCACCAGGCAGTGTACCTGATCGATGTAGTATAGTATAATGACAAGTACCGGGGGATTGATCGTTTAGCTAGGAATAGTGTCGCTAGGATTAGAAAACCTAAAGACTAGGTCTAGAGATGAGGGATGATTCTTTTTGTATTTTTTATATTTTTTAGAAAGCAAATTAAAATCTCGGGTTTTGAAGGATTTGGGCGGAATTAGTTGCTAGTCAACTAACCCAATACTAAGATGCAATCAAAATAAAATACTAGAAATGAAAATAAACTACATTAAACTAAAGTTGTGAGCAATATGTGGGAGAATTGTGTTTACTTAGATTTCACTACTCCCTAGATATCTTTTACACGTTAATTACATGTTATAGTTGCATGGATGACGGATTGTATTCCTTAATACCATTCATGAGGTGGCGTACTTACTTCACTCCTATGTCGAGCCGGCTAAGAAGCTCCTAACATGGGATCATTAGAATTTACTCATGCATTAAATACAACCAATAAAACCTAGTACACATCGGTTCATGTTTCCTAAGACGTTCAAGCATGTTACACAATGGAGATCTGCCAGTTTTCTTAAGCCTAACATTGAAATCTGATGAGGCAAAAAATGATCCGTTTTTAGGGGGTCATTTAAGCCCGAATCCGAATTTATTTGATTAAATATTGCCCTAAATCGTTCCTTTTGTGATTTTAGGTACTTTGGGAGTGAAATCTGGAAAAGGAAGCAATTCGGACGTTTTGGAGCATAAAAGTGAAGAAAACGCCAAAGTCTTAATTTTCCATGCTGGTAACAGTGCATGACGGCGTCAAGAGTAGTTCCCTGACGGCGTCAAGTGTAAAATTCCATGACGACCCAGAAGAGTTTTGACGACGTCATGAAGGTAGGGCGTCAAGAGTAAAAGTCATGACTGCCTGGAAATGTTTTGTACTTGACGGCGTCAAATGTAGATCTAGGCAGTCCGAGGATTGTTTTGGCGGCTAGGTGACGGCGTCACCTAATTGGTCTTGACGCCGTCAGACCCCTTTTCCTATATATAGTTTTCTAGTTTTTCACATTAAAGGAGAGAAGTTTTGGGAGAAACCCTAAGTACGATTTTGGTGTAACTTTACAGGTTTTTCCCCTTGATACCTTGCATGATTAATCAAGATAAGTGTTCTTCTAATTCAATCAATATGTCTATGTGTTGGTTGTCTATATCATGTTCTTATCTTAATTCCATCATGCTAGGCTAGATCTATCTTGTGTTTGCTTAGATCTAATGAAACCTAGATATTGATTATGTGTTGATTACTTGTCTATTCTTGTCTTGGATGAATGATTTATATGTTAGGCTTAAGAAAACTGGCAGATCTCCAATTGGTAACATGCTTGAACGTCTTAAGAAACATGAACCAACGCGCACTAGGTCTTTATTGGTTGTATTTAATGCATGAGCCACAGTTTACAATCCCTATAGTTGTGCTGGGCATGGTGTAGGAGGAGATAAGAGCTCATAGAATTAGGGAGTTATGTGTGCCACCCCATGAATGGTATTAAGGAATACGATCCGTCATCCATGCAATTATAACAAGTAATTAACATGTAAAAGATATCTAGGGAGTAGTGAAATCTAAGTAAACACATTTTCTCCAATTACTGCTCACAACCTTAGTATAAATTAGTTTATTTTCATTTCTAGTATTTTATTTTGATTGCATCTTAGTATTGGGTTAGTTGAATAGCAACTAATTCCGCCCAAATCCTTCAAACCCGAGATTTTAATTTGCTTTCCATAAAATATAAAAACACAAAAATAATCATCCCTCACCTTTAGAACTAGTATTTAGGCTTTCTAATCCTAGCGACACTATTCCTAAGCTGAACGATCAATCCCCCGGTACTTGTCACTATACTATACTACAACGATCAAGTACACTGCCTGGTGGGGGTTGTAAGCTTCTCGAGATCCCTCGAGAGGTAAAGACTGTTGCGATTCCCACGCATCAAGTTTTTGGCGCCGCAGCCCGGGGAAATAGTTATTGTCTAGGTTAGAATTTCTTTTTATTAGGTCTACTTGCTAGATTCCTTTCTAGTAAGATTTTATTTTTATTTTTAGGTCTTCTTTAGTCTATCTCATTTCTTTGTGCTTTTGTTCGTAACTCTTTACCATCCGACATCATGGAAGGTGGTAACATCTTTGAACCCGTCATCCCACCACAACAAAACCCACCATTAGAACCCCTTAGGCCCCGAACCTTAGGAGAGTATTCCCAACCTAGCCACCAAGGCTACCGAAACACCATTGAGCTCACCGGAGCCAATGTGACCCCCTTGCGATCCGACACCATCCGGTTGGTGCAAAGCGGATGTGCATTCCATGGACTTCGTTCCGAAGATCCAAACCAACATCTTAAGGACTTTCTCAAAATCGTAGATTCCATAGACCTAGGTGTTGAAACTAGAGAGACCACCCGTTTACGCCTATTCCAATTCTCTCTAGGGGATCAAGCTAGTCAATGGTTTGAGCGTTTACCCGCGGGATCCATCACCACATGGGATGATCTCACCACTCGTTTCCTTGCTCAATTTTTCCCACCGGGGAGAACTACTAAGCTTAGAAATGACATCTTGATGTTCCAACAACGTCAAAATGAATCTCTTTATGAAGCATGGACTCGTTTCAAGGACTTACTCCAAAAAGTCCCTCATCATGGCATAGATCTTTGGCTCCAAGTCCAAATTTTTTATGACCATATCGACATCTCCACGAGGTGAGCCATTGACCAATCGGCCGGTGGTAAGCTACGTGATCTTAGTGCGGAACAATCATGGGAACTCATAGAAGATCTTGCTCTCTATGACAACGAAAGTTGGAATGATCCCCGTGATTTGAACAAAACGGTCAAGGCAATATCTTTGCCTTCGAACAATTCTAGCACTCCCGACCGTAGGATCATGGAACTTGAGGACCAAGTCAAGTTTCTCATGAAATCTTACGAAGCTCCGAAGCCTTCAAGCCAGGTGAACAAAATCACTTCTTCATGCGAATTATGTAGTGGTCCCCATGACACTCGTGATTGTGTGGAACTCCCCGGAACAGCTTTTGCGGACTACGCATCCACACGTACCGACGAAGCAGGAGATAAGTGGTACACTTTCAAGCCCGAGCCAAACACTTACGGTGATTCATACAACCCCTCATGGAAAAATCACCCAAACCTTAGGTGGAAACAAAATCAACCCAATTCATCCAACTCACCTAATCGTTACCAATCAAACGGTCCAACATCCAATCGTACTTTCAATAACAATTCTTCTAACAACTATGGTAGTACCAACAATCTTGAAGGATTGATGTCAAAGTTCATGGCATCTCAAGAGGCTTGCATAGCTAGGTTTGAAACCGAATTCAACCAACAACAAACGGAGATGACTAAGAAGATTGACAACTTGTTGAAAGCCCTCAACAACCAAGCGTTAATCACACCTAGGAAGGACACTAGGGACACCAATAGTGGAATCCAAATTAAGGACCCCTCATCATCCAAACATGTCCACTTTGTCAATGTTGTCACCATTAAGCCGATAGATAAGGAGATAGAGAAGAGTGACAAGGATGAAGTTAGAGTAGAAGCTGAGATTAAGGATGAGAGTAGGGAAGTTGAGGATAACAAGGAAGAGGAATTAGAGGAGGTAGAGCCTATAGAAAAATACTTTGATAAGTTGCCCACCGAGGAAGAACGGGAGTACCATAAGGATTTATTCGATAGTCCCGAGAGACCATATATCTTCGGCACACCCCTTATCAAAATGGGAGACCCCTCTAACATTAACATCCCATGCAATATCGGGCACATGCATATATGGAAAGCTTACATCGACCCTAGATCCCCCGTTAACATCATGACTAGGACTTATTACAATTAGGTAATGAAGAAGCAACTTAACTTTAGGATGATGCCCGGTAAGAATCTGATAAGTAATTTTGCAGGAAGAGTGAAGGGACTGCATGTGATTATAGGGAATCTCACTTATGAGATCGATTTTATGATAGTTGAGGACACTCGTCCGGTGATTGATGCTTGCCTAAGCCAAATAATATTCGGAAAACCATTTGTTGAGGCCACTAGGATGAGTTATGATCCGACTTTAGGGATAGTTAGATTTAAGGAAGAGAATGATGAGGTTGCCTATCAAATGCCCTACAAGATTGAGCAATACCGCCTTCTCTCTAATTTCAAAAAAGAACACAGGCAAGCGGCTTATTATAGGAATGAGGAGGATAGACGTAGAGGAGTAGAATATGTAAAGAATAGGATGCTTGGTTTCTATAAAGAATGCCTACAACTAGGTCCAGAATACAAAACTGGTTTAGAAGACGACCTAGAGAGTGAAACCAACGATGAGGTCACGTAGTAACCCATGACCTTGAGTCTAGCTACAAGACTCGTAAATAAAGAAAAGCGCTTCTTGGGAGGTAACCCATGTTTTGTGTGATTTTATTTGTTTGTTTGTTATTTGCTTCCGTATGCATGCTTTATTTTTATTGTTGGTAGATCATGTTTCTAAACTAAATAGTGGAAATACTTTACTTTGTTGTTTTGGCCTAGTCTTAACTCCACCTAAAGGTATTTTTGCAAAAGATAAGTGTAAGGGGAAACCCCAAATATGTTTTTAAGAAACAAACCGATCATGATTCTCCACAATATTAAATGAACATGTATATTCGTATTTGTTAGAGTCAAATGCTTGTATTGAGTCATAATGAAGTTTTGCAGGATTTTCCAGGAAGTAGGACCAAGTTTTTCCAGAAATTTTCCGGAAACTTAACATAAGAATTTCTGCAGGTCAATTCTGACGGCGTCAGAGGTTTACTCTTGACGGCGTCAGGAGTAAAAATCTGGAAATTTTACCGGTTTTGTTTTTCTAACGGAGTCTTATGGTTTTTGTGAATTATTAAGTTTTATAATCTCCAGGAGATCTGCAAACTTCATTCCACAAGCATTATATCTTATCTTGTTTTCTAGGATTTAGTAACTTATATAGGATGCCGCCGATTTTACGCGAGTTTGTCTTGTCTATTTTGTCAGGTTTTACAGGTTATGTATGACAAGAAGATGATTTATATTCTGGAAGGGAAGCTTTGATTGTTCATTTTCTTGGAGGAAGATTTAACCTGGCCATCCTATTATCCATACCGAGCGAATCAGGGGAGTATTTGATTTCATTCTCTTTACTTTTTCACTTTTACATTCTTTACTTGAACATTGGGGACAATGTTCATCTTAAGTGTAAGGGGAGGGTAAAAAGATGATACCTTACATATGCACTTTCGCTTGAGTTTGTTTTGTTTGATGGTAGATGTGTAATAAAACTATGAGAAACACTTGTTAGTGCAATTTTAGCGCCAAATTTAAAATTTTTTACAACATTTAGGAGTGAAACTTTAGCCATAGCAAGCGTCTCATGGATAGGAGATTGTATGACTAGCACATAACCATATATTCAGAAAAATTTTCTACCCAAATATGTGAGGTTCGCCTTTAGATTTGATAGGAAAAGCATTTATTATTAGTGCTTATGAGTGTACTGGTAGCATTTAGATTCTAGAACTTGCGTTAGTGATGCATCCCGAGACCGCTAGTGAGACTACATTCGTGTAGTAGGATTTACTACATTATAAGAGGCATTAGGATTACCCTTGTGTTAAACCCGTATTATAATTACTTGACCATTTAAGTCATATTACTTGACTAGTTAAGTCAACTAATTTTTCCCACACCCTTAGCGTTGTACTCATTTTTAGTACACGAAACCCCTAGTACACCCCTCCGAGCCTATCTTTTCGTTTCTAACTTTAAGCATTTTACTTAAAGGAAGAATTTGTTACACCCCACTTAAATGTACAACCAAATCGCCTTAGCCTTCCGTGTATGCGCTCATTTTTAGTGCATTATTGTTATTTGTTTAAACCCTAAGTTAACTATCTAATTGATTACATGGTTGCTAAGTCGAGTCATATCTTTGTACATAGTGTTTTGGGACGATTGGAACTCATGGGTGAAGTACTTATTTATGGAGTAATGGGGAAGAACATAATATTATTACCCCCATATGTGCGTTAATCTTAAAAGTGCTCCAAGTGTTTTGATTTTCTTAATTCGAGTCATTAGATTAGTTTATTGTAAAGTATGTAAAGATTCAAGTGTAAGGGGAATGTTCATTCCCTATGATGTATTATTTTGGATGGTAGGGTAAGAGTGTAT
The DNA here is from genome assembly GCA_030686995.1 of Artemisia argyi. NCBI lineage: Eukaryota > Viridiplantae > Streptophyta > Magnoliopsida > Asterales > Asteraceae > Artemisia > Artemisia argyi. The sequence goes on from CM060689.1 coordinate 38,961,558, forward strand.
GCAAAAAAAAAAATAAAAAAAAAATAAAAAAAAAAAAAAAATACGGACTACCATCCCTTTTTATTCTATGTTCATTTTATGTTTTTGTTATTTCTCATTTATTAGCTTAAGTCGAGTCTAGTCTTGGCTTATCAACGCCATCTTGTACATGTAATTAACCAAGATTGTTAACTCGCCACCAGTAAAACTTCCTTTATCCAACAAAACCGTGTATTTCATATCCCTACACCTAACGTTACAACCCTTTAAAAGACCTCTTTGATAGTTTATCCTAGGTGCTTACGCCATGTGGTGGAGGTTTGATCCTTTCCCAAGCCTATGGTAATCTATTTTGCTATGACAGGTAGTGAGAGATATCTTCCGTTTCCATATTGTAATTTACATTTTATTACACCCGAGAGATGTGAGTATCTAAACACTATTTGTGAGGTGCTTGTGTATGACCTCCGTGCTTGTCTATTGGTCTTTAGTGGAACGATTATTTGTTGTAATTACTTTTATATTAGTGTTAAAAGACCCCTAACTTGTCTTTTGAGTAGAATAAAAGCGCATTTGCTTGAGGACAAGCAAATCTCAAGTGTAAGGGTATATGATGAGGCGAAAAATGATCCGTTTTTAGGGGGTCATTTAAGCCCGAATCCGAATTTATTTGATCAAATATTGCCCTAAATCGTTCCTTTTGTGATTTTAGGTACTTTGGGAGTGAAATCTGGAAAAGGAAGCAATTCGGACGTTTTTGTAGCATAAAAGTGAAGAAAACGCCAAAGTCTTAATTTTCCATGCTGGGAACAGTGCATGACGGCGTCAAGAGTAGTTCCCTGACGGCGTCAAGTGTAAAATTCCATGACGACCCAGAAGAGTTTTGACGGCGTCATGAAGGTAGGGCGTCAAGAGTAAAAGTCATGACGGCATGGAAATGTTTTGTACTTGACGGCGTCAAATGTAGATCTAGGCAGTCCGAGGATTGTTTTGGCGGCAAGGTGACGGCGTCACCTAATTGGTCTTGACGCCGTCAGACCCCTTTTCCTATATATAGTTTTCTAGTTTTTCACATTAAAGGAGAGAAGTTTTGGGAGAAACCCTAAGTACGATTTTGGTGTAACTTTACAGGTTTTTCAAGGGTTCCAACCCCTTGATACCTTGCATGATTAATCAAGATAAGTGTTCTTCTAATTCAATCAATATGTCTATGTGTTGGTTGTCTATATCATGTTCTTGTCTTAATTCCATCATGCTAGGCTAGATCTATCTTGTGTTTGCTTAGATCTAATGAAACCTAGATATTGATTATGTGTTGATTACTTGTTTATTCATGTCTTGGATGAATGATTTATATGTTAGGCTTAAGAAAACTGGCAGATCTCCAATTGGTAACATGCTTGAACGTCTTAAGAAACATGAACCAACGCGCACTAGGTCTTTATTGGTTGTATTTAATGCATGAGCCACTGTTTACAATCCCTATAGTTGTGCTGGGCATGGTGTAGGAGGAGATAAGAGCTCATAGAATTGGGGAGTTATGTGTGCCACCCCATGAATTGTATTAAGGAATACGATCCGTCATCCATGCAATTATAACAAGTAATTAACATGTAAAAGATATCTAGGGAGTAGTGAAATCTAAGTAAACACATTTTCTCCAATTACTGCTCACAACCTTAGTATAAATTAGTTTATTTTCATTTCTAGTATTTTATTTTGATTGCATCTTAGTATTGGGTTAGTTGAATAGCAACTAATTCCGCCCAAATCCTTCAAACCCGAGATTTTAATTTGCTTTCCATAAAATATAAAAACACAAAAATAATCATCCCTCACCTTTAGAACTAGTATTTAGGCTTTCTAATCCTAGCGACACTATTCCTAAGCTGAACGATCAATCCCCCGGTACTTGTCACTATACTATACTACAACGATCAGGTACACTGCCTGGTGGGGGTTATAAGCTTCTCGAGATCCCTCGAGAGGTAAAGCCTGTTGCGATTCCCACGCATCAAAATCATTCATCCAATACAACCATAAACAAGTAATCAACACATAATTAACATCTAGGTTTCATTAGATCCAAGCAAACACAAGATAAATCTAGCCTAGCATGTTGAAATCAAGACAAGTAAAAGATATAATCAACCAACGCATAGACATATTGATTGAATTAAAGAGAAGACTTATCTTAATAGCACATGAAAGGATTCAAGGGATGAAAACCCTTGAAAGTACTGTAAAATATGACCTAGGGTTTACAAAGTTCGGCCCTAGGTTTCTCCACACAAGTTCCTCTCTAATGAATGAAAAATAGAAAACTATATATAGAGTTTAGTAGGTGACGGCGTCAAGAACAAATGTCTGACGCCGTTATCTCGCCGCCAAATAGTTCCTCGGACTGCCTAGATCTGGGTCTGACACCGTCATGTATTCACCTTATGCAGGCCGTCACACATTTAACTCTTAACACCCTTGTTGTGACGCCGTCAGGTTTGCACTGAGTCGTCACCACTTTTACTCCTGACGCCGTCATGTATTTCCTCTTGACGCCGTCAGGTACTTTTCTCAGAATGGAAAATTAAGTCTTTGGCGTTTTCTTCACTTTTATGCTCCAAAAACGTCCGAATTGCTTCCTTTTCCAGAATTCACTCCCAAAGTACCTAAAATCACAAAAGGAACGATTTATGGCAATATTTGATCAAATAAATTCAATTCCGGGCTTAAATGACCCCTTAAGAGTGGTTCATTTTTCGCCTCATCAGATATTCCTAAAACGGCTTTCAGAACCCGTTACGGGCATTACGAGTTCCAAGTGATGCCGTTTGGGTTGACTAACGCACTGGCGGTATTCATGGATCTCATGAATCGGGTATGTAAGCCTTACTTAGACAAGTTTTTGATAGTGTTCATCGACGATATTCTAATCTATTCGAAGAGTGAGAAAGAGCATGAGGAGCATCTAAGACTCATCTTAGAATTGCTCAGGAGGGAAAAGTTGTATGCCAAGTTCTCCAAATGTGAATTTTGGATTCCGACGGTACAATTTTTGGGTCATGTGATTGATAGAAAAGGAGTTCATATAGATCCCGCTAAGATTGAAGCGATTAAAGATTGGGCTGCACCGACGACCCCAACTGAAGTTCGTCAATTTTTGGGTTTAGTCGGTTACTACCGAAGATTCATTGAGGGATTTTCGAAGATAACAAAGCCGTTGACCAAATTGACTCAAAAGAATGTTAAATACGAATGGGGAGATAAGGAAGAGGAAGCGTTTCAATTACTTAAGGAGATGTTGTGTAGTGCTCATATTTTGGCGCTGCCTGAAGGTAGCGAAGACTTTGTTGTTTACTATGACGCTTCTCATAAAGGTTTAGGAGCTGTGTTGATGCAACGAGAGAAAGTGATAGCTTATGCTTTCTGACAGCTCAAGAAGCACGAGAAGAACTACACCACCCATGATTTAGAGTTAGGTGTTGTGGTTTTTGCCTTAAGGATATGGAGACATTATTTGTATGGTACCAAGTATGTTGTATTCACTGATCACAAAAGTCTACAACACATCTTGAATAAAAAAGAGCTCAACATGAGACAACGATGTTGGATTGAGTTGCTAAGCGATTATGATTGCGAAATCCGCTATCATCCCGGTAAAGCAAACGTCGTTGCTGATGCTCTTAGTCAGAAGGAGAGAATACCACCGCTACGAGTTAGGTCTTTGGGAATGACTATCGTATCGCCGTTACCGTCTCAAATATTAGAAGCTGAAACGGAAGCGTTGAAAGCAGAAAACCGACCTGCTGAGAATATATTTGGGATGGCAGAAAATGAGAAGGGATTTGTTAAGCGTTCTGATGGAATATTATGTTTTGGAGACCGAAGTTGGGTACCATTGTATGGAGGAATTCGAGAGTTGATTATGCATGAGTCGCATAAGTCAAGGTACTCTATTCATCCTGGGTCTGAAAAGATGTACCAGGATCTGAAGAAGTTATATTGGTGGCCAAACATGAAGGCAGATATAGCATTGCACGTTAGCAAGTGCTTGACATGTTCGAAGGTTAAGGCCGAACATCAAAGACCGTCAGGATTATTGACGCGGCCAGAACTTCTGGTTTGGAAGTGGCAGCGGATTACGATGGACTTTATTACCAAATTACCGAAGACAGCTAGCGGTTGTGACGCTATCTGGGTAATTGTGGATCGATTGACTAAGTCTGCTCACTTCCTGGCGATTAGTGAAGATGATAGTGTAGACAAACTTGCGAGGTTGTATGTGAAAGAAATTATTTCTCGTCATGGTGTTCCGATATCGATTATTTCTGATCGCGACAGCCGTTTCATGTCAGCTTTGTGGCGATCACTTCAAACCGCTTTGGGGACGAGACTTGATATGAGTACTGCATATCATCCCCAAATTGACGGTCAAAGTGAGAGGACTATTCAGACGTTGGAGGATATGCTTCGTGCATGTATAATAGACTTTGGTAAAGGCTGGGAGAAGTATCTACCCCTTGCAGAATTCTCCTATAACAATAGCTACCACACAAGTCTTAAAGCTGCACCATTCGAAGCTTTATATGGTCATAAATGCCGTTCGCCTATTGGTTGGGCTGAAGTTGGAGATAGCCAACTCACAGGCCCTGAACTTACATTGGAGACTACAGAGAAAGTGACTCAAATTCGTGATCGGTTACAAGCATCTAGAGATAGGCAGAAAAGTTAAGCCGATCAGAGACGTAAACCCTTGGAGTTCCAGGTTGGAGACAAAGTGATGCTGAAAGTCTCCCCTTGGAAAGGTGTGATACGTTTCGGGAAACATGGGAAACTCAACCCCCGCTACGTTGGACCATTTCTCATTCTGGAGAGAATTGGGCCTGTAGCTTATCGGTTGGAGCTACCACAGAAACTGAATAAGGTTCACGACGTATTTCATGTAAGTAATTTGAAAAAGTGCCTTTTGGATGAGACGTCGGTTATACCGATAAAGGATATTTATATGGATGAGAGTTTGAACTTTGTAGAAGAGCCGATTGAGATTTTGGATCGAGAGATTAAAGGACTCAAGCGAAGTCGTATTCCACTCATCAAGGTACGTTGGAATTCCCGTCATGGACCGGAATTTACGTGGGAACGTGAGGATGAGTTTCAAAAGAGATATCCGAAGCTTTTTACTTCGTAGATGGATTGTTCCGAGAGAAACCCAGGATGGGTTTCTTCTGAGGCCGGGAGGATGTGACAACTAGCAAATTAGGGAGCTATTTAAAAACCCGCATTACTTTAAATTTAACAATATTTGGAATATTTGAAAATTTATTCGCGATGAAATTGTAAACGTTGAACCGTGGATTTGAATTTCGTAGTATTTATGGAATTTAAATGTTAATTATTGGTTCGGTTTGGTATATTCGTGGTGATTTATTTTTGAGATATCTGTTTGGCACTACATTGACTCCGGCACTAGGATAACCTAACGGAATTTTAATATTTTGAATGATTGGTTCGGTTTATATATTCTTGGAACGTGTCGTAGTATTTTATAATTTTGAGAATGAGCTCGGCTCGAGAGAGTTGGATTATTTTAATAATTTTTGGGTTTTGGTCCGTGTATTTTACACCGGGTTACCTCACCCACACTATTATTATTATTATTATTATTATTATTATTATTATTATTATTATTATTATTATTATTATTATTATTATTATTATTATTATTATTATTATTATTATTATTATTTATTTATTTATTTATTTTTTTTATTATTATTATAAACCAACACTTTTATTAACAATAAATAGGATTTTACAAGAAATTGGTGGGGAGCCGAGAAACCAACTGGGCCCCCACACCTCTAGCAATAGCGAAACCAATCCTATTAAAAATATGAACAGCAGCCCGCGCTCCAATGTCTTGAGTCGTAGAGAAACGTCGAATACGCTTTAGAAGAGTTACTGCATCTTTCTCAAGTTCTCCAAAAGAGGAGAAAGAGAAGGGGAGGAACCCATATCCGATATCCACACATTTGGCCTCATACTTGACACATTTACGTTGTGCAGCTTCAATAACCGCACGACCTGGCATAAAATCAATCATACCAGATTGCGTCAAAGGTGACGACCCCGTAAGATCAACACAAACATCAAGCCCACCATCCCAAGAGTAAAGTAATATATCAGCTGGGCGCAAAGATCTATCCCTATCACCATAAAGCCCAATATCCACCTCCTTACGAGCTGAAATTCCGGACCGAGAGCATATATCAACAAGAACATCACGCACAATATTATACCGATGTTTAATGCCAACAATACCCGCACACGAAACCACGTGATCCCCATAAATATCTCCAGTAAAAACACGAGAACAAGCTGAACACGGTGCCTGAACAGTGAAAAGAGGAACACCCAGTGATGAGTGCTCAAACACTCATCATTTTTGGTCTAATCTGAACTGCAAAACATACAAAAACACTCAGCAATGCATCAAAATACTAAAAATATTTCAAAATTGTGTTTTATATGTTTTAGATGCAAAATGAGCAAAAACAAATGAAAAACGTACAAAGTTTGTAAAATTGGCAGTTTCAATCCCCCAACTTTTATAAAATGACAAAACTAGTCCCTAGATATTCAAAATATGGAAAATTATCACCAAAGGTCCTTTTGAAATCATAAGTTGTCATATTTTGTCCTTTGATGAAAAATCTGAAAAGTTTTGGAAATTTACAGTTTGGTCCCTGGAGTTTCAATAATTGGCAGATTTGGTTCCTGGTGGGATATTTTTGGATGAAAAATTATTTTTAGTCCTTGGAAGTTCAAAAATGTTCAAATTTGGCCCTTGGATAAAAGTTTTTCACATATTGGCAAAATTAACCCCTAAACTTTGAAAAATATCAATTTTGGTCCTCGGGGTTTCAAATTTTGGAAAATTATAATTTTGGTCCTTATGTTATTCACATATGACAATTATAGTCCTTGTGATTAAATTTGGAAAATTACAAAATCAGTCCCTACGGTTTGCAAAATTACAAAAGTGGTCCTTATGCTTAATTTCTAACAAAACAAACGGACCCTTATGTATTATTGACCCCAAAACAAACCTAGCCCACCCAATACCACCTCTGATCCAGTAACACACCCCCAAGCCCAAAATACTTACCCAAGCCCACCCCCGATCAACCCCAGTCAAACCCCAAAACCCTTAACCCCGTTTTTATTTAAAAACCGATCAAACACCAGTTTGACCATCATCCCTAACCTCTAAACAACCCCTAATCCCAGGCTCATGTCTCCCCCCTCCTCCACTGTATCACCAACTATAATTAATGCACTCACCTGCATTCAACCCCCCTCCTCCCCTCATTAATTACCTCACCAAACCTCAACCTGCCACTTCACCCATTTTCCCGCCAAAAGAAAGTTAATGGCCATGATCAAATGTATCAATCCAACGGCCATAATACAAGTGGGAAAAGCAAAGGAACACTCCAGGGCTTATAAAAGAAGAAAAAAAAGAGAAGAAAAGACATTAGTGTAGTAGTAGGTAGTTAGTTTTAATTTTTAATGTAAAATTTCTTGTCGAATTTAGTTTTCACATGTTTTTTAGTTATAAGTTGTAACCATAAGTGTATTTCTCAGTTATATATAACTTTGTAATCTCAAATTCTGTGACAGCAATCACATTTTGTTTTTCAAAATTCTTAGTGTATCATTTTAGTTCAAAATTCCATTTCAGCTTCTAAGTTTGTTCTAAGTTGTTGTTTGTTAAGTCTCTGAGCTCACTTTTATCATTAATAAGTTTTCTTTTTAAGTTTCCAAAGTCTAAAAACCACTTGCAAATCAATTCTCAGTAATATAGCAAAAATTAAGAAAAATATTGAAAAATCAAAGTTTCAAGAAAGAAGCTATGGCAGTGATGGTGATTGATCCTGGTTTAGAGTCCCATGGGGGACATTAAGTTGTGTTCTTGTTCCTGGTTCTTGGGTCTCTACTGATTTGGAAATCAAGTAAGGTTGTGATTTGGATTTTAGTCTTAAAATTGTGTCACTTGTTAATTATTGTTGTTGTTGTTTACTTCTGTTTAGTTGAGTCTAAATTAGCTTCATATAAGTTATTTGATTATGTTTTAGTGTTAATCTGTTCATATCTTTTGAAAATCATCAAAAACAGTCCCCCTAAGGGGTGTTTGGTTTAACTTGCTCACTCAGGTTTCACTTGGTATTATGGTTAAGTGCTGTTGTACAAAGTTATTTTAGGTCTAATTAGGTCAAGGGAAGCCTTAAAAATACATGTTCTTTGTTTGATAGTCAAAATCAACAAAACACTCCACTTATCTGTGCACTGTTGTGACTGTGAGATTCATGCACCCTCATATCATTTCATTTTTAGGTACTTTAGCATGTTTTGGTGTCATTTCATTTTAATTCAACCTAATTAGTTTGTAAGATCCATTAGAATCTCAAAAAAGTCAAGGTTTTAAGTTTTTATCAAAAGTCAAACTTTTCACTGACTCAGTTTTTCTCAAAATGGATGGATTTTTGTGGAATTTTGTAGGGTGTTTTAGACCCTGAGCTTTTCAGGGATCATAGTATCCCAGCTCATCTCCTAGTTCCTAGTATCATTATAATTTTAGCAATTTTTTTGTGGGCCCCACTTTGCCTCAAAGACACTTGCAGGGCAAGCATCTGCCCTGCTGCATCAGTTACACATCCACCACCACCACTTGGTGGTGGTTTTCTGGCCACCATGGTGGTCCCACAACCCAAAACTTAGGTTCATACAACTCACCTCCCACCAGGCTTCAAACCTTGACCAAAGGTTTGACCTGAGAACCCCTGGGCCCCACCTGAGTCAAGGTCTCAAAGTTGTCCCATTTTCTGGTTTGATACTAGTTTCAATGTGCTTATTTTAAGCTTATTTGCTTATTTAGTGTTCACCACTTGCTCATTATTGCTTTAACATGTCCCTTTTACTCAAGTAAATCTGAATCATCCATAGTGGGTCCCACCTAAGCTGGTTTAAGCTCATTTCCTCCCACAGTCAACAGAAGTCAACTGTGTGGCTTTTTGTGTTCCATTGTGCTTATTTTCAATCTACAAAAAAGTTGTTTTTATAAAAAGTTAATGTTTTTAGTTGTAAATTAGTTTTCTAAAAGAAAAATCCAGAAAAGTCAAAGTAATTTTAAGTGATAGTTTCTATTTAATTTTATTTTTCATTTTTAGATTTTTGTTAAGTACTTGTCATTTTTATATTTTTATTAATTACCTATTATATTAAAGTATTTATAGTAATTTTCTCAGATTTTTATTTTGTCATTTAGTATTTATTAGAATTAATATTAATTTTATTAATAATTAATTAATATTATGTTTAAAATAGCATAATTAGTTTTTATTAATCAAAACCTAGTTTTTATATTTTTTTATAGTTTTTATATGTTATAAAATAATTTTAGAAATTTTATTAGAATTTTTACTGTTCATTTAGTATTTTTCTTAATTTAAAGTGGTTTAATTAGGTAATTAGTAATTAATTAGTTTTTAATTAATACAAATACCACAAAAAGACAAAAATACTTATTTTTATTTTTAAAACTTGTTTTTAGTTATTTTATAATTTTAGGAATTTTATTTTCATTTTTCTAGTGTTTAATTAATATTGTATTATATTTAAGTATTTTAAATATTAATAATTAGTAATAATTAGTAATTAATTAATATTAAATAATTAATTAGTGTTAAAATTTATTTTCTTTTTCTAAAAATTTTCTTTTATCTTTTTAGTTTGTAAAAAAGTCATTTTCACCCCCTGGGTGTTTTCAGATTTCAGTTTTTACTTTTTCTTTTGTACGTTTACGTTTTATTTAAACGTAACGTACACGTTTTTAGGTTTAAATCGTTTCTGGTTTTTCCTAGCTTCCAGTCTTGGTTATATAGCTTGTTTAAGCTATCTCTTCATATATTCCTTAGTTAAATCAATCTCACAAACCCTTTCCCATCCAAATTCACCCGATCACGAAACCGTTTGTTAACCATCCACACCTCGTCGGGACATAACGACCCGGGGAAACACTATATTCCGCGGAGCATTGAGCCTAAGGAGTTTGACTATATTGACCACATCCGTGGTTGAATTTAGTTGACTGCTTTTGCCTCAATCAAATTTTGGCGCCGCTGCCGGGGAGGTTGTGTGCGTATCTAAACGGTTTTTCTGATTAGTGTCTTTGGAATTCGTTCCATTGTACATTTATTCATCCTTTGTTCTTATTTTCTATTTATCAAAACAAAACCGTTCACGAAAACTTTTTAAACTCAGTTTTCAACGAACCCAAAAACATTTTCTTTCTCATTTGTACAAAATGTTTATCCAAAAATCCAAAAACATTCTCCTTTACCCTTTCACATCTTTGATTCTTCATTCCTACCCCTCTATACACATTTGATTCTTTCTATGTCTCATCCACACTTTCTGGTTTGCCAATGGTGTGGTAATCCTCATAATGGTGGCAATTGCCCCAGTTGTGGCATGGTAGAGTCAGGAAACGGGTCTGTCTATAACCAGAATCCCTATTCCTACCATGGCACGACTGATTCATTCCATCAGTTACCACACCATGAGACTCAACAATTTTACTGTTGTGAGTACTGTGGTGGTTCACATTACAGTTCTGATTGTCAATCGGGAAACACGCTTGTCTATGAGCAGTTTCCTGGTAACGATTATAACTCTAGCACTTATCACCCACAACCACATTAGTTTTACTGTTGTGATTACTGTGGAGGTCCACACTCTAGCTCGGATTGTCAAACAAGGAATCCATTTCCTTGTAACAATTACGACTATTCGTTTTCAGACCCACCTCCGCAGTACGATATGATTCACACAACTCCTCAAGAAACCGAGCAAGACCTTTTACTAAAGGCTCTTGATATTTTAAAAGAACTTAAGGAGGAGTTGGTTACTACACCGTTTCGAGACTCTCGTGAGAAATCTATGGCAGAATTACTTGCTGAAGAACGAGAGGCTAAAAACAAATTGAGCATGGAAGAATTACTTGTTTTAGAACAAACAGCTATAACTCGTGCCAAATTTCGTCAAGCTGCTCTTCTAGACTGTGATAATGATAGTGAAAATGAGGACACCCTTGATATCCTTCAATTTTATAAGGGTTCTTCAGATTCATCAATTGTGATTCCTTCAATTGAAAATCAGGGAGAAAATAATGAGACGGGGAAATTACTAGCAGAAGATCAAATGGAACTCGTACATTCCATGAATGCTAGCTCCTCTCCCCTCCCTCAGTCTGTTATCACACCCGAAGTTCACACTCACTCTCTGAACATGGGGGATGAGCATCTTAGCACTGTTCCTAATAAGGAATCGGACGAATTAATAAAGTCTAGTGTTGAGATCCTTGTCCCAATCCCGAGAGAGTCACAGGGGACTTTGGATCATGTATGTGATATTCCTTCATCTATTGAGTGTCCTAAAGATCAATTTGAGACTTTCTCCGATTGTAGCGATGATTGTACATCTTATGGAGACATCGAGTATGTTGAGGTGTCAGTTCCACATTCTGATGCTGATCATCTTCTTGAGGAGTTCGCTGATGAACTTGCTCACATCAATCCACTTTCATTGGAAAGTAATGATGGTCTCCTTGATTTCCAAGCCGATCTGGGAGAAATTGAAAGTCTCCTATATCATGATCCGTCACTCACTTCTGATCCCAGCAGTCCAATAGAGAATGTTAATCTCTTTGTTCCCGAAACATTCAATACGACTCTCACCAATCCTCTATTTGAATTCGAATCTGAATTCACTTTGATTTCTGATAATCCACTCTTTGATATTCAGAATGAGGATTGTGATGAGTCTACAGTGGAACATGAATTCACAGATTCACATCTTTTGAATAATTCCCTTCATGAGGAGTTCTCCAGTGAACTCACTCATCATGTCACGACTCCTCCGGAGTTTGATATCCCGGGGGGAGATGCACTCAATCATGAGAATTTGCAAATTCCCACCCACCCTCCCGGGATGTTTTTGAGCTTACCCTTTGAAATCCAAACTCAGGCTATTGAGCCTCCTCTTGAGGAAGAAGATCAACTCATGATTTTCATCATGGTTTTCTTCCTTTTCTTCACCTACAGGGTGACTTCTCCTGTTCTTCATTCCTTCGGGAATGAAGACATTATCTTTGATCCCGGCATTTTCATGTATCATTATCTTGAGCCGGATACTTATCTCATCGGTGTGGAACTTTCACGTGCTTCAAATGTTTGTCCAAACATCTTGAATGAAAGTCCGATGGAGATTGTTTCTTCCACATCATGCTTCCCCAAGGACAAATGAATTCGGGGTCGAGTCAAGCTAGCGACTCGGTAAACAAAAACAGTAGCATGCTTATATGGTTTTCACCCTAAGTGTAGGGGAGTCCCCCATGCTATGGTTACTTATGAAGTGAAAATACAATATGGTATTTCCACGCTTAGCTTGTAATGTTGCCCTTTTACGTTCAAAACGTCGGCATAATAGCCGGGATTTTGAATATTGAGGACAATATTCATGCTAAGTGTGGGGGGTATTCGCTATTCTAGCGAATTTTATCACATTTTACTATATAATACCCCCGTTTTTGCCAAAATCTCAAAAATTTTAAAAAAAATTTCATTGGTGCTTCAAAATTTTTGTGGTAATCAGTCCGCCTTGTCTAACCGACAAAAGGGATTGGCTAGTCCAGGAGCAAACGGCTCTTGGTAAAGACATATCAAATCCGTTTACGGCTTGCAATTTGCCCAAAATTGTATGGTTCCTCAACTCCCCATCATCCTCAAAAGCTAATGAGTTGGCTACCCCGCAAGATTATGGCTTGTGGTAAAGGCAGTGGAAAATCCATAATTGGTAATCAGCTCACCAAGATGTTGACTATTCCATCAAGAGCTGGCTAGTCCAGAAGCAAACGGCTTTTGGTAAAGACAAATCAAATCCGTTGACAGCTGGTGGTTTGCTCAAAATCACACGGTTATCAGGTGTACCACAGTTCTCACACCTGGCTACTCCAGAAGTGATGGCTTTTGGTAAAGAGTTTTTCAAATCCATCAAGTTTTCAAAACAGTATTGCTAGGGACTAGCAATAGTTTAGTGTGGGGGATTGATGAGTGCTCAAACACTCATCATTTTTGGTCTAATCTGAACTGCAAAACATACAAAAACACTCAGTAATGCATCAAAATACTGAAAATATTTCAAAATTGTGTTTTATATGTTTTAGATGCAAAATGAGCAAAAACAAATGAAAAACGTACAAAGTTTGCAAAATTGGCAGTTTCAGTCCCCCAACTTTCATAAAATGACAAAACTAGTCCCTGGGTATTCAAAATATGGAAAATTATCACCAAAGGTCCTTTTGAAATCATAAGTTGTCATATTTTGTCCTTTGGTGAAAAATCTGAAAAGTTTTGGAAATTTACAGTTTGGTCCCTGAAGTTTCAATAATTGGCAGATTTGGTCCCTGGTGGGATATTTTTGGATGAAAAATCGTTTTTAGTCCTTGGAAGTTCAAAAATGTTCAAATTTGGCCCTTGGATAAAAGTTTTTCACATATTGGCAAAATTAACCCCTAAACTTTGAAAAATATCAATTTTGGTCCTCGGGGTTTCAAATTTTGGAAAATTATAATTTTGGTCCTTATGTTATTCACATATGACAATTATAGTCCTTGTGATTAAATTTGGAAAATTACAAAATCAGTCCCTACGGTTTGCAAAATTACAAAAGTGGTCCTTGTGCTTAATTTCTAACAAAACAAACGGACCCTTATGTATTATTGACCCCAAAACGAACCTAGCCCACCCAATACCACCTCTGATCCAGTAACACACCCCCAAGCCCAAAATACTTACCCAAGCCCACCCCCGGTCAACCCCAGTCAAACCCCAAAACCCTTAACCCCGTTTTTATTTAAAAACCGGTCAAACACCGGTTTGACCATCATCCCTAACCTCTAAACAACCCCTAATCCCAGGCTCATGTCTCCCCCCCCCCCTCCTCCACTGTATCACCAACAACAATTAATGCACTCACCTACATTCAACCCCCCCTCCTCCCCTCATTAATTACCTCACCAAACCTCAACCTGCCACTTCACCCATTTTCCCGCCAAAAGAAAGTTAAACGGCCATGATCAATTGTATCAATCCAACGGCCATAATACAAGTGGGAAAAGCAAAGGAACACTCCAGGGCTTATAAAAGAAGAAAAAAAAAGAGAAGAAAAGACATTAGTGTAGTAGTAGGTAGTTAGTTTTAATTTTTAATGTAAAATTTCTTGTCGAATTTAGTTTTCACATGTTTTTTAGTTATAAGTTGTAACCATAAGTGTATTTCTCAGTTATATATAACTTTGTAATCTCAAATTCTGTGACAGCAATCACATTTTGTTTTTCAAAATTCTTAGTGTATCATTTTAGTTCAAAATTCCATTTCAGCTTCTAAGTTTGTTCTAAGTTGTTGTTTGTTAAGTCTCTGAGCTCACTTTTATCATTAATAAGTTTTCTTTTTAAGTTTCCAAAGTCTAAAAACCACTTGCAAATCAATTCTCAGTAATATAGCAAAAATTAAGAAAAATATTAAAAAATCAAAGTTTCAAGAAAGAAGCTATGGCAGTGATGGTGATTGATCCTGGTTTAGAGTCCCATGGGGGACATTAAGTTGTGTTCTTGTTCCTGGTTCTTGGGTCTCTATTGATTTGGAAATCAAGTAAGGTTGTGATTTAGATTTTAGTCTTAAAATTGTGTCACTTGTTAATTATTGTTGTTGTTATTTACTTCTGTTTAGTTGAGTCTAAATTAGCTTCATATAAGTTATTTGATTATGTTTTAGTGTTAATCTGTTCATATCTTTTGAAAATCATCAAAAACAGTCCCCCTAAGGGGTGTTTGGTTTAACTTGCTCACTCAGGTTTCACTTGGTATTATGGTTAAGTGCTGTTGTACAAAGTTATTTTAGGTCTAATTAGGTCAAGGGAAGCCTTAAAAATACATGTTCTTTGTTTGATAGTCAAAATCAACAAAACACTCCACTTATCTGTGCACTGTTGTGACTGTGAGATTCATGCACCCTCATATCATTTCATTTTTAGGTACTTTAGCATGTTTTGGTGTCATTTCATTTTAATTCAACCTAATTAGTTTGTAAGATCCATTAGAATCTCAAAAAAGTCAAGGTTTTAAGTTTTTATCAAAAGTCAAACTTTTCACTGACTCAGTTTTTCTCAAAATGGATGGATTTTTGTGGAATTTTGTAGGGTGTTTTAGACCCTGAGCTTTTCAGGGATCATAGTATCCCAGCTCATCTCCTAGTTCCTAGTATCATTATAATTTTAGCAATTTTTTTGTGGGCCCCACTTTGCCTCAAAGACACTTGCAGGGCAAGCATCTGCCCTGCTGCATCAGTTACACAGCCACCACCACCACTTGGTGGTGGTTTTCTGGCCACCATGGTGGTCCCACAACCCAAAACTTAGGTTCATACAACTCACCTCCCACCAGGCTTCAAACCTTGACCAAAGGTTTGACCTGAATCAAGGTCTCAAAGTTATCCCATTTTCTGGTTTGATACTAGTTTCAATGTGCTTATTTTAAGCTTATTTGCTTATTTAGTGTTCACCACTTGCTCATTATTGCTTTAACATGTCCCTTTTACTCAAGTGAATCTGAATCATCCATAGTGGGTCCCACCTAAGCTGGTTTAAGCTCATTTCCTCCCACAGTCAACAAAAGTCAACTGTGTGGTTTTTGTGTTTCATTGTGCTTATTTTCAATCTACAAAAAAGTTGTTTTTATATTTTAAAAGAAAAATCCAGAAAAGTCAAAGTAATTTTAAGTGATAGTTTCTATTTAATTTTATTTAAATTTTATTTTTCATTTTTAGATTTTTGTTAAGTACTTGTCATTTTTATTTTTTTATTAATTACTTATTATATTAAAGTATTTATAGTAATTTTCTCAGATTTTTATTTTGTCATTTAGTATGTATTAGAATTAATATTAGTTTTATTAATAATTAATTAATATTAAGTTTAAAATAGCATAATTAGTTTTTATTAATCAAAACCTAGTTTTTATATTTTTTATAGTTTTTATATGTTATAAAATAATTTTATAAATTTTATTAGAATTTTTACTGTTCATTTAGTATTTTTCTTAATTTAAAGTAGTTTAATTAGGTAATTAGTAATTAATTAGTTTTTAATTAATACAAATACCACAAAAAGACAAAAATACTTATTTTTATTTTTAAAACTTGTTTTTAGTTATTTTATAATTTTAGGAATTTTATTTTCATTTTTCTAGTGTTTAATTAATATTGTATTATATTTAAGTATTTTAAATATTAATAATTAGTAATAATTAGTAATTAATTAATATTAAATAATTAATTAGTGTTAAAATTTATTTTCTTTTTCTAAAAATTTTCTTTTATCTTTTTAGTTTGTAAAAAAGTCATTTTCACCCCCTGGGTGTTTTCAGATTTCAGTTTTTACTTTTTCTTTTGTACGTTTACGTTTTATTTAAACGTAACGTACACGTTTTTAGGTTTAAATCGTTTCTGGTTTTTCCTAGCTTCCAGTCTTCGTTATATAGCTTGTTTAAGCTATCTCTTCTTATATTCCTTAGTTAAATCAATCTCACAAACCCTTTCCCATCCAAATTCACTCGATCACAAAACCGTTTGTTAACCATCCACACCTCGTTGGGACATAACGACCCGGGGAAACACTATATTCCGCGGAGCATTGAGCCTAAGGAGTTTGACTATATTGACCACATCCGTGGTTGAATTTAGTTGACTGCTTTTGCCTCAATCACCCAGCCGATAACACAACACACAACGGTATGTTCGGGCATTCATAGTTTGTCCCAATCCAGATATAGGAGCCACCCTGAGCCAATCTGAAGTATGATCCTCCTTTAGAGAGCTCCATAACGCCCTCTGTCGAGGAGAAAGATGGAATGTAGATTCAACATTTTGGGTAACCCGATCGAAATATATATCTGCCAATTTCTTCATGAGTTTGGGGGCAGCGACCTCGCTTAGGTTACTCAAAAGGTCAATATCCATATCCATATTAAAAGTACATAAAGCATCATCAAAGGAGGGACCAGCAGTTACAATACCAGAACTATGGAGAAGCTTAGTCTGTAAGCTAGCAGATTGAAGTCTAGATGCAAGAAAAGCATATTTCAAGACATCTCCTGCAGAATAAACACCAAGCCCCCCAAAAGCAAAGGGAAGGGTGGCAAGTCTCCACTGCCAATCACCAAAACCAGGCCCAGAAGCAGTGACATTACGTTCCAATGAAGAACGAAGTGCCGCATCAAAAGTAACCTGAGCACACTCAAAGACCCTAGGGGAACATGTGCGCATAGAAAAATACAACTTGGAAATACCTGCACATGCACGGAGTAGCAACAACTCACATTGAGGGTCGTTAAGTTTAGCAACAGCATCCATAAGATCAATGGTTTTAGCCACCCTTTTCAAAACCAACCTACTACCAAACTCAAAATCAACACTAACAGGCCCACCCAATAATTTAACACCATGTAAGGGGCGAGAAATATTGGGAGGGAACACACCCGCATATCCGCTTCTAGGGTCTTCCTTTGGCCAAAAGACCTCAGTTTTATCAACGTTGAGGTGTAAGCCACGACTAGGTCCATCCCTCATAATCAACTCTAAAACCTTACCCACAACCAAAGTATCTCCAATAACAGTACCATCAGCCAGATACCATGCTTGAAAAGAAAGGTTAAAAGAGTCTCTAATCTTACATGCCAGGGGATGTAACACTAAAGCAAAAAGAAGAGGCCCAAGCGGATCACCTTGTTGCACACCTTGATGAGACCAAAGAGTATGCTCACCATAATATAATCTGGCGGGGCTAGAGTAACAGAATTCCACCCATTGTGAAATAACCAGAAAATGAAGCCGAACCTCACGCAACATAACAGCCCGATCCACCATGTTGAAAGCGTTTTTGAAATCAACCAACAATATAGAAAGACCAACATCACCCCCACGATCCTCAACCAAACGATTCACTGCATGAAGAATAGCCTCCCCTCCTCCCGATACCCCAACACCAAATTGTAAATCAACTAAATAACCGTCTGAAGAATGGCCAATCATGGACGCACAAACCTTGGAAACTAAACGCCTCCAAACAGTCCCAACAGCAATAAAATGGATACCCCCTCCTGGTTTGACTAAGGGTGTAAGAGGAGCACTAGCAATGTACTCACCCAACTCCCTCGGGCATTTACCATCAAGGAAAAGGTTCAAAACACAAAACACAAACATACAAACACACATCACCCTCATCATCTCTCTCTCTCTCTCTAAAAATATACATCACCTCCATCACCATACCCTAACCGCCACATAAATCCGGCCACCACAGCCACCTCACCGCCGCACCTCCATCAACACCGCCACCACCATTCGAATCCCCATCTCACCCTCTTTCCGATCTGCTACCACACGCGCTTTATACCTCCCCCCACCCCATTTCATCTTGAAATCACATAAAATCACCACCATCTTATTGTTTTTTAAGTTTGATACGTATTGGGTCTTGAGAATCAAAGGTGAGATGAGTTTTCACTTGTATTTTTGGTGAAAACATGACCTATGGGTCACGAATTAAAATTTTTCATATGGGTTTTGGTTATTAACATGAAAGACAAGTGGGTTTTTAAAGGAAATGTAATGTTTTGGTAGTTTGGTTTCCGGGTTCTTGATTTTTGAAGGTTGTCGAATTGTAACCGAGAGCCCCATGCTCTCGGCTTATTTTTATTTTGAGCTTGGGAGGGTTTGGATCTTGCTTTTGTATTTTGGTTGTTGTCGAGAGTGTTGGAGAAGCATTTGCTTGGTTTTGGCCGATTCTTGGCCAAGGATTACTATGGTTTTGATGTTGTTTGGTTGAAGCCGTGACCCTTGGGGTCGGTTTATTTGGTATCGAGATCATGAGAGCTAGCCGAGACCATAATGGTCTCGGGTATGGCCTTGTTTGATTCATGTTTGAGCCTCGACTCAAGTGAGTCCCTCGACTCGGGGTTGGTTTTGGTAATCAACCCGGATGACATGAAATATTTGGTGACCTTATATGACTTATTGATTTATTTCTTGTGATTATTATTGTTTTATTGTTGAGGCATATTTACTTTGGGCATTATTGTTGGTATTGTTGTCGTTGCTCGGGAGACGAGAATGGGATGATATAATGATTATGGTTGTCGAGTTGTGTTGACGAAATGATATGGGAACCGTATGTGAGACGGTTGATTGGAATGACGGAGATAGGTTAGTCGGGTGCCGTAGTCGGACCCTATTGTTGTAGCACGTGTTATGGGAATTGTTGGACGGAGATGGATTACTTGGTTATGACTTGGTTATTATCACTTGGACTTGGACAATGAGCCGAGAGTGATGACTCGGACATGTGACCATCTATATAACTCGATAATTATTTATAACCAAACATTAATAATAAAAACTCGTAATAATATTATTAGTAATATAAACGTTTATATAAGTATATAGACGTGAAAACGTATATATAACTACATAAGTGCGTATATTAAAAATAAAACGATCACGAGTAATATTATAATAACGTGACGATGTATATTATACTATATAAATAGTGTAATAAATGTCGGGAACGTTATTATAATTAAACAACTTTAAATGACGATGAAATCTATAACGTTGGATAATTATATTAAATAAAATACTTTTTGAAAAATAAAACGAGGAAACTATCGAGTTATACGGGATTGTAGTCACTTGAGTTCAAGTTGGCTATATTATTTATTTTATGACTTTCGTGCTTGTCACGGATATGTGACGTTAATACGTCCATTTTCTATAACTACGTAACTTATTTAATCGACGGATTAAATAGGATCTATTTAGTTATATAAAATTGGCATATTAATGGGCATTGTATCCTACGATGCCCATAGGTTGTGGTATGTGTACAGGAATAATAAATTACTAAATATCTCGTGAGGTTTGCCAAATTGACGAATTGGGTAAGCCTGACGGCATATCTAGGGAATTTATTAAACTTTGATACTTACCATATAGTACTCTACGTGCTATGTGACTTAGGTTTTGGGTATAATCTTAGAGTGATATATTAAGTAAATAAATATGGGGGATTACCAAATTGACGGATTTGATAAACTTCAATGATTTATTTAAATAATATATTGGGCTAATATTAGACCTGTAGATTGTATTATTATTCTTTTTCGTTGTGGCTTCTTGTTTTGAGTTGTGTCGACCCTCTACCCGTACGGATACCAAACTCCAAACTAATATGAGAATAATACGAGAAATGGATTTTTGGAAAATAAAAAGGAATAGGTTCGGGATTGGGAATATTTGATTTTGAGGAAATGATCCTGAAACGGGTTTATATTGTTAGGAAGTGCCGAGTCCGTAGTTGCCGTCATTTGAGCTGCTATACATCTTACTTCTACCTATTTCGTTCTGCTGATTTCTGGACTTGAGGTGAGTCATAGCCCCACTTTTACTCTTGAACTTTGTTTTCAATATTTGGGGTGAGAAACGTGCAAATTGTTTTATGTGGACTATTATCGCTTTATTTATTTAAAACTTGCTATGCTTATAGAACTAGGTAGGTTATAGAGCGAGGCCTAGTCCTGAACTAGGTAAGCTATTGATTTGGTTATAGAGCGAGGCTTAGTCCAGAACTAGGCAAGCTATTGATTGGTTGTTGAGCGAGGCCTAGTCCCGAACTAGGTAAGCTATTGAATTGGTTATGGAGCGAGTCCTAGTCAAGAACTAGGTAAGCTATTGATTTGATTTATTTGGGCTATATTGTGCACCTATAGGACTGGTTCGTTTTGGTTGGATGATTGAGGCCTAGTCTAGCTAGCAAGCGTTTTGCGTATATGTCCACTTGATTTTAGTT
This sequence comes from Artemisia argyi, assembly GCA_030686995.1. Taxonomy (NCBI): domain Eukaryota; kingdom Viridiplantae; phylum Streptophyta; class Magnoliopsida; order Asterales; family Asteraceae; genus Artemisia; species Artemisia argyi. Next base: position 38,982,555 of record CM060689.1, read on the forward strand.
ATGAGTTTAAACCTATGATCTCACCAGCGAAAGCTGACTTTTAGCGCATTTTCTCAGGTAATTAAGTGATGATTTGGATGCTTGGATTGGAGGCTTGGCTTTAGCACCTGGTTTATGGATCTATTTTTCTAAGACTCTGATATATAATTGTGGACCTACGTTTACTTCTTTTGGGCCTTACATTGGTTAAATTTGGGATAAATGTAAACTTTTAAACCCCGTTTTGGTTGTGTTTTCTTATGTTTACCTTATCTCGTTCTTTTATGTCTTGTGTTGGATATCAATCCCCGTAACACCCCGAAAGCTTGTTGAGTCTTCCGCTGTACCAAATTTTGGGGGTGTTACATTACTTGAATCTAATATATTATAACATTATACAACATATATAAGTTTATATATTTCATAGCATTATACAACATTTCTAAGTTAATATATTACTAACACTCACCGAATTAAGTTTAAAAGATGGTTGGACGTGAATCCTATGTGATCATTGGTTGTCTTTATAATTAAGTATTGATTATTTTTTAATCCCAGAATCGCACATTTTTATGATCTTGATTTATCTTTCTAATGTATACAATCTATCGTCTATATATGATACCAATGACGCAAGTAACATGCAACAAAAAACAAAATACAAACATCTAAAAACATGTGTCAAAACAGCCCTTTTTCTGCTGTAAAAAAAAAGCATTCACATGCTGTAAAAATAGCATACAAACCTCTAAAAAACATGTGTCGCAATAGCCCTTTTTCTGCTTTTCAAACAACACACGACCCTCTAAAAACATGTGTCCAACGATCCAATTTCTGCTATCCAAACAAAATATTAAAGTTGTTAAAAATAGCATACAAACCTCTAAAACCCTGAGTCCAAAGAGGCCTATTTCTGCTACCAAACAACAAACTAAATATGTAAGAACATACCCGATGACAAACTCAAGTGTATGTGTACCGAAAGCACCTATAATTTCCTGTCAATTCACATTCTAGTTACTTATTAATGCATCTTTTGGTTTACTTGATCAAATATATTGAGTTCTGGTGTTTCCCTTATCTTCCTAACAATATAATCGTGCCACTCATTTTTTAGTGACTCCTATAACTGATGCATTTTTTTCCCCTTGATCATATGTATCATGAATTCATGACGAAGCTCTGGTGTTTCATTTGTACATAAAAATAGCTATAGTTCACAATATATCATCAAAACATAGGAAATTTAGGATTTATCATCGCATAAGTTACTATTCAGATTTGCATATTTGTGGTTCATGGGACATACTGAATGTAGGCAAGACTTTAGCCCATTCAAGAAACTTAAACCTTCATCTTCATCTACTTCATCTACTACTCTAGCATATAATAAAAGCTAAATCAGATTAAAGTAGATAAACAAAGACCAGACTAAAATTTCAAAATGAGGATGGGTTAATCTTCGTAGTCAATATTACATTCCATTACTATTCCTAATATTACGAAAGAATGCTTTAAATTTTTAGAGCTATAAAGAAAAACTGAGGATTTTCATCTAAATTCCATTACTATTCCTACTATTACAAAACTAAGAGGACCGGTTAATTACTGAATTTCATCTAATTCCAGACAATAAAAGAAGGTTAAAAATAACAATAACAATGATGTGAACTTCCAAATCGTTTCACCCGCTTTTCCAGTTTGGCACCTTGAGCCCATTTCATTTTTAGCTAACTTTTTAACTTTGGACCTATAGAGTTGTTGGAAATTTATACGTAGCCTAAATCAGCCCAATTTCAAGTAATTGTTACCTTTAAGTTCACATTGGCGTTCCTACTAAGGAGCAATTTTGCAGCTTTGACGTGGCCACGATCAACAGCCCAACGCATAAGGGTTCGGCCCTCACTGTCTACAATTTAATAAATAACAGTAGATATATATCCCAATTTGAAAGTTTAAAGCATCCATTAAAACAATTTGTTATAAAAGAGTTGTAGACATACATTAACTTTTAGCTGGACTACAAAAATCAATCACAAGCCTTGCGGGTTGAAAAGTCTGTCTAAAAATGGACACTTTTAGTGCCGGGCAGTAAAGGCCGGGTAAAACTTCTTATAGATAATTGTTATGATAGTTACGATTTAAAAAACAATACTATTACAAATATAAACTAAAAAAACTACTTTATTTATTAGTTTACGGTCTAAAGAAATAGAGATTCCAAGTCAAGTATAAGAATCTAACTTTACCAAAGATATCAGGTGCTCACGCTCGGGGGAGATGCGACTAAAAGAGAATAATGGCTCCAATTTCGTGCATCCAGTTATGACATGCTGTAAAATACAATTACACGTGGAACAAATTAAAAAGAATTTAATAAATAAAATAAAATTGTGTCCAGTATATAACGCATCTGCTTAAACATATTCGATGCAGGATCAAGTCCGTTGGGTATCTTTCAAAAGAGTCTGTACATCCTTGATAAATCATCTACCTAAATAAAAAGGAAAAATTAGAGAAAGTGTAGCCTCTCAAGTTTCTTTGTAACAGCTAGTAGCTCAATGGGCTACAATTCAGGCACACCAACAACACATTAAAGAACATATAAGACCAGTTACACATACTCAAGTACATTCAAAGGTTCTACATCTGAAGTTACTACGACAATGTCATAAGAATTAGTACATCTTATGTTAATAAGAAAAGTGCCCGTATGGTTCATTTTCCCAATGAAAAGGGGGCGAATGGTTATGTTTTTAATTATCCAAATTCTTAAAAGAAGACCTTGATATTTGAAAAATGGAAGACGATGACCACTATAAATTATTATCCAAATGGTGATAGGTCCTGGTCTAATATATTCATTTTCGTTCTTTTATAAGACCATTTGTTTATCAAAGGTGTATTCATAATGATTGGCTTACTAATGGATTGCACATTAAAGCCTTGATTAAGAGTGTAAAGATGTATAAAATATATACAGACCTGTGGAGTTTCTTGCTGGAAGCATGTAAAGGCTATTGTCAGGACTTCGATAAAAGGCATAGACTTCATCATCGATAAGATCTTTTGAATTGTTTTATATTTCAATAAGAGCCCTGCATGCTGGTATTATACTGGTTGCTGACTCCAGAATGCAAGTACATCCTTCATTATAATAAAAATCACAATGATCAATATAATAGTATATGTATTAATGATCAATATAATAGTATATGTATTAAATTGATATGGTGTAGAGAACCATACTTCAATGAAAACCAACTATTGAGATTAATCATACCAGGTTTGCTCCGAGTAGAGCACTATAGATGGACTTACGTTATAATCAGCGAGCATCAAACTCTTCAATCTTTTTCCAATTTTTCTTTAAAGAATCTTCAACTTCCTTTCTTTCTGATACAACATATATATTATTTGATGTGACTTAAACAACATAATCATTTTTTATAATATAACATATATTGTATCACAAAAAATTAGGGGAATTTGTAACCCTAAATAGCATTCTACAAACATATCAAATCGTGTTTTTGAAAAAGGCAATCTTGAATCGATGATTCAACAATGGGGCATTTCGTTTATCCCAAATTATAATTTATAAATTTCAATATTTCCTACATTATCCCAAATTGAAAATTAAAAAATTGGGCGTTTCGTTTGAATCAAATTTGGCGTTTCAATTAAATCATATGATCATCAATAATCTTTACACCAAAACAGACTTGGATAATTAAACTTGAAGCCTGCAACATCTTCAAAAAAACCCTAAATCACACAGTTTAATTTTATGTTGTTGGTTAATGCGAATAAGAAACAAAAAACTAATTAAGTATAACAAAAATATGCGAAATTAGGGTTCATATGATAATCCCTAATTTAATCAAGATTAATGATTCTTCGTATATAACTCCCTAATTGGATCAAAATTAATTATTTTTCCCCCAAAATTGTGATTAAATAAAAAATTTTGTTTTTAAAAATGTTACTAGTGATTATTAAGATATTATTTTGAATCAAATAAGTTGATTGTGAATATATTAATCTATGAAAAGAAAGTTAACCGAATATAAGTTGATTGTGAATAACAATCAAATAAGTTGATTGTTTAAGCTTATTTGATTTCATTGTTGGGTTGGAGAAATTGAACCGAATATAGTAGATGTGTACCTTATCATTTTGTTTAAAGAAAATATTGGATTCAGTGGATTGGATCTTGCGTTCTTGAGTTTGTAGAGAGAGATATGTAGGTGTTTTCTTGATTTCGTTGTATCAAATGATAGGTGCCTCAAGGATGCCGCCCTATTTTTGCAAAAAGTCAATGCTTAGAAGTCGTTTTTTATGGCCGTAGGATCAAAATGATTATACAGCTGTCAAGTTTTAAGGTATTTTGGGGAGAGATAATATTTTCAAAACCCTATTTTATTAATATAGTAGATGTATTTAATATATTAAAGTATACAATGCTAAGAGTAATCTTGGTATTTAGAAAAAAAGGTTCTATTTTAGTAATATGTCACAAAATTGAGTCTAGTTGAAAATAAGTGTCATATTGGTTCACATAAATGCAAATTTCCTTCTATATCATTTAGGAATAAAAATGTCACAAGAGCAAAGGGTGCGGTCACATGCCGTTTGACACGTCGTTTTGCCAAATCAGCGGCACGTCAGCTTTTCACATTTCATATTCACATACCATGTGGAAAACTAGAAGGGGGGTTGAATAGTTTTCCCTCTTCTTCGTTTATAAAAGGTTTGTTTCAAAATCTTCAATTAAAATTTTCCTTCTTAAAATCTTAAAATGTTTTGTATCAAATTATCTATTAAGTTAAACTCAATATGAGAAGGGTGAATAATAGTCTATTAGACTATATCATATAGTTATACACAATTACAATATTAACTTCTAACTATAACACAATCAATCATCATGACAATATAAGCAACAATCAACACATATTTGCAAGCATAGATATAAAGTGATAAATGCAAGAATAAAAGTAAAGAGTAAGGAAAAGAAAACGCAAACCGGACACGGTGATTTATAGTGGTTCGGCACAAAGCACCTCTTCGTCCTACTCCACTCCCCGAGTACCACACTCGAGAGTTACTTCACTAATCAACATGCTCCTTTATGGCGGAACAAACCGTACACAAGCTTACACCAAGTTTAGCGACACTAAGCGGAATGTCGAGTCCTAATCCTAGCTAGAACCAATTTACCAAGGCCCACGTGGCCACACGAACAAGCACTCTTGTCCCACTTAGATCGACACACGATCTAAGCCTTCACACGAACGAGCACTCCCGTTCACTTGAATCTTCACCCAACTCAAGCCTTCACACTAAGAAACACTTGGATCTTCACCCAATCCAAGCCTTCACACGAATAACATACTTGGTTCTTCACCCAAACCAAGCCTTCACACGAACAAAATAGTAACATACTTGGTTCATCACCCAAACCAAGCCTTCACTCTTTGACACACTTGGTTCTTTACCCAAACCAAGCCTTCACATACTAGACATATGAATTGACCTAATCTACACAAAATCACCTACGGACTTATAGATCGTCCGAATCTACACAACCACCTACGGACTTATACATCGTCCGAATCTTCCCTATTACAATGAGACTCTAGACTTGCATTTTCCTAGTCTAGTTACAAGATGAAACTACTTGTGTCTGTTTTTCTATCTTGGATGATCAACCTTGAATGATGAACATGTGCATGGTATTTATAGGCTTCACCCTTGGAGACCAAGTAAAGCATCTTGGAATATGCCAAAGAATATTCCAAAGCATAAAGAATATGCCAAAGAATATTCCATAGCATAAGGCATATGCCAAAGAATATTCCAAAGCATAAGGAATATGCCAAAGAATATTCCATAGCATAAGGAATATCCCAAAGAATATTCCATCCATTTCCCTCCTAAATTCAAAATTTGAATTTTGAATTTTTCCTTTTCCCTCCATGTTCTAGAAGCTTTTAGGAGGTCTTGATGGGCCTTGTTGGGCCGGTTATTATTGGGACCCGAATGGGCTTGTTTGTTTGCTTGGCCCGATCCATTTAGCTAAGTTCATATGCATGCTTAGCCCGATCCAATTAAGTAAGTCCATAAGTATAATTCTTGTATGCTTGGCCCGATCTATGTGTGAACAAGTAACTTGTGCACTTTACATTATGTATTACAAGTTACGTGTTTGTCATCATTAAAACATAAAGACATTGTATAGATTAAATGTCGTAACGATTGCACTAACAATCTCCCCCTTTTTGATGATGACAAATATGTAAACCGTAACTCATAGTAAAGTCTATAAGTTACTAGTTTACACTCGTCTCTCCCCCTTTTGTCGAAGCAAAAAGGTGTCCCCTTATGTAGATGGCTTGAGGAAGACTTGAGTATATAGAATGAAAGATGATCCCCTAATGTATTAGAAAATCCCGAACCCCATCATTAAAAGAATTGAGCGTGCGTCATCCTAGTGAAGCCTTGCACCAAACACCATTGTTTAACTAACTCCGAACTAAGTACCCAACTACTTTCGAGCTCCCTGATGCGTGGGAATCGCACCTTGCTTTACCTCTCGAGGGATCTCGAGAAGCTTACAACCCCCACCAGGCAGTGTACCTGATCGTTGTAGTATAGTATAGTGACAAGTACCGGGGGATTGATCGTTCAGCTTAGGAATAGTGTCGCTAGGATTAGAAAACCTAATTAATAGTTCTAGAGGTGAGAGATGATTATTTTTGTATTTTTATATTTTTATGAAAGCAATTAAAATCTCGGTTTTTGAAGGAGTGGGCGGAATTAGTTGCTAGTCAACTAACCCAAAGCTAAGATATATTCAAAATAAAATAATAAAAATGAAAACAAACTAATTATACTAAGGTTGTGAGCAGTAACTTGGAGAAATTGTGTTTACTTAGACTTCACTACTCCCTAGATATCTTTTACATGTTAATTACTTGTTATACTTGTATGGATGACGGATTGTATTCCTTAATACCATTCGAGGGGTGGCATACATAACTCCCCAACTTTATGAGCTCTTATCTCCTCCTACACCATGACCCAGCACAACTATAGGGATTGTAAACAGTGGCTCATGCATTAAATACAACCAATAAAGACCTAGTACGCCTCGGTTCATGTTTCTTAAGACGTTCAAGCATGTTACCATTTGGAGATCTGCCAGTTTTCTTAAGCCTAACATATAAATCATTCATCCAAGAACAAGAATAAACAAGTAATCAACACATAATCAACATCTAGGTTTCATTAGATCTAAGCAAACACAAGAGAGATCTAGCCTAGCATAATGGAATTGAGACAAGAACAAGAGATAAACAACCAACACATAGACATATTGATTGAATTAGAAGAACACTTATCTCAATTACAATGCAAGGTATCAAGGGTTTGGAACCCTTGAAAAACCTGTAAAAGAGGCACCAAATTCGTCTTTAGGGTTTCACCAAAACTTCTCTCCTTTTAATGAAAAAACTAGAAAACTATATATAGGAAAAGTAGGCTGACGGCGTCAAGAGTTACTTGTGACGCCGTCACCTCGCCACCATATACTTCCTCGGACGGCCTTGATCTACTTATGACGGCCTATGTGACGCCGTCACCGACCACGGTATTTTATTCTTGCCACTTTGACGCCGTCATGAAGGCGTTTGACGCCGTCACCACCTTCGGTATTTTAATCTTCATGTCTGACACCGTCAAGATATTACTCTTGACGCCGTCACCTTGTATCTTCAGCATGGAAATTTGGTACTTTGCCGTTTTCTTCACTTTTATGCTCCAAAAACGTCCAAAATGGCTTCTTTTCCAGAATTCACTCTCCAAACACCTAAAATCACAAAAGGAACGATTTAGGGCAATATTTGATCAAATAAAGTCGGATTCGGGCTTAAATGACACCCTAAAAACGGATCATTTTTCGCCTCATCATATACCCTTACACTTGAGATTTGCTTGTCTGTTAGGTCACCATTTAGTAAACACAAGTATAATGATAAGAGAAATGAGATGAGAATGAGAGTGGGATGATTATAAGAAATTTGAGAAAGTGAAATGCAAGAGTTTCCTTAATGTTTCCAAATAACCAACCAAGTTTAAATGAATACATGAGGTCCTATTTATAGGAGGAGAGCTAGGGCAACACACCTAGCTTCCTTCTTCTAGAAAACGTATGGGCTTTAGGCCTTTTGGGCTTTTCATAAGCCTTACAAACATAACACATTACTTAAATATATGTAACTAATAAACAAGCAACCTAGCATTATTACAAATGACCGAGACTTGATAAAATAGTAAAACTATGGTTCCAACAATCTCCCCCTAAGGGTCGGTCATCATGGTTGCTTGACGTCTTCGTCTTAATCTTTGACTTTCATAGCTTTAGACGTCTTTAGAAATGATAATAATGATGGATATACTCTGCTCTTTGTCTTTGTTCTTTGATGATGTTGTAGTGATTATGTTATGAAGTAATCTGCCGTTCGTCACTCCTGCGTCTGTGGTGGTTGTCTGCCATTCCAACATGCTCATACATCTTTTGAATTCTGACTTATACATGCACGTAGTCCCTTTCTTTCACTTAAGATCTTTGGTCTTTATACTTTGTAGATTCTTCCTTTTGGTGTAGAATCTTACTTTGAACTTTGTGTTGCTTTGATCTTTGAGGGAGCTTTTGATGATAGCAAGATGCATGTATGAGCATGTGGAATCCGTCATCATGGAAGTGAGGTACCTGCGAGTAGACAGTTAGCAATAAATCACCGGTACTTACGGATAAGGAATTAGAGCTCATCAACAGCATATTGTGAAGACTCCTTCTAATCCTTATCCAGGCCGTTCCCATATCAGATACTCCCGAAGGAGCTTACGAGACCTACTAGGTAGCTCAATGACTGGGTGAGTCGCTGGGGATCACTCCACGACTGTAGACCGTAATGGAACCACCGCAAACACTAAGCGTAACCCTTGTGGGGTTACCGAAGTGACCTGCTGTCAGGGCTGTTTGATGTTGACCCTGGCAGGATTTCCGTTCAATCATTGAGAAATACCTAAGTAATCCTCTCATAAACGTTCTCGGCAGATTGCTAAGATCTGCGAAGGACTCGATAGTTTACAACTGATGCTCATTGATGTAGAACACCAGTTGCAGAATACTAAGTGTTCCTAAGAGATCTTTGATGTATCTCATGGCTCTAGACTCTATAAGTGCACACCTAGGTTTCCTATGCGAAGACTGGGGAGGTGTCTCCTGCTTCAATATCAACCGTTCTCTAAGAGATGGATTGATAGGTTACGCGGGTTCCCCGTGAGAATGAAACAAGTCCTTTTAAGAGAACTTGAGTGGTTAAGAAGGTTTAGTGCATTGCGTCACTGGGTCCATGACGGCTTAATCTTCAATACCGGAGTTGTCTTTTGCAACAACCAGTAGCATACGTATTGAACCCGGTGTCTGCCCTAAGGTTGAACATATGGAGGGCTATTTCTTTTCACCCTTTTCTTTACTTTTCTTTTTAATTCTTCAACTCCTTCTTTCCCTTTCATTCATTTCTCCTTCTTTCGTATTGTACCTAAGGACTTCTAATTCTAACTATGGGAGATGTCCTTGGGTAGATCCCTCCGGCTCTGGCTGTAACACCTAAAATCCGAGAACATGTGAAAAGACCAAAATGCCCCTACATAATTAAAAATTTAATTATAAGCTTATAAGGTCTCCAAATAAATCCCAAACTTCAAACAATGCATAAGTTATGATACCAAATATTTTTAACAATTACATTTAACATTTATACAAGTTTCAAAATTACCAAAATACCCCTAAAGGGGCCGAATGTCATATTAAGGATATTTTTTTGATTTAAAAATGGTTTAAATCTTTTAAATATGGAGGATAATCACCAAATCTGTTTCCCAACCCATTTGGCCGAAACTTTGGCCCAAGTCCTCCCCTAGGATCGGCTCCCCTCATTTAAAAATCAATCAATATCTTTTTCTCCAAGAAAACCCTAGCCGATCCAAAATAAACACACAAAACAATTTCCCTAGCCTCCATTCTACAACCCCATCATTCCTAGGCATTTTTCTGTGATCAAACAACATCCAAGAAGTCCTAGAAAAATACCCTTTTGAATTTTTGAAGCTTGGATCGATCGTGGTTTTGTTTTCTTTTATCGAGCCCTAAAAACAAGGTATGATCGACTTTGATTTGTTCGACCTCTCTAAAATTCGTTATTGATTTTTCTCATGATCCTCATATCATGTATACTCTGGTAAAAATGATAGAAAGGTCGTGGAGAAGCTTTTGGAGTCGTGGTTATTTTGGATACGTTTTTGGCTATTTCGCATACACAACAATTCGTCCAGCCTATTCTATTTGTTCCAGATCTGGTCTGGTATTTTTCTCATGTCTCTTACATCATATAAGTCTCAAATAAAATGCTAAAGTCGAACAATGCATGTTCTATAAATTATTTGTGAATTAAACCCTAAAAACGTGCATAAAACCTAAATAATTGAATCCGAATTTTTAAGGCTTGAAATATATTTTATTTAGACTCTACATGATCATATTAACCTGGAAAAAATGTTATTTCGAATTGTTAAGGCTTGGAACAATTACTTTGGATCATATGTTAAATCGGCAAAATGAAATAAAAGGAAAAGAATAAAATCGTGTGAGCTAGGGTTTATGGCTAGGGCTTGTATTTGTGATTATAAATGATGTTTAATGATCACTTAATGATTGGAAATGGATTTGTTATGATTAGGGTTTTTAATCTTATGATTTTATGTTATACGATTTGGGTAAAAAGTTTTGGGTGAGTTTTGTAACTTTTAAAACTTAAAGGTTATTTTTGAAACTTAATTTGGATCAGGTACTATTCGAATAAAATGATAGGTGAGGGTGCTAAGTGTAATTTTTGTAATTTAATGGATTAAAATGTATTTTTAACCTAATTAGGGTTTGTTTTGAAAATAATTAAAAGAGAAGGACTAAATATGTAAATTCTGGAAACTTAAGGTTGTTTTGAGTAATTTAAGATATTCAGGGGGTTTTGTGCTATTTTGATAGTTTAAGGGCATGATATGTAATTATTGATAATTAAAAGTTGAAATTGTAAATTAAAGGGTTAAATATGTAACTTTTATAACTTGAGGGACTTAAAGTGTAAATTATGAAAAATTGAAGATTCATTCGAATAACTTGATAAAATAAGTACTCATTATGTAAAATGGATAAGTTAAGGGTTTAAAGTGTAACTTTGAATATTAAAAGGTTTAAAGTGTAATTTTGGAAATATAAGGGTGTAAAATGTAAAGTTGTGAAACCTTAAGGACTAAATGGGTAAAGGTGCTAAAAGATACTTTATTTCCATAAATAATGATGATTAATCAACCTTACTAATTATGGAAACTTACTAAATATGGAAACTTTCTAAATGTGGAAACTTACTAGTTATGGAAACCTGCTAAAAATGGAAAGTTACTTAAAATGGAAAGTTACTTAAAATGGAAAGACTTGTAATTAAGAATGAATTATGATTCCCCCTCTTCTCCTCTAGGTGTGAAGAAGGAGAGACCTTGAGCCCTTTCCGTTTCTGTGTTTGTTTCATTTGTGCTTTGCAATAAGGTACGGATACTCTGCCTTTTCAGTAAAGGCTCCTATATTCTTCTTATGACTTTGAGCTATGATTCAGTTAAGATTCCCCAAGCCATTGCTATGTTCCCTTCTGTTGTGAACTTCCCCTGATTTCTGTTAAGCTTTGATTGTTAGCTTCTGATCTGATTTCGTTGCTATGATTTTTGACCCTTGAATATCCGATATCTCTGGTTCATCTTTTATGATTAATTGATCGGAAAACCTTTTTGAGAATATAACTTGATGTTATGGAAGGAAACTGTTTTTAAGAACACTCTATAATTTTGATACGAAACCATTTTTAAAATGAATGATTAATTGGCTTTTATGAAGAATGTTTTAAAAAGGGGAGATCTTTGAGCAAATGACTATTAAGGTTTTTAAATCTGTTTTATCTTAACCCTTTTCACATTTTATGAACTTATGAAACTTAATAATGAACCTTTTGTAATGAACCTTGGATATTCTGAACCATTGATATGACTTCTGATATTATGACTTTGAGATGACCTTGAGACATGACTTTGAGATACACCTTTGCTATATGACCTTTTGTATGATATGAGACCTGACTCTTAGTTTGATACCCGAGCCATTTATGTTTCTTCTACCTATGGAGGTACCATAGGCATGTCTGTGATGCACCACTGGCATGACTCATGCGTGGGTGAGTGATTTCTCACGTCGTCCCTTTTATGATTATCTGCCGGCTATGACTTTGAGTATATGACTTTGAGATTGACTTTGAGTAAGGGGCGTATGGATTGCAATCCTAGACATGTATGCTTAGTGGATTTAACTATGACTTTGAGTTGACTTTGAGGTGATTGGTACTGTGTGCTATACATGCCCTTCACAACCCCTGGGAGCTGATCACTCCACCTTTATGATACATGAGGACACCCCTCATATTATCTGGTTGCCTGAGAGGTATCCCCTCTGATTGTGAGATTATGAATTGACGGCTTATGACTTTGAGATTATGATGTTGAGTTATGACTTTGAGTATGGGCTCGTGGTGGATGACTATCCTTTCTTTTCTTTTCTATGACTCTCTTTTATCTATTTCTTATTCTATTTCCCAATGCACTATATTTCAGTTCTGTTTCATTATCATTTCTTTGTATATGTATCTGTTCACTGGGCTTTTTAAGCTCAGCCGCATTTCCTTTTCCTGCGGCAGGTTTTAGTAGGAAGCTGGGTTATGGGAAGAGTGTGACTGGACTTAGAAGACTATGCTTTGGACTAGAGACGATTAGAAGAAGTTTCTCTTTATTAGACTTAGTATTTATTTTTGTAACCTTGTAGTATCAGATTTTCCATTTGTAAGCTCTGAATTTCTTTTGTATGTATGAATTATATGCTTGTGTTTGTTCTGATATGTCACTATAATGTAATACTTCTACCCTTATCGGGTTGGGGTGTTACAATTATGGTATCAGAGCCCAGGCTGTGATTCGTAATACATTTACCCTTGACCTGTGAAGTTTGGACCCCTAAGTTTCCACTGTAGGCGCTCATAAGACAACCTTTTAAAACTTTACCTTAGGATTCCCCATAGGAACCCAAGTTATTACCAGTGAGGAATGGGTAGACTAAGACATTTATGTAAGTATCATTTGCTTCCGCATCACTCTGATCGTGCCTTTGCTCTTAGATAAGCCTTATAAGGACCCTGGTTTCAGAAGTTAGAAGTTTTGCAACTTAAGCTTAGTAACCAAATAAGTTTGGAATACCTCGGAAAGCTACCTGGATACCTTACACATTTAAGTTTCATCTTCAGATTTTGATCTCCGCCTCCGATTTGCTTGATAAGCTGTTTGACACCTTTTTGACCATATCGTAGGTCATTCAATCGCAATGTGTTCGACACATTCTGTGAATTCATTACCTATGATGGGTATGAATGTATCATCCGATACTACTTAACTCTGTATGATCCATTACTACTCCTATGAGAATTCTGGTAATTATGAACCACGAATATGAGAAGTTTTGTTTCCTCTCTTGAATGACGAACCTTGTTCTGCCAACCATTTCCCTTGGAAGGGTATGATGTAAATACTATCTCTGTATGGATTTGTTAACTAAGCATGATGATGCTGATAACTGAGATTCTGTACATCTCACAATTGACAATTATACGATGTTCGTATTACCAATGATACACATCCTACCTGCTACTTATGCTAAGAAGCTAAACGAAATTTCCACACATTGAACTGTTTGTTTATCCATCCCAACACTTTTGTTGAATCATGTACTTGACTCTGAGATATGAACTACCTGTATGATTTGACGACTGTATTCACTCTATGAATCCTTTGACTTTGAGATGTCTGATTGTACGGTCTTTTAGACTGAATGACTATTCGTGAAGATACCATAGATTACCGTATCTGAAATGTGACCTTAACAATCTGCTTCACCCTATTTCGTTATGATGACTCTCTACATCTACTAAAATTTCTACCACTATGGAAACACCAACCCCGAACTCATGTGATTATCAAGTTTTCCTAAAAACCATTATTATCAACCCTTAGAAAGTTCTGCTATTGGGAAGTTTTTGTTGTACGAAGATTTTCCGGTATTCTCTGATGAACTTTTGGTACTCCTTCCTGCTTAGGAAGTAGAGTAGACATTGAACTGATCTCAGTTGAAGAAACCATGGTGCCATAGAAGTTGAGAAATTGAAGGAGCTAATGGAATATGATTTTGTTGACCCTTTGTGATTCTCTTTGGATACTCTTGTTTGTTTATAAAGAAGAACAAGAGAAGTATGCAATGCCGTATCGACTATCGTGAATTTAAACGTACCACTATCACTAATCATTATCTGTTTCCGCGTATCAATAATTAAATTGGTCTTCCTTTGAAACCCCGCATCTGATTGCCTCATTTTAGATTTGAAGGCTGAAGAAGCCACCACAAGAACTTCTAAGAAAGAGGTTAACTAACCGAGAGTAACCTTTGTGAAGTATTTCAGTTTTGAAGAAGAAAGAAAGCGATGTGAAAATTTCCTGAGATGATTTCTGAAGCTGCCTTTGCACTCGTCATCACATTTATGAGTTTGAATGATGCCAATGGTGTTGGCTAAGAATAATCATGTTTTTCGCATGTTTTGGACAAATTGTCATAGTATGACATTGTGTTGTGTTCTAAAACGAAAGAAGAACATAGAGATTATTGGTGAGATGACCCTTTGTTCTGGAAGAGAAATTTGATTGACGTTCAGAAATCATAGTAGACAACACTACCCTGTATAATGTGAAGACAGAGCTTTCACAAGAAGGACCAAGATCGAAGATCATTATCGGAGTTAGAAACCTGGTGGTAGAGTAGTAGAAGATGGTTGCGACAAGCAGTACCGTGGAAGAAGCATATAAGGAGAAGAGAGGAACTGGGATAGTGCTCAATCATACATCATGCAACGCGTGAAGATTTCAGCTTGGGCATCAAGACAACCAGACCAAAGAAGAGGAACCATTCAACACACAACCTGGAGTCGACAACAACATCATGTACCTTAAAACCTGGAGCTGTGTAAGAAGACCTGTCGAAGACACGCAGTCTTGTTTCTCTATTCATTTTAGTTGTACTAAGATGAATTGAGAGCAGAAGCAGACCTGCGGATGGAGGGATGCACCGTGATCGCGTCAGAGACTGCCGCTATGATGCCACACTACCAAGAGGAGCTGCTGACGACCGGAGGAACCCGACTCGAGTTTAAAATTCTTTTAATCATGAGGTAAGATGGACAAGAGTAAACAGACTACCCCAACTTGGAAGAAATTTTGAAATTTGTATTTGAGTGGACGGATTCTGAAGTGGACATTGTGTTTAAACGAGATGATGCTGTAAAGGATTGACGCTATTGATGACGTACCTTAATTTTGAATGACATTCTCGGATCTCCGTTACCTTTCGAGTAATTTCGTTCTCTTAGTTATGTTGTTTGATTTTGGACCTCTGAGAATGTAGGTGGACTAGGTGGATTTAGACAAGTTTGTGTTGTTCACGACTTGAGATAAAGTATGATCAGCATGAGGGCATATGTATATGATGCCAGTATTATGACGCCTGGCCAACGTGATAATACTTACATCATATAACGTGCACTTATGGTGGGCATATGATATTTTGAGAAGTGCCTTAGAAGCTTTAGAATTCTGGCATCTGATCAAGATCATCTGAGTTTAGTGAGACTTTAGGTTCATTCTACCTATACGTTTGATCTGCTGTCCTTGATATACGATTCGATACGTTTGAACTCTCGACACGTGTTTTGCTGATCTTAGGTTCCATTACGAAATTTCTGCCGTTGACGATAACTAACGATATGCTTTCTATCCGTATACGTTTCGCATTCGTTGAAGTTGTTCATTATGATCTGCTATGAGTAAAATATGTGATTGTGGACTTTGAGGAAACGAGATCTGTTTGCTTATAAGAATACCTTTGGAAGGTTATCTGAAAGCCGAGACTAATTGAGAAGCTGAAGAGTTAAACCTTAAATCACCCCATGTTTGCTAAAATTCAATGTATTCTAATCTGATTCGCCTAATCAATTCGATGAAAATCCTATGTATTTTTATACCTCTTCCTGGAGAATTCGTTTATCATCCGTTATGTTTGGTACATTATCCTTTTGATTCAAATTCAGTATGATATACCATTCTGGGAAATCTGAAACTGTTTTGACAATAGTTACGAGTCATAAGAAACTAATCGGTCTGAAGATCTTTTTGGAAGAACCTCCCCGAGCGTGAGAATGGTTGTGACGACCTGTTACGAATTACTACGACTTCGTCTAACTTTGCGACTTCAAATTTCGAGGACGAAATTTTCTTTTTAAAGGGGAAGAAGTTGTAACACCTAAAATCCGAGAACATGTGAAAAGACCAAAATGCCCCTACATAATTAAAAATTTAATTATAAGCTTATAAGGTCTCCAAATAAATCCCAAACTTCAAACAATGCATAAGTTATGATACCAAATATTTTTAACAATTACTTTAACATTTATACAAGTTTCAAAATTACCAAAATACCCCTAAAGGGGCCGAATGTCATATTAAGGATATTTTTTTGATTTAAAAATGGTTTAAATCTTTTAAATATGGAGGATAATCACCAAATCTGTTTCCCAACCCATTTGGCCGAAACTTTGGCCCAAGCCCTCCCCTAGGATCGGCTCCCCTCATTTAAAAATCAATCAATATCTTTTTCTCCAAGAAAACCCTAGCCGATCCAAAATAAACACACAAAACAATTTCCCTAGCCTCCATTCTACAACCCCATCATTCCTAGGCATTTTTCTGTGATCAAACAACATCCAAGAAGTCCTAGAAAAATACCCTTTTGAATTGTTGAAGCTTGGATCGATCGTGGTTTTGTTTTCTTTTATCGAGCCCTAAAAACAAGGTATGATCGACTTTGATTTGTTCGACCTCTCTAAAATTCGTTATTGATTTTTCTCATGATCCTCATATCATGTATACTCTGGGAAAAATGATAGAAAGGTCGTGGAGAAGCTTTTGGAGTCGTGGTTATTTTGGATACGTTTTTGGCTATTTCGCATACACAACAATTCGTCCAGCCTATTCTATTTGTTCCAGATCTGGTCTGGTATTTTTCTCATGTCTCTTACATCATATAAGTCTCAAATAAAATGCTAAAGTCGAACAATGCATGTTCTATAAATTATTTGTGAATTAAACCCTAAAAACGTGCATAAAACCTAAATAATTGAATCCGAATTTTTAAGGCTTGAAATATATTTTATTTAGACTCTACATGATCATATTAACCTGGAAAAAATGTTATTTCGAATTGTTAAGGCTTGGAACAATTACTTTGGATCATATGTTAAATCGGCAAAATGAAATAAAAGGAAAAGAATAAAATCGTGTGAGCTAGGGTTTATGGCTAGGGCTTGTATTTGTGATTATAAATGATGTTTAATGATCACTTAATGATTGGAAATGGATTTGTTATGATTAGGGTTTTTAATCTTATGATTTTATGTTATACGATTTGGGTAAAAAGTTTTGGGTGAGTTTTGTAACTTTTAAAACTTAAAGGTTATTTTTGAAACTTAATTTGGATCAGGTACTATTCGAATAAAATGATAGGTGAGGGTGCTAAGTGTAATTTTTGTAATTTAATGGATTAAAATGTATTTTTAACCTAATTAGGGTTTGTTTTGAAAATAATTAAAAGAGAAGGACTAAATATGTAAATTCTGGAAACTTAAGGTTGTTTTGAGTAATTTAAGATATTCAGGGGGTTTTGTGCTATTTTGATAGTTTAAGGGCATGATATGTAATTATTGATAATTAAAAGTTGAAATTGTAAATTAAAGGGTTAAATATGTAACTTTTATAACTTGAGGGACTTAAAGTGTAAATTATGAAAAATTGAAGATTCATTCGAATAACTTGATAAAATAAGTACTCATTATGTAAAATGGATAAGTTAAGGGTTTAAAGTGTAACTTTGAATATTAAAAGGTTTAAAGTGTAATTTTGGAAATATAAGGGTGTAAAATGTAAAGTTGTGAAACCTTAAGGACTAAATGGGTAAAGGTGCTAAAAGATACTTTATTTCCATAAATAATGATGATTAATCAACCTTACTAATTATGGAAACTTACTAAATATGGAAACTTTCTAAATGTGGAAACTTACTAGTTATGGAAACCTGCTAAAAATGGAAAGTTACTTAAAATGGAAAGTTACTTAAAATGGAAAGACTTGTAATTAAGAATGAATTATGATTCCCCCTCTTCTCCTCTAGGTGTGAAGAAGGAGAGACCTTGAGCCCTTTCCGTTTCTGTGTTTGTTTCATTTGTGCTTTGCAATAAGGTACGGATACTCTGCCTTTTCAGTAAAGGCTCCTATATTCTTCTTATGACTTTGAGCTATGATTCAGTTAAGATTCCCCAAGCCATTGCTATGTTCCCTTCTGTTGTGAACTTCCCCTGATTTCTGTTAAGCTTTGATTGTTAGCTTCTGATCTGATTTCGTTGCTATGATTTTTGACCCTTGAATATCCGATATCTCTGGTTCATCTTTTATGATTAATTGATCGGAAAACCTTTTTGAGAATATAACTTGATGTTATGGAAGGAAACTGTTTTTAAGAACACTCTATAATTTTGATACGAAACCATTTTTAAAATGAATGATTAATTGGCTTTTATGAAGAATGTTTTAAAAAGGGGAGATCTTTGAGCAAATGACTATTAAGGTTTTTAAATCTGTTTTATCTTAACCCTTTTCACATTTTATGAACTTATGAAACTTAATAATGAACCTTTTGTAATGAACCTTGGATATTCTGAACCATTGATATGACTTCTGATATTATGACTTTGAGATGACCTTGAGACATGACTTTGAGATACACCTTTGCTATATGACCTTTTGTATGATATGAGACCTGACTCTTAGTTTGATACCCGAGCCATTTATGTTTCTTCTACCTATGGAGGTACCATAGGCATGTCTGTGATGCACCACTGGCATGACTCATGCGTGGGTGAGTGATTTCTCACGTCGTCCCTTTTATGATTATCTGCCGGCTATGACTTTGAGTATATGACTTTGAGATTGACTTTGAGTAAGGGGCGTATGGATTGCAATCCTAGACATGTATGCTTAGTGGATTTAACTATGACTTTGAGTTGACTTTGAGGTGATTGGTACTGTGTGCTATACATGCCCTTCACAACCCCTGGGAGCTGATCACTCCTCCTTTATGATACATGAGGACACCCCTCATATTATCTGGTTGCCTGAGAGGTATCCCCTCTGATTGTGAGATTATGAATTGACGGCTTATGACTTTGAGATTATGATGTTGAGTTATGACTTTGAGTATGGGCTCGTGGTGGATGACTATCCTTTCTTTTCTTTTCTATGACTCTCTTTTATCTATTTCTTATTCTATTTCCCAATGCACTATATTTCAGTTCTGTTTCATTATCATTTCTTTGTATATGTATCTGTTCACTGGGCTTTTTAAGCTCAGCCGCATTTCCTTTTCCTGCGGCAGGTTTTAGTAGGAAGCTGGGTTATGGGAAGAGTGTGACTGGACTTAGAAGACTATGCTTTGGACTAGAGACGATTAGAAGAAGTTTCTCTTTATTAGACTTAGTATTTATTTTTGTAACCTTGTAGTATCAGATTTTCCATTTGTAAGCTCTGAATTTCTTTTGTATGTATGAATTATATGCTTGTGTTTGTTCTGATATGTCACTATAATGTAATACTTCTACCCTTATCGGGTTGGGGTGTTACACTGGCGGATCATAGGACGGATATTCCTATCTTAAACACCTTATAACTCCGACAGTAGCCAAGAAACCTTTGATTGAAAATCTCTCAAAGTGTTTGTGATAATCAAATCTTTTGGTTAACACTTTGAGAGTTTTGTGTACACTTTTGAAGGGCTCCCCCTGCACATGTGCTCATAAGTGTTTAAATAAATTTGCACATGCGGGAGGAGCAAGCACTTTTGAATTGATCCACTTTCCGTGAACACGACCGATTCGAGACACGCTTACATCACTAGTTAAACTAGCTTGAAATTATTACCCGGCCTGATCAAGTCCACAGAAAGTTTCTCGAGACGGTACTTTTCTACTAAGACATATCCTTTTCGAGACACGCTTACGTGGCTAGTTAAAGAGATACATAGTCAGCTTTTAGGTGATTACTAGCTCTAGTAACTAACTTGATGTTATTACCCGTCGAGGATAAGTCCTTTCGATGTTACTAACTTGTATTATCTCGTCAATTCCTGGGTTAATACTGAGTCTAGCTCGCACATGATACAACTTAAAGCTTTGACTTCGTATGTTTTAATCACTTTTACATTTTCTCCCCCTCAAAAATAGCATACAAAATGGTGTTTTTGACAAACTCTAAGATTAAAATATGCCTTTTGAGTCTTACGGGGAGATTCAACAAGAACTTTTGATTTAGAGCAAAGTATTTTTGTTTTGACAAGTGCTCCCCCTCAACAAGTGATTAGGTCTTATTGAGGTGAAATACTTGTCCTTTTGAGCAGAATTATGAAAAATCATAAATGTTTGTTTAATTCTACTCAAAAGTAAGAAGCCTTCGCTCCTTATGTTTAGGATTGAGGCACTGAAGCGTACCTCAGGGTCCTTTCTTTACAAGATCGGGTTGTGCACTGTAATGCGTGCACAAGCCATAATGGAAAAATGATTCAATCAATGAAACAATTGATAATGAAAAAATATGACCAAATGTACCAAGTTATTCTTCGTCTGGAAGTGGAGCATTGA
Source organism: Artemisia argyi (assembly GCA_030686995.1). Classification (NCBI taxonomy): domain Eukaryota; kingdom Viridiplantae; phylum Streptophyta; class Magnoliopsida; order Asterales; family Asteraceae; genus Artemisia; species Artemisia argyi. Next base: position 39,003,533 of record CM060689.1, read on the forward strand.
AGTTAGTGAACTTAGGTTCTGGTCTTTCGAAGTTTCTGACAGGAAACGATGGTCTGGCACCGATGTAGCTTTCCAGTCGTCTGATCTGTTCCCGTCGAAATAACCGTTCTTCAATCTTTAAGACAAAGTTACGAACTTGTCTTCTGGAGCTGGATTTCCATCTAGGTTGTTCCCCCTTAGCTATCTTACGGCGATCATTATTCAATCTTTTGACAAGCCCATCACGAACTGATTTGAGTGTAACATCACAGAATTTGTGTACTTCATCGAACCTCATGAAGCTTTGTAGCTTTTTGCTGTTGATGTAGGTGAAACCAAATGGTTCTTGGATGAGAGTAAACTGTGGTATGTCATAGAGACCATCAAAGTAGAATTGTGGCTTTGTCAAATTTATCTTTTGTTGGTAACTTTCCACTCCAAGCTGAAGATCTTCCACTCTTTCTTGAACAATCAGTCGTCGGATGTAAAGAAGTAGCGATGCCATGAAGTTGTACTGAACGTCTCTATCGAATCCGCGCATTCTACTCTGAACCTTTTCAAGATACATATCTTCAATGTCATTGAGATTAAGGTTGGGAAAGTCGGCTTCGGAGAACTTGTACTTCTTTTCATCTTGTCGTTTAACAACAATTTCACGCATGAAGATGTAGTTAAACCGTTTTGACTGCTGAATCTCCAAGATAGCGATGATCTTTGATTTCTGCTTCACATTTTCCAATGATGTCTCTCCTAATCTGCTTGTATAACCGAGACGACGACGATCAGGCCAATGTTGAATTCCGTGTAGAGCATCTCTGTCGTAAGCTACGATGGAGTTGCTGAAAATACGAGTGGTTTCTTCAATGGCTGGAATTTCGTATCTAGCAGCTGGTACTGAGATTGTGAGTGAGGAAGCATATTTCTTCTTGGATATCTCTTGAGTGAGCTGGATGTTACGAAGATCTTTGTTGAAGAAGAAGCTGTAAGGTATCTTCGGTTTGTCAGGAAATCCTTTCAACGGTAATGGTTTGGTCCAGTCGGTGAAGTAAGGTTTTTCATGATTCTTGGAACTTAGATCGATATTCACTTCAGGATTTAACCAGTCAAAGTCGGCAGACATTGCACTAGCTATATTCTGCATGTGATATTCGTATTCGACTTTGTTTCCAGATCTTTTCTTGAGGAATTCTTGTGCATCCCTATTGATTCTCCTAAGCTCCGCCTTTGTGAGTTTGTTGATGTGAAGATCCTTCATAATGACCTGGGTGAACTGAAGAGTGTTACCAGGAAGAGGTTCTTCTTCTTCCAGAGGAGGTTGAGCTTGGACCATTTCTGTCAGCCAATCATTCTGAGGATTGTCATCATTGTCGAGCCATGAATGACGTGTTTTCTTCTTGGATTTCTTAGACTTGGATGTAGCATCTTTGTCTTTGGCTTTGGACGGTGATGATGGACCAGCATGAGACTCATGAGTAGGTGGAGCACGGTAATCGGTGTCATGATGATCTTGGAAGTCATCAGTTTGTTCCATGAAAATTTCTTCATCTTCGGTTTGACCTTTACCAGTAGTTGAGGGTTGTTGTTGAGTTCCAGGAGGAGTGGAGTCCTTTTGTGGTTGTAGAGAGGATGAGGGACCTGTTCCAGACTTAGGTTTCTTGCCTTTGGAGTTTGGGTCAGGATCGTCATCTTTTCTTGTCCGTTTTCTGGTTCCAGCAGCATCTTTGCATGACTCTTTTGACATATAAGCTACCATAGCATCATACAGGCCTTTTTCTTCAGCTGTCTGTGTGGTTTTGGTGGCAAGGTTGTCGAAGAGTTTGACAAGCATGTCATTGAAGGACAATTCTTGGACGGTTGGAGCCACAGTAGAAGATTTTGCGGTGTGAAGCGTGAATGGTGTAGTAGACAACATTTTCCTTGTTACACTTCTAATTCTGTGATCCAAGTTGTCATTGATTGGTTTGAGAAGGTTTGCTACCTCAGGAGTGATCATCTCAACCAGATTTTCAGTGAGAAAATCATGTGTTGCAGTTCTGATAAATCCTTCGTAATCAGATTTCAAGAACTTGTCGATCAGCTGCGTAGAATCCTGGAATTCCTCAACTTGTTTAGTAAGTTTGGTAACCATGTCGGTGAGTTTGTTCACTTGCTCCTGAAGATCAACTTGTTGTTTTGGTTCATTGATCGAATGCTGTTTAGATGCGGTTTCAGAAGGTGTGGGAGATGAGTGCTCGGGTGATGATTCGGACGATGACTCGTTGTGAGAGTTTGAAGAAGAAGCGGGAGGAGTCGGATCCTTTGGTGGAGAGTCTTGAGGAGGTGGAGGTTGTGCTGAGGAAGTCTGCTGAGAAGATGACTTAAGAAACATGTTGGTGTCAAACGCGTTCTTCTCTTCGTTTTCCTTTCGACGACGTTCCTCTGCTTCCTCTGCTTCTCGTGCAAGAAACTCTGGAGTAATAAGATATTCATGTTCCTGATCCGTAGCTAAGTTCTCTTGACCGCCAACATTCTCCTCTAAAGTAGCAGTCTCAGTCATGTGGACATCTTTAGTCTTGTCTGTATCCTTAACGTTGTCATCAGGTTGTGGAGCTGATTCTGACGTTGTTGGAGGAACCATACTGCTTGTAGCCCCTACATGTTCTGACTGATCGATAGGTGGTGGTGTTGGAGGGTGTGATAGAAGTCGGCTTTCAAGACTTGCTTTCCTCTGTTCTTTCCTAAGCTGCTTTTCTTCAGCTCTAGTGTCGACAACTATACTCTTCAGTTTGCGTTTATCGACTAATGGTTCAACGATTGGTTCATCTTCATCATCATTCGGCTCATTGATAGTGACTCCTTTTCTTTTCCTTGTCTCTTCTTCATAAGTTACAAGACTTTGTTGAACGGCAATCTCTGTTGCAGGAAATCCTTCATCAGGTGCTCTGTATCTCAGTTCATAGTCTGGTTCTTCTTCATCAGATTCAGTATCAAACTCGGACTCGGTGTCAGAAGGTGGAGGAGTAGGTTCATCCCGAATAAAGTACTCAGGAGTTGCCTTCTTCTTTGGTTTGGTAGCAGGTTTAGGTTTGGATGTAGGTTTAGGTGTGGTAGTAGTCTTGGGTTTTGCCATTGTAGCAGATTTAGATCTTGTATGAGGTGATCCAGTGGTGCTCGTGGTACTCCCAGACTTTACACTTCCTTTGCTACGAGTCTTTATAGTTGCTTCTTCCAGTTCCCCTTTGTAAGCCAGATCATACAACTTGAAGTTCGCCCTTTTCTTAATATTGTCATTCAGAAGGTATTCGGGAATCCTCATTCCTTTGATCTTGGTTGAGGAAGTGGTCGATTTGATGAATGAGGTGGTGAAGTCGTCCTCGAAGAGGTGCTTCGGCTCATTAGGATCAGCCATCCTTTTAATGAATTCTGGAGAACTTTTGCAGAGATGTTCAATGATAAGCTTGGTGAATCTTGTGAATGGTATCATAGTCTTCACATGGTCGGTCTGAATACTGTAGACGATATCATTCATGATAGGAACTGCAAAGTCAATCGGTGTCAGAGTCACCATTCCCCAGAATGTTTGCAGGTGTTCGAGCCTTGGATGTTCATGACCACTTTTCCTTCCAGATATAGATCTAACAACCAACAAACAGAATGTTCTCCAAGGCTGAGGGATATACTTGACATTAAATTTGGAAAGCTTGATTAGAGGTTCATCATCATCAACCTCATATCCTAATTCAATGAAGAAGTCAAGAAGTTCCAGGTCAGGTAGTATCGGAGCAAATTCGTTGTCAGTTTGTGGCATGAGAAGGGCTGTTCGAAGAACATCATGATCTACAGAGTAATCTTGGCCATCTAAGGTAACAGTGAAAGACTCATTATCCAAGTTGGCCCGAGCTGTAAGCCAGAACTGATGAAGGTAGAACAGTGGAACTGAAGTAGAGCAGGTGAGCAGTGGTTTGCAAGGATGTGCCAGTAGAATATCTTTCACAATCATGCATGATTTCTCTCTTATATTCAACTTGTTGAAATCGACTCTGTGATTGTTGTTGCCAATTGTGACATTGTAGTTCTCGGGAGTGATGTCATCCAAGGTGAGTAATGGAAGAGGTTGTTCTGCGACGTTCTCATTGTGTTCAGCCATGTTTATCTGAAAAGTATCACCATAAACCAAACATCCAAATTTGTTATGTGTTAGCACAGTTTAGAGTTTGGATACAGATATCTACTTGAAACAATTAGGCACAAATGCGTCATTTAGTTATGAGTCAAGTAATGCATATGGCAAATAAGCACAACATGACAAGCACAATTCACAACTACATCACATTACACCACAATAATGACTCACACCAATGATACAATACCAAACAAGATTTCGAAAAATACATCATGGACCTTTTATCGAGATTTCTTACTTATCGAAAAAATTGATGTTATCGAGAAAAAATTCTTTTAACAACTTATCGAGAAACTGGTGTTATCGAGAAAAATTGACTTTTATCGAGAAAAATTATCGAGATCTTTCCTATATCAGGTTTTTGTGACAAAACTCAAAGTTATCGAGAAACCACATAAAATTGATTTCGATAAACCAATATTTCGAGAAACTGAAGATTTCGAAAAAAATAGAGTTCCCAGAAAGATTTCGACAATATTTCTCGAAAAATATAGGTTTCTCGATATTAAGAAAAGATTTCGATAAGAACACAGTTTCTTGAAAAAATTCTTATACAAGAATTAATTCGATTTTTGTAGAAATCACACGTACATTTCCTTCACTAAGTACTTTTCCAATGAATATGGCCTGTCACCAAGGTAGATTAACCATTTTTAACACAATTTCAAAGATTTCGATAATGCTCAAGAAAATATTTTTCGAGAACTTGATTAATTCGAAACAACAGATTAAAACAACGTCTATCATATTGCAATTATAACTAAGGATGCATAACAAGACACCTAGCACAATAGACAACACTTTGAGACATGCATATCTCGATATTTTCCCGAACGAAACAAGTAAGTATATCGAGAAACATGTTCAAGGGTGAGAAACATCCTAGCAAGATTAAGCATGCAAATATGAGACCTATAAAGCAAATCCCACCACTAAAATCACACAAATACTTATAGGACCTTACAAACCCAATTCGACTCATTCTTGTGAATTCGAAAACAAAGCAATCATGATGGAATGAGAAAATAAACGATGAGAAAGTATTAGAAACAAGCTAATTCACTAAACCCCATCAAGAATTAAGCACCACAACATGTCAAGAGCAATTTTCGAAATCCTAACCCTAGTTCTCGACATCACGAAATCGAGAGATTAAACCGTTGAAATACAAATTAACCAAGATCCTATGTAAGAAATGCCCTAGTGAATCCATGGGAACTTACAATTTAATGATCAAGGTTGTGGTTAGCTCGAATGATTGTGAACCGTGGGTTTGGATGAAAGGGTTTAAGAAAGGTTTAAGTAAATATGAAACTGTGGGGTTTTTGTGGTACGGTTTGTTTGTTTAAGTTATTTTGAAAACTTTTGATGTGTCACTTTTAGTCCTTGGACTTTTATAACAAACAAACAAGTGTACTAAAGTTTTTGAATCTTTAAGACTTAGACTACATTGGTCCCTTACCTATGAAATGCTTTAACTAGAACCCTAAAGTAACTAGCAAGTCTATTGACATTGAGATGTGCATGCGTTAAGTTAACTTATGAAGACTTAAACAAAATGAGACAAAGTGTAGTGAAATAAACCATCCGCACACACTCCGAACCGTAACATACGAGAAATATGCAAGTATACCAATTAATTGGTAAAAGATTTAAGCGTGACTCCCCCTCAACACTTGTAAAGTAAGAACAAGGTGTTGAATGGAAGCGATATACTTGCATTAGTTGTTTTTTTTTTTTTTTTTTTTTTTTTTTAATAAAAAAATAAAAAATGTGAAAAATCTTTGTGGGTTTTGATTAGTTTATAGTAAAGAAAGAAAGAAAAATATTATACAGAGATAGTTGTGATGTTTGACGATCAGTGGTATTTTAAAAACCTTTCCAGATCCTCTGGTGTCAAACATCTCATACCAATCTGGTGAACTAGACTAGCAAACCTTGATGGTGCCAAGGATTTGGTAAGTAAGTCCGCCAATTGGTACTCAGTTCCAACGAAATAAAGTTCAACTGTACCCCTTTCCACATGCTCTTTGATGAAATGATAATGGAGATCAATGTGTTTGGATTTGCAATGATGCACAGTGTTGCAGGAGATAGCAATCGCACTCTTTGAATCACAGTAGATAGGAATCTTGTTGAATAGGTAGCCATAGTCTTTAAGTTGTGATCTCATCCAGATGACTTGAGCACAACAAGCCGACATGGCTACGTATTCAGATTCTGTAGATGATAAAGACGTGCAGTCCTGCTTCTTAGATTGCCATGACACAAGTTTGTCTCCAAGAAACTGTAATCCACCAGATGTACTTTTGCGTGTGTCTAAACATCCTGCATGATCAGCATCTGAAAAAGCAATTAGTTCAAAACCAGAATCCTTCGGATACCAGATCCCCAAGTTAATGGTTCCCTTTATGTATCGAAGGATTCTTTTGACCTCACTGAGGTGTTTTTCAGTTGGTCTGGACTGATAGCGAGAGCACATGTAGACAGCAAAAACTATATCAGGTCTACTAGCTGTGAGATACATGAGGGACCCAATCATACTTCGGTATTTGGTAGGGTCAACTGGAGTCCCATGTAAATCAGCATCTAGTTTTGTGGTATAGCCCATTGGTGTATTATAAGTATCACAAGACATCATTCCATGTTTCTTTAAAATTTCAAGAGCATATTTGGACTGATTTAAAAAAATTCCACGGGGTGATTGATGAACTTGTAGTCCTAAAAAGAACGAAAGTTCACCCATCATGGACATTTCAAAATTATCTTTCATTAATTTTGCAAAATCATTGGAATAACTTCTTTTTGTTGAGGCAAAAATGATGTCATCGACATATATTTGAACAACAAGTAAGTCCTCCCCGTAGGTTTTTGTAAATAGTGTGGGATCCACCGATCCTTTAAGGAATTTATTGGCCAATAAGAAAGTAGACAGTTTGTCATACCACGCCCGTGGGGCTTGCTTGAGTCCGTAGAGAGCCTTTTTGAGTCGGTAGACATGATTAGGACGTTCAGGATCAACGAAGCCTTCAGGTTGACTGACATAAACTTCTTCACGGAGTTCTCCATTCAGAAATGCTGTTTTCACATCCATCTGGTAAACCACCATATTCCTATGAGCAGCATAAGCCAAAAAAATCCGAACAGCTTCATGTCTTGCCACTGGAGCAAAGGATTCAGCAAAGTCAAGACCTTCAAGTTGAGAGTATCCTTTCGCTACCAGACGTGATTTGTTGCGGATGACTGTCCCTTCTGCATCAAGCTTATTCTTCCAGATCCATTTTAACCCGATGACAAAGACTCCGTCAGGTCTTTCAACTAATTCCCAGACTTCTAATCTTATGAATTGTTGAAATTCCTCTTGCATAGATTCAATCCAGTTGTCATAAGTCATTGCATCTTTAATGTTCTTGGGTTCTTCATGACAAACTGTGAGTGCGTAGATGCAAGTTTCTCCATCTGTGTGAAGTCGTTGTCTTGTCATAACAGGTGCATCTGGATGGCCAATAATATGAACTAGTGGATGGTCACGAGTCCATTTATGTGTTGAAGGGTGTAGTTGATACGTATCTCGCATGTTGGCAGGATCCAAGTTGCGTGTTGACGACTCAGCTATATCAGGAACTGTAGTAGCTGGTGCAAACGGATTAATGAACGCATCAGGATCATGCTCTGCGGATTGTGGAACTGATTGTGGTGTTGGATCTTCAGCTGGATGGCAGGGAGTAGAACCAGTTTGTTCTGCTGTTGATGGTGATTCAATTGAAGGACCGTCTCTTTCAACACTTGTAGAAGTTTGTTGAGGTGAGTCTGGTACTGGAATGTGATCAGGTTGAGCAGCGGAATTAGGTGAGACCTCAGTAGGACGGTATTCAATTGTGTCATCAAATAGTGGAGCAAACAAGGTTTCTAATTCTTTGCGGTTAAGTGGTAAAGGTTCAGCTGAAGATGCCGGAGAGTTAAGACGGTTGAATTCGGGTCCTAAGCTGTGTTGCTCAGAAGCCATTTGGGTGAGTTCATCGAAATTAGCGTGAATGGTTTCTTGAATTTCTCTTGTACGACGATTCCATATCCGAAAACCTTTGGAATTATCACAATATCCAACGAACACTCCGATGTCAGCCTTAGCTTTGAGTTTACCTAAATCATCACGATCATTTTTCGGATAGCAAAGTGCTCCAAATACATGAAAGTAATCGATGTTCGGTTTCCTTTTGTGAACAATTTGATATGGTGTTTTGCGATGGCGTTTTGTGATCATGCAACGGTTTTGAGTATAACATGCGGTTGAAACAGCTTCTGCCCATAAGTAATCTGGTAATTGAGCATTAATCAACATAGTTCTAGCAGCTTCCACTAACGTCCTGTTGCGTCTTTCAACCACACCATTCTGTTCTGGGCTTCTAGGTATAGACGTTTGATGTTCAATTCCCACTTTCTCATAGTAAGACCGAAGTGTCTGATTCTTGAATTCAGTTCCATTGTCAGTTCTGACGATTCGTACCGTGTTACGTAACTGAACTTGAATTTTGGTGAGAAAGGTGATGATCATCGAAGGAGCTTGATCTTTACTTCGTAGAAAATAAACCCAAGTCCATCTGGAGAAGTCATCCACAATTACTAGTATGTAGCGTTTACCGTTAATACTTTGAACACGCATCGGTCCACACAAATCCATATGTAGCAGTTGTAAGACATGATTCGTACTTTGCTCAGGTTTAGACGGAAAATGAGCACGAGTACTTTTGCCTTGTTCACAGGCTGGACATAAGTGATCTTTGGTGAAACGGAATCTTGGAAATCCATCGACAAGTTTATAACGAGCAAGGTCAGTCATGGTTCTGAAATTCAAGTGCGAAAGACGTTTGTGCCATAACCAAGATTTAGTCGTTTCAGCTTTGGAGAGAAGACATATCGGAGATGTTGCAATCATATCTGACATTGAGATTGTATAAAGATTGGAGCCGCGTGAGCCAGACATTAGATCGTTTCCTTGTAAGTCACGAACAAAGCAAGTTTTCTCACGAAATGCAACTTCTAGATCCCCATCACAGAATTGACCAACAGAGAAAAGGTTGTGTCCAAGGCCTTCCACATAGTAAACACGGCTGATTTCGATGTTCCCGCTGATATAGTCACCATATCCCATGATTAGAGCGTAATGATCATTCCCGAATCTGACAGTGCCAATGAACTTTGAGACAAAGTTTTTCAACAGTTTAAGATTGCCTGTCATATGTCGGGTGCATCCGCTATCAACAATCCAGAGAACAATCTGTACCACCTGCATCACCAGAAGAAGACACGGGTGGAACAGAAGTAAGGGTGGAACCCAAGGACAATGCGGGTTCCTGTTGGTTAGTAACACATGTAGTTAACAATTTAGGAATCCATTTAAAATCTGGTTTGTATTGTAACCAACGTTGCCAGTTCCAACTAGTTTTTGCTTTCTTAATGTTAAATGCACTAGTAGTTGGCTCAGTCCTAGATTTGTTCTCGGCACCTATGGGGGTAACTGGGACATCATTAGAAACCGTAGAAGACGGCTTTCCTAAGTTAGACTTAGAGGCATTAGTGGGCCTAAAAGGAATGCGTGTCCTACGTTTCTTATGACGATTGAGAAGAGAATTAGCTAAACATTTTGTATGATCACCAGATGATACGTTTTTACGACAAAACACACAAGATGCATTAATATTCAAAACATTCAAAGGTTTATCATTCGTTACATTTAGATTTTGATTACAATTTGCCAGATTAGAATCTAAATCTGATGCAACATGAGTTTTATTCAAATTCCTAAGTTGGTCTTCTACTTCTTGAGCTTCTAGGTGTCCTCTCTTATGTTGCAAGATCCTATTCTTCTTTTTACTTTTTCGCTTGGGTCTGCTAACGCTAGAAGTGGAGACTAGTCCTGTAGAAGTGGAGTTATCAACATTAGTGTTTTGAACAACCTTTCCTTTATCAGTTTTGTTTATTTGATACATTCCTGGTGCTATCACCGTGGTGTCAACCATTTTTCCTTTTTGAAGTAGCTTAACTTTCTCTTTTAAATCAATGATGATGTGATTTTTGTCCTGAATTTCAGACTCAAGTAAACCATTGCAATATTTGATGTCGTCGCGGTTTTGTTGCCATTCGGCGTTTTCAATTTTTAAATCCGCAATTTCTTTCTCGTATTGGAAACATCGACCTTTTAAAGACTTGTTGTTTTTGCAAATCTGACAAGAGTTTGAAACATTTTGACTTTGAAACTTCAATTCCTTTTTAAGACTTTGAGCTTGACACCATTCAAGCCTTTGTTTGAGTTGACAAATTTCTTTTGAAAACTGTTTTGTCACATCATCATTCTTTTTCTTCAGATTTTCATTCTCATTTTTAAGTGTCTCTAATTCCACATTCAACAAATTGTTATCAACACAGAGATCATCTACAAGCATAGAAGTACCAGATTTATAGAGATCATTCATGATAACAGACAAAATATCAGCACAGAGAACTTGTTCCAAGAGTCGATCAGCATCATTTTTGAAAACTTTAGTTTGTAGCTTTTGGACCAAAATCTCATTTTCAGCAGTATCAAAAACATTTATCATATTTTTGACCTCCTTTTGAAGTTCCTGATCCCAACGTGTAGCACATAGACGAAGGTGTTGAACAATTGGTTTCATTTGTTTTTGAAAAATATCTCTCTTTTCTCGCTCGTAAGCGGATTGAAAAGTTTCAATTTTTATTTCTGAATTGCGTTCAATTGTTTCCTCCAAAATATCGATGTCTTCCATAAAGGTTTTGAAATAATTTAAGACACGACATTTTGGTAAAGGTGTAAGTACACCGGATGATGGTAAAGGACCATTTATTTGTGCTACATGTGGGACAGGAGCCACATTGTGAGATGAAACATATGACTCTTCGATAAACCATGATTTCTCAGGTAATTCCTTTTGAGTAACAAAAGATTTTGAAATTGGAGGAGCTTTTGAATAGTCCTATGGTGTCCAATATTGAACTTGACTCATTTTTGATCGACTCTCGTCTTCAAGTTCTTCTTCTTCCTCAGTATCAAAAACAACAGCACGCACAATCGTATTATCAAGAAAATAATCCATACTGTAAATTTTTGGAATTTCTTTGAATGCCGTGTGTAGAAACATTGAATTGTAATCACCAAGTGCATATCCGCAATTGGGTCTCGGTTTTAAAGTAAATTTCTGAATTGTTGTGACAGAGTTCCCGTGTTTGTAAACAATGTGACGAAATTCTTTGAGTTGTTTTTCAAGATCAACAATATCACCGAGTAAGTTGTCTATGTACTTCCGTTTCCGTATTTTATGTTCATGAAAATCTTTTTGACAACTTGACAACTTTGTTTCTGTTTTTGAAAGTTCAGTTTGAAGACATTCAACTTGTATTTGCAATTCACCCTTCTCACTTTCAAGTTTCGAAATCAACTTTCCGTGTGACTCAATTAAATCTTGTATTTTGCGTTGAAGATCTTGTTCTTTGTTGTAAGAATCTTGAAAAGCTTTTTCAAAACTTTTAGTGTGTTTAATCTTTTCTTCTTGATTTGAAAGCTGAATTTTATAACACTCAATGTCTCTTGCAAATGACGCATTTTGTTCTTTTAAAACTTTGTTTTTCTCATTGCATTTGATTATTTGCAATTGTTGAGCATCCAGTTGTTTAGATAACAATATGAGGTCAGGGTCTGGATCAAATGATGGTTCATGTTGTTCTAAATTATCATGTTTATCATTCTCAATTGGATCATCAAATGAAACAACTGTGTCATCATCAAATATGACAACTGTGCTTATTTGTTCATCTTTTTGAGAGGATGAAGATGATATAGATGGAACAACTTGCGCCATATCTGATTCATAAGCAGAAGGTGAGACTATTTCATTAATAAAGCATGCATTGAGGTCATGTACCTGAGACAAGCCGTCAGTGTCATACACTGGACCTGAATCATTGAGCTTAAGTTCCTGCATGTTGGCCATAAGCATCACAGCAGCATTGGCTTCCAGATCTTCCATGTCATCATCGTTGTTCACATTTGCCATGAAGTTGTTGTCCTGTTCAGGGAAATGTCCATCTTTTTCATCTTGAAGAGCCATGAGTAATGCCTGCTTGTGAAACTTACTTCCCCGAGTTCTCGGTTTGGGACATGCTGTAGCTATATGACCTTGTTCATTGCAATTGTAGCACCAAACTGCATTCCCTGAGCTGGAGTTCCTTGTAGCAACTGAGTCAGACCTTTGTTGAGGAGATGCTGAGTTGTTTCTGAACCCGGTATTGTTACTAAACCTTTGACCATTCCCATAATTTCCTGAAGAGCTTCCTGAACCAGATCGACCATAGCTACGATTCTGAATTTCCACTCTTCCATCATTAACAACAGCTTGATTTCTTGTGTTTGAAGATGAACGTTGACGGTTGTTTGTTTTGTTGGAGAATTTGCTGAATGCACGAGCAATAAGAGCAAGTCCCTGATTCAACGTATTAAAGTCATCATCGTCATCATCATTGGAGTTGGAGTAGTACACAGCATCATTGTTGTTTGATGAAACAAGTAGAGTAGAAGAATCTTGTGGAGATGAATCATAAGGGACCATTTGGTTCGAGGTGGAAGATTGTGGATAACTGAAGTAGTTCTGCTCTTGAACATATGCATGATTTGACATTGGTGGTGGAGCATAGGGAGATTGAGCTACGAGAGCCAATGAATTTGGTGTTGTTGTTGGTGTGTATCCTCCTCGTAGAGCTCTATCTTTTTCCACTTCAGGTTCATGGTGTTTCAGAAAATCATACAACAACCCATATGGAGCATCATGAAGATTCTTCGTTTGACGAACAAATGTCACATATTTATGCCAATCAGGGCCAAGACTACCCACAAATTTGGAGTTCACAGCGATCCTTGGTACAGTGATTTTGTGACGTTCCAGATCATTAACCACATTTGTGAAACGATGATAGTAGGATTCAAGTGACTCTCCAGGTTCAATTGTGATGTCAGTGTATTCCATGTAAAGCTTGGATTCCATGTCATCTTTGTTCAATTGAGTGCCTTCCATGAGGAGATGAACGTGTTCCCACATAGCTTTGGCTGTTTTCTGAGCATCGACACTGCGATAGATCGGATTAGGTATACCTTGAAGTATATAAGCCATTGCATACTGATCAGCTTCACGATGTAGTTTCTGTTCTTCAGAGAGTGAAGATTCTGGAAGGGGTCTATCACCAGGAGGACGTGGAGGATCAGCATTTGGATCACAAGCTTCAAATCGTGTTGGCCACTCAAATGGTCCTTCAAGTATCACTTGCTTTAAGAAGTGCCCATGAGGTTTCTTAAGTTCAAGAAAGCGTAAGAATCGACTTGACCATTGCACATAGTTACCAGGTGTTAGCATTGGAGGTGTCTCAAGTGATCCTGCCTCATGTCGGGATTGTTGAGTTGTAATAACTTCACACATTCTGTCAAACCAGTGAGGTTGTTTGGAGGAAAACTGAGTGTTTTGTAGTGGCACTTGATATGGTAGTTGTTGAGGAATGAGTTGTTGTTGCATCATTAGGTAATGTTGTTGTGGATTGTATTTAGGAGGTTGTTGATTCATCTGGTGCGGAAGGTAATGTTGTTGCTGATACTGCTGAGGTTGTTGTTGCTGAGGTGTTTGTTGTTGAGCATGAGGAAAGTAGTGATTCGGTGGCTGAGACATCTTAGAACACTTGTGTAGAAATGGATCTTGTGGAAAGTGTAGAATAAACCAATTATCGAGAAACTTAGCCCAACTTCAAATGAGATTTCGATAATATGTTTTCGAAACTTGGCAGATTTTCGAGAAACACAGTTTTCGAAAACTTTGTGAATTTATCGAGAAAAGATTTCGAAACTTTTTCAGTTTTATCGAGAAAAAAGATTTCGATAATTTCGCAGGTAATCGAAAAATAGTATTTCGAAACTTGACAGATTTTTCGAAAACTTAAGATTTCGATAACTTTAAAAATTTCTCGAAAAAAACTTTGTGATTTCGAAAAAATGGAAGTTTTTCGAAAAATGCACAAAATTTTGCGATAAGACCAGTTTTCGAAATTATACAATTTCGAAAACTTTCCCAAAAGTCGAAGTACCTAACTTTCTTATACAAGAAAGAAAATACCGAGTCCACACAAACGAAGTCTAGGTAGTGTACGTTGAGAGGATCACGAAAATGGGAACTTGGAGGTTCTCGATAATGTGTAATATTTGTTTTTCAAGGAAAGCAATCCTAAAACTCATTTTTATTTCAAGATTCTTGTACTTTTGTGTATAAAATGAGTAGATCTTAAAGAAAGTAGAAAACTTTAAGTAAAATTTTAAACTTGTAAAGATTTCGATAAAAGTACAAGGAAAAAGAAAATCGAATATTTTTTGTAAAAGTTTGAAACTTTATGGTTTGTTTTGATTTTAAACACAAGTTTGTAAGCAAATATGTGAGAAAAACCAAGAAACAAAACAAAAGTTTAAAAAATTTCACAAGAAATTCGATAAAAAAACGAATTTGTAAGATAGAAATCAATGAAAACAAGAACTACACCTTCCTCTAGCGAATGATACCACTTGTTAGGTCACCATTTAGTAAACACAAGTATAATGATAAGAGAAATGAGATGAGAATGAGAGTGGGATGATTATAAGAAATTTGAGAAAGTGAAATGCAAGAGTTTCCTTAATGTTTCCAAATAACCAACCAAGTTTAAATGAATACATGAGGTCCTATTTATAGGAGGAGAGCTAGGGCAACACACCTAGCTTCCTTCTTCTAGAAAACGTATGGGCTTTAGGCCTTTTGGGCTTTTCATAAGCCTTACAAACATAACACATTACTTAAATATATGTAACTAATAAACAAGCAACCTAGCATTATTACAAATGACCGAGACTTGATAAAATAGTAAAACTATGGTTCCAACATTGTCCTCAAGCAAATGCGCTTTTATTCTACTCGAAAGACAAGTTAGGGGTCATTTAACACTAATATAAAAGTAATTACAACAAATAATCGTTCCACTAAAGACCAATAGACAAGCACAGAGGTCATACACAAGCACCTCACAAATAGTGTTTAGATACTCACATCTCTCGGGCGTAATAAAGTAATATAACATTATGGAAATGGAAGATATCTCTCACTACCTGTCATAGCAAAATAGATTACCATAGGCTTGGGAAAGGATCAAACCTCCACCACATGGTGTAAGCACCTAGGATAAACTATCAAAGAGGTCTTTTAAAGTGTTGTAACGTTAGGTATAGGGATATGAATTACACGGTTTTGTTGGATAAAGGAAGTTTTACTGGTGGCGAGTTAACAATCTTGGTTAATTACATGTACAATATGGCGTTGCTAAGCCAAGACTAGACTCGACTTAAGCTAATAAATGAAAAATAACAAAAACATAAAATGAACATAGAATAAAAACGGGATGGTAGTCCGTTTTTTTTTTTTTTTTCTTTTTTTTTTTTTTTTTTTTTTGCATACACTCTTACCCTACCATCCGAAATAATACATCATAGGGGTATAAACGTTCCCCTTACACTTGAATCTTTACATACTTTACAATTAACTAATCTAATGACTCGAATTAAGAAAATTAAAACACTTGGAGCACTTTTAAGATTAACGTACATATGGTGGTAATATATTATGTTCTTCCCCATTACTCCATAAAATAAGTACTTACCCATGAGTCCCAATCGTCCCAAAACAATATGTACAATGATATGACTCGACTTAGAAACCATGTAATCAATTAGAAAGTTAACTTAGGGTTTAACAAATAACAATAATGCACTAAAAATGAGCGCATACACGGAAGGCTAAGGCGATTTGGGTGTACATTTAAGTGGGGTGTAACAAATTCTTCCTTTAAGTAAGATGCTTAAAGTTAGAAACGAAAAGATAGGCTCGGAGGGGTGCACTAGGGGTATCGTGTACTAAAAATGAGTACAACGCTAAGGGTGTGGGAAAAATTATTTGACTTAACTAGCCAAGTAATATGACTTAAATGGTCAAGTAATTGTAATACTGGTTTAACACAAGGGTGATCCTAATGCCTCTTATCATGTAGTAAATCCTACCACACGAATGTAGTCTCACTCGCGGTCTCGGGATGCATCACTAACGCAAGTTCTAGAATCTAAATGCTACCGGTACACTCATAAGCACTAATAGTAAATGCTTTTCCTATCAAATCTAAAGGCGAACCTCACATTTTTGGGTGGAAAATTTTTCTGAATATACGGTTATGTGCTAGTCATACAATCTCCTATCCATGAGACGCTAGCTATGGCTAAAGTTTCACTCCTAAATGTTGTAAAAAATTTTAAATTTGGCGCTAAAATTGCACTAACAAGTATTTCTCGTAGTTTTATTACACATCTACTATCAGACAAAACAAACTCAAGCGAAAGTGCATATGTAAGGTATCATCTTTTTACCCTCCCCTTACACTTAAGATGAACATTGTCCCCAATGTTCAAGTAAAGAATGTAAAGGTTAAGAAGTAAAGAGAATGAAATCAAATACTCCCCTGATTCGCTCGGTATGGATTTTAGGTTGACCAGGTTAAATCTTCCTCCAAGAAAATGAACAATCAAAGCTTCCCTTCCAGAGTATAAATCATCTTCTTGTCATAAATAACCTGTAAATCCTGACAACAATAGACAAGGCAACATCGCGTAAAATCGGCGGCATCCTATATAAGTTACTAAATCCTAGAAAACAAAGTAAGATATAATGCTTGTGGAATGAAGTTTGCAGATTTCCTGGAGATTATAAAACTTAATAATTCACAAAAACCATAAGACTCCGTTAGAAAAACAAAACCGGTAAAATTTCCAGATTTTTAACTCCTGACGCCGTCAGAATGGACCTGCAGAAATTCTTATGTTAAGTTTTCGGAAAATTTCTGGAAAAACTTCGTCCTACTTCCTGGAAAATCCTGCAAAACTTCATTATGACTCAATACAAGCATTTGACTCTAACAAATACGAATATACATGTTCATTAAATATTGTGGAGAATCATGATCGGTTTGTTTCTTAAAAACATATTTGGGGTTTCCCCTTACACTTATCTTTTGCAAAAATACTTTTAGGTTGGAGTTAAGACTAGGCCAAACAACATAATAAAGTATTTCCACATTTTAATTGAGAAACATGATCAACCAACAATAAAAATAAAACATGCATACGGAAGCAAATAACAATCAATCAAATAAAAATCAAATAAATAAAACGGGCTTGGGTTGCCTCCCAAGAAGCGCTTGTTTTTGTTCGAGTCACGAGCCTGACTCTACCCTTATTTAACAGAAAGAGGTGAGGTTTTCCCTACACTTAGGATTAAGTGCGGGTGGAAGTAGCGATACACACCCTTAGGGTGGAAATATGGCACGTAAGGGAAGAGTGGTGGATGAATTATATGCTCAAACGGGTGTGCTCCTATCATCATAACCTTCACAAATTCAATCGGGTTAATGGGTGGATTAAGATTTTCTCCTAGAAAGGCATCATTTTCTATCATCTTCAAGAGACTACTAGTTGGGGATCCATCTTGACCTAATAAACCCGGTTTAAACCCATAATGTTTCTTACGATCAATCATGAATGGGTGATGTAAGTATGTAAGGTCATGGTTCACTCCTATGTTGGCTTCTTCTCTACAAGGCTTGGGGTCTACTACCTTCAACGTAAAACTACCCGGACTACATGGTTTGATGGGTGGATCAGGACCTATTTCAATTCCTAAATCTTCATCCAAGGATGGAAGATTAGGTAATGGTTTTGGTTGAGGCTCCGGTTCATCAAAACTAGGAACTTCCCTAGAACTAGGAGTAAGGTTATCACTACAAGTGTTCAAACCTATATCCTCTAGTGGTGCTTGGTCCAAGGGTTCTACCTCAATTGGGGTTCCTATAGTCTCTTCTACTTCTTCCGGGTAAGTCACGGGCGGTGTATGTGCCTCAAATGATGGTAGGACTTGTGAGGTACTTTGTGGGCTTGAATTGTCCACCTCATCCTCCATTGTACCTAGATTACCTATGTGTTTGTTTTGTACTATGGCTTTAGGTGACATCCACACAGGTATCCCTGAGTAATCATCCCCAGACAAACTTCCTGTTTGCTCCTTCAAACTTGTTTTTGATTGATTTGTGATGTTGTTTGTTGGGTTGTCTACTCTATAATAGTATTGGGCACAATCTTCTAAGGTATCCCATGCTTCTTCATCACTTAATTCCCTAGGGCCCCCATTGGCAAAATCATCAATGCACATTTGGTCACATCGGCTTACACGATAGTAAAATGTTTCGGTTAGGGATGCTAAAGAGAAACTATGATGAGGGAATTTTCGAAGTAAAATTTTAAAACAAGTCCATGCATCATATATAGGTCCATCTCGATATTGTTTGAAATTCGAGATGTCAATAGGGTAGAATGGTCTTTGTGGTTGGTGGTATGGTGGATTCGCATACTCCATAATGGTGAACGGAAGAGTCAATGGAAATTACAAACAAACACACAAAGAAAAAGATAGACTAAAGAAATCCTAAAAATAAAAATAAAATCTTACTAGAATGGAATCTAGCAAGTAGACCTAATAAAAAGAAATCCTAACCTAGACAATAACTATTCCCCAGGCTGCGGCGCCAAAAACTTGATGCGTGGGAATCGCACCTTGCTTTACCTCTCGAGGGATCTCGAGAAGCTTACAACCCCCACCAGGCAGTGTACCTGATCGTTGTAGTATAGTATAGTGACAAGTACCGGGGGATTGATCGTTCAGCTTAGGAATAGTGTCGCTAGGATTAGAAAACCTAATTAATAGTTCTAGAGGTGAGAGATGATTATTTTTGTATTTTTATATTTTTATGAAAGCAATTAAAATCTCGGTTTTTGAAGGAGTGGGCGGAATTAGTTGCTAGTCAACTAACCCAAAGCTAAGATATATTCAAAATAAAATAATAAAAATGAAAACAAACTAATTATACTAAGGTTGTGAGCAGTAATTGGAGAAATTGTGTTTACTTAGACTTCACTACTCCCTAGATATCTTTTACATGTTAATTACTTGTTATACTTGTATGGATGACGGATTGTATTCCTTAATACCATTCGTGGGGTGGCATACATAACTCCCCAACTCTATGAGCTCTTATCTCCTCCTACACCATGACCCAGCACAACTATAGGGATTGTAAACAGTGGCTCATGCATTAAATACAACCAATAAAGACCTAGTACGCCTCGGTTCATGTTTCTTAAGACGTTCAAGCATGTTACCATTTAGAGATCTGCCAGTTTTCTTAAGCCTAACATATAAATCATTCATCCAAGAACAAGAATAAACAAGTAATCAACACATAATCAACATCTAGGTTTCATTAGATCTAAGCAAACACAAGAGAGATCTAGCCTAGCATAATGGAATTGAGACAAGAACAAGAGATAAACAACCAACACATAGACATATTGATTGAATTAGAAGAACACTTATCTCAATTACAATGCAAGGTATCAAGGGTTTGGAACCCTTGAAAAACCTGTAAAAGAGGCACCAAATTCGTCTTTAGGGTTTCACCAAAACTTCTCTCCTTTTAATGAAAAAACTAGAAAACTATATATAGGAAAAGTAGGCTGACGGCATCAAGAGTTACTTGTGACGCCGTCACCTCGCCGCCATATACTTCCTCGGACGGCCTTGATCTACTTATGACGGCCTATGTGACGCCGTCACCGACCACGGTATTTTATTCTTGCCACTTTGACGCCGTCATGAAGGCGTTTGACGCCGTCACCACCTTCGGTATTTTAATCTTCATGTTTGACGCCGTCAAGATATTACTCTTGACGTCGTCACCTTGTATCTTCAGCATGGAAATTTGGTACTTTGCCGTTTTCTTCACTTTTATGCTCCAAAAACGTCCAAAATGGCTTCTTTTCCAGAATTCACTCTCCAAACACCTAAAATCACAAAAGGAACGATTTAGGGCAATATTTGATCAAATAAAGTCGGATTCGGGCTTAAATGACCCCCTAAAAACGGATCATTTTTCGCCTCATCACTCCCCCTAGCTCATTGCATCCTTATTGACTTTAGCATATCCATAAGCTCCCCCTAGCTTATTGCATCCTTCTTAACCTACATCAAGGGTTAGTTTAAAACAACAAATGCTTCCCCTTGGTGTATAATCAAAACTAGTTTTGGCTACCAAAGAGTCGAGCAATGAAGTAATGCTACAAAACAAAGTTAGTAGACAAGTACACATAATAATGATGGTATATATATAGAAAAACATGCATGACTCAAATATGATTATTCTAAAGCAAGGCATAAAAAAAGATTGAAACTAAACATATAATAGTTGATTAACACACCATTTTCTAACTTCTTCCAAGATATGTGTCTAGTGTCTAGGTGATATGGGATGATGATGATATGCTCCTAGATAGGGATGAAGATGACTCTATAATAGTGGAGAAGTGGGATAGGATGTTATGAGCCAAATTTTGGTAAGGATGGTGTGAAGTTGGTGGTTCAATTTAGGTTTATGTTGAAGATGTGTGTAGGGAGATAATGAGAGGAACGTTTACACTTACAATGAGTGAGGAAGGAATTCAAGGGTATACAAGCATCCTAGTTTTTTTGGGTATTTGAGGATGTAAGAGATTTGGATTTGTCATTGGAGGTGGATATATTGGTGACAATGAATGATCTTGAGGATTGAGGTTAGGAGACATTTTGTGAGTTTGGGTAATTATTAATGGATGATTAGGAATCATGGAATTTCGAGGTGTTTTGTTGGTTGACGACCGAAAGTGGATATGTGAAATGAGGTGGTGATGGCTTGACAACACTTGAAGCTTGGATATCTTCTTTGTGTTAATCACTTGCTAGGAAGTGGAAAAGATGCATTTCATAAAGAAATTCACTTGACTTTTAGGGATTTAAGTTTTGATGGTGATGACGCACTTAGTAGAATGTAGGTAATGGTTACATGGTGGAATCTTCTAGTGAAGATGGGAAATGACGATCAAGTGGAGATGACTAGGTGGAAGCGAAAGAGTGATGTTCAAGGAAGCGAAAGAGTGATGATACTCTTGTTGGATAATGGAGGTATATGTTTGGGTGCATGAGAGTTGGAGAGTTTAGAGGTGTAGAGTTAGGTGTGGAAGAGGTTGATTGAGGTTTTGGATGTTGTTCAAGTGAGGGTATTGGATGTGATCTAGTGAGAAGATATTCAATCCAAGTGAAGTGTTCATTGAATGTAATGGTTTTTAGGAGAAAGATGCAACAAGGTCAATTGTTGACATGTTTTCCAACTTGATTCAAGTTATGGGGTGATGAAGGAGAGCTAGAGGAAAGTTGTTCCAAGTTGCATTGAGAAAGGTGTAAAGTAAGAAGAGCATAAAGCTCATGGGCTTCCTTGAGTTCTTCAATGAACTTCAAGTATTTGGAGGAAGGTGATGATGGTGGAATGTGGTTGTTATTAGGGATGGATAATTGGACATGCAACATAGGAATGGCATGTAAAGTTATAGGGTGTGGTGGTGACACTCTTGGTGGTGGAGACAAGTTTGAGCTTGGGTAATCATGAAAGCATGATATGGATGGAAGATAGGCTTCATGAGTGGATGGTGTTTTTGTTAAATGAGCATCAAGTGAAGCATTGGTGATGCGGTTTTGATTGTTGTTTTGGGATTGTGCATGCTCATCGTGAGAAGAAGCATTGGTGGAACCAAGCATGGGTATTTGGCTTTGTTTGTGAGATGGTTTATTTGTATGAGCATAAGATTTGGGTAATGGTTGATTTGGAACAACATCACTTGAGCTTTGACAAGAGTCAATTTTTCTCCTCTAAACGGTTTTACGGAGATCTTAGCAACTCTTGAGAGTTTAGATCTTGGGTTGTTGGGGGATAACATGTTTGGTTGGATGATCATTAAGGATTAAGGAGATGTATTTATAGTGTAGGAAAGGTGTGGTTTAGGAAGGTAAATTTTGAGGGCATGGAAATGGTGGATGACTCGAGATTGGTAGTATAAAGGATGATTTGGTTTTTCATTTCACATGGGTGGTTTGAGGATGTACTGAAGAAGGGTTATGAGGTTTGAGTGTAAGGCAGAAGGATATATGTGAGTGAGTGTGTTTTCCCTTCCCATTAAATTCGTGCTCATCCAGACATAGAGTTAAGCATGTAAAGGCATACAATCAAATCACATAGGAGCAAATAAACATCTAGAAACAACATATATGCGATATGCCATAAATCTAGGAATGACAGAATCTAATGAGAAGCAAAGTTCATAGGAGTAAACTAGCGTTAGGTATATTTAGGAAGAGCAATTTAATCAAATTGGAGAATGAGTATGAGACTATTACTAGTGGTGCTCAATTCAGGCTAAACACGACCATTTTTACGGGTTACACACACCCAACTTCTCACATAGAAGCAATTCAACCGTTAGGTTAAATTGAATTTCTAGTCAATAGATTCTCTAGTAGTCATTCTCTTTTTAGAAGAAATTGAGTTCCTAAATTTACCTATCGAATATTACCAAATATGAAGTTTGCTTGATTCACTAACACTTGGCTTAATGTGACTCAAACGTCATGTTTTTATGAAGGTAAATCTAGATGATATATTTTATTCACGATCCCAATAGAGACGTGTTGAATGTTTAGATAAGAGTAAACAAAAAGTTTTAATCTTTTGTTCATGATTTACCGGTTGTTTGGTTTTGATGGCATATTACTTGATTTAATAACTGTGCTAGACTTAAGAGTGCACCTTAGCATCTCTTGTGAAATGATCCCATTAAGATTATTTATCTTAAATGAGTTTGTGATTCTAAAATGATATCAAAACTAAACATTAATATATTTTTAAACAAATATTATTTTCTATGATTTTTGCCAATGTTATATATCATACTTTAACAAGTATTTGAAAAAATAAATTTTACTTGTTTATGGATTGTGGCAAGTTATTTTTCTATTCTAATAACTTATATTATTTCAAAAAGGAAAGTGTAGTGCATTATCTTGTAACACAATTATTCTTAAATATGTATTTTATCTTGAAGTGATGATTTTAAGTAGCGTGAGCAAAGTTTACATATGTTGTTAGTTTGCTCATGTTTGGTTTTTCGGATATGACACATTTATCCATTGCATTGCAATGTAAATTGCTTGAATATTTTGAACGAAACATCCAAGTCGTCAATCCTGCTGCATTGTATATTTTATGAATGTGTTTAAAATGTTATTCTAATATTTGGAACACAATTATTGGACAAGTAGATTCAATATGACATTATCAACATAAGTGTGAGTTATGATCCAATGCATACTCTTTTCATCTACAAAGGATGTAACTATTTTCATATCAATCTAGTGTGATTGAGTATGTAGATTCAAGACTATATCTTTTGTTGTAATTTGATATAATCTTGAAGCTAAACAAATAGCAATCCAATTTCTTGGCCACACTAAAAAATGTGTCAATTAGATTTTATAAATATATCAACCATAATTTGAATAACGAATTGATATAATATCAAGATCTTTCTTTACCCTCACGGACACTCATTTGAAATAAATAAACATTTTGATAGTGTGTTCCATTAATCCTAAGGTTATTTATTAGTGAATGATTGAAAGTTGACTTATTATTTCATGATTGTTATATGTTTTGTTTATGTGAAAGACTCTTCATTTTTACTTATTATGAACACACTTAGATTTTGAAAATACTTTTTCTTTTATATAACTACTAATGTTTTACAATGATTCAATTTCTCTTATTAAACAACTTAAGGTAAAACAAGGTAATTTGTTGAAAATATTTAAGCGTTTGTTGAAAATATATTAGATTGTTTGAAATATTTAGGTAACTAGATTTAACTTCATTTACAAGATGTTAAAGTAACATTAAGCCATCTATACCTATATGCAATGCAAGACTAATTATGCAAACTTAACGCAAGAAATTTAGCATAAGATCAAGTTAAGCAAAAACGGGCTACTAGTTACAAATTAATAGAGTACATGACACATATGCTAAGATATTCAAATAGCTAAATTACAAATAGCAACGATTATCTAGTATACTCTATTAACAAAATAAAATCACAAATGAGTTCAAATAGCACATAAAACACTTGTCGTCGTTTTGTGTATTATATATACCAATGTTTACTTAGCTCGATTTCATTTGAAAATAAAATAGTTTCTTGCCCATTTTAAAATTTAATTAAGATCAATATTTTGAAAGCATAAATACTTAATTTTTCAAAGATATACCGACTAGGAATGCCCGACTCGAAGGAAAAGGTAAAATACAAGTTTTACGTTAAAACAAGACTCAAATTTTTGACCCCCGTGTACTATTTTAACTTTCTAAAATATTTAAGTTTGTAATGATTACTTGTAAGTATTTTTAAATGAAATTAGACTCAATTACCTTTAAAATGCCGGGTGGCACGACTTCTACGGAGTTACGGTTATTTTTATATGATTTTTCAAAGTTTCTGAAAAACTGCGAACAGACAGGCGGACCCCTTAAATATTTAAGGGGGCCGCCCAGTATTTAAGGGGGCCGCCCATCTGGTACTCAAAATTACATTTTTAGCAAAAAATTGTTTTCTGACTTTGTGGAAAGGTGTGTAACTTTCTGATTTTAATAACGAACATATAACACTTGTTTTAAGCATAATCTTATCTCGAGCTAGTATAATTAGTGTATATAATATCAAAACTAATACCAGTTAATCAACAAAATACTTTTCATATTTAATCCTCCTTAATGGGTAATTTGATACATGGATCGTACTCAATTTTTAAAATCATTTGTTTTGAAAATTAAAGCGACGTGGCTCTGGTACCAATTGTGAAAAACTAGAAGGGGGTTGAATAGTTTTCCCTCTTCTTCGTTTATAAAAGGTTTGTTTCAAAATCTTCAATTAAAGTTTTCATTCTTAAAATCTTAAAATGTTTTGTATCAAATTATATATTAAGTTAAACTCAATATGAGAAGGGTGAATAATAATCTATTAAACTATATCATATAGTTATATACACAATTACAATATTAACTTCTAACTATAACACAATCAATCATCATGACAATATAAGCAACAATCAACACATATTTGGAAGCATAGATATAAAGCGATAAATGCAAGAATAAAAGTAAAGAGTAAGGAAAAGAAAATGCAAACCGGACATGGTGATTTATAGTGGTTCGGCACGAAGCACCTCTTCGTCCTACTCCACTCCCCGAGTACCACACTCGAGAGTTACTTCACTAATCAACATGCTCCTTTATGGCGGAACAAACCGTACACAAGCTTACACCAAATTTAGCGACACTAAGCGGAATGTCGAGTCCTAATCCTAGCTAGAACCAATCTACCAAGGCCCACGTGGTCACACGAACAAGCACTCTTGTCCCACTTAGATCGACACACGATCTAAGCCTTCACACGAACGAGCACTCCCGTTCACTTGAATCTTCACCCAACTCAAGCCTTCACACTAAGACACACTTGGATCTTCACCCAATCCAAGCCTTCACACGAATAACATACTTGGTTCTTCACCCAAACCAAGCCTTCACACGAACAAAATAGTAACATACTTGGTTCTTCACCCAAACCAAGCCTTCACTCTTTGACACACTTGGTTCTTCACCCGAACCAAGCCTTCACATACTAGACATACGAATTGACCTAATCTACACACAATCACCTACGGGCTTATAGATCGTCCGAATCTACACAACCACCTACGGACTTATACATCGTCCGAATCTTCCTTATTACAATGAGACTCTAGACTTGCATTTTCCTAGTCTAGTTACAAGATGAAACTACTTGTGTGTGTTTTTCTTTCTTAGATGATCAACCTTGAATGATGAACATGTGCATGGTATTTATAGGCTTCACCCTTGGAGACCAAGTAAAGCATCTTGGAATATGCCAAAGAATATTCCAAAGCATAAGGAATATGCCAAAGAATATTCCATAGCATAAGGCATATGCCAAAGAATATTCCAAAGCATAAGGAATATGCCAAAGAATATTCCATAGCATAAGGAATATCCCAAAGAATATTACATCAATTTCCCTCCTAAATTCAAATTTTGAATTTTGAATTTTTCCTTTTCCCTCCATGTTCTAGAAGCTTTTAGGAGGTCTTGATGGGCCTTGTTGGGCCGGTTATTATTGGGGCCCGAATGGCCTTGTTTGTTTGCTTGGCCCGATCCATTTAGCTAAGTTCATATGCATGCTTAGCCCGATCCAATTAGGTAAGTCCATAAATATAATTCTTGTATGCTTGGCCCGATCTATGTGTGAATAAGTAACTTGTGCACTTTACATTATGTATAACAAGTTACGTGTTTGTCATCATTAAAACAAAAAGACATTGTATAGATTAAATGTCGTAACGTTTGCACTAACATACCAAAAATACCCCTTCCTCGTTTCACATGCCGTTTGCATGCTGTTTTACACTTTTTGGGCCCCACGTCATTTTTATTTAAAAGATAAATTTTATATATACCCAAAGTGCAAGTGTTGAATGCATAATATACAATGTTTTTAATGCATGTTTTGGTATATGTGAAATTTCCAACTAAAAGGAGTGGAGATATGAAATTTTCCCTAAATTAAAATACATTACGAAATAAGAAATACAATACAAAACTAAAAAAAGTGTACAATAAAAAAGTTACGAAAATAAAAAACACATACAAAACTTTAAAAAATAAAATACTGATCGGGGAAATTTTGTTGTTGTTGATATTTCTTCGTTATTTATCTTTTTGCTATTCGATAAACGTTGCTCGGTCCGGTGGAAAACTGGGGTCGTTTAGCGTATTGAGAAACCATCAATTCTTCCATTTTCATTATTACCCCGTCTTTTTTCCTTGCCATCTCATACGCCGCTTGAGCAAATTCTCGTTTAAGTTGCAACTCATTTTGCATCATACCCCGTAAATTCCGGCGGGTTACTTCTAACGGTGCTCGATGAGCTTTCGGATCTGTTTTTTTAGGGACGTCTTTCCTTGCCCGGGGGTTGTTGTCTAGCGTCATCGCCAAATAGGGCGGCACCTCCGATTAGATCAATCGGGTCGACGGGTTCGGGCGCATCCCACTTGTGGTGTTCTTTCAATATTTCCTAAGCGTGTTCTTGAGTAAACTTTTTATTTTCCGATTGGGACTTGTCACAGTATGCTTGCTTTGCATGCTTCAAAAGATCACCCTCATTTTCCCCACTTATATTTCCAAGACGTTTTAAACCTTTGCAGATAGCGTTGAACTTCTGACAATTAGGGTTCAAAGTTGCCCACCTTCCCATCAACATATCTTTTGTACGCTTATGATGAGATTGTCCGTTGTACATAGTAAGAACCTTTTCCACAACGAACCATCTTTTTGGTCATTTCCAACTTTTTAAACCTCGGAAATGGCAACGTAACACGTGGCTAATAACTTTTCCTCCGCCTATGTCCAACGAGAATGAGTTCGTACGGCTTCGGCTTCCGATTCAGATTCGGTGTCGGGTACTTCGATGGTGGTACGTTTTGCAACATGTTTTCTTCGTCCGCCTTTGGACGACAAGGGCTTTTTTGGTTGTGGGATTGGTTCATTTTATTGTGTTTCTTGAGATGATTTTTGAGGTGGATCTTTTTTGAGATTTTGAAAGTGTCGGTTAAGCACGGCATTTTGATATTGATTATATATTTGTTCAGGGGTCGGCATATTCGGCATACTTGGCATCCCGACAAACCCGACATACCCGGAATAAAGTATTGGGTACCAAAAAGAGGATAGTGAGAAGATGTCGAATAGATGGACGAAGGTGTCGGAAGGTTAGACGATGACGATTGTTGTGACATATTTAGTAGATTTTGAAAAAATAGATCGGTATGAGGGTTTGGAGAGTTTTGAGACATTTTTTTTAGTGAAAGTGAAAGTAAATATGTTAATAAGTGTGTAAAGAAATGATAAAGGAAAAGTATTGTGTATACATTTGATTGAGTTTATAGAGTGGTAAAGGATTTTTTTTTTTTTTTTTAATGGTAGAAACTAGCCGTTAACACCAAACAGTAAATCAAATTTAAATGCAAACCAAAATAGTGCTGCGTTAGTTAATTCACTTTTAAAACGGCTCCGGCCTGTGGTGGCGCGGTTTTGGCGGCGCCAAATGAACAGCCACGTATGAATGGCGCCGGCTCAATGTGATCATACCCCTTACTCTAAGACACGTACCAATATATCGACGAAACCAAAATTTAAAAGGACGTAGTTTCTTTAAGAAACAAAAAAATTACTTACATGTCGTCCTTATTATTGTTAATAACTCAAAATGGAGTTAGAGTTGAATCTTTTTGTGAATGACGAAGCCAAATAGCTTGAAAGCTTATGCTATAAAAAAGACTCCAAACTTATATCTTAAGTAAGGTTTTATTTAGGAAAAAAAAAAAAAAAAAAAAAAAAAAGCTAGCTTAGGCGCGTAAAAAACTTTTGTTGACAAAATCAGAATTGAATATCATAACATTGATTTATAACAACACCACCAGTATAACAAGAAACAAGAAAACGATTTGGGTTGTATATACTTGACAGAATATACTTTCGTCTAACAAGGATATATGGTTGTATTACTTTGGTTTTTTATGCTAATGATTCTTGATGATAAGCATATTTGTTTTATTAGAAAAATAAATAAATAAATAAAAGAAAAGAAAAAAAGCAAACAAACAGCCAATTAAGTATACATCCAAAAATTTAAAATAGAGCATAGTCGTGTTTTTTCAAACAACAAAAATAATTAAATAAGGCAAACATATTTTACTAAAGCCAAAAATAAAAAATGCAATGAGTTGACATGAATTAGACTAACAATCTAAAACACCAGAATATAACGTCGCGTTTAGTTGGAAAATATTTTATTTCATTTCTTATTTTTTGTTTTGTAAGAAAATGAGAAGGGAGTTTGATTTCCACAAAATAATGAAACATTTAGAAAACGCGTTTAGTCTGAGAAACATGTGTTTGTGTTTGTGTTTTTCATTTTACAAAACTAGAAAGCATTTTTAAGTATTGTTGTTTATATCTCAATTCTCTATTCACCTTAGTAATATTATAAAAACATCTTCAAAACACAGAAACAAATATTATAAACTAACCAACTAAATTATAAAATAACTAAAAAGACTAATACGAGAAAATAAAGAATTAAAAAAGTAAAATATAACTTCAAATAAGATCAAATAACGTTTTCATCCGATTTTTTACGTTTATTCCGTTTTTTTACGTTTTTGTCTGTTTTTTAAATTTTCGTCATTTTTTTACGTTTAATTGTGATTTTTTACATTTTCGTCAGATTTTTTACGCTTTCGTCCCTCATTTTACGTTTTCGTAAGATTTTTTACGTTTTCTTCCGTTTTTTTACATTTTCATCCGGTTTTTTACGTTGTCGTCTTTATTTACGTTTTCGTTAGATTTTTTAAGTTTTCATCCTTTTTTTTTACGTTTTCGCCAGTTTTTTTACGATTTCGTCTATTTTTTTTACGTTTTTGTCGGATTATTTTACGTTTTCGTCTTTTTTTTATGTTTTCGTCAGTTTTTTTTACGATTTTTTCTTTTTTTTTTACGTTTTCATCTTACTTTTTACGTTTTTTTTTTCCATTTTTTACTGTTTTTGTTTTCTTATGATTTCGTCCAATTTTTACTTTTTCTTCCAATTTTTTACGTTTTCATCCATTTTCGTCGGATTTTTACGTTTACATCTTTTATTTACATTTTTTTAGGTTTCGTCTGACGAAAACGTAAAAAAATAGATAAAATGTAAATAAACGTAAGTAAACGTAAAAAAATGGATAAAAACGTAAAAAAACATAAAAGGAAGGACGAAAACATAATAAAATGAGCGAAAACATAAGAAAATAGACGAAAATGTAAAAAACCGCACGAACATGTAAAAAAAATAGACGAGAACGGACGACAACGTAAGGAAACATACGAAAACATTAAAAAATGGACAAAACGTAAAAAAACTGACAAAAACGTAGAAAATCGGACGAAGACATAGAAAAACAGACGAAAACGTAAAAAATCATACTAAAACGTAAAAAATGGACGAAAACATTAAAAAATGTAACAAAAACGTAAAAAATCTGACGAAAACGTAAAAAACCTGACAAAAACTTAAAAAATTTGACAAAAACGTAAAAAACCTGACGAAAACTTAAAAAATCTGAAGAAAACATAAAAAATCTGACGAACACGTAAAAAACAGACAAAAACGTAAAAAATCTGACGAAAACGTAAAAAATCTGACAAAAACGTAAAAAATCATATGAAAACGTAAAAAATCTTACGAAAATGTTAAAAAAACAGACGAAAACATAAGAAATTTGACGAAAACGTAAAAAACAGTCGAAAACATAAAAAAAACAAACGAAAACGTAAAAAAAAAGACGAAAACGTAAAAAACCTGACGAAAACGTAAAAAAATTAGAAAACGTTAAAAAATCAAGGAAAACGTAAAAAAATAGACGAAAATGTAAAAAAAATGACGAAAACGTAAACAAACTGATAAAATCGTAAAAAAATAGACGAAAACGTAAAAAAAAATAGACGAAAACGTAAAAAAACGGACAAAAACGTGAAAAAGAGACGAAAACATAAAAATCGGAAGAAAACGCAAAAAATCGGACAAAAACGTAAAAATCGGACGAGAACAGACAAAAACGAATAAAAAACGATGAAAACATATAAAAATGGATGAAAACAGATTGGGGGTATTTTAAAGGAAAATTGGTGAAAAAAAAAAGTGTTTTGTAGTTTTATGTATTAAACTTGGAAATAGGAATTTTGTGTTTTGTAGAAAATTTTATTAGAAATCATTAATTTGAACGCGTTATCTGTTTTCTTTATTTTCGACAAAACATTTTGTGGAAAATAAGGGTGTTTCCCTCCACTAAATGCACCTTAAACTTTGTAACAAATTAGATTTTCAATTTATATAATACACATTCAGTTTACGAAACTTATAGGACATATGATCAATAATTATACGAGACATTCTTTTACAAAAAATAAAAAAGTGATCAGAGAGCGAGTTTTACATAAACTAAAATCATAAATTGAGAGGACCTAAACTTGCGTAATAGAGAAACAAATTTCTATAATCTATTCAAACCTTAAACGACTAAAACTTGAGAAACAACGAAAAAAAAAAAAAAAAACATTTTAATATTAAATTGCATAAACTAATGAAAACCGATGAGGCTGAGGATAATTTAACTTATTTGATGAGCACATTTATTCGAAAGAATTATAAGCTGGAGTATTGAACTTAAATCCTACAATTCTAAAACATAAAGTTTTGCATTTGGTTCACAGCACCGGATCGAAAATATGTCTGATTACGTGCATGCAGTTACACCATGGCTAAATGAATGTGGAAACAAAATATTTTGTAGTATTTGATTACTCATATTTAAGCTAATACATTAGAGAAGGTGATATGCACAACAAAAAAAAAAATTGATGTGCACAACAATTATGCATATATATGTTGTATCATATGTACTAATGATGTGATTTTGTAGTGTTCACTTCGCTAAAAGAATAAGTTATCGAATAAATCTATGATCTAGGGTACTGACTATGCCTTCCAAATTCATAATGATGCTTCATTCTGTTAACCATTTAATTATGAGAGGTGATTTGTACATTTTTTAAATTGATTGGCACACTCTAATTAAGAGTGACTTGACATTTATACCTTTACAAGGGTAAAAATGAGTAAAAGTGATATGAGTGTATAAATGTCAAGACACTCTAGATTATAGTGTGCCAATCAATTAAACGTTCCAAGTTACAAATAAAATTTAGCATAAGGAAAGATAGTTTATGTACGTAACTAACAAGAGCAAGCATGTGTTTGGCTAAAGAGGTCACGACGCCCTCGCTTTTTCTTTAAGAGAGAGAAAAAATAAATAAAAATAAATAAATAAATAAACAAATAGATAGATAAATTAAAAAAAAAAAAAAAAAAAAAAAAAAACCTACTTGTCTAAATGTGGATATGTGGGCTCGATTACCATTTCCAAAGCCTTCAACTCTGAGTCTCTACGAACACTCTCTTAAGGGGGTGTTTCTTTTTCTCTTAGCTAAGGGAATGAGTTCACACAAAGTATACAATAATGTTTTTTTTATGTGAAGCCCACCATTTTTTTACCAGTGCCTCTATCCTCATGTGAGTGGTATAATGGAGACTCTCCCCATTAAGACTATTTAACAGCCGTGGGTTCTACATAAGCCCCACGCATCCCTTAGCTAACAAAAAAAAGAAACACCCCCTTAGTCATCCCAGTCACGCGTAGAAATAGCATTGTTATATTCGATATATAAAGTCATATATATATATATATATATATATATATATATATATATATATATATATATATATATATATATATATATATATATATATGTCTGATGACTGGTTCCAATTCTTTGTACTCGATTCTCGAAATGAATTTTTATATCTAAATATACAGATTCACAATGCTTTGTATGATAACTATATGGCGGTTTTGGGCCGGCGCACCATCAGCAATCGAGCCGAGCTCAACTCACTAAGGGGAACTAAAATTTTTTGCACTCATTATATGTACTAGGTCCAACCCACTTAAAAATAAACTCTATTAATCATTTAATCCAAAAAGGCAAAAACAATTGTGAAGGGACAAAAGGGTGAAGGCTCAACTCATTTAAATATATTTTATTTTGTAGAAGTAATACTTTTGTTGTAAGAATAATTTTTGTTCGTATTTTTGGCTTTTCGTACTTGATTATGATCTATGGATATTATAATATAGGGGCACTTTTTTTTTTCGTGCCGGACCTATTATTTTATTTTATTATTTTTTATTTTTATTTATTTATTTATTTTGACATTCTCAGCACCGCCCTTGTATATGAGTAGATGCGGTGCTTTGTATGATACTCAAAAGTGCAGTTGGATCATATTATACGGCTTGAAATAAGGCAAAAGAAGGTTTAATAAAGTACCAAATTTGGGCTTTTGTATTCCAATCGAGACTAGAAAAATATAAGGTAAATTTAGAGCTATTTATAGGTAAACGTGTGCCTGATATACAACCAAATCCGTAGCGTTTACCATACTCAATAGATCTAGATTGGATTGGTCGATTGCTCATTTTAATGACAAAGATATTCGATAAGATTGGAGCGTACGTGGGAAGAATCCTTTGAGCTAAATTTTGTTTTCCATAGTGGCATTTAACGTGAAGCCATAATGCAGAAGCTACTAAAGTAAGCAAAAACACGCGACAAATACGTAACTTTATGCATCGGGAATAGGAGTAAGTAGTTAAGCGAGCCTAAGTGAGAGTAGTACCGGTTTGGGTAACCGACCGGGAAGTCCTCACTTGAGAACCACAAGCTCTAATGATATCAGACGAATCGGAAATAGGAGTGGGGTTATCCCCTAAGGAGAGGCTCGCGGTTGGTATCTCTGCCCGAGGATGCGACACTAACTCGAGCCAACAACTAACATCTAACAACTAACCCGCCGTTCAAAAAAAAAAAAAAAAAAAAAAAAAAAAGGTAACTTTATGCATTATCAGTAATTTCTTAAATGCTTGATTACGTGAACTAAAAAGTGAAAGTATCCCACTTTTCATAACAAACTTTCAAATTGGGCCCGTTTGGTTGATGGGTGTCAAGGGAATTGAATGATAGAAAACAAATTTTAGGTGTTTGGTTGTCATGCGAGCCCCACGAATTAGGAATCAATCAATCAAAATATGATAGATCTCATTCCTATGTATATTAGTTGGTATCAAGAAAATAATAATCCGAATTTGATATTTGCACACTTTTTCATGTGGATCACCCCACTAAGGCACTAATGTCTCTATCTCTCTCTTCTTATATATTACTACCTCCGTCTTAAAATTATAGTCCTCTTTTGATTTTTTCGGTCTTTATTTTTCAACTTTGACCTTAAATATTTTTGTTTATATTACATAATACTTGATGCAAAATATATGAATAGATTGAGTTTTTAATGTATTTTTCATTGGTATAATTTTCATCAACTATTGTATAACACAAATAAAAATATTTAAAGTCAAAGTCGAGAAAGAAAGACCGAAAAAGTAAAAAAGGGACTATAATTTTGGGACGAATGTAGTATAATTTAAATATAAAATCATTATTAAATAAATAAATAACAATACTTTATATTAAATTATAATTTTCTTTTATATAAATAATTTATTTTCTCTCTTACTTTTCTTTCAAACCTTTCCCAAATTCGAATCCAATTCCAGTCCAACTTACAAACCAAACGCTCCCTTAGTTTTCATATGTAGAAGAAAATTTTACTTCTTCATATATGAAACAATTTAGTAAACTACTAATGTAGAATCCACGTTGAGGTTGGGGTGTCCATCGGTTCGGTTATCGGGTTATTCTGTTTATTCGGTTTGGTTAGTTTGGTTAAGAAGATTTCTGGGTCAAACCGAATCGAATCGAAAATCGAACCGAATAACCCGAATTACATAATTTAATTATTTTTTCATTTAATTATATATATTTTTAGCACAATTTTTTTTTATGTTTAAATATGTTATATTTATCTGAAGAAAGAGTTTTAATGATTTTTATTTTTCATATAAATACATATAAAATACATATATATTTATATGAATTCGGTTTTCGGTTTTCATTGCAGAAACCATATCCAAACTGATAACCGAATTTTACTTCGGTTCGATTCGGTTTTGACCAATTCGGTTCGGTTACGAATTCGGTTCAGTTTTTTCGGTTCGGTTCGGTTTTGATTTTTCGTTACTGCGGATATTACCCGATCCTTGAACACCCCTACGTTGAGGGTTAATTTCGACCATAATGGTTTGTTTGTTAAATTAATTAAATATATGCAGATCAATCTCATGTAACCACATTACAACAAGAACATTAAAGTAAACTTACTTGATGGTATAATCGATTGAAGATTAGAATTAGATAATGAAGTCATAACAATAAAGTTAGTCAATTCCGGTAGTGATGTCAATAATCCGATATAGGGATTTCTCACAAGTAATTGGTGTTTGATTGAGAGAGTTCTTAATTGACAAGATACATGAAAATTACAACAACCCTTGATATAAGTTTGTGTTGTGAAATTCCCGTAAACTTGTTTTTTTATACCGAACACATCAAAACCGGTGGTTGGCAAAATCCCAACCAGCGGTCACAAAGCCATGACCGGCGGTTAAAACACTATGATTTGCAAAAACTCATTTTCCAGAAAACGCACTTCATTTGTACTAAATAACATTCTGAATACCAGTTACGTCTTTAAAATATACGGAAACGTGATTTCTATAAAAATGGGGCTTTTCCAAACACCTTTTTAAAACTCATAAGTATCGGCTAAAACATACGATTTGACTTTAAACTTAATTACATAAATTATGGACATGAAAAATATCTGAATACATTAACTTTGGGCGAATACAAGCTGATAATAAGAGTAGGGATGAGATTTTCGTCACCTAATTACTAACAAGCATTACCGTTCCCTCAATAAACCTTCATTCATCCATAAGCCCCAAATCCATATCTTTAAGCTGCAAAAAAAAGTAATTGAGCACTGTAAGTCCTGATGACTTAGTGAGTAAACGGTACTAAAATTAAAACGTAGAGTGGAAATGCTTTAATCATAATCTCTATGTGGTCGTATCATCATTTCACCCTTACTGAATATCCAATGCTAAAGTGTAACTAAAGCTAAAATGGAACTAAATTCTTGTCACTCTGACACGAGCTAATAACTATACTAAAACCGAAACTGAAGCTGAATCTATAACTAAATCCAAAAGTGAGACTGGGCTATACTAAACTTAAGCTGTTGGTGAGCTATTCTAAATATGAACTAATCAGTGTACTATAATAAATCTGAAATAATTACTGAGTTGTATTGGTGCTGAGCTAAGTGCATAAAACATGATACTAAATGAATGCATATAGCACTATACTGACAGAGTGCATAAAACACATTACTGGCTAAGTGTATAAGGCATGATCTCCACATAGGATGTAATACCTTCTTGCACGGATGCAATCTGGGTTCTTATTTCATACATGACATGAGTGCATAAAGCATTATATCCATAATGGATCATGAGTGCATGAAGCACCTTTCCACGCAGGACTGAATGCATATGCATGATGTCCACACATGAGTGATTGAATGCATAAAGCAGAGGTTCCACACAGGACTGACTGAGTACATATATCACTTTATATGTCAAACTGCGACTAGACTAATAACTGCCTTGATATGAAACTAGTACTATTAACTGAAGTGTATTGGGTTTAGAACCATCTACATGGTATTCCTATCTAAACTGGAAATGAATTCATATCACTCTAACGTGATCAATAACTTAACTATGCCATTTCCATAACATTCGAAGCTAACCTGAACTTGATTCAAAACATACTAGTCATATCTTGTTCTAGTAACATCTTGTCATGCTGGTATTATGTAATAAACTTTCACTAAGCATGAAACTAAAAACAATCATAATCACATAACTAAACTACATATCATGCTAGTAATCTGATACTCACCTCGTTTTTGGTTCAGTCTTCTCCTTACTTTCCACTGGCTTCCAATATTAACTAAACACATATTAATGATTCTAATGTCATTAAAAACTACTATGTCATTCATAACATGTAAACTTCGTTATGAACTACTAAGTTTGGCTTTATTAAAATCTTATGTCAAACACTCTTTTTTGCCATGAACTAATTATGAACTCATAATCATCATCATATACAAAACCTCATAACAAGGACACTTCTAATTTCATAACAAGATTTCTACTAGATTTTCTCTTTACTTGTATTCATAACATAATCATCTATAAACATCGGTAATTATACCCAAAACACCAGTAATTATACCTAAAACACCTCAAACACATATATCATCATTAATCACTAAATAAACATGAACTCCATAAACCTTCAATTCATCATAAAACTATTTCATACATAATAGCACCATCTAAAGCCACGAATTATCATAAATTAAAGCTAGGTTATCATAAAACCCAATTTACATGAAAACTCCCAATTCAATTTCTAACTAAAATCATGACATGAATTGCACTAATCTTAATCGGGAATTAGATACTAAAGCTTGAATTCTCCATGTGATAACCTAATACACTAAGGCCTTTTTTTTCTACATTAAGTGACTTATAAAATATGAGGAGTTCACCATCTATTAGAACCAATTGTTGGGGAAGTCTTCATATTTGTTGCTCTTGTGATACAGAGGAAGTAACAAAAATAAGTGGGTCCAACTAAATAAAGAAATACTATTAAATAAGTGGATTCTACCATTTGCTTTCCATAAGGAAAAAAGAAACACACCCTAAGACTTTATTCCAAAGACCTCGTGTGAATGATCTTGCAAAAAGAAGATAACTATATTTTCCCTCCACATTCTCCCACACATACACGTATTGTTACACGTGTGTATGAGGGCGAGATCTTGGACTTTTAGTATTACAAAGCTAAAGAAATTTCTGCACTTATACTTCTACTTTGCATAGTTAGTCCATGTCATTAAGTTCGTTACAACATAGGTCCTTTTTCGTTAAATATTTGCATTTTGGTCCTTATTTCATTAAATACTTAACTGAACTAATATTCAATTATTCTATACATACTATTAAAATATCTAATACTAAACCTAACATTTTGAGGTGCTACAGCCTACAGGTGGTTACTTCCATCAAATAACTTATGATTATTGATGATTTGCATGTATTTTTATTTTATTTTAAAAGGGGTACATGTATATTTTTTGTGGTTCTCTCAGTTTTTGCAGATAAAAAGATTCTCGCAAGGAAGTCCCCCTACATATATATATATATATATATATATATATATATATATATATATATATATATATATATGGTAAAGATCAAATAAAAAGACAAATTTCCGTAAAAAAAAATAAAAATAATTTTTTTTTTTTTAAAAAGTTCTCAAATAATTCCAAAAAAATTCCACAAGATCGGGTGTGTTGGTCCATGAAAAGTTCTAAAGGAAGTTTATCTTAAAGTGGATACTTTATCCGAAAAAAATTATAAAAAAATATGTTTGTGCATTAAATTGCTTTTTTGTGCATCAAAAATTCGATTTTGGACCAAACTTCTTTTAACTTTTTTCATCAAAATAACATTGCGTATCTAACTAAAACAAGTTGAAAATTTTGTGCATTAAAATTTTTTTGCGGATTAAAATTCGTTTTTTGTGCATTAAAAAAACGTATAAATACTCAAAATTATAAAAACTTCTTTCACAAAAGTTTTATGCATCAACATACCCGATCTTGTGGAATTTTTTTTGAATTTTTTGAGAACTTTTTTAATACAAATTTTCTTTTTATTCTTTTTACGGATATTTCTTTTTATTTTAACTTTACCTATATATATATATATATATATATATATATATATATATATATATATATATATATATATATATACATATACACACACACATATCATTTTAACACTTGAATGCTTCTAAAAACGCACCAAGAACATTCTAACACTTCTCTTGATGAACATAAGAACATTGCACCTTAATTCTTCAAACCTTGTATTAATTTTTCTTAATGAAAATGATATGATAAATTCCTCCAAAGAACTACACACACACACACACACACACACACACACACACACACATATATATATATATATATATATATATATATATATATATATATATATATATATATATATATATATATATATATATATAGTGTAACTTTTTTACGAGAACCACTTTTATCTGCAAGAACTGCAAGAACTGCAAGAACCACCTTTTTTACACCTAATAATACATAAGGTACATCATGTCAATGCATAATGGCATTTGAAAATATATGTAATTTAATTTGATAGAAAAAATTAAATGAGGGGCAGAATGGGAATTTAATTTTCCAAAAAAAAAGGGATTACTTCGTATATACCAACAACCGTTTCCCTATTTTTATTATTTTCAGATCTTTCTCTCTCTTTCACTTTTCATCTCTCTTCTTCTCAAGAACCCTAGCCACCAAAACCATCTAGGATCCACAATGAATCTTCTTCTCTCTACAAAACCTTCCAAGATCCATGAAGTTTTAACAAAAGCCGGTATAACTAAGCCTCATCGGAAAAAAAATCAACCGATATAAAAAAAACAATCTAAAACCGATCTTTTTTCAAAACAAAACCACCCCGAACCTCCATGATTACGAATGAAAACCGGATGTATCCAATTTTCGATTTCATGTGTGGTGTTTTTTGTAGGGTTTTGACAGGATCTGAGGGAATGTAACTGAAACTTATGGGTTTGGTCGTTGTGGTTTGTTTGGTGATTTCGAGTCCTGTAAGATCTACCTCCAATTATTTCAAAGGTGAATAATTTCTTGTGCTACACTTTGATGTTTTTTATATTGAAAACTTATTGAAACTTTTTAATTTAAATGTACCCATAGGGCATGGTGATGTTCTCCCGTTCTTGATGAACAGTGGGAAACTTGCATTACTGTTGTTATAGGTTTTTGGAAATCCATTACTGAAATTTTGGAAAATAGCTTGACAGTAAATTAAGTGTGGATTTGTTTGAAACAAACAAAAAAAAATTACTAATTGTTCTCACTCTTTGATAAATGCATATGGATTACTTATCGGTATCAATCTCGCTATTTTTTGTGGCTGAGAATGATTTTAAGATTATGAATCTTTATTGCATTTTTATAGGTTTAATTTATATTATGCCTTATTGTAACACAGGTAATCATCATTTAAGAGTCCATATTCAAATATGATATGACCTGAGAAAAGAATAGTGCACATGTGTTTTAATTTTTATTTTCATAACAAATGGTAATCATCATTTAAGAGTCCATATTCACACATGTGTTTTACGGTTGTATTTTATTGTATTTTTATAGGTTTAATTTATCTTATGCCTTATTTGTAACAGTGGTAACATCATTTAAGAATCCATATTAAAACATGTGTTTTAGGGTTAGTATAAACCAATGGTATAAACATGTATGTTCAAAACATACATGTATGCTTAAAACATATATGTTTTAAAAATATATGTTTAAAACATGTATATTCAAAACATGTATGTTCAAAACATATATGTGAGGCTTTTTTTAAAACATGTATGTTCAAAACATATATGTGATGCTCTCTCCATATATGTATCACATATATGTTTGAGAACATGAGTTTTTAAACATGTATGTTCAAAGTAGGTCTGTTCATAAAAATGATTGCCTACAAACATGTATGTTTTATATATATGATTAAAAAGTTCATTTCCTATTTAGTTGAGGTTTAATTGTTTTTTGGTATGTTTGTACCAGATTAATGAAGATGGTGATAGCAATGAAGATCTAGAAGTTGGTGCGCACATACATACATGATGATAATATGCGGCGGTTGAAGAAATACGATTACTAAAGGCCCGCATATATGTTCGATTTCTAAAAATGTTGATAACAATGAGTTGCACATATGTTCGTTTGCGTTAAATATTAGTGCATACATGTATAGATCGATTAGATTCATGTGTTGTTTTTTTCTTTTTAAAAATTTGTATTTTAATTGTATTTCAATCGATATCGACTTTTCTGTGTTTAACATATATGTTCTTGGTTTGTTATAAATTTACATTATCAAAAAAATAGTATGCACTTTACTATTTGGAAAACATGTATGTTGTAAAAATTATTGCATAAACTAGAATAAAAAAATTAATTCGTAAAAACACATATGCACTATTAATTTTAAAAACAGATCATGCTGGAAAAAAAGCGCAAAAAAATATGAATCCAAAAATTAATTGTTTAAAAAAACGTAATTTTATTTAAAAAAAATAACAATAAAATAAAAAAGTGTCATTTACTATTTTGCCCTTATGAATTAATTAAAATAGTTAATGTTTTAAAGAATCTCATTGGTCTAGAAGGGTTATCGCAGTTCTTGCAGATAAGGTGGTTTTTGCAAGAAAGGGACCCTATATATATATATATATATATATATATATATATATATATATATATATATATATATATATATATATATATATATATATATATATATATATATAGTGTTATATTCCATGCAGTACCAATATTAGATACAGTACTTTACAGTACCATTAAAATGAATCTGGGCCATTAGATTGGTTTGATCAAAGGTTAGGATTAAAAGTGCCAAAAGTGTAATTAAACAAAAGATGAGGATTTTCTTTTTAATTAAACAAAAGGCTGGAAGGGTAATATTGGTACTACACTTAACACATCTATCCTTAAAAAATCCAGGGAAACAATTTAGCCATTTATCTTGTGCATTTTTCTCTCTAACCCTAGTAACCACACCACCTAAAACCCGCCGCCTCAATCTGTAGATCTATTGTTCGGCCTGAAAAAAAATTAAGCTTCACAGATCTGTTTGGATAGAGCAATCATCAACATTTTTTAGAAAAATGAATGAATCGAATTCAGAGAAATAATCAAGAAGAAATATTCATGACGAGGCGCTTGCGGCGGCCGCCGGAGATGGTAGATCTTTGGTTTACAAGAAAGAAGAATCGTTTCCTGATTCAACCTCTGAACGATTTAAGGTTTGTATTGCTTTGATAATGAAATCGAATTTATGTAAAAAAAAACTTGTGGGGTTCTGTTATATTCGATTGACAACTGAGGGGTTGTTGTTGGCTTTCGCTTTAATAATTCAGTCTTGAATGTTTAACTGAGTTCTTATTATTGCAAGATATCACTGTGTTTTACAGCAACACTTGTTAATATATTGTTATTTACGATGTTGTGTCTCTTTGTAAACCAACCAATTTGAATTCAAAAGCTGTGAAACATCATTGTTTATGTTTTTACGACTCACCAGTTGACAAAAATAATACCATTTAGAAGGAAAAAAACAAGTTGAATGTCAGTAGGCCCTAGGGTCCTTTTAAGGTTATAAGCTTATTTTTAGAAAATCATATGAACCCATTTTAAACAATGGGTTACTGACTTACTGACATGATTATTTATTTCATTGTGAAGCTCTACCAAACTGCATTGAAATTATATCTTTTTGGTCAAGTGTTACTAGATAGATATGTGGTCTTGTAGTCTTGTAGTTCGAATCTTAATATTTCTTGTTCATTGGCTATTGTTGATGGGATTTTGTTAGTTGAGTTGTAGATGTTCTTGCTTGTTTAAAGTTTTTTGGTTTATTTGTTGAAAACCTTTTACTTTCACTTGGTTGATGAAGAAAAGATTGTGCATATGTGTTCCGCTAGTTATTATAATTTGTTTACATCATTTGATGTAGAAAAAGATTGTTTATATGTGTTTTGTGGCTGCTGTACAATCAATGAAAGGGGTGTTCATATATGTTTTAAGTTTCATATGAAATTTGGGAAATATGTATGCATATATGGTTTAGAATGTGCATATGTGTTTGAATGTGCATATGTGTTTGCTAGCTGTTCATAATAAAATTAAATTGGGTGATAAGGTTAGTTCTTGTTTTGTCTTAATCTCTATAAGAATAATTCGTTGTAGTTTTAAAAATGAGACAGTTTAGATTGCGCATACGTGTTTTTAGATTGTGCATATATGTTTGTTAATTGGTTTAAAATCAATTAAAATGAATGTGCATATATGTTTTAAGGTTGATATAAAATCAAGGAAAAAATTATGCATGTATGTTTTAAATTGTGCATATGTGTTTAAATTGGGAATATGTATATATTATTTGTTTATGATATTAAAAAATAACAATTATTTTTAATTACAGGTATTAAACTTGTATAAAGATGAGGACCATGACTAGTTTAAGGAGTGCACATGTGTCTTCAACTAGTACATGCTTTCTAAAGAGAAGCTCATTATCATAAAGATAGTAAAGACACAATTGCGGAATCACACACAATAGCACATTGACGAACGTGAATACATATTCATACGAAATTCATGAGTGTGTAAAATAAGGAGAAATACTTATAAATGTATCAAGACCGCCACATTCAATTGTGTTAAATATTATTAGTGCATACATGTATAATCAATAAATTGTACATCTTTTTCTTTTAGCCATTAGTATTTGAATTGTATTTCATATGATATTTTATTCAAACACAATATTTTATGGTT
Organism: Artemisia argyi; assembly: GCA_030686995.1. Lineage (NCBI taxonomy): Eukaryota > Viridiplantae > Streptophyta > Magnoliopsida > Asterales > Asteraceae > Artemisia > Artemisia argyi. The sequence continues at coordinate 39,047,030 of CM060689.1, forward strand.
CTAAATTTTAACTTAAAGAATCCTACGCTAGGATCATATGTGCAATATCTTCTTTTGCAAAACACATCAAAAGTTTTAATAATTTTACATTATAATCGCATCTAAATTTACATTTCTATAGAAAAACCACATATGCATGTTTTTTCTGAAAACATGTATGCAAAAAATAAAAACCTTAAAAAATTAATTTTTAAATTCCGAAAATTAAGGTGTTTAAAAAACGGTTTTTTCAATTAGAAAATTCAAAAAGGAAATGAAAATATGTTTTACTATTTTACCCTTTTGAATAAAATAAAATTATTTATTAATACTAAAATTTGATTGGTCTAAATGAGTACTGTAAAGTACTACATCTAATATGGGTACTGCATATAACGCGCCCGTATATATATATATATATATATATATATATATATATATATATATATATATATATATATATATATATATATATATATATATATACACACACACACACACACACTAGCTTTAAAACCCGCTCGATGGGCGGGCTAGCTCTATTATTTCATTTTAATTAATATCAGGCGACCAACATTTATATTTGATTATCTAAAAATATCATAACAGATATGTAATGAGTTACACTTATCATAAGTGGAAAAAACATGTTTAATTAATAATAAAAATTTTTGAACAATACCCAAAAAAATGTAAACAGCAAATAAGTAAAAAAAAAATAAGCGATTTCAATTCTTGCTTATAGACAACATTAGTCATTTCATTAGTGTAGTTACCATATATGTCAAAACTTTAAAGAAGCGACAAAAACTTAACACAAATTAGAGTCAAATTCCTTGAACACAACATTGTTGGTTTGGTTGGTGTAGTACGATGGATGGGATAATTTTATGAATTAGCTTACTAAAAAAAGAACATTTATATAACGATGGTATACACAATGCTATTTAGTGACATTTTTGTATTTTCTTTCTAAAATTTAATGTGAAGTACCAATGGTAAAATAAAGAAACCTTTACAACTACAACAGTATTAGTTATTTAGTGACATGTTTGTTTTTCTTTCTAAAGTTTAATGTAAAGTACCAAAGAAAAAGAAAATAAAAAAAGAAAAAAACCTTACAACTACTATTCATGGTTACAGGCCAAGACTCAATTCAGAATACATGCAATGGTTGGTTTACAATATGTGGTAAAAAAAATGTAAACTTGTATACACATCTCTATACACATCTCTGATAGTTGAACATATAGTTGTTAACTTTGATTCAGATTCAACAACCATTTTTCTTAGACTCTTAGTAGAGCTCGACTCTTATTCGTCAAATCTACATTTAAAAACGATGTCATCGTTCCTAATGTTCAACATTTTTCATAGTTGGCCATTGATAATTAGCAATTGATAAGGTTAAACCATTTCTCATGACAAATCAAAATCAAAATGGATATCATAATTATGAAATGTTTGTTAACAAAATCTATCACCATAATATTTATTGCCAGAACTCAAATAAAAGAAATACTATCTAGTCATGTATACATCCATACTTAGTTTTTAACAATCAAGCTAAATAGCCCATAATAGTTTCAGTTAGCCTTCTAGTATCAATCCAAACAGCCTACAATAGTTTCAATGAGCATTTTAGCTATCAATCCAAATAGCCTACAACTGTTTTAATTAGCGTTTAATTATCAATCCAAATAACCCATATTAGAGCTAATAAGCCATTTTTTCAGCTTGTGTGCTTATTAACATTAGATTATATGTCATAAGCTCATAAGTCGAAAATCCGAGCCAAGTAATTTTTGTCCAAAGACCCCATGAAATCGAACAAAAAAAAATCTAACCTATTCCTTTGAATTGTTACACTACATGCACAACCTACCCATTTTGCCACTTCTACATAAGACAAAATAACATACCTTTAGTTAACTAAAGGATATGCATACCAGATGCGAGTGATTTCAAATCATTTTCAATATTTTCTACTTCTTTTTGTATGATTTCTAGCTTTTTTCTAAAGCAACAGCTTTATCGCCCTTTGATAATAACTATTACTTATGATCTTTAAGCACTTCTTCACGACGGCCTATCGTCGTTTTAAACTGGTCCATCTCACTTTTTGCCTTTCCAACAGTCACTTTAGCACTGTGTAATCGATCTACTACCAACAACAAAAATTAGAGTCAAGTTCCAGGTTATAAATGATCAAAGAAACATAGTCATTTTGAGTTCTAGGTTACGTTATCTAATTACTTTAGATAACAGAAAAAATAAGATCAGAGATGTCTACGAAATATAATATCACTATTGTGCAACAAATATTTGGTAGTTTTTTTAAAACCTTTCCTAGTCCATCATCTTGGATGGGCACCAAAACAATGTTGTATGTCAAGTACTCGTGGACGCTAACTCAAAAGATTAAGTTATTTAGTTCTCAAGGCTACGACATGAACTTGTGCATCTGCATTGCAACCTAGAGATGCTCCAACAACAAAAATTCTTACTTACTCGCAAAAAAAATCTGATTTACTCGCAACATGTCGAATTGTCACAGCCGAAATAAAAGAATTCATAAATATAATGGTTAAAAGTTCAAATTTTCCATCTTTAATTAGTATAAACTGCAAAAATTTTAGATCAGCGCTGAATATTAAAAATAATCTCGCTACTTTGAAACAACTTTTTTGAGATTAGACACAACCCAAATGAGCCATTTCAATCTTCTCATTAGTAGGTGATGAAACGATTTGCTCTTTTTTTTTATTTTATTTTATTTTTATTTTTTATTTTTTTTTGTTAAATATTGCAAACAAATGGTACATGTTGGTCGCATCAGTAGTCTATTTTAGTTTCTTATTTCCAGCTTATCAACTATGGAGTAAAAGATTAAAAGGTTATAAACAATAAGCTAAAACCAAATATATGATACATAAGCTAATGTTTGGAATGAAAAGCATAATGAAGATCTTATCCGATTCATTTTGTATATAACAATAACATGATTACTTTGTAAATTTATCAAATCTTATAAAAAGTAAACAGGATGGCAAAACATATACCTTATATCTTTCGCTCCAAAATGATGAGCAAAATTTTCCAATAGAGATGTCCATTGTTGAGCATCTACCACCAATAGCCTGGTCAAAGGCAGCGGCTATTTAATCTTTCAATGCTATAAACCATAAATCAAATGATTCGAGTAGTTCATTCCTATAATAGAAACCACAAAATATGTTGATTCATAAACTATATAACAATGAAATGCGCAAATGAAAGATAATCAAAAGGACGCATACTTTGAATCGATTGATGTAATATCAACTTCCACCCTGTTAGAACACAAACCTTGTATTAGTTACTTCCATATAATATTTGCAGAATCTGTTGAAAGGGTATCAAGGTTTATCAAAGTGTTAAACTGTTCATAAATTAAACTTTCACTGATTTATCTGTCAATAATTAAAGTGTTAAACACAAATAGCCGCTGTTTAACTTCATATGTAAGCGCTTAGGTTCAACCGTCACATGCAAAGATGGGTACATATTCATACGCTGTTTGGTGGTTACTTATAAGGTATGTAAATAAGATTGCTCCAAAGCGTAAAAGCATACAAAAACACAATGCCCTATGTAATACCGACATTCGTTGTTCTTGCCATTTTAGTTGCAGACGCATAGGAGTCGCCATCTCTAACAATGCCCGCACTAAAGTCCAAGATCTTTGTAACGTGTCGGTGACCTGCAAGGAGAATGCAATAACACGTAAGCATAATAATCTCGCATCATCATGAGAACAAAACTATGAAAATCAGTAATGACTAACCGTTAGCCATGTCATCTGTGAACGTTCGTGCATGGTTGTCGGTACTTGCAGATGCCAATCCAGTAGGCGTCACAGTTTCAAATGCAGATGAGTAACCATCAATTATCAGAACTTCAATGATATATGCCAGAGGAGCACACGTCACTGATGCACATCAGCACATGCA